>CAXIWN010000013.1:513050-1713050 GCA_964036215.1 Oscheius sp. DF5033 | reverse complement strand
ATGAGGTAACTATTAGCAAGAATGGGCGTTCCTGGTTTTTGGGAACATATGGCAAAATATTCAAGAAAAGTAGATATAACTGAACTTCATGGAAAAACGCTGGCAATTGGTTAGTTTTTATGCAAATTTGCATTAGTTGCTGTATTTTTAGACGGACATTCATGGATGTTAGAATCACCTAATATAAGAGGACTGAAAAATGCTAAAAATGCATTTCTTATAACATTTTATAAGCGGTGCATCACTCTCCGTCAACATAATATAGAACCTTTCGTTGTCTTTGATAAAATACCAACAATTCTTGATCAAGTAGGATTTCCTTTTTAATTTGCAATTATTTTTTATAGCATGTATTATCTGAACCTGGTGTGAAGATTTTACAAAAGAAGAGAACAAAACGTGGTGGTAATAACGGGTGGAATAATACTGTATATCAAGATCTCACATTACGTGTTAATTTGGTCAAGGTACAACTATTCTGCAGCTGTTGATGAATAATAAACTAATTCAGGAATTGCTCACAGCTATGGGTATCCGCTATGTTGAAGGTGGAGCTGATGGAGATGCTCAATGCGCTCAATTAGAGGAAGTCAATATATCCGATGGATGTATAACATCTGACATGGATTATTTTCTATTTGGTGGCAAACACATGTACAAAGTTGGGCTTGATATCTATCAGTCTATATAGAATTTTAGTTTGATTTTAATCAGTCTGAAATATCTGCTCAACATTTGTCCATGGAAAAATTAGAATCCTTGAGTAAGTTCCTAGTTTCAGCTATTTTTGAATCCGCGTTTAGATCTAAATAGAAATCGCCTTATTGCATTAGCCATGTTGCTTGGATGTGACTACGTTGAAGGTGGACTGGAACGTGTTGGAATTATATCAGCATTGGAAATTTTATCAGAATTCACATTTCATGATGATGATCATCCAATATCTATCCTTGATCGTTTCGCGTAAGACCAGCTTCTGTGCGTTGTAATGATAATTTTCTAGTGGCTATATCAGAAGTGAATTACCATCCCGTCCAACGGATTCTGATAAAAAAACGAAGCTAAAAAATTCGAATATCCAATTACCACATGGATTTCCAAATACGGATATGTACATGTAAGTTTTTTTTCTTCTTTTTGTAATTTGTGGTTTAGTGAAGCTTCTTGTCTTTATCTTGCGCCTCGGATTGAACATTTAGGAGCAGATGCATTACCACAAAAAGGAACTATGGATTGGAAGAAAGTATCGGTAAGACTAGAACACTGCTGAAATTATAACTACAATTTAGACGTTACTTCATAATTCAACAGGCTATACTCCACCCCGTCCAACACCATTTAGAGTACGTGCAAAGGTTTATCAGGTTCCTAATAGTTATTTATTTTTATAGAAACAGTCACATATACAGGAATTCTTTGCTAATACTCGGCGACGTAATTCTGTCGTGGTTGAAGCATGTTCTGAAGAAGATCGCAGCAAATGTAGTCAGCGAGAATGGGCAGCTCTGGAGAAATTAAAAGCTACAGCAGCTGCTTATGGAATGGTTTGTAATCTATTTTTATTTTCAATATTCTATTTCAGAAAAGAATAAGAGAACAGTCGACTTCACCATGTAATGCAACTGCAAAAGAACAAT
This sequence comes from Oscheius sp. DF5033, assembly GCA_964036215.1. Classification (NCBI taxonomy): domain Eukaryota; kingdom Metazoa; phylum Nematoda; class Chromadorea; order Rhabditida; family Rhabditidae; genus Oscheius; species Oscheius sp. DF5033. The sequence continues at coordinate 1,711,413 of CAXIWN010000013.1, read as the reverse complement.
GCCCACGGAAACGGTCACGCAAGGCGGTGTTAGTTCTTTTGGATGTTTGACTATCGGGTAATTTTGCAGTAGCCCTCATGATTTTAAAATTGTAAAATTCATTAGTTTTTCTTTTATTATTTTAAAATATTCGCGGGTTTTTAGAGTTGACGCCCAATCTTCATCAACTTGTACACAAATACTGGTGAATAATTCTATGACGCAAAGCGAAACATCATCTATTGCATTTCTAGACGGTTAGATTCTATACTGCTTCCACTTATTTACTTCACTTTTCCCCCCTTCCAGCATGATTTTTGTTTATATAGATTATATCTGCGCTGCGCTTATTCTTGGTTTAGTTACGAATGTAGAAAATTATGGTCATATTACTGCGCTATTACTCATATTATGTTTAATCTATTTCTGTTTATGATATCGCCTCATTGTGTTTTTTCTCCCTTCATATCCCCTTTCTTCTTACTGTTTTCAATGCGTTAGCTTTCTACTATTACGTGTTTATAATCCCGCGTAGTCTTTTTTTGTATTATCAGCCGGTCTGTCAGATGCAGGTGACCCTCATTATTCTTTACAAAACTGTATTACATTTATTTGAAAAAAAAAAGATAAAGTAGAGATAATGAAGATTTTTATATAAATTTTAAATTTGTAATATTGTGGTTTTCAGCCAATTTTACCTGATTTTGATTTGTTTAATTATTTTTAATTTCTAGATGGCTCCTCCCGCATTAGCCATTGGCGGCCCAGCTGGAGATAACCAACTAGCAGATGAACAAGTACGTGCATTAATTTATTTAATAAATCAAAGAATATCTTAGATTCTTGTTGATGCATTACCGTACCTGGATACGGATTATAATGAAGCTGACAGACAAGCAGCACAGAAGTTAGTTGATCAAGAATGTCGCATTTTTCGCCCGACCAAGAATTATCTTCGTCATCTTCCCGTACCGGATTATGATGCCTTTCTCACTCCCTGTATGATCAAGGAATATGCTCGTATTGCCAAGAAGCAGGTTAATTTTCTTGTCTATTTTTTAGAATTTTTAAAAATTCAGGAAATGCCTAAATTAGATATGTCAAGATGTGAACTTCCTTGCCCAGCTGGAACATCAAAAGCTGGTGATAAAGTATCTTGGAGAAAAGCTATTAAAAATGCTAAAGCACAAAATGAACATCTTGTAATTCGGCAACTTAATTTGGAACTTATGTCAGAATATGCTGGTGATGCATTTCTTACAAAGAATAAAGAAGTTGAATCTCTTCTAACAGAAGCTGAAGAAGAATTGCGTAAAACAAAAGAAGAGGTAGGTTGATTTTTTACAGGATTTTTTAAATTAAATTATTCTTCAGATTATGGAAATTCATGCTCATCGTAAACGTGAGCAAACGGAAGCTGGCTTAAAATTAAAGGATCTCGAAAGAAATTGGGTATCCATGGTTACTAACAATTACAGGTATTTTTTATTTGTGAATTTTTTTAGTTTATAATTTTTAGAATGGAGCTAGCCAATAATCAAATGGAAGAAGCAAATCTCAACAATATCAAGCGGCTTCGTATTGATGCTAGCATCTTGGAAAAGTAATTGATAAGTATTTACATTCTGTTCTATTTTTAAAAGTTCTTTGTTTATAAAATATTCATTCAGCTTGATTTATGTTCAGAAGAATTTTTGACGAGTTTCCCATAAAGCTCAAGGATTCTCTTTCATTTCCAGTATTTCAGTGAGGGTAATAATTTTAAAATTGGTGAAATTTCTTCACTAAATACAGACAACGGAATGAATCCATCCAAATCAGCAGCTGCTTCGAATTTTGGCCGATACCTCGCCTAAAATTGAGTCTAAATCAAGAAAAAAGGACCGAATTACCCTATAAATCACATGTTTTTCCATGGGATTCGGATCGTGGTTTAATATTCGAAGAGAAGGGCCTGGTACTTTTCTGAAAATCACCAATTTTTACCGCAACTGAAGGAGTATTGTACCTGAATTCCATAACGAATCCTGAAGAACTTGGAAGATCTTCCCTGTCGACGCCCATGGCTTTCATAATTGACAGGACAATTTCTGTATGCTGAAAATTTCGACCTAATTACTTTTATCATTTGAAAAGTTGGCAGTACACATTTTTAGACAAAAAAGACTCACCGAGACGCAGCCAATAACCTTGGGACCATTTTCATTTAAAGAATTCTCAATGGCCTTCAGTATATGAGCCAGCCAATTGACACACATGAGATCTCTTGCCGGTTGGTGGTTGGCGCAGGCGATTTGATGGATTTCTGCCAATTCCAGAATTTCTTTCTTCAATTTTTCTGCTGAATATCCGGGTAACTCCGGCTTCTCAATCCAGTCAGGATATTTTGCTTGATAGAGCTCAATTTCCATTAAATTATCAGCAATATCCGCCGCGACTCCGAGGTGAGGTATTGACCAGCCTGTTTTCTCCTCCAAATAGGCCAGGAGCTCCCGTTTTTCGGTGATAATTCGGGCCAGCGATGGTAATTTATCCCAGGTTATTGGATCCCAAACTTCTTTGACCTGGAGGCAATCAGTCAGGTTGTACATTCGGAGGAGATGATCATTGACGGTGTATGAACGGGATTCAGTGATCTTTGCTTGATGGAAGGCCGTCATGGTTATCTGAAATAAAAAAACTGAATTTTCTAGTCTCTAACGTGGTCTAGAAAATCCCAGAAATACAGAAAACACCCTTGAAATCGCCGATTTTTCCCGCTTTAGCCCATTTTCCCAAAAAAAAGCAGCGCCAGCACTGAACCTTGGAAACTGCGCTTTTAAAGTAATTCGGCATTTCTCTAAATCACAACGAAAAATTATGTGAAATAAATCATTTTCTAGAGAATTTTCTAGGCTATTTTTCGGTATCAAACAACGTATGGTACAAGCAAATATTTCGGAAAAACAACTTACTTCTGTGGTTTTCTTGCATCTGCTAGCCGAACTGGAATAATATTCCACTTCTAAAAAATCTGAATCCGCTTCGGAACTACAGAGATCGCCAACAAATGATCGAAGTTCTTTGCCGAGACCAAGGGCTTGCATTTTTCCCCACTGAAATATTATCAGATTAAAGAAAAGACCCATTAGAGTGGATGTTTCCTCTGAAATTGGCGACTTACACAAGTTAGCTCTAATTCTCCTTCAAATCCCCAAGTTTTCGGTTTCTGCTCCAAAAATCGTTCAGGATTCCGATTTCCATGTCTACAAACAATAAGGAGGAAAAACAGACGTCTTACCTGGCTCCCCAAATGACAAGAACGGTATTCTTGTCTCGTTTGATAGAAGTCGACGGCAAGGAATCAAAAACCTTGGTCATGGTCGAGAAAAGGAGCCAACCTCGGCGGAAGAACACTACTGTTTGAACTATTAGTCGAATTTGAAGGTAAACTCGAGAAGTGTAATGTCGGGTAAGTTTTGATACGTAGTCGACACAGAAAATGGGGAAAAATCCTCCTGTGAACCTAAGGGATCGAACCATTGAATTGCACGCCACAATTCGGCTATGCGCCTCGTCCTCCTGTCTCCAATGTCCAGCAAAACACAGTATATCACCTTTATTTTCATCAAATCATCCCAAATATTTCAGCTGACAATAATTTGTGGGAATAAATATTTCTCTTTACTAGCCAGGATGGGTTGTCCATACCCGGTTACCACGTACAGTTTGTTTGCAATTATCATCAGGAAGCACAGCACCTGAACATATGGCAATATTATGGATTTGATGGGGAGACGAGGTGGAATCAGTAAGGAAAATATAGCTAACCTGTTTCCGGGAGACCAGCATTCTTCATGAATTATACACGGATCACACTGTATTCCGAAGACATTTTGTGGGAGTAGTTCAAACCGGGGCGAATGGTTCTTTTTTTGTAGGGGAAGTTCAAATTGGGCGAAATGGTCGAGGAAATATGCCTCTGAACGTGAAATATAAAAAAATATGGAGAGCGAGAGGAGGAAGCCTGTTTTGTGAAGGACTCGATAGGAAAGAATGTTCAGGTGCACCTGATTTTTATCCGATATAGGTTATCGGAGCCTGAATCTCTACGGAGTTTTTGTGTGCATTCTTGTCTATTTTCTTGCTTCCTTTTTGGTGTCAATGGAAGAAAATGAACGTTTATTAGGGACAATCTCTACTTTTCTACAATTCTGGGTCATTTCGTTGGACTTAGTCTTCGGATACTTCATGAACGAGAGAAGACAACCTTCCCGCCCTTGACGACATGTCGGATGATCGTGTTTTGTGCTGCCATTCTGAAAAAAATAGGATTTGGTTGTTGTAAAAGCCTAGAAACAAGCCGAAAACTTGATGAAAGGCCCGAAATAACGGAAAATCCTACCGATAAATGATATGTTCCCAAGAATTAGCGTCCAAGACCACAATATCTCCTTTTCTGCCCTTAGCTAAGGCTCCTAAAATTCCTCACATTCTCTGCAATATTCTAACATACCGTGCGTTTTTCCCCTTCCAATAGAATGAGCTGAATTCAATGTAGCTGCTACCAGAGCCTCGGACATGGATAATCTCATCGTTACACAGGCTGAAACCTCAACTTTTAGTGTCACAGCAAGGAAAAACGAGCTTACCAAGGTGCATAATCATGGGCATAGCAAAGCAAAAAGCATTTGGATTAAAATCTGATCCCAGGGCTACGATCACGTTGTTTTCAATAAGTTTTCGAGCCGGTGGAGGAGTCAACCGGAGGATAAAGGCTGTGGAAGGGAGGAGAACAGCGACACTGCCAGAAGAAGCCATGGCGGTTATGCCGGCAGGGGAGATTTCTTCCAAGTGGGACATTGCTCGAGCCTGTAATTTATTTTTAAATGTTTCTCCGCCCAACTCACCCCAATCTCTGCTCCCATTTCTGTTCCGCCAATCCAACTCAATTCCTCTGCATGAAAATTAGCTGCCAGACCGGCTTTCTGTCCTTCAAGTAAGATCTTTTTCCTGATTTTCCATCAAAAATCTTATTTTTAGAGGCTTACGTGCTCTCCACAAGGAAATTTCCCTTCTCACAGAATACATCGATATTTTCGGTATTCTGAAGTCCCCCATTCTTTTTCTCTTCGACAATTTTTGGTATTATTTCATTGCAAATCAGCTCTGTTTGTTTTTCTTCTGAAGAACCCTAAATATCCAGAAAATGGAACAAAATAGGGCAAAGTACCTTGGGAACAGCATGAGCACCACAGAAAGTGGCGGAAATTTCGAGAGGAGACAGTGTAGCGGCTTTTGCCAGCACTCGGAGCATCTGAAAGGGATATTCTATGAGGAGATTAGCCTATCAACCCAGGGATACTGCAATTTTCCTTTAAATGACTCAAAAAAGGAAGATGAACGGCAAAAATCAGCACTACTAGCGGTTTTGCAATGCAAAAGTCGCAGAATCGATTCCCCTGACTTGTCCAAAGGATTTTTGCCTATTTTTATGGCAAACACGTGGTAAAATCCCTTACAGACCTTCAATTCCGATTCAGTTTCCAATCCATAACCACTTTTCGCTTCCAGGGTCGTCGTTCCATTGTTTATCATATTTTTAGCTATCTATCAAACTAATTTTTAGCCATAAAATACTACAAAAACTTGTAAAAAGTCCTCCAATAGCTGGTTTTCGCTAGCTTCTCGTGTTTTCGTCGTCGTAAAATGGATTCCACCACCGGCGGCTTGTACTTCCATGTAAGTGGCTCCTGCCAGCTTCATGGCAAATTCATGTACACGATCGCCAGCAAAAACTGGATGAGAATGGCCGTCGACAAAGCCGGGAAGAGCTACTCCTCCCTCGGTGTCGATTGTTTCTTCTACCGGAGCTCCGGAGAGCTGGGAGTGGACCTGAAGCAATTTCTTATGAGAAAGGCGGTAATATGACAAAAATTACCTCATTTTCGCTCCCAATAGCAGCAATATTTCCATCTTTGCCCACTAAAATGGCTAAATTATTCGTTTGGCTGTTTAAAATCTGTAAAAAATTAATTTACTCATAAAAAATGGCTACCTTGATGCTGTTCATGGTCTCCTGACCTCGGATAAACTCGACATCGGGAGAATCTGTGATTTGCACAATTTGACGAAGGCCTTTTAATAAAAGTTTGTACATTTCAGCCAGCAGAGGATGCAATGACCACGCGCAAAGGGGCAATAATACCAAGATGCGACCTGTTTGGGTGCCATAAAAAGGCATCGACACGATGAGAGGACACGGGAAATGGACGGAACGGGAGAAATAGCCGCATTTGTGTAAATAGAATTTATAAAAATCATCGAGGATACAGGAATATTGGCAAAAACCCTTAAAGGCTAACCATACGCCTGTAATTCCTGTAAGAAACCCAAAAATCCAGGAAACGGTCCCATTGGCCCCGTTTCTTTATAAATTTCTCGTAGTCTTGTCACGGACATCCCCAAGAATATTTACAAGATAAGAGCATCAAAACACAGCCATTTCCTTATTTCTCCGTTGCAGTTTCCATTATCGCAAGCCTAAAAACCAAAAAAACTGCCCTATCTTCCTGGCTCCACCCGTTCAAATGCTCTGTAGATCATGAGTCTATCCAGGACGTAATAGCCGAACGAATTCCGGCATTATCAGCCTGGTTTAAAAATGGCAAAGCTGATAGGAATTGCACTTCCTCGAAGTTGTCCAACATGCGGAAGTAAGTTATCCATTTAAAAAGAGTTACAGTATCCCTTCAGGTTTCTTTTACTCGCTTTAATTGGTACTGCAGCTGCCACAACTGGTGGGGATTGGATCCAGCCAACTTCATCGGCCACTTTTAAATGCCTGGCCAGTGCTGGTTACGAGTTCTTCATCGCTCGTGTATGGGAAAGTATTGGAAATTATGACGAGACTGGAATTGCTAATATTAAAAACGCCAGAGCAGGTATTGGTCATTTTTTGTAAAGTGGTCCCGAAGCGGGTAATTTAAAGTATCTAGGGACACAAACTTTCAAAATTTTTGTTCAAAAATTTGGGGCGGATCCTGGCACAAAGTTCAAGGCTCCAGAAAATTATCCAGAAATGCAAAAATCTGATTCTCAGCTGGCTGGAAATGGGTCGACGGATACATTTTCCCATGTACCAAGAGCAGTTGCGCAGCTCCGGCCAACCAAGTCCATGCCACCGTCGACCGTCTACATTCTGAAGGAGCTGTCTATGGAATGCTTTGGCTCGATATTGAAGTCTTTGCTGTAAGTTTTTACGCTCTCAACATGGCCAATTACTTTTTCAGTGGTCCAGTGACCAAGCCTGGAACAGGAATTTCATCACAGCTATGGGAAATGAGCTTACAGTACGATACCACAACTGAAAATCAAAAATTCCCCAAATTTAGGCTCTAAAAGTTAACTGGGGAATTTACACCAACAACTACAATTGGCAGAGTATTGTAGGAATTAATTGGAGCGAGTTTTCACATCGGCCACTTTGGTGGGCAAATTACAACGGACATCAAGATTACGCTGGATTTGTTCCCTTTGGTGGATGGAGCAAGCCCAATATTCACCAATATTCTGGAGATGTCAATGGGCCGTGTGGAGTCCAGCTGGATCAGAATTGGTATCCATGAAGTGCTCGACCTCTGGGAGTATGGAAATTGCCGTGTATACAATAAATACTGTAGAATATTCTGGGAAATTGTGAATTCAGCAGAAAACAAGATGTGGGGCGGAACGACATGCAGAAATTACGGGTAACTGGCTTTTTTAAGCCAGATTTTTAATCAAAATGCCGCGTGTTCGATTACCCCCGTCGTTCATAGGATTTCTGCCAATGTTCGGTGACAATTTGTGATACAAAAAAAAGCGCATCAGTTCAACTTATATTTATTCCTATCGTCTCGTTTCTTCGTCATCTTTTCTTAGTTTTTTTCTTTACCAGCACGCATCATAGCAACCTCCTCCATATCCATAGCCGCCGCCATATCCGCCATCATAGCATCCGCCATATCCACCATATCCGCCATAATCGTAACAGCCACCACCGTAACCATAGCCATAGTCGCATCCGTAGCCTCCATAGCCGCCATAAATTGGTGGAGCACCGACGACCACCGACGGGCCAGTTGCTACCATTGGCGATGGTCTGATCGGTCGCGCTACCGGTGGACCTCTGGAGCAACAACCGCCCATTGTGAAGCTAATTTGGTGGAATAAATTGAGCGCTTTACCAAAAATCCACAGAAATCATGTCAAAAATTAATTCTAGTGGATATTTTCCGCTGGTAACAACAGGCGCCGGGCCTGAGGATAAGCGCGCGGCAATCCACAGGTCACTGATTCAAATCCCCGGCTTTTTGCCAACGTTTGTGATGAAAAAATAGTCCACAGTTCAATTCATGTTTATTTCGATTGTTCTTTTTTGTCTTTTTTGATGTTTTTTTCTTCACCAGCACGAATCATAACATCCTCCTCCAAATCCAATGCCAATTCCGCCAAAGCCACAGCCGCCATATCCGCCATCATAACATCCACCAAATCCGCCGTAGCCATAATCATAACAGCCACCGTAACCTCCATATGGATATCCATAATCATAGCATCCGTAGCCTCCGTAGCCACCGTATCCGCCATATCCACCGTATCCATAGCCGCCATAAATTGGTGGAGCAGCAACGACGACAGGCGGAGGGGCAACAACCATCGGCGACTGTTGGACGACAACTGGCCGCTGGACTACAGCCACTTTTTTCGTTGATTCTTCCTTCTGTTTAGTTGATTTTTTACGCTTTTTTTCAGGAGATTTCTTGGCAGGCGGTGATCCAGCTGGCTGTTCTGCTGATTTGGTAGCTGATTTTTCAGCTGAAGCTGATCTTTTGCCTGGTTTATTACCAGGTGGCGAGGTCTTTTTGGCAGGTGGTGACTCCTTTTGAATTGGTTTAGATATGGATCTCTTCTCTGGCGCCACTGGGGTAATTCGCTGCGACGACGATGGCTGTCGAACCACTGGGCGCGTCGGTGGCGGATCTTTGGAACAACAACCGCCCATTGCGAAAATAAATCCGATAATAAATTTGGTTTTTAAAAACTCGTTTACACCAAACGGAGATATAGAAATTCGTCGAGACCTTCAGAAATTGTTCTAGCGGGAAATATCGAAAATGTTGAAGCCAGGAGGTGGATTTCTTCTGTAAAAATTAGCTATGAATTTGAATTTATTTTGGCCTAAATTCCTGCAGCCTCTGATCCTTTAAACCAGTGTATACACTTTCCAGCTAAATAACATTCCGTCAATTTTTTATGTGTCATAGACGGGGGCAGTTATATTTGACCAACTGCTATCTCCCCAGTATAAAAGGTGGCTGACCCCTGGCCTAAAATAACAACCTCTCCCACTTACTTCTCTCTAAAAACCCAGAATTATTATGGAATATTTTAAATTTTCCAGAGAATGGCTCTCGAACTCTACCAGTCAAATTTTGAAAATGCCATGGCGATGCTCCAAACGCCGACGGTCAATGTCAGCGTGTTGACATCTGCCCCACAGGCGGCTATCTTCCTCCATGGGCTGGTTGTCATGGCCTCGGTGGTCAGGGATACTTCCCTGGAAAATAATTACACCATGGATATGATCAATCTTCTCAAGACGCCGAGGTAGTCTGACTGGCAGGTTTGGCTAAAAAGGGTGTTTAGATCCTTTAAAGCTTCCCTCTATCAAGTGGCCAGCAGCATGTCCTCCTCTTTCCGAGCAGCTGATCAGTCCATGTTCAAAATAAAAATCAATTTGGATGATGTTCCAGATACCTTGACGTCCATGGTCAATGCCTACACCAAGGTAGGGAAATTTGATAGGTTCTGGGCGGAGATTTATAGCTTTTTGGGTTAAAAAATCCCAAGTTTAATGCATTTTACGAGAAATTATGGCAAAATTGTAAAATTGGGGAAAAACTAAAAGTAGCTCAAATCGGGGCATTTTTTCCAACTCAACTAGCTAAATTACACGCTGTCTGCTGTTTACGGGTGTCCAGGAGTTCTAAAAAACCATAAAAACACTTCTGGCCCTTTAAATTTAGCATTACGATCACCTTTTTACGCGCCAGAATATCTGAAAAGCTCTTTTCCCCGCCTAGTTTTCATCCGCGCTCGCACCCATAAATTCTCGGCAGCAACTGCCAAAGGCCTCTCTATGACGGCAATTTCGCTCAGCCTGATGAAGATACAACTACCGAGATCTTTGACAAGTTCCTGATGAAAGTACGTCAGTCAGAAGGCTCGAAAAAATTAAAACTTTTGTGTTGGATTTATTTCCTTACATGATGAATCTAATTTCAGCGCCGAGTTTCCCTTAAAAATTCTCAATTTCAGCCAACGGATAGGAATTCCCGTTTTATGATGGATTTGAATCTCCGAAGTCTCACGGACGTTGCCCGAATTTGTACGGAAGAAGCAGAAAAAGTCCGCGTAAAATTTGATGGAACTCTCGATCTTTTGGATGAAATGTCGCAAGTCACAATCGCCACGAATGGCTTCAATACGAAAAATTTGGCCGAAGCTGAAAAAGAAATTAAAATCCAAGAAGCTGCCAAAAAACGAGCAGAAGAGGACGCGGAACGAATGGCGAGAAAAGTGGAAGAAATGAAGAAAAATGTCGCCAAAGCTGACGCTGATTTTGATGTGAGTTTGAGTTTTTAAGAGAAAAGTAGTAAAATTTTTAGAAAGCCGTAAAAGATTCGACGAATATTTGGAAACAATTGGGAGCAACTTTTGTTGATGGCTTAGGCTCGGCTATGAATATGCTTGGCGGGCTTTTTGGAAAAGTAAAAAAATTAAAAAAAGCGTGACAAAAACATTTAGAATGGTGGAGAAGATGGTATGAAATGTATTGGGGCTGGCTATCAGGCGGCTATGAATCAATCTGGAGAAGAAACCGGCTCCCCGGCTCCACCACAATGCACTCCCAGCTCAAAACCCTCAACTCGTAATAATTTCGCTGTGGGTTTTCTTCCTTTAAAGAATGTTGTAATCACCGGACAAGTGGCGCATTGGAAAACATTCATAAAAACTACAATATGGCAAATTTCTACGATTTTTCATACTTTTGAATCGATATTTCAAACCAGGAGGAAATTCTGAATATTTTAGCGTCTTTTGTACATAAAATTTGGATGCTAACAAAAATTGGCCCTCAATTTCAGCAGGCAATGGAAATGCGGAAAGATGTCCTCCTAGCCGCTCGTCAAGCCTTGGAAAGATTAGAAGACAAAAATTCCGCCGAACGGAAGAAGCTCGGCGACATTGCAGATAAACTACTGAAATTGGATATCACAAAAGTGGAATTGGATGAGATTATCAAATATCTTGAACAAGCTATAACATTATTGGGAGAAGTCACAAAAGAATGGAGAATATTGCAAGATTTCTTCGTGACAATGGAGACTATGATCAAGTCGCCGCTGGCAAAGAGCCTCAAGAGATTCGATGAAATCGTACAGGTACGAATTTCCCTCGTAGAATTCCCAAATCGTCCACCAAATCTCCAAGATGCCCGTGAAATTCCCATTAAGTCCGTCAATTCCTATAATTTTCCCATTTTAGAACGGTCTCCATGAGGACAGCCCCCTGATCCGAGGAGCCATGATCATGGAAGGTTTCAAAGTCGTCGCTACGAGTCTCAGCGTTGGTCGCAGCGCCGGAATCTACAGTCAAGTCTCGAAAAAATTCGTTACCCCGCTGATTGACGAAGCTGCTACAAAGATGGCTCTCACCAGGGAAAAGGGAGCGGTACTGTAGCCATTTTCTTGTCAAATGCCAGGAACTTTCAGGTTGAATTGAGACAAATGCAATTCAAAAATGATCAAAGGTCAAAGGAATCGATGGATTTTATCCAAGAAAAACTGCAAGAATCTTCTCTCAAAGCTTACAATCAACTGGTTCAATTCCATCAAAAATTCCAAGCGGCTATGCCACAGATTTCTGTAGAAAATTAGGGAAACTATTTCCTTTGTGAGCGAATTTTCTGGTTTTCTGTATAATTTTGTTATTGAAATTTAATAATATTTCCAGTGTTGTTTGTTTATTTTGAAGGTCTATTTCCTGTACCGTAATCCGCTAGTCCATATTATTTGAATCAAATTTTAGAAATGTCAGGTGGTTTTCGACAAAATGGAGGTTTGGCTGGGTCTTTCCGATCCGGAGGTGGTGGATTCAGAAATTCCTACACCGCCAGCTTTGGGGGTACTTCGGCTCCATTGGCGACTACTCCGGTAATAAATTTCCTCTGGAGTTTTTCAGAAATTCACTATTTCAGTATGTTCCGGATGCTTTTACTCTCCAATACGATCAAATTACCAGCGATACAAACGCCGCTCTCGCTCTCCAAGGGCCAATATCCGATGGGATCGTGGGAGTCGCCAGGAACCAGCATCAGGTAAGGCGGAAAATCCAGGACAAGGCACATTTTGGGAGCAAATGCATGCGCAGATATCTTGGCAAAAATCCGCTCGATAAGCTGGGAAATTGAACCTGCATCCTTTGATTCGGCCACCCAAAATTTTATCAAATCAGCCGTTATACACGCATTCTAATAAATTTATTTCAGATTTCCGCCAACATTGACAAGATGATAGCCGATTTTGAAAAACGCTTCGTTCTCGAAGAACCAGAAGAAGAATTGAAACTTCTGGAACAGGTTGAAAGTGGCATCACGGATATTGACACAAATTTGAAGAATATTGATAATAATGTAGGCAAACTGTGTCAAGAACGGAAAAAAAGAATTTAGGAGTCGAAAGTAACCAAAACTATCCAAGAAAATCACGAAGTTATTGGCAGAGGACAAGGATACATTGACCAGGCTGATACAAAAGTTAAACAGCTGAATATTTTGGTGAAAAATCGGCAGGAAGAAGTGGAGAAGACGGAGGCCGCAATTTCTGCGGTAAGTTTAAAATACCACATACTACTGCCAATATTCCCCATTTCAAATGCTGGGGGGGGGGGGGGGGGGGGGGGCAAGCGTTGTGGGAGGCGTTTGAAAATCAGGAAAACTCGTAGTTTTATTGAAAAATGGAAAATTCAAGCGCGTTTCAGGGTCATGTAGCGAATGTAAAAACGGACAGATGATAGGATTTTCTGAATTATAAGAATTTTTCAGACTCGAGCCGAAATTCAGCGAAAGGAAAACGATGTCCGCAATGCGGAGCGTGAAATAGCCAGGAATAGGAGGAAGAAAATCTGGATAGGAATTTTGACCCTCGGTGTTGGTGCCATCATTGTCCATCAACAATTGCAGGTAACTTCTAAAAAAATTAAATTATTTGATTTTCCAGGCTTCAAAAGGAGCCCTAAACCACCAGCGCGAATTATTGGCTCAGCAACAAGGATTCTTACGGGAGAAACAAGAAAAATTGACCACCACCATGGATGAACTCCGTTCGCAATCAATCTACAAATATGAACTGGAATGGAAAATGAGACAACTGAATACTCAAGGAGTACGGTGAGTTGTGGATCTTTACATTGAAAAATACCGTATCTTTTAGGCTATCAAGAAACAGAGACGATTTGAATAAATATCGAGGATTTCTACTGGATTTGGGCGATTCATTCAAGGAGGTTGGTACCAGCCAATCGTCTTATAGGAATACGCGATGTTTTTGATCATAACTTTCTGATTTCTGGATGGTTTTCAGTCATTTAAAGATCAGATTGTAGAGCAGAAAAATACGGTTTTAATGCAAAGAAAACTACTTCTGTTCACATGGCAGAAAATACTACACAGATCAAAATAATGAAGGTTCCTATTACAGGTCGACAGCTCTGTCGAAAGAGCCAAAAGAGGCCTGGAAAAAGTGATCGAGATTAGAAATGCGACAAACGGGGGACTCACGCCCGATTCGTATGTTAATCTTCATAAAATTACAGTAATACATGCATTATAGTGCCACTTTAGACGCCCTAAATAACGCCTACAGTCAGTTGAACACATCCTGGATTGAGGCTAAGGAACAGCCTTCTCTCAAGGTATTTTAAAGGGTCAAATGAAAAATTAGCGTTTTAGATGGCGCTGAGCTTTCCCTTGGATGCGAGCAATAAAACAATTTTAATCGCAATCAATGGACGAGGTAAAATAAGGGAACTCACGCCTCCATTTGAAATGGCTTCTGCTGCTTGAAATCCACCGAATGGGCTCTAATATTTTTGTTAATTGGAATAAAAAATTGGGATGGATTTTTATTGATCAAGTTCTATGTTCCAGCGGTTCTTTGCACCCAGTCTGCCTTGGTTTTTTCGTTTTTGTGGTCGTTTCGAGGGCAATTTCCTCTTTTCAAACATTTCTTCGTCTTCAGTAGTCACGTAAAATGCTTTAAGAAAGACGAAGGGTCAATGGAACCAAAGGTTAAACCAGATTTCTTCAGAACATACAAAAAATACTGACAGAAGTTTTAATTTGGGGCAGCCTGGCTTCGACATTAGGAGAAATGTCGTGCGAAAGAAATAACCACTGGTTTTTTTGGCTGTTTAAAGCGAAGTACTGCCATTTGAGCTCTCGGGAGAGGAATCGATCCAGTGACCAAGGTTGATTTCAACTGAAGAAGCAAAAAAATTGTGCTTTCTGCCAATTGATCACAAAATCGGTAGATCACGACTTCACCAAATGTGGCCTGGACATCAAGAATCGTGTGATTGTGCAGTGATCTTCAAACCTTTGACCAAACTCTCTATCGGGTTTTACAGCGAAAATTTGAATCAGAGAACCATTTGGCAACAGCAGGAAAGTCAAAGGCTATGAGAATACGATTTATGAGCCGCTATTCTCGTACAGAATTCGATGATCTTCTAGCCCGTTGTGGTGCAGCCAATAAGCCTGAGTTCCTCTCCTCCCAGTCTCTTTTAGGTCTTCAAAACGTCTGCTTTTCCCAAGCAAAAAATTATGTTACTATTTATTGTGACATTGTCAAATATTTGCATTTGTACTTCTGTAAACACGCCGCTTCCTCCAAAACTGATTTCTGATCATTATTTTTCTCGGTTAGAACGCCAGCTACCAGGAACCATTTACCCGTTGACCTTGTCTACTTTTATTTGCCCTTTTTTGCTTATCAATTGGTTACATAAGGCTCGTTGCCGTCCTTGGTCTCGCCAGCAATGCTCCTTCTCCTTTTTCTCCTAGCTGGCGGTTCCTTCGCTGCCCACAAATTGCCATCATCGTCAGTTAAAAAAGACAAGAACACTATTCTGGTTCTCTGGGGAACACGGTTAGTCAACTTTTTAAAAGAGAAATCGTTTTAGACATGGAAATCGACATCCGGAGCAATTTCTAGAAGAAAATCCAAGAACTTGGGGATTTGAGGGAAATAATGAACTGACAACGGTAAGCTCTGGTTTCCACATTCTAAATGAAGAGGAATTTTTAGTGGGGAAAGAAACAAGCCTATGGACTGGGAAAAGAACTTCGTAGCTTTGTTGGCGACATGGTTGGAACTAATTATAATGCAACTGAAGTGAAATATTATGCCAGTTCGGCTCCAAGAGCACAGATGACACTGCAGGTTGGTTTTACAGCGAAAAATAGAAAAGGGAAACGATAACCAGCTAAACGAGAACTTTACGTTCTATTTCAGGTAGCAGTTGCCGGTTTCCATCAACCAAAAGATTGGGGAGAATGGGACAAGGATCGTCTCCATTTCTGGACCCCCGTGGCATATACAATTGACGATAAGCTGGTTCGAATGTACTCCCTGGACGAAAATGAATGCCCAAACAACAAAAAAGTTTGGGATCCTGTGACTTACGATAAGTTGCCTGCTCTCGCCAAGAAAGCCAAGGAATCTCAAACTTTGATAAAATACCTCGCCGCCCAGACAAAATGGGATTTCAAACATCTTGGAGTTGCCGCGGATTTAGCCGATAATTTGATTGAAATCGATCTCTACAAAGCAAAATACCCGGATTGGATTACAAAACCAAAGGGGTTGAAAGGATACACAGGAGAAAGACTGAAAAAGGAGATTATGGAATTCGCAGAGATCCATCAAAATGCATGTGCCGACTACGACCCTTGTGGACAGCTGATGAGCGGAGTATGGCTGGCACATATCCTGAAAAGTCTGGAAGATGCTGGAAAAGGAAAAGGACCCCGGGTTATTGGATATGCTTCGGTGAGTTTTTGACTATTTTTTTATCCTGACGTTCCACTAAAATTCCCCATATCTTTTGCTTGGAACAGGCTATTTTTAAATGCTTAACTGCATCATGTAGCTGACAATTAGGTCTGCTGAATAATTTTTGAATTTTCAGCACACAGAGATCACCCTCTCGGCCATGAAACAAATGGGAGTGATCAAGGATGAATTGACGACTTCTGCTGGCTTTGTTCTTGAATTCAGGTGGGTCTAATTTTTATTCTGGACTAAATATGGACTACGGTAACAATTTTAAAAAACTTCGTTGTCAGACTGAAACCCGCTCCTTCCGTTCGCCTCCTGAACCATGATCCCAATCCACTGGAGAAGCATGTAATTTACAAGGTAGAGTCAGAATTTATTTGATTTACTGGAGAGCCACGGAATTATCCAAATTTTTTTGAGAGTCGAATTGCGATAAAATATTCCCAAATTTTAGTAACGCGCACAGAATAAAATATTCAAATTTTCGCGCCCATTTTCTCTCTGCTTTCTCCTACAAATTCCTGCTGATTTAAAAATAGTAATCGTTTTAAATTTAGGCAAAACTGGTCCCAAAACTGGCATCAAAAGCTGACAAGGATGGCTTCATTCCCTTGAAGGATTTCGTAGCCTTCGTGACTCCCAAGGTATCGTTTCCCGTGAGGCTCCTAGACTCACATTTTGCCATTTTCAGGCCATCACCGATTGGAAGAAAGCCTGTGGAAAGACTACCTGCTAGAAATCTTTAAAAATTAGGAATAAATGATTTATTATGGTGAAACTGTTCCGCCAACAAAGAATGCTGGATCGGTTTCAATACTGGCGGCGGTGAGCCGTCTCACAGGCAAAGGGCGAATAATTTCTTCTGGACTTGGACGACAGAAAAAAATACACAAAGCCATGAGAAGAATGGTCAGGACACCGCAAAATACGCCAGTTATTATAAGAATTGTTTGATGTGGCAAGTGAAATGGGTCAAAGAGATAATGAACACTGGCCAAGGCGATTAGAACAAGGTAGATCTGAAATGAATTTCTACAAAAAAATGGGAAAAAACCTGTGCTGCTACAATTATTCGACACCATAATTTCTTTTCTTTTTCGATTTCTAGACGTTGCTCTTCTTCCAAAATTGATTCGGTCATTTTTGGGTTACATAAATCCTGGGAAAGGTCCAAATTCAGGAAATATATCGAAATTTTAGATAAACAGCTGGCGTAAAAGGGAAAGGAAAAGACTATCACATGTTGTTTATAGAAAAGTTTATTGAGATACCACGGGGTGAAGGAGAGGTGGACGAGTCACCCTTTCTTGGGTGTAATAGTCGTCCTTTTTCTATTTTATTCTAGAAACGCTGTCAAATTCCTGGATGATTTCCCCCTTCTTCCACGGTCTCTGGTTCCGCTGCTAGACCTCTTCCATATTTAATCAGTTCCCATTAGGGAGTCAAAAAAAGGAATTTCTACACATTATGTACACTAATTTTATTCAAATAAAAAACAAGATTCTGCCAATTTGAATGGTTATTCTGGAATGTGCGAGAAAATCTCGGTATTCTGCGCTGTACATCGCGGGAAAACGGAGTCGTTTAAAAATGGCCGTAACTTCTGAACAAAAAGGGCTTTTTCTGCAATTTTTCTACCATGCTTTAGAGCAGAAAAAATGACATTAAATGAATGTAAACATGACTGAAATTCCTTGAAAATCCCGAAGAAAAATGGACTTTGAATTTTGAACAGAAAATCCGACTGATTTTTTAATCTCGCTGCTCAAAATTCAAACCGACTCAAGTTCAACACGAGATTTTTGCTATTTATTTTTCTCCGTTTCAATTGAATTAAATCGTGAATAATTCCCAGAATTCCTCGTGTTTCCCTGAAATCGAGTCAGCTTTCTCTCTGTCGATTTTCCACTGCAATGCGTGCTTCTGCTGAAAAATGGCTGACTTCTTGTGTCAATTACTCACGGACATCCGTCTCTGGCTGTCCATTTGTCCAAAATTTGTCTAAAATCGATAGAAAACCCTAAATTTTACAAAAACTGGGCTGGAAGAGGAAAATCAGGAAATCGGCCACACCTGAGACGTTGCTCACCTGTACACAAATTTTCGAGGTTTGAGCAAGTCACAGGAGTAGCTGGAAGTCCTGATATTTGTGCTGGGAAGCAGGGAAAAATGAGTATATCCACTCTCTGGATGACACCAATTACCAAGAGCCCTTCATAATTGGCAAAGCAGAATCAATAGCCGGAGCAGCAGCGACATCACCACACGTAAAATGAGATGCCTGGGGAGAGGAGGGGCCTGGACAGCTTTGGTATTGAAGGGGAAAGAGAGGGTCGTCACCACGACGACGATGACAGCAGAGACGACACGTCGGGATGGGAATGAAAAGGGACTAGATTGATTAATGGGGTACTTGTAAATTTTTTGTCGTCTTCGTAACTGCGTGAACTGCAGAAATATTGGCAAAAATCCTCTGAACAGGCTGGGGAATCAATCTCAGCATCTTTTTTTACGTTACAGAAGGTTATAAATCAAACGCTACATTTGATCAGGGGGCATCCTTTTTTTTCATTTTTTTAACCAGGAAATTGACCCCTGCATCCCCCAAATTGCCCAGAAAACCCACTGGTACACGTCTTTTGCCATAAAATTGGCATTTGAGTATTTGCTAAAATCCTTTGGTCAATTCGGGGAATAGACTCTGCCACTTTTCAAATAAAAATCTAGCGTGTCCGAAATGTTGGATCTGGCGGTCACTGATACGCCTGTAAACAGTTACCCGGCATATTTCCACCATTGTCTGGGCCAATTTTAGTAATTTAAGAAAATTTCCATTAAAAAATAAACTTGCAGAGGAGATTTCATAATAAGCTGACGTTTTATGCAGATTCCGGTAACCAATTTCCTGATTTACATATCGAAAATGACCTATTTTTTAAGTTTTGCGTATACATAGAAATTACTGTAATTGATAAGAAAAGACGCCGTGGACTGGAAATTTACCTGAATCCGGCTAGTATTAGTTCAAAATATGGCAGTGCAAGCAGTCTTCTGGAATAGATGCCAGGTGACAGCCAAGTGGCAGAGCAAGGAAAAGAGAGCGGACACATTGGACATTCATAGCCTTGCGTCGGGAGAGCAAAATTGACTGGTCGCCAGCGGTGGCGGTTGTGGTCATATTGGATAGGAGGGAGGACCTTCTAATTACGGGCACGGTTATTACAAGAGAGAGGCCGCGACCCGGTCATCTAATTGTCTCGGACTATTACCAGTGGAGATTACGGTAGAAGTCACAAAGAAGAGATGAGAAGGAGGCAGAAGGGCATATCAGATTCTTATTTGCTCAGCTGACACAAAGGCGAATCGGTGGATGAATGCCCCGTGTGCTGGTGGCCAAGTCAGAGAGACAAAGCCGGACCCTCCAGCGATCTGGTTACACGCAGAAGAGAGTGGGAGGAAGAAGAAGAAGATCATTGTGAGATGGGGAAGGTCATAGGAAGCCAATTTCCTTTGAAGAAATCTTTGACAATTGCCGGCAAAAAACCATCACCCAGCAGTTCGCGCCATTTCTTGTAATCCAAAAGTCGCGGATTCGGTTCTCCCAGTTTTCCAAAGGATTTTTGTCAATATTTTTGTAATCTACGTGATTATTGTAAAAAAGGCATGAAAAGCCTGCAAAAAGCGCAAAATTGGTCAGAAGTGTGTCTATTTCAGGGCCGGCTACAAATTACTGGACTTCAAGCATCATTGAACAAATTTCTAGCAACTGGAAATGTAGAGGATCGAGTGCTGGCCAATTGTAGGCATTTTTTAGCACAAAATAGGAGTTAGAGGCAGATTTTTGCAATATTCGAGGGCTTGGATTCCCCATATTGAGGCTGTGGATGTAATAAACAGCTTTTATCAATAGAAAATTGACAATTATTTGCTGTTATTGAAGTTTTTTTTTCTTTGAATGGCTCAATAAATACGAGAATTTCTATTAAATGGGGCGGGAAAATGAGAAGACATCAACGATTACAAACTTTTGTTTTTCTTTGGGCTTTTTACAAGAATTTGATCTTGGGAAATTCAACTACCACAGGATTGAAGTTTTAGGAAAAACTGGAAAAATGTGCTGAATTCCTAGAAAAACATCAAGATTTCCAGACTTGAATCAAATTATCCCGCATCAATTCGCCAATTTTCCCCCGTTTTTCTAGAAATCCCTGGTGGCCGATGGGATTAGAAACCACAGAAAACGAAGGGGAGAGGCTTCCCATTTCTAGAGAGATAATTACAAAGAGCAGCGAGACAGAGCAGAAGGATTGTGGCGCAATATCGCCGTGGCAGCTGCCAATATCAGCCTATTTTTGGGTTTAATATATTCAGAAATTTGTGGTGAACATGGTGGAACTCATGAAAAAATAGGAAAATACGAAGAAATGGGGAAGAATGGCGTTTGAAAGAGCGGTTTTAATTTTGAGCAACGCTTTGCCCTCTGTCTACAGGCTACAGTAACCTGGAGCACTTATTAGCCGATTTCTTTAAAGGACTAACTATCAAGAGTACAAAATATGCTGCCTGACGTAGAGAGTAAGTAAGAGCCAAGGAACGGCGTGGCCCCCGCGCGGCCATTGTTGCCTGGCTGAAAAGGAGGACATGTTTGCAGTGCAATTACACCTCACGCGAGGACATTTCGCACCTCTCTCTACAGAGGGCCGCCATCGGACGACGAGGACATTACCTATGAAGGGGGAGGTCATACAGGGTCGACGGGGGCGCAAGAGACAGAAAGAGATAGTTTACGGACACGGGGAGGACGAATGGACAATGGAAGCCAAGAGGCGAAGGAACATAAACACACACAGGAGGAGGTCATCTCTCTCTTTCTCTTTTATTCACACTGGGAAACATATTTGTCACGTAGAGGACATGGAAGAAAGAGGGAGGAAGTCAGAAATATTTTCTTTTAAAAAAACGGGTTACAGTACCCCAGAGGTTTTTGAATTAAACATAAGTAAATCTGGAATTGTAATCGACCATGGGCAGGATCCCTAGAGGCTTTCTCTGTTAATATTTTTGTACATTACAGTAACTTGAAGGTCCTGGAAATTATTGAAAATGCGATGTTAGCTCATTTATGGAAAAGGCCTGCTGAGCCTTCGTCTTTTTCTTCCTATTCTTTTATTCATAGACTCTCGCTACAATTGGCTCCCGCTACAACGATCTCTAAAGATCAATTGACTTTTACAGGACTTTGTAGGACAAAAGTCGAGGAAAGTGGGAAATTATCCAGTTTCGGAGCCTCGGACGCTTGCGATCCAAAGCTGGCTGATTTAATTCCCCGCGTTGGTCATAAAATTTTTGAAAAATTCTCTTGTGACGTGTAACGCGCCCAAGGACGTCTACAACCGTAATTAGCCTCCTTCTAGGGTCCTCGAGTCTATAAAAAGTTCAGGTAAATAAAAGGAACAAGACACAAAACACGAGAAAAAAAAAGATTGTTGCCGGGGAAGGTGGGAAAATGGCTGATGCAATAATATGGGCACTAGAAGGTGGCTGATGCCTACTGGCTCCATAATTGCAAATAGACAATAGCAATATACAGAGCCGACGGGTAGAGTGCACAGCTGCTGGTCCCTACCAATCACACCGTGACCCCTGGGAAGCCATACACACAAACATATCATGTACATACGCGCAATATTTAAATTATGGGAAAATATTGAAATTTTTAGGGGAAAAGACGGCAAAATTGGAGAAATAGCCGCGTCGTGATCAAAAATCCGGATAAAATTGACTATTTTCATGACCTTTTCTCCCGGTTACAGTACTCCCTGCCTTCAAACCCTTTTAAAATCTTTTCTAACTCACCAAGCAGACCTTTAAATGACGAATTATAGCAATAGCTGAGATCAGCCGAAATTCTGTCTCGAATGTGAGGAAGCAAAGCGGCGCAGCGCTTTGCCATAATAGCCGAATGCAATCGATGGTTACGCGGGGCAGAAGGCAATCTAAAAATGAACAATTATAGTGAGAGAGAGCAAGAGAGGTGAAGGAATCAAATGCCGAGAGATAAAAATGTATATGTTTATAGAGATCCGTCCCGATTTGACCCCTGGTTTTGTTTATTCGGACGGGTTATAAACAGATTTTGGAAGGGGGAGCAGAGGGTGATGACAGACAATGCTGTGAGAAATACCTAATGGATGAATTGGGATCAGAAGTGATAGAAAATAACAACAAGCGAGATACGAATTTATTTGCAGACTACAGTCCGGTTCATAATTATAGGGACACTCAAAAATTCGGGTTATCTTTTTTATTTTGAGGAAAATGCCGGTCGATTTTGGCACCAGTCGATTTCTCGTCCTCGATTACCCCTACCTTCCAATTTTCAGAATTTTTCCTCGAACCCCCGGCGCGTAATCGTCATTTTTGTAAAAATTGGTAAAATCCCACTGGTTCAAAATTATAGGGACAGTGTGAAAACGGAGGCTCCTGAGGGAAATGAGGGATGGAATCGCCACGGGATGGACCGCATGAGTCTGTTTGAGGTTGTCAGCTAAAAAGTCGAGAGGAAAATCATCAGATATGCGGCTCCCGAAAAGGGCATTTTGTTGGCAATTTTTAGAAATTGAGGTTTGAGGCTCCATTGGCAGCGGAGTACGCGATTTCGAGAGGAACCGAGCAGAGAGCTGCTTAGAACACATCAAGAGGAACATTTTGACATAAAGAACGCATGGAAAACGTGTGGGATTTTACCAATTTTTACAAAAATGACGATTACGCGCCGGGGGTTCGAGGAAAAATTCTGAAAATTGGAGGATAGGGGTAATCGAGGACGAGAAATCGACTGGCATTTTCCTCAAAATAAAAAATATAGCCCGAATTTTTGAGTGCCCCTATAATTATGAACCGGACTGTATTTGTCTGACCCCTCATCCAAAAGGTGACCGCAAATTCTGCAATTCCGCTAACGGTGCGGTTAACAGGGCCGGTTTATATTTCTGGAATAGATCTGTTCTTTTCTCTATCCAAAGCGAATTTCAAATTATTTATTGACCATAAAAAAAGCGCGAAATCGTCAATATTTTGGTGTTTACAAGCCATATTCATCTACCATTTCAGTCGACATTGTACACAAAGTTCCTGCGTAGATTGATAAAATGTCTCCACCAAAGGAAGGATTCCTAATGTGATGGTACTGGGACGTGAAGAGTTCGCCATCGAAGGATGCGGCTTCTTCTGCCTCTCCGTTTAAAGTAGAAAACTGAAAATTTTAGTCCAAAACTGCAAGAATACCCGAAAATGCGTAGAATTCCTTGAAAATGCCAAGAGAGCCTTGTTATCGAAGATGATTTCTTCTGTTGATAAAACCACCGTGCTGTTACCCTGGGAAAACTTCTTAGCTGTGTTTTTGTAAAACCTACATCCCAGGTAAACCAAATATTTAAAGTAGGCGGCTTATGGGCATACTGTAATGTCATAAATACGGCATTAGACTCCGTATAAAATCGAAGAGTCATTGTACTGTATGTTGTGGCATTTTCACTGAAAACTTTCCAAAAGAAAAGAAAAAACCAACTTATTTTTGTCGAAATAACCCGTAAGCAAGTACCATTCATTTTCCAAAATAGGTAAGGTAATTTCTTGAGAGAAACAAATACCGGAGAAGATCAAAAACAAGACCAGTAAGCGGGAGATGAAGAACATATCCCGACTGAGACAGCCTGTGGAGCAGAAGGTTAATTAGAAGTGATCTTCTGGACATTTTACTAATTTAAGTTACCCGGTAACATAGTATTTATTATGAATTGCAGCTAGAGTTCCGAAGAACGGAGATTTCTGCAACTATTTCACTCTATATAGCCGATGGTTCTTCGATACTCTAGCAGACTTTTGTCTCTTTCTTCCTAGCGGGCGGTCGGTCGCCATTTCTCTGCTACCGAAGCTGCCAACTGCGGCTGCTATCGGCTACCGACAAATGCTACTCGCCACTCCTACGCAGCTGTGAAAAAGGACAGAATTTCCGTGCCTCAAGCCGAATTGGAACCTCGTGAGGCCGTATGTTCCACTATCACGCTTCGGACCTACGCAGCAGTATTGGAATGGCATTAATTGGACCTTCAACAAGAAACAAAAGCCGTCCAAGCTGTTTTTTGCGGATGATGGAAAGAAGAAGTGACTCCTCACGCGAATGCGTCGATAAGGAATAAATAATAATAATAAGCCGATGGTTACCGTAGTCCTTGAAAAAATGGACTATTTTCAAATATTCAGGAATTTCAAGCAGACACACGCCGTGGATTTCATTTCCCAAATTGACCAAAGGATTCTTTTTCTGAGTAGAGTATTTCTTGATGGTTGGATCCCTGAATATAGGGCAATTCTGATTCATTCCTATCTTCAAAATAAGTTCTCCACTCAAAATATTGCCCCATCCGCTTATCCCGTACCGCATGCGGTGCGCGTGATATTTTTCCAAGATCATTTCTTTCCCAGCATCAAATTTCATATTCATCTCCAAAAATGGAGAGGGTTCATGGTCAGAGATTAGACAGTAGAAAAAGAGCTGATCAGCTTCATCTGTAAAATCCAAGAAAAATGAGCTTTTTATCCGAAAATAATCTTTTTAGGCTGCTGACAAGGTTTTACGGGTCTACAGGTGCGGGTGTCTAAATTTTTAGCTTCTCCAAAATGCTAGAATTTCTTATTTTTCGAGGAATCCCCCAGCTACGTAACCACCACTCACGTCTCTCGTTCTAAGATCCCCTAAACCATAGTTCACATCCGCTAAAAACTTCTTCTCATGGCCTCCTTAAAGGCTCCATATTTCTTTGATTTAATGGAGATTTGAACCCGGGAGGGGCTGTTCTCTTTTTCTAAAAAGAAGCATCACACATCCCACTGGCTCCCGTAAGCTGATATGAGTTTAGTCTGGCCTTGAGAGCCGCCTCGTGGTTCCCCAAATTCCCATAGCTTCCCTAAAAAATTTGTGTTTATTTTTTGACTTTTGTCCTTTTTGTGGATCCAGGAGGAGGGGGCTTAATCCTGGCTTTAAAGAGGCGTCTCAAAATATCAGCTAGCCCGCTTTTCTGCCAGTTTACGGAATTATTTGGAGCCGAAGACCTCAAAGATTAAAATTATTTTATTTTTTCAATATTTTATTGGAGAGAAGACTATGATATTTTAATTCGTTGCAAGAATGCAAACAATTTAAAGGAGGGAGGGGTTACTGTATGTACAAGACCCGTGGAGTAGCAGCAGCAGTAGGAATCGGCGGTAAAGAGAAGGCGATCATCTTCGATATTCTGTGATGTTGATCCCGGTACGGATATATTCAACTTCGGCCTGCTTCTTCATCGTTTCTTCGACTGAAAATAGGAGAAATTAGTCAAAGTTTTGCAGCTCTAGTAAAATCCTGGGAATACTCATGAAATGTTCTCTGTAAAGAGGCTATTTTCACGTTCTGCCCTCGCTAAAACTGTTGATGCTTCCCGCAGGACTACAAATATCTCCTTTTGAGCTTTTTAAACTTCTTAAAATGGGTTAAAACCGACCGAACTCCGCTGCCTTTATTTCTCCCAGGAGAGAGATCAGTGCACTCGGTTACCCGTGCGTATCCCGTCAAATTCTTTTTCCCTCCACCGACCAGCTGGCTTTCATGATTTATTTCTCGTGTAATTCTCACTGAAAGTGAGCAGGAAATGGGCCTCATTTTTCTGGAGTGCGTGTTCACCTAAAAAGGGCTTTCCCCTGGCCACAATTACCTGGATACCCGGGGGGATCAAAGGTTGGGAGAAAAAAAAGAGCTTTTAGCAGATCACCCAATCCTTGCTAGTGAACGCTGGTTAGAATATATTTTAATTCATTGGGTCTTGCCACGAATAACAAGAACTCCGGTAAAATCGCCCTAACAACCGCCCGTATCCAATTTTAGTGCCCCAATTTTGCTGACGTCAAGACCCGTCAGTCAGCCTTCTGCAAATAATTTGACTACTAAAATGTCCTAACGATTACTGCCGTCAACGTCCAAATATGCTATAAGGAAGCTGCCCAGTCCCGTAAAAGAGGAACGACAGCAGTTTGCAGCCCGATACCCGTTGACAGATGTTACTTGTCGCGAGTAATAGAGACGGGTTGGTAACGAAAGTTGAGACATCCCTGGTTTTTTCCCTTTTTTTTTGTGCAACGAGAATTTCGGGACAGACTTTGAACTGGGAAGTACACTGCCTCCGGAGGAACAGGTGTAAGCGCCTGAGATAAATGAAGAACACAGATACGCAACATTTTGTGATGGATTGAGGAACTAATCGCTTCGGGAAATAAAAGAGCGATAAAATTTAGGAAAAATCGCGTAATTTTTTTCAAATAGAGAGTGTAATTTGCTGAAAAAAGCTGAGAATTTGCCATTGTTGTTCCCTATAAAGAAACTTGGGACATCACCACGGGAAATCCCTTCTATCCCTAGCGAACACCCGTTCTTTTAGAAGAACCCTGGGCAGATGGTCTTCTAGACTTCAAGAAACTCTCACGAGATGTGAAAAATGTTGCGAAAACACTCTCTAACCACCATGAGAAAGTAAACCCGCCAAAATAAATAAACTGTGTCTGTTGATCAGAAGATTTGAAGTTATTTACTGGAACTGGCAGACGAGTGGTCGACAGTAAACAGCGCTCTTCTAAATTGGTTTTGAAATTCGGGTGACAAATTTTGGATGGAAACATTTTGGCTTATTTTGTAGGTAAATTGCAGCCAGAAATTGGGAAAAATATGTTAGTCAACCCGGAGGCGACATTTGCCGTGCAAAAATTCCACAATCCAAGTAAGTTTTGCTCCTAAATTTAACAATTTTCATCTTTCTTTAAAGAAAACCGCCCTTCCCGTTTCCCAGCCCCTTTCCCGAGGCTAAAATTTACCTTTCTCCTTCTTATCCCCCAGCCTCTCTTCCTAAGAGACTCCCCCGCCCGATAACATCCGCACGACGTGCCTTCCACTTCCGAATTTTCCCACCTTACATCATCCATCATTTTTGGAAGTGCGTCTGGGACGGAAATTAACTCACCCATTAAGTCAATTTTCTTTCCGAGAGCTAGGGAAAGAGCCACTAATCCGAGGCTGAGAACTGTCAAACAGATGGCAACCAAGGCGACGACACGCTTCACTTTTTGTTGGTTGTGCTCCTGAAACGAAAAAAGATTCGAGGAATCAAAAAATCAGGCTTTTGTTTTTTTTTTGCCTCTGGTCCATTTGCCCAGAATCCAGCCCACTTGAGAACCCAATAGGAGTGGGAATGGTGCGTGGGTTTTCGTGACCCCGGAGGGAGTTATTTGTTTTCCATTTTGGTATAAAGCAAGCCGGGGATAAAAGGATCAAGGAGCCCCCTCCACAGATTTCCGGTCTCATCTACGATCCATGAAACTTTCTCCAAAGGAAACAACACGCCGGCTATTCAGAAGCAAAAGAAGAGAACTTTTCAAGGATCAACAGAGCGAAATAAAAGATATTTTAAACCAATAATTGGAATTTAAAATTTTTTAACCGAAAACAGTCAAATTTTTTGCCTGTAAAGAACATGAGCTCCACATCAGAATCCAGAATTTTTAACGCTAATTTAAATAAGTTACAGTAAGCCGGTTAAATTATACATCGGAAATTGGGAATCAGCAGGAAAAAAATGGAGATATCCGGGAATTTAGTGTACGCGCTGATTAACGGATGTAATTCCGAAGGATGTCGCTCGAAAATATCCGAAAATCCGCCGTTTCACAATATTTTTAAAAAATTTCTGCTTTCCATAAAATTCAGAGTTTATACAGTATTTTCCGTACAGAATTTTTGCTTGTAAGAAAGGTTGAAGGCATATTTTTGGCTCTCTGTGTAATTGTAGGCTGTAAATCTTCAAAATACTGATTTTCCTTATTTTCCGAGGCCAAAAATGACCCATTTCCCAACGTTCCAGTGTCCGTTCTCCTTTGATATTCATGAGAAATGAGCAAAGGACAAGTTTCCCCAGCTGGGTACATGACCTCTAAACAAAAAGAGCTCTGACCTCATAATGTTCTTTCGTCCCCGTCTGTCTCATTTTTCACCTAATTTCTATCTCGAAATTGTCATTTTTTATCCCCAAACTAATATTTCAAATATTTGCCAACTGTCGACGTCGTCTGCTTTCAATTGTTGCCCGCCATCGACGACGAAAGAGATAAATGACGAGCTAATTACTATCTTCTGGCTTTTTGTTTCAAAACAGCCCAATATTTCAATTGGAGCAGAAAACACGACTTGTTCTGTGCAGAATTAATGAAGTGAAAAATGGGAGATGAGGCAAAAAATGGGCCGGGGAACATTGTTCTAATCGACAGCTAGGGGAAGTTATTCTGCTGACTTCCAGTGCCACAAACAGGGGCAGGAAATAGCCAAGTATTCGTTTTCTATTGGAGGAATTATGACCAGTGACGTAGGCAGAACGCAGGGAAAAAACAAAAGGTGAAAACTTCTGGCGGGAATTTATGCATTTTATAATTTGAAATGAATCTCGAGAAGTAAAGCATGGTTTTACCAGTAATTTTATTAATTTTGGATGGAAAACACCTGGAAAAGCACCTAGAGATCACATAAATACAGGCAAATGGGCCTTTTTTAACTCAAAGCCTTGTTTATGGCCCCAAAACCCGTGTAACAAAAATATTTACCGCCATTTTCTTTTGTGGTGTTCTCTTTCTATTTTTCCCAATTGCGCCGCGTCTCCTGAATGATAATCAACTAGACGCTGGATATTCACTCGAGACAGGATATTTTATACGGGAGAGAGCTCCGTTATAAGTGCAGAGAACGTGACAATGGGAAAGTTGGAGGGAACCAGCCAACAAATTTGAGTCAATATTCAAAATTATGAAAAATTCTGGGTCGATTGACTCACCTTTAGCTGTTGAATTTCCAAGTCCGTCAGCTCATACTCCACGTCACAATCTTCTAATTTGCTTCCCAAATACATTAAGAATTTTTTTAAAGGAAATGTGGAAGAATCCTGAAAATTACTGAATTTTTAGAGGAAAAAGGGGAAAAATGGATAATCTTCGTTCCAGGATTACAGGGATAAGCGGGTAAAAGTTCTTTTAAAAAAGTAAAGGGAATATTTATTTGTGAGGAAGCAACGGAGGCAAAACTGGCAAGGGGATGACTGGCTCTGACTCTCTCTCCCTTCAGTTGGGCGGAGTCCGCCGAGCCGCCCCGTGTGACGATGCACATAAATGACAAACACAGCCAGCCAGGAGAAGAAAGGGAAAGAGGAGAGGAAGAGCCAGCTCTTCCGGGGGGAATCTCGTGTACTTCTTATGGGAAAAGACGCGTGTCATCCTCCCATTTTAATCCGGCTGCCGGATAGATTACAGACGTGAGATCGATGTGAACTCTTCTTTAAATGGAAGTCGGATTAGGAAAAGTGCCACAAAATTACACGTGACAGATTATTACGAACAAAAACGGGGACGACAGCCCGGTTCTCATGGAAATATTCCGACTTTTGAGGGCAGGCTACAGCCATTTTCTAAAGAGAACATGTTGAATTGAACAAAAATCACATTCAGAATGAATGAGCCCAAGAAAGAAAATGGGCCTTGAACAATGGACAAATAAAACTGGTCAAGTGGACTTCCTATAAGCGAGCTGTTTTTATCCGAAAATCTCGTTGACCATATTTGAAAGCGCGCGGTTTTTTCTGAATAAAACAGAGAAGATTTTGAGATTTTTAGCGCCCATGGTCGAATAGTTGGCGCGCCGGCTTTGTAATCCAAATGCTGCTGACTCGATTCCCCAAGTTGATCAAATAATTTTTGCCCAGTTTTTCTATGACGAATTTGTATCCTCCTTGGTCACGAAAGCGAGTCCCAAAATTCACCTGCTGCATGTTGGCCCAAAGTTCATACCTCCTATTCCCGGGACTTGAATTTTTAGCAATCCTAAGAGCACTTGAATATTGGCAGAGATCGTTTCTCTCCCCGGTGGTCATATCTTATTCTGATCAAAGATGACGGACGCGTCGTTCTGAATTGTTTCTCTCGAGGACTTTCCCTTTTTTAGGGCGTTTTTTTTCTTAAATAAAAACCACACATGGAATAATTGTACTTTTTGCCCTGTCCTCCCTCAACCTCGTGTCATATTCAGCCATAATCCAATTTGCTTACGTCAAAATATTCCCATGGACGCGGTACACATTTCTCTTCCCATCTCTAATTAATGTCACTTCCATATTCATTCCTACTTTTCTAGTCTTTAGTCCTGTTCCGGAATAAACTTTGCATTTTCTTCTTCTTTATTAGTGTAAAAATCACGACAACTTGTCCAGAAACACAAAAAACTACAAAATCTCACAAATGTACACAAAGGATCAAGCATACTCGGGATACAGTATAATGGTAGTCCTTCCAATGCCCCGAGTTCCAATCTCCGCCGATCCGAATTTGACTTGTCCCACTCCAGCAGTAATATTTGGTTGATTCGCTTCTTCAGTGCAATATTCACAAGTTACCGACGCTTGTTTAATTGTAATATTCGCTGCCTGCCACCAAGCGCTTATGGTTTGCATTATAGTGTCATCCACTGTGGGAATCATGAGCTGAAATAAAAGTGATGAAAAAGCGCAACAATGTGTATGCTCAATTTACTAATTTGCTATAGCTGTCCAACTTGAGATCCAGCCCTACTATAACTTACGTAACTGCCTCCTTTGAACAGAGAGAAGTAGAAGAAACGTTCATTGAGAGTCTCTTTGTTTTGAGGATATGGTACTTCTATTGTCTCTTGGTAGTAGGGTGTTGAATTGAATCCCGTATAGATGGTAAGATTCGTAGACTTCTAGATTTGTTAGAATGCATTGCAATGCCTGGCAACATACAATTGTAGTATTAAAACTAAAATTATATACTATCAGCCTTGCATCAAAGTTTCTACTATCATCTTTCCATAATGAGAACCAATTCCTATAACAGTAACACGATAAAAAAAATTACTACCCGGATTCTTTGGTAAACCCGGAAATCTTATAAAGATCTCCAAGCGGACGATCCAAGTTGTAATTGTAGAAAAACGTTGCTAATATCTCTAGTGGGAAGAAGAAAATTAATAAACCGGTGAAGAACAGCATGACAAATTTTGGCTGGGAAAACTAGAGGCAGGAAAAAACGATCAGCGCCTGTTACCATGACTAGTAATGGGTTTCCATAAGTTTCTAAGCAATAAAACATACGAGGACAGTTCAGTTAGTTAGTCTGGACGGGAATTGGAACAAAGATGCGGAACAGGAATGCAGGACATCTCACGGACTGGCGGATGAAACGCGCGCCCGTAACTAAGCGGGAAAACTCGGGGATTTTCAATATCCAGATGGCATTTTCTTGATAGAAATATCCATAAGTCGGTAGTTCGATTCTATAGGTTGTTTCAAAGATGCTCATCAAAGCAATTTACGCAAAATGTCTTTCCTCAATGTGTGTCGATTAACCCTCTCCCTGTACTTTTCAGCTGCTCCGCCCTCGCTCTCCCAATCCAACAACATTCCATAAGAGTACAAAAAATTTATTTTTCCATTTCTCTGTTTATAGTAAAATAAGAAAATAAGTTAAAGAAATATTCTTTTTTCTTCTGTAAATTTTAGACAATAGTGAGCAGTCAGTGGGGGAAAGGGCAAACCGTTTTCAGATTCACGTATAGATTTTTCTCCAGTTTTTCTACGCCTAATTAAAAATATTTACAACGAAA
Organism: Oscheius sp. DF5033; assembly: GCA_964036215.1. Lineage (NCBI taxonomy): Eukaryota > Metazoa > Nematoda > Chromadorea > Rhabditida > Rhabditidae > Oscheius > Oscheius sp. DF5033. The sequence continues at coordinate 1,679,544 of CAXIWN010000013.1, read as the reverse complement.
AAAAAGAATAAGAAAAACCCGAGGCTTAAAAAAGGGAAGCACAGCTACCACCTACAGAAAACTTTTTAAAGGACGGGTCTCACACGGAAAAACTGATGAAATCACAGCATTTTTTGTTTCTTTTTGAGGCAACAAAGTGAAGAATAAAATTCGGGGGACGATAACCAAAAGGAGGCGACTCGTGGGGCAGCAAGGAACCGGTCAATTTGGGGCGACTTTATCCTTGCCACTGGCGCAAATTACCCTGGAAAAAAATTACGATAAAAATATTTTAAAAAAACAAATTGAGCAAAAAACAACCGTAATTTTTACCCGTGGTTTTTGTACCTTTTCGTGGCAGGATAAAGTCAGAAAGTTTGGGGTAATTTATACAAGGAAAATAGACACGTTTTACGCTAAAAAAGGAAGCTAGAAAGGACCTAAAAAACGAGTAAATTTTTGTACTAGGGGCGTTTACAACGCGGGAAATTGGATGTACAAGAAATTTATGGAAGGGGGTGGTTATCCTTTGACCGGTTGAGTTAGTGAACCAGCGCTGCTCAGAGAGGCAAATGAATCATCTCCTATTCTGAAAATTATTGGTAAATATAAGAAAATTTACAAAATTCTGGTTTTTTGCGGCTAAATTTACCAATTTTATCTCTTCTTGAAGTAAAATTCGAAATTTTTCATATGAAAAATGATCTTGCTGCCCCTTTTTCCCTTCAATTTTCCTATTTCACCTCATCATCGTATCCGTCCTTGATCTTTCTCGTCCTCCTGTTGTCTGCTCTTCTTCTTCTTCATTTATAGCCGAATCACATGCTGTCATTTGCTGATAACATCGATTACACGCCCTCAGGTAGACGCTTTTTCCCTCGTGGACATCGTGGTATCGATTTAGGGAGCACTTGTCACACACCGATTGACCGCATTTTCTAAAAGAAATTTATATTTTATGAGGAACATTGACTACCTGCAGTGGTGTTCTCGATCTTCTCGCCTGCAGCTGAGTTTACTGTAGGCCACACGACAAATTGCGCAATTTTCACCGCCTACGGTCCATCCTGCCGCCGTCGGCATGTCGACAGCTTCCAAGAGGGACATGTCACTGTACGCTCGGTCAATGGACATATTATCCAGCTCGGAGTCCAATTCACAGCTGATCATTCTGTCGCGTGTCCTCTCGCTGCAGCTCGTCCTTTCAGATTCTCGCCGTTCCCTTTTCATTTTATCGATGGTTTCGTCCTTTTTTATCAGTTCTTGTCGATGTTTTTTATTCTTCCTCCTGGCTACTTCTTGTGCAGCATCGTAGAATTTTAGCATTCCGTCGTGGTCGACCCAGTCCTTGATATTTGTTCTTTTTGTCCGGAGACTTCGGGATTTGGCATCTCGACGAAATAATTGACTCTCAGACATTATTGAGGTCTCATTTGGATGGGGATGATCCAACGCGTTGATGGCTCCATTGGACTCCGAATGGGCTACCAGGGTGCTGAAAAAATATTTCATTTAATGGAAACTTCAGGAATCCCAAAAATACAGAAAACTGTGTAAAAAATCGGATCAAAAACGCAGTTTTCCACATTTTCTCGGCCCGAGATGCACAAATTTCGCTTGCTTTATAAAAAATTCAGTATTCCTTAGAAAATCATGAAAAATGCATCGTTTCGTAGAGAATTTTCCGCTCTATTTTTTAATATACAACATTCTGTGTGAGGCTGGATATAAAGAATCATAACAACGAAAAATATTAACCTCGTTTGCATTTGATCCATGGAATTGATGCTCTCGGAGCTTTTGCTTTTCTGCAACGATGTCATTTCCTTTAAAGGAGTAGAAGCAGCAGAACGAGCCAAGATGGGAGAAGAGACCACAGCGGCCGTCTCCGGTGCTACGTTGCCATTTAATTCAGTGAAGTAGAACTCTTTCCAGACTTCGAGATGTTGCACTCCGGTTCGGATATTGGCCAGACGACCGACGGTCCCCTGCTGGTCATAATGTTGGTTGACAATCTGAAAACAAATTTTGAATACACATCCTAATTGGCGGCTGCTCAACCGGAAAATGCCATGTTTTTATGGTCTTTTGCTCTTCTTTGGGCAAATTTAAAGGGCTGACCTCTTCATTATGGGCTCCTAAATATTGCCAGATAGAAACTGGCCGCCTCTCACGATTCAGACGATCTTTTGCCGCATCGCTGACAGAATTAAAAAGGAATGTTCCAAATAACCCGGAATACACGTGCTGGGCTAATTTTATCTGCAAATTGATAATTTTTAGAGGAAAAGGGCCATGGACTTACAATGTATTGCCTATTGAATTCGAAAGCCGATTCATTTTGTTTGTAGACCTGCCAAACGGCATCTAGCCATTGGAGGAAGACGGGACAACGTTCGTTTGTGTCGGTGCCGTAGACCCCATTTCTGTCGGCGAACTTGTGACCAAATTCTATCCATTCTCGGCGGATAAGAAGCTCGAAACCCTGAAAGATGCGAATTTACTGGGTTCAGAAGGCCAAGAAAGTTCCGGATTTTGTACAGAAATATTGGAAAAAATCTTGTGGTCGATCCGGAGATCCTCACAATTTGATGACCACTGGATTTTTGCCAATATTTCTATGCCTACCCCCTGCTTATCGCTGGATCCTGGACTAAAACCAATAATTCTACCCACCTTTAATGTTCGATATCTCTCATCGATAAAGAGTTTAGCCAGGGATACAATTTGCGTCGTTCGATCCCATCCATCCGAGCAATGTACCAGAATAGAAGTTCCCTGTTGAAGGAGATCCACACATTGATTTGCAGCATTTATTAAACTGCCCAAGTGCTGGAGCCATTGCGTTTGGCTAACGGACTAAAATATTTTTTAAAACTCGTTATGGGATCAAAACTTACGTGAAGATATGTGTTCTGGTCTTGACAATCAGCAGAGAGGACAGTTCTCAGCTGGGTGAAGGCGTAGCGCACACTGTGAATATTCGGCAAGCCCAGGAACATGGACTTGGCATTTCCATAACAGTCAGGATTTTCGAATCCGCCTCCTTTTGCTCGATTTGCCCATGCGGCTGCGTAGCTGCGGGCATCCAATATCACACTGTCCGGTGGGGGTGGAAGTTCTGGAAGAGATTAGTTAAATTGGGAGGTTTCCAGCATTTTTAACACCAAAGTTAGGCAATCAAAAGTCCTAAATTGTGCCTAATGCGTCTGAAAATTGAAAAATTTAATAAAAACCTACCATTTTTAGTGTCACCTTTAGCAGCTTCAGGATCTTGATATCTTTTGGTGAACTCATTGACATGTTGTAATATTTTTTCATCTATGGCATTTCTCCATGCCAAAAAACCCGATTTTGGTTGACTACTCCGTAATAATACTGCTTTCTGTAAAATTCAAGAATATTCGGGGTCCATCTGCTAAAACGAACCGTTTCCTGATAAACATAAACAATAACTGGGATCCTGCCCAAAAATCTGTGCTCTTTAACTTTTTCTAATTCATCTTTAGACATCCATTTAGGTACAACTATTCTATTGGGATAAGTCTCGATCAAGCTGAAAATTACTGTATTTTTCCTTTAAATTATGTCAGAAACCTGTGATCCTTATTATCATCAGATATTTTAAAATAATCCGGGTCATAGCCAATCAAATCCCATTCTTCTTGACACGTATCTCTGTCGCAATCCCGATCCAACCAAACTGGGTGGTCCGTCGACGTCGCGTCAGCAAATTTCCAGGCAAATGCCTCGGATACACTGGGACGGGTCGTCAGCTTCATTAATTTTCGATGCCAATAAATAGCTAACTCATTGCTGGTGGCAATTAACCTAAAAATATTAAGTAAACATTGGAATACAAGGGAAATCTACCTGTAGACCTTGCCATCTTTACAGACGACGCTAATTAGAGCGGGATCTTTGAAATCTAGACAATCAATGGACATCAGGGAAATGACTCGGATTGATTGGTCTTGAAGGGAAAGGATGCATAACTGAAAATGGGGAAATAATTGATGGGTTTTATTAATTTTATGGCAGTTTGAGAGTTTTTTTGCGGTAAATTGCGCTATTTTCTACAGTACACAGGCATTTCCTTCAGCTTCCGTCCCATAAAATTTTCTAAATGGCTTTTTTTCCCAGCATGGCGCCTGTTGACCCCTCTAATCTGTCGAATCTTTCTATTGATACCGATTTTTCAGCCCCACTGGTTCCGCAACATGTGTTCGCCTCTTTTGCAGACGTCAAAAGATCAAAAAAGAAGGAAAAATAACCAGAAAAATAGAACTTACCCGGAAGTTGGTCAAAACCACTCGACATTCAACGAAATCAGCCGTTTCTTCGACAATCTCGCCATTGAGCAGGTCAATTGGAAGCGGAGTGGCAGATCCGCGACTTGAGGTGTCCGTCAGATCGCTCTGAAAGAATATTTTATTAATTTTTTGGTTCTGGAGAGAAAAATAGGCATAAAAGCCTCAAAAGCCGCATGGTTGTAATCCAAAGGTTGCAGGTTTGATTCCCCCCATTACCACGGGATTTTTGCTAATATTTCTGTGTAAAATGTGCATTTCTTCTAATATTTCCCCTCATTTTTCATTATTTTATCAGTCCCCAGTTGTCCCCTTATTGTTCTCATGGAATGCCAGCTGTTCATGCGATAGAAATTGAGCGCCAGTGTGCACTGATAAACACCTTCTGGCTGTCAGTATACAACATGCGACTACACAATGTATGTGCAAAGACACTGAGCAGGCATCTGATAAGGGAAGGGGGCTCTCTGGAGCCATAGAACTTGGAAAATTGTCCGCTTTGCCTGATAAAAACACAGATTTTCTGACTGTAGTCAAAGAACCAAGTTGCAAAAACGATAATGCGGGCTATTTTTAGATCTTTAGAAGAATGTTTGGGCCTATTTTTGTCTCATTGAACTTTACTGGGCCCCTTTCGACCAATTGAGAAACTGAAAGAAAACTCGTCTATTGAATTAAAAGGCAAAAAACACCTGTTCGGACGGAAATTAGCGATCATTTTAGCTGTTTTACTGGCTGATTGATTGATTCGAGTTGTGTAAAAATGTGACTTGTAGTCAAACAAGTGGTTCCAATGAGTCAGAATGGGAATATTGGGAAGTTTCTGGTTAGAAATATCCGAAAATTGGGGATTTGGAGGTTCTGGCTACGAGCTGAGTTCGGATTATAAATCCAAAGATCATGGGTTCGATTTCCCGCGCGAACCAAAAGATTTTTGCCAATATTTCTGTGACAGGCGCTTATTTCTTGGTAATTTTTGTCTAAAATTTCATAAAAAGGTTACCAGATGCGCCCACCACTCGTCCTTTTCCCCGTCTACTGCAATTTCCCATAGATGTCCGCCACGGTCTCCGTCTTTTTTCCGCCTACCACTTTCGTCTCTTTTTCTACGCGCTATCCCGTCATAAAACAAACTCGCCAAGGACAAAAGTTAAAAATAAACTGACCTCTTCATGCGTGGTATCTTCAGCCGATTCCAACTGATTTGCTCCCTCAATTCCATTCATATTTATATAGGAAAAATTACAGCCAGCTGACCCTGAAATGTGCCAATAAGGTGAGAATCTTTTACAAAGAAAATGGTACTTACCGTAGCTGTTATGGCTTAGAGGCACTTCTTCATGATGTGGTATTGCGATTGCCTCTGTTACTTCCCCAGTCATCTGAAAAATAGAATTTTTAGTAAATATAATATTCTAGAAGGTCGAAAATTACGGTAAAGAGAAAAATTCGAATTGGAGCGCGATTACAAGGCAAAAATCCAAGGAAAAAGCGAAAACTAGCCGGAATTTCCTGGCGTTTTGCCCATAAAAGCAAATTCTATTTTTCATATAAGCTCCCCCCTCCACAATTTCAATATTTGACCAACTTTTTTTTCTATTGCCTCCGATTATTTGTTCATGTGAGCAGAATGGTGGGAACAATGGGCAGAGGGACTTCATTATTAAAAACAACGATATTTGGGGGATAGAGAGGAAAATTAATCAAAGATCTAAAATTAGAAATTTTTTCCGGCAAAATTGCAAAAAAAATGGGAAAAAATTTGAGGGAAAATGATTCAGGACTATTTTACAGCTAATTTTTGGTAATTTTAGCTATAATCTCGTTCTATTGACAATTTTCTTTAGAAAAATCGTTACGGTAAGGAGGATATGGTTTTCTCAAATGCCAAGGAAACCTTTAAGAGGTGCAAAAAGTGACTGAAACTGCAAAGGCAAAAGAAACCGGAACGTGAAAGTGTTTTTAGCTGGCTGCTGCTAATCGTCCCAGCCGACCTATCCCATAAATCTCCCGCTAACTCTCAGTTTCTCCAGGAAATTGCTTTTCCAGGAAAATTCTGACTTTCTATAAAATTCAGGTCCCGAAAAGAAAAAGAGCCATGTTTATTCTTGATCTCATGACGAATGTCATCATGATGAACGCCGAGTCAAGCGCTTGGGTATTGGATTGCATTATACACAAAATATGATTCAGAAGAGCCAAAACGCCACAAATTTTGTACTACAAAGCCATAAATTATACTAGGAAAGCAGGTGTTTCTGTTTTTGTATGTCGTGAGAGTTCAAATTATTCGAAGAAAAATGTGGGTGGCTATAATTATATTTTCGCGGGAAGGGCAACTCGCCAAATGAAAACTATACGGCTGCTAAGGAACAGGGTGTTTTAGAGGGAAAAAGTCAAGGATTTTGAACGAGCCCGGGAATGGAGCCAATGTTATTTCGCTTGAAAATAAAAAGAATTCGGATTTCTAGCGGAAGAAGAACGTCTTTTGAAGACGAAACATTGATGGCTCATCAAATTTTGAAGTAAATTCTACCAAGAGTACATTAGAATATTACGTACAGACCTTGAAAATACGGTAAATTAAAGGAATGAGAGGACAAGTCGGGAAGAAAAGGCGCCAGACGCTGAAAAAGCACCAAAATTCGGTGTAACCTTTCTAAGTGGTCTCCTTTCTCTCCAAATCTGATCGTTCCCAGTAAATCAATAGGACTAAATATGTTAGAAAACGTTAAATTCCTCCATTTTCGGCCCAAGAAACTAGGAAAAATGACGCTGTTTGTCGCCAGCTGGTGACCAAAATAAACAAGCGCACCTTTTCGGAGACAAATTCGATGGAATTCACGGTATTTAGCGGGCAATTTAAAGGGTAAAAAGTATTTGCTAAAAATAAAAAGAAAAGTGAATTAGACGGTAAAAAAGGAGAAAGGACTGGAGGAATGGAAACAATATGATAAGGGGAGGAGACTAGACTGGACCACACAGCCGCCTTCTCATTCTCTCTGGAAAATTCTTGTCACGGTTAAATAATATGATACCAAGCGATTTTGACCTCTTCAGAAGGCTTTTGGATGTAAAAAATAAGAGAAAATTGGGGGTAGACAGCCGACAAGACGTTATTTGGACGGCTGTGTTGGAAGAAATTAAAAAAGCCGCGGATTTGAAATCCAAAATTTGAAAATGTTCTCAAAACGGCCGCTTTTTAGCTGCTCTTTCCTATTTTTCTGAGATTTTGGTACATTTTGAGTACTACGCAATAAAGGAAATGACGCTGGTGAGTGCTTATTGTCCTAATCAACCAAATATGACACGACAGCTGGCTGGGTCTGGTCGGTGGTGGTTGCAAAGACAAGCAAGGAGTAAAACAACAGAAGACAAGACCGAGAGAGAGAGAGACAAGAGAAAAAGTGGCAAAGAAAAGAGGAGGAGAGGGAGTAATTAGACAAGACGACACACCAACCAACCGACCGACATGTAAACATGATCAGAACATTGACTAGGAATCAAGGAAGAGACAGGCGCCTGGACTGACAGCAGGAAGACGGGAAAAGAGGGCAATGTGGGGCAAGTTCAACACGGAGAGGAAACTGTATAGTATAGTGTCCGATCAAATAGAAAGATAGCCGGGAAAATAACAGAAAAAGTAAGAAATTTGGAGCGATAATCGGAAACGAATGAAAACGAGGGAAATACAGGAAAAATTTGGGTTTTACGTGAAAAAAAACGAGGGAAAACTGTCCAATTTCCCATGAAAATACCCAGTTTAAAGGACTGTTTTGGCGTGTGTCTAGAGTGTAAAAAATTTCTCTTGGGGAATACTTCAATGAAATTGTAACACACAGCGGAACCGCTCCGCTCTAGAGAAAAGTCAAAGATCAGTTTCAGTCCCCCTCATGTTTCTTTCTTTTCTAAAAGAAGGGGAAAGGAGACAATTTTGTCGTAAACCACCTTCCTCTGCGGGCGTTGAAATGCGTGGAAAGGAACAAAACATAGACGAAAAGGAATAACAAAAAAATATAGTCGCCAAAAATTTCTTTTTTGAGTCCAAAAAATGAATTAGCGGTGGATTTTTGCTATCTTTCTTGGAGAAAACGTTAGAAATAGCGGGAAAATTTAAAAATCCTAGCGTTTATATGGAAAAATAGGAATTGCAAAGTAACCTACCTTGGAAAAACTCGACGAGGCCCTTTTTTATGCCCGTAGGGGAAGAAAACAAGTTCGGGGAGCTGCTGCTGCTTCTCCTTTAAATAAAAGAGAGCGAGAACGTCCGAGTGACAAAATTGGTTTGACACAAATTGGTAAGAGACACTCGATACTGGCTTTTCTTATTTGTAGGAATCGGTTTCTGAAATAAATTTGAATTTTTAAAGGAAGAAAATAGGAAGAAAGTAAGAGTGAGAAAAGCCACAGCCACGAGTCACATGGTGCGGAAGAGAACGTGTACAGAGGAGAGAGATCGTCTGATAAAAGGGAAGAGACTAAAAGAGTTTTTTCAATGAAATGTGGGGGCATAGAACGGGGGAAAATGACGAACAAAGAGGCGGTGAACTGACAGTTGGTACAGTGAGCTCACAATTCCGGGGACAAAGCGACCGTCATTAAGATTATGGACACTTAACAGGTTCCGCAAATGAAAATGCACGTGAAAACCCTTCTGAATCATTGAAAATTGGTAAAACAATGTTGGAAAATGTGAAAAAATCTTTAAAATTTGAAAAAGTTACAGTTTTTGTGCAGAAAACGATCCTGGGCCCACAAAATGCACAAAAAAAATGATAAACTACTATTCTGATCCAATTTTACAGTAAAAATTACATGAAAAGTGAATTCTCGTTCGAAAACTAGAGAAGCGGAGGAATTTGAGGACGAATTCCGGGACTACGGCCCACAGAATAAAGACACAAGTAAGCAGCCAAAGGGAAAAATCCCTACTTTCGCAACATTATTCTGGTACACAAATATTAGTCATGTCAAATATGTCGCGTACACAAAAACATGACGTCTATCGTTCCTGTAAAAATCGAACACAAAAAGCCGCCTGGTTTAATTTTTGATTTTTTGATCTTATGAAAGGTTGAATTATTGGGGGCACAGGCTGCAAGGACAGGAGGAAATGGCTGAGCAATAATAATAGTAATAAAATTGTAAGAGCCGATTGATAGAGGCGGGAAAAAGCGGGGAGAGAGAGCTGAATGAGAGGAGTGCGCAGTGGCGGAAAGGGAAGGGGGTCCCCGACATGTTCCAGAATGCTCTATGGAGTATGAACGGCTGTCAGCGTGAGAGAACGAAAAATAGAGCGGGAATTTTAAAGCATTTGAGCTATTTTAAAAAATTTGACTTAAAAAAATAGAGGAAAACAGAAGATCATCAAAATAAGTCAATATCTCCATGTTTTGATGACGTTTAACCGTTCAAATGGCAAAAAATATCAGGTATTTTAGGAATTTTTTAGCGGAAAATCAATGAGCATTGAATAAAAATGGGAAACAAATGTTTCTGGTACAATTTTAATGAAAAAATTAAACTAAAACTGGATTTACAGTTGTAAATTAGAAAAATAGAGGAAATCTGGAGATATTTCGTTGATTTTTGGGCTTTTTCACCAAATTTTAGGTTAAAATTTTCTGGGAAATGTGAAAATTTTGTATAATTTAATTCAGAACCCATTAAACTTTTTGTTATCAAGAATTTTAAAAAGAAATCAACGTAAATTCGGCTCTACTGGAATAGAATCCAAAAAGCTGACGTGGATTTTCTAGTATGCTGCGTACGTCCAGCGTCTAACAAGATCATGAGAAACCGGAAGTATAAATCTTTCTTTCCCATAGCGACGGTGGTGGAAATAAACCTCTCCTGCAAACTTAATCACCACGAGATCACCAGCTTGAATTTTGCAGGATTTTTGCAATTTTATCGCCTTCTTTCTCCAAGCGGGAAGAATCATAAATATGAGCAAATAGTGAAAAAGCTGGGATTGCTAAAACGGTTTAAAGGTCAAAAAATCAGGCAGAAAATTTATGTGAGAACGGGGTTGACAAGCCAGGGGAAGACGCAGTCTAGACGGCCGAGCTGACAACAACAACGGGGATAACAGGAGGGTGAGATGGCTCCCACAGTGGGAAAAGAGCATTTTAACTCAAATTTTTGGGATTTTTACGGAATTCTGGTCTTATTTATATTCGAAAGTCCCATGTAACTGTAATTTCCAAAGAAGTGCCCCAAAATTTAAGGGGAGATGAAAGGAAAACCCGAAACCCGAAAGATTAGAGGAAGATTCCAGATAAGAAAAGAAAGAAAAAATGAAGGAAATGGGTAAAGTGGCGAATGGCGTGACAATTTGCCTAGGCTGGTTTATTTTGTTTGAATGAACTGAGGAGGAGGAAAGAGAGAGTAAAACAAGTGTTGCGAAATAGTCTGGAAGGTCGCCTGGCAGGGAACGGGAACAAGGAACAGGAAGAAGGCGAACACAGGAACAATTGGACGAATTTTTGATAAGAAAAATGGGAAGACTTTTAAGAATTTTTTTGAAGGGGAATTCGGAGATCTAAATTGGGAAATTTCCGGTAATATTCTGAAGTCTCGAAGCGATTGAACTAGTTCCGATAATTTGCCACAACATTCAAAATAAGTACAAAATAAAACTAGTGGAAAATGCCAAATATGCCGAAGATTTACATTTAACCGGAAAATGCTAATTCGTCCTGTCACTTTCGCGATTCGTATTGGATACGATTTTGGGGCCCAGAGGAGCAATTTAAAAGGCGTTTTTACTTTAAAGAAGTGTTCAAAATACGGAAATTTGCAAGAAAACGGAGCATTTTCATATAAAAACCGATATTTCACAAGAAAAATTCAAAAAATTCGAGAAAAATCAGAATACAAGCTAAGAAACGGTTTCCTTTCTTTTAAAAATATTCCCCATTCTAGAGGAACTTTCCTATTATTTTAATAAATATTTACTCCTTTAAAAAATAAATAAAAACGCCTAAGCTGGAGTTTATCGGGTAAAAACAACTTTTCGAAACTAATAAACTTGGCGAAAAAGTGCTAAAACTGCTGTAAAAGTTGTAAAATCCCCTTTCTGCAGCGCGCGTAACCCCGTTGTAAACTACTATTTCTGTTCGTATTCAATTATTTAAACGGGAAGGAATATATTTAAAGGTTGGAGGAAACAGGCCATGAGCTGATGAGGATGTTTGGCAAAAAGTTGCGAGAAGTGGCGTCGGCCGGAGGGAGGATGAAGAGGTGCCGGAACCGGATGGCCCGTGGAAAAAAGATCATTCACTTTTCCATAAAAGAAGCGCCGAATTTAATAAGTAATTAGGAAATAAAAGCACAAGAAAAATACGAAAAAAAAATCAATATTAAAGTTAACAATTTAAAGCGATGGGAAAATTAGAATAAAGAGATGAATCAGCTGAACCGAACGCCGGCCCAAACGAGCCTATCCCTCCCGCCCATTTCAATCAATACCGCGTGCTATGTTGAGTTTCCTCTGCGTCGCTGCTGGGGAGAGGGGGCTCTCGCCTCTCTCACTTCGACCATAGTCTCTCGCCGACTGGCATCATCTCACCAAGGCGCGGGTGTTGTGTGTGTTGTGCATGGAGAAAAAAAGACGAAGAAAATGTGGGTGCAGCTGGCTGTCAACATCTCGGGATGCAAAGATTGTGCCATTCGCGGGTCAGGGAACGCTGGCACAGCGCCAATAATGAGAGGAATTTGAATTTTTAACCTTCTAAAGGACGGAAAACCATCAATTAATACATAAATGGGAAAATAGACTCAGAAATATGAGCAAAAACCTTGGGCCGAAGATAATCAGCGACCTTTAGATTGCAAATCCGGCGCTTTAACCGCCGGATGCACTGGCATATCTGCACGGCTGCCTTGACATAACCAGCGAACCGTATCAGGAATGGGATTTTTGTTCCTGGGCAGATTTTTTAAATAAAAAATTACGGTAACCCATAGATGCGGTCCGGGACTACGAGCTTTTTTGTGGATCCCCATAGTAACTTCGAAAATTTCAGTTTTACGATCTAGAAGATCCTGCTGGTATCAAAAAAATTGACCCTCTGCACAGATTTTTTTAATCCGTCGGCCATTTTTGTCTCGATTTCCGGTCCAAAATGTTACCACAGTTCACATCCCTGCATTCTTCTCTCCTACTAACAATTGTGAATAGGAAGAATGCCCATTCAAGTGTCAAAATAACAAACGTCAAAGTTGCAGAGCGAAAGAAGGAGAGAATTCGAAAAATGAAAAGATTATAAGCTTTTTAAAAATACAAATATTATCCCAGACAGTCCTTCGGGGAACAGTCAAATTGCACCTAGAAAAACGCGTGTTGACAATGGCTGGCAAAGGACAATATCCCATCGACTGCCGGGGACTTTTAGGGGGAAATGTCTGCTGGATGCAAAAGAAAATGGCTGGATATTCTAAATATTTCTCGAATATCTGGACTCAATTGAAATGTTGCGAGTTGGATTTTCCGGGTTGACTTAAAGATTTTTGCCAATATTTCTGTTCTGTCCTAATTACAGTATCATTTTGACGGCTACAAAACGACAATTACTGAATTTCCAAGCTTTTATTTGAAATGCCCGCCCAGAAAACAAGACCGCAAGACAATTATGTTGTGACAGAAAAGGTGAAAAGCAAGAATCTAGCGAACAGTTTTGGTTTTGGTCGTCACGCCTCTCTAAACTGGCTCCAGGTAGTCGCCCCTCTTTTCTCCTCCTCATGATGTTTTTCTTTTTCTACCGTTTCTGATAGCTGGGGACACTGGTGGTGGTCATACCACCCATATATTTTATCAATTGTGTCGGTGTGTACTATTGGGAAAGGAGAGGCATTTGCTGTGAGTGTCGGTAGACAAATGCGTCAGATGTCTATTTTTGACTGATAATCCGGACACAAATAGGGGCTGTTAGGACATTCCAGAAAACAGGAAGAAAATATGCTGTCAGGGGTTACTGTATCCTGATGTGACCACCGGAATATTGGAAAAAACCCATTGGCAAATCCAGGAAACTGAACCAGCTTTCTTGAACTTTCTTGAACTTTCGGATTGCAAATCTGGCGCGCTAATTAGACTATGACCCAGCAGTTACGTACGCGTAAGTTTGCCATTATTACAGCAATTTTTTGAAGTTTATCCTTTCCATTAAATGGAGTAGATTCTCCTTCATCTGAATACATCAGGAGGAGGGATTCCTGACACAAATAGACAATTTATTATGAGGAGTCTTTTATGTTGCCCGGATTAGCATACATCTATGTTTTTAACGAGATTGCAGAGGCGGGATAAAAATAGTGCGAATACATGGAAAACAACTGACTGTGTCCGCCCTTTTCTGCTGGCAATTAGAGCCAAGTGCTAGTTTATCCGAGATTATCACAAGGCTTCAGATTATAGCGGGAAGAGAGGCTTTCAGAAGAGAAAAACTTTGGTTGTATGGACTCTATGATCCTACTTTTTTACTGCAAAAAGAGAGAGGGAACCTCTCTCTTCAATAGGAAGAGTCGATGAATATTTCCGGCGAGGCGAACGGAGAGGGCAAAAGGTCAAGGATTGTGGGAACGGGAATATGAAAGCGGGCAGGAGGGCAAAAAAAAGACGAAAAAAGAGTGTAAGGGCAAATTTTGCAGAAAAGATTGGATCTAACAAGCCAAAAATCCTTGGATATGAGCCAAAAATGAGTGGATAAACAGCCGGTAAACTGGAAAGAAGCCAATTTTGGAATGATTTGAACGGAAATTAGAAAAAAAAGAGAAGCCGCCCTTCAAATTACGACAACTTCTTTCCAATTATTTTGCAATTTCTGTTTAATCCAGAACTTCTCGATAGAAACTTTCGGATCGAGAAGGAATCAAAAGAACAGCAAGAATTTGACAATTGGGCCTCCTTCGGGTAAAATTGATCTGAAAACTTGATGTGGGTCCAGTTTAAACCCCGAAAATGGCTATTTGGTGCAGCAAAAGCATTTACAGAACTTTGTGGCCAATTTCAAAGTGAGAACAATGGCCAGTGGCAATTACAAGATATTCTGCTAAACAAGGTGCTGCTGCCCAAGGGCGTCTGTTTCTACATGAAATGCACGTATTTTCCTATGCATTTTGCAACTTTTCAATGTTCTGTCAATGAATTATCTGAATAAAGTACAATTTGACGTATAGTTGACATAATCAGGCCGGCATCTTGTGATGATATTTTCCCATAAAAGTCTTTGCTATATTGCAAAAATCAGTGCTGCAAAATTGACAGCTGATTGAACATGACCATAGCTCGTTTTATGTTCTTTGACAAGGGAGAGAATCTAATAAAAGGAAAACCATAAATTATGTACTTTCTGTGGTCATTGGTTATTAAAATAATGGGCTCCAGACGGAAATTTAACATTTTTTTTAAAAGGAAATTGGATTCTTTGGGAAATTACCCGGGTAATCGGGGGAAATTCAAAAAATTCTAGGGAAAAGTGGCGCAAAGTGATTGATATGGAGCCATTTTTCTCGCTTTTCAACTGGCTCTACTCCCGGGCAGCTGTTCTTTTTCTCTCCTTTTCATCTACTGCCGCTTACGTAATCGGATAGGAAGATTAATGAGCAGAAGAAGAACAGGAAATAGCCTTGAGGAGTTGGCAAACAGAAGGAGGCATTTATTGTAACATTCGGAGCCAATGAGAAGTGGGAGAAAGGGTAGTCCTTCTGCGAAAAATGCCACCTCTCAACCTCCGTTGTGGTCTAGTGGTTAGGATTTACGGCTCTCACCCGTAAGGCCCGGGTTCGATTCCCGGCAACGGAAGAAAACTTTTTTTTACTTTATTTTCGCCCGTGTTGCTTGAATTTTCCCGATTTCTACCAAAAACCCCGCTCAAAATAGCCAAAAATTCATATTTTTCTACATTTTTTTCCATAAAAATACGAGGAAATAACCAGGAGATGAACTAATATGCAATGTTTGCCCAATTGATGGCTTCATCTGATTATAGCCGGCTATTATTTGATGCCGTCTGCTTTCATTTGCTTGATCTTTTGAACTACGCGGCGACGCCAGCTGAAAGAGAGCAAATCATATCAACACAGGGGACAGGAAATAATCGATTGAACTCTCTTTCCTCTTTTCAAAACCCCCGGTTCCTATTATATTTGACGTTTTTGCAGCCAGCAACAAACACCTGCAGGTGGGTATAATAGGCTCCGAAAACGGGGGGAAAACTGGTGGAAACCAGGGGAAATTGGGGGATTTATCGGCGCGGCGAGGTCTGTATTTGATGCAAATTCATCACGTTCAGGATATGAGCCAAGGGGCCTGGGTAAGCTGTAAAAAAAGCAGTTGAAAATCCCGAAAAATGAAGGTTTTGGCCTTTGTTCGACATTTGAGAGAGCGCCACCCTGTCACATTTGAAAAAATTCGTCATTTTGTCGAAATATGGCGGAAAATTATGAGAAAGGTATATTTTTGTAGAGAATTTTCTGGACTATTTTTCGATACTAAACATTTTTCATAAAATTAATAAAACTTCGGGGAATTATGATTTTTTTTCCAAAGGTTGCCCTACAACTGCCCATTTTCTTGTGCTTTCTGCCCTTATCAGTCTTCTAACATTGGAACGGTCCCTATTCCCAGTTCAGACCACCAAAATGTACCAGCTCCTGCTTTATTTCTTCTTAAATGGCCTGGGTTTTTTCTTCTTTCTCTTCGTATGGAATCGTCTACCAAAGGTCCGTTTTGATCGCGTCTGGAATAAATTATTTGTGAGTATCTGTCTTTTTCTGTGTTTTGAAATGTGTTCTAGTTTTCACCTATTTTTAGTCGCGAAAAATGGGGGAACAGAACTCGATCATAAACGGGGGTTTATAACACGTTTGCCAGGGGAACTCACTCTGTAACCGGGCGGAACAGGGACGAGATGCAGTTGCAAAAGTGCACGAGAAAAATCACGAAAAACAGATTTTTTTCGCAGAAAACTGTAAAATACACGGAAAATTCGGTGAAGTTGTAGCAATTTCAAACCACTTTTGAATTTTCACCATTATTGGCTTCTGCACATTTTAATTTTTTTTTCTGAAAAACTATCGAACTCCATGTATTCCACCTGTAATATTATTTTGCAGCCGAAACCCTTCGACTATCCAACAATTCCTGGCCTGAAACTCGAAATTCAAACAGCTGAAGAGTTGCCGCCTTATTCTATCGAACCAGGAGTCTGCCTCCTTACCGTGTCTACTATTCCTGGTCATTTAAAGGATGTTAAAAGGTGAGTCATTTCCTCAATTTATGAATTTTCTAAAATTTTCAGATTTCCACATCATCGTCAATTTTTGGAATATTTGAAGCTGTGCTTCGGGCCGTTGAGTTCTTTCTATTGGGGGCCAAGATACGTTGTCTCTGTATCTTCCGAGGAATGTGTAAATGAATTAAAGAAATATCAAAATAAATTAGGTAGGCTACTCTAGATTTTAAAGAAAAATACGAAAATTTCGGTGAGAAACGCAAGTAAACGAAAATCTGCATTTCCCGCCATTTTTAATATTTTTTAAAATTCTAAAAGTGTCTGCCATAAACAGGAAAAAAAATCTAAATATTTTAGTAGGCGCTTGCCCTTTGGCCTTTGGCAGTATTCTCAATGGCGACGAGCATTATTGGACCAAGACGGCTAATTCAACAATGGTCGTGGAGGGACCCTCCACCTCTACAAGACTCCATCCCAAGGTGATTTTACTTGACACAAAAAAAAGAAGACCAAAGAAGAATTTCAGCTTTTAGAGAAAAAACAAAACAAAATATTTTTGGAAGGACCAACAAAGCTAAACGATGAGGACACGATTGACGTTTTGGAAAGTATCCGGTTAGTATTGGGATTTTTGGTTGTGGCCATATTCAACACAACCTGATTATTGTAACTTACATGAATACCGGTAAAAATCATCGGGCCAAGGCCGAGAAGCGAGCTACGCAGCTGTGGGTGCGTCGATTCTGACTTACAGACAACGACATGTATCCGGAGAAGGCCGCATTTCGGGTATTCACTGGGATTTTAACTTCCTCTAACGATGCGCCTACACTTTTCATGTTTCTTTAAAAATTTCTTTATTATGGGTGTGAGAATTGTTGTCATAACCAAAGAGTAGAGTATCACTTCGAAAAATTGTCCATGCGGATTTTTACACGTACTCAGTACATTTGAAACCTGAATTTCTGATTACTACTGTGATTTACCGCGTAACCTAGGTCGCAGCCGTAACCACATCATATAGCAATTGCGTAGTAATGCCAATTCTTCAGAGATTCTCACATCCTCAGATAATATTTTTCGAGAATGATTCTCATCCATTTCCCAGGTTGATTCTTTATTAGAGTTCTACTTCTCCATTTTAATGAAATTATTAATGACAAAAACTGGATATATGCCAGTCTAAAAAATAGAATTATGAAAGAGAAAAGGCAACAGCAGAAAAGCGCAAAAAGGGAGACAGAATTGACGGACGGTAGCCGTTTATGTCGGGCCAAATGGCCATATCTCTGTTGATGATCCCAGATAAGGTAGCAACCTCGTGTTATTCTGTCAGAATATTGAAAGATCGGGTCTCACCGTAGGTTGTCTGGCTCATAATTCGGCTCTAACACTGTTTTACCCACCCAGAATATTGTAACGAGTAGGGATACTGGTGAAAATCTTTAGGTTAGGAAATCGAACCCATGACCTTTGGACAGTTAGGGCTGAGTTCAACTACCGTACTCACCCAACATTTTTTTCTGTTTATCTCATACAATTGATGTAAAACATTTTAAACATGTGTAGTTCATACACAATGCTGATTAGAAGTGAAAACTACGAAATTTCATAACATTTTTATTTTTAAATACGCTTTTTTGTTAATCGTCATTTTTAAGAAAAAAAATACAGCACCTTATGTGTCATGTTTGGATGGAAAAAATTCGTCATTGAATGCTGATAATTTAGCAAACAAATAATACATAAAAATATAAGTAAAAAAAGGTAAAAACTACTGAAATTAGAGAAATTGCTTCTGGGCGAGATTTGAAATTATTCATTTCGCGCCGACGCTCGTGAGGGCGAACGTCATTTGGCCGCCCGCGTTGGATCACTTAAAATGCTTTTTTCTCCTCAACCAGGCATTTTCATGAAAAACTAATTAGTGCATCGTGATCAGCGAATTTTTCTCTAAATAATAAGGCCAAGTTGCATTTTAGCCCTAACTGTCCCTTTAAAAACCGCAAGCAAAAGATCTCGATCTTGGTCGCACTGGGCGAAAAAAGCCACGCCAAGCCAATAACTCTTCTATTTTTTCAGACAAGTTCCCCTTTTCTTCAAGAATGACATTATCAGTTCAAAATCCATTAGAGAGATTCTTTCCGTACCGTTGACTATCGTCTTCAATGAAGAAATTGAGCTTGATGCTCATCCAATTCCTCAATTTGTGAGCTTTTTTTTCAATTTTTATCCAAGGTGCGCTCGCTCCCGGAAGACCTTGACAGCTGGAGCTGACCTAAAGATTTTCACCAATTGTGAGAGAGATCCCAAAACTGTCGGGATTTTACGGATACGGGCGCACCAGATCATTTTCTGTGGATATCCTGGAAAATTGGTATTTTTCAGGTTCCTATAATAATCCATACGGGAGGAATGGTTCAATCTTGGTCTACTGAAGAAATTTGGGAGAAATTCTACAGTACCCTGAGCTGGATTCCGGGAGTCGATATGTTGAAGACCCTGGAGCGGGATATTGAGCTAAAAATTCGAAGGGAAATTACAAAAAGGTCTCGAGGCGATTAGAATAAAGTATTTATTTTATGTGCAGGTGTAATATTTTTTTGGCCGGAGGTTCTTGAGCAGAAATTTATTGGCGGTAAGGCAAGGTGACCATTTTTGAGGCGGTTCTCTGGAATTTTGTTTCTTTTTTGGGGAACGGCATTATTCTCACTTTGAATTGCTCCGGATTGCCGGCCAATGACTCAACCCAAGTCAGAAGTGACCGGGTTACTGTAGCATAGCTGGTAAAGTCTACCTGTTGACTGAAGGTCTCAAAACAGTCATCCAGAAGCACTTGGAGCTGAAAATAGATCAATTTTTATATTCTGCCACTGATGTACATGATTTTCGACTATTTTTGATTGAAAATTCATTGGAAAATGGCTAGAAATCGACAGGAATGTAAGAAAAAAGCAAAGTTCTAATAAAAAAATTTCGAAATTCCTTTTTCACCGCTTATTTCCGACAAATAACCGCAATCTTGGCAGCTACGTTGGTCAATATTCATATTTCGCCAAGTTTTCGGATTTTCTTCGTCTTCTGCTTTTTTTCGTAAAAATTATATTGCATCTTGTTCAGTAAGAAAAATACTTTACGTTACACATGCTACAGCTATTGGAAACTCATTTTCTAGAAAAAAAAAATATCAAAATTTGCAAAACAACGAATGCTTCCATCGAAAAGTATATAAAATTGTTTGTATGTAAAATTCTGTAGTTTTCTCTTGCTGTACGACAACTTACCATTTTTGCCTGGCTAGAAACAGAAGAATGTGACGGTGTTTCGGCTGCCATTGTATCATATTGGCTTGAAATCATCTCCAGGGCTGCTAATTGTTGATGCAGCTTTTGGATATCGTTCTCTCCATCTTTTACTTCTTTTTGCAGTTGTTGCAAATATTCGCAAGCTCTGAAAAATAGTAAAATATGCAAGGTACTCAGAACATTAGTGAAACTCTGGTGTACTGCTTATTTTCTGAATTTTAGCATCAAAAATTGATAATTCCTCTCATTTTCATTTTTTTCACTTTCTTTGCCTTCTTTTGTTTTGGAAAAAGCAAAAATACAATTGAAAATGATGCTTTACCTGAACAGAATGGAAGCATTTGTTGTTTTGCATCCCATTGCTGATGGCGTTTGTGGAATTAGCTCTTTTAGATCACTGTAGCCATTCTAAATTATTTTCTTTTATTTTTCTGTTTCTATTTCAACTTACATTTATCGCTTCTCTTCTTTGCCGTTCGCATCTCAAATGTGTTTGTTTCTTCCTGTCATTGAATGGCGCTTCTGAGCCAGTTGGGCTCATTTCTGACATATCATCCGACATTGCTGTTGAATTACGTCGAACCATATCTGACTGTTGTTTAGATTGGTTTACAGAAGAGAAGAAGGGAAATATTATAGCAAAAATTGGTGGCCAAGTCACGTGGCTCGAACCGGATCCACGACGTTGAAAACGGGTGGAAGAGTACGTAAAAGCTCGTGAACTCGGGTGTTTCCTCTCCCGAGGTTTTAGGATTGAAAGATCGCGTCATATTTTTTATCACCCTTTGTGCTTTCCATAATCGATTGTTATGCTTTTTTTCATCGCGTTAGGTTATTTTTACGTTGTAGAAAGATTTGTATCGCCTTATGAAGGCTGTATTCTATGGTTTTTCTGTAATTTGAGAACAAAAGAAGCCATATTTTGTCGCATGATGAAATTATTAGCTCTTGAAATAATCTAAACTTCACATTTTCATTTATCTGATTATTTTCACTCTTTATTATAGTTTTTCAGCGTTTAAACTGCCATAACTTCAATATGAACATAGAAATATGCGTAAAAATGAAGCAGCTAAGCAAAACTGCTGGCTAAATGGTTTTCTCTTTTGTAATCACAATTTCTCGCCTGGTACAAAATTCGTCTGCATAGTTTTAGAGCGAAATTTAAAAATATAAACGATTCTTTAATTTTTCTTCGATTATCCACCTCTTTTCTTTTCTTTTATCTCTCAACTCGTAACAATTTTTCTCTTTTCAGTTAACGCACCCCGATTAAAACTCCGCACTCCAAATGGCAAATATTGCTTTTACTCGTATTCAAAGAGAATGTAAAGAGGTCGTAACAAATAAGGAAATTCAAGAAACTGGAATTATGATCGAGATTTTAAACGAAAATCTCACCGAGATCAAGGTATGCTCTATTTTTTTAACCATCTGATTTTATTCTATTTTAGGGAACTATTCGTGGCCCTCCTGAGACTCCATATGAAGGAGGAACCTTTGATTTGTCTATTAAAATCCCAGAATCTTATCCTTTCACTCCTCCTAGTGTAAGTTTTGATATTTTTTTAGTTTATAATGTTTTTTTTTTTCAGGTAAAATTCATCACAAAAATCTGGCATCCTAATGTAAGCAGCCAGACGGGTTTGATCTGTCTCGATATTTTGGATAAACAATGGGCTGCTTCTTTGACGCTTCGTACTGTTTTACTCTCTGTGCAATCTCTTATGTGCACACCGGAACCAAAAGATCCTCAAGATGCTGTTGTAGCGAAGCAATACATGGCTAAGCCAGATGTTTGGAAGGTTATTTTAATTATTAATTTCTGTATACGTGTTTTTTTGCAGGAAACTGCCCTTTATTGGACGTGGCGCTATGCTAAAGGTAGTAAAGCCCCCAAGCAGGAATATAAGAATGATGTGGAGAGAATTCGTGACATGGGAATCCCTGAGGTTCGTAAATTTTTATTATTTTTAAAGCCTTTAATTTTCTAGGAGGAAGCTCTTACCACATTGAGCAACGTGGATTGGAATGTGACTAAAGCAACGGAAAACCTTTTCTCATAAAGTTCTGCGCTCCTTCTTCTTTTTCCGTTCTCCATTTTGCTTTCCACGTGATATTATTACAAAATTATGTATTCTTTCCCCCCTTTTTGATAATCGCAGCCTATATACCGGTATCATATCCGTTGTTTTCTTCTCCCCCCAAATAATACCTAGGTTATATTGCGCTCCTGCTCATATAAGGCTGTATCTTTTGACGACAATATTCCTAGGTCTATTTTGAACTTGGATTTATATTTGTCCGCATTTTTGATATAAAATAAAGTTCCCTCCTTTATTCTTAATTCTTGTACAAATTTCTAACTGGTTTTCCTAAGAATATCGGATAAAAACGAGAGTAATATCGTAAATATGAACATTTTAGAAGAATTCAATTATTTTAAAATGGGCAACGAAGAATCAAAGCCCGTAGAAGCAGTAAAACCACCGGCAGAAGGCGAAAAGAAGCTGAAACCATGCTGTGCCTGTCCAGAAACTAAAAAGGTACCAATTTTTCATAATTTCTTCGTTTTAGATGCCTGAAAATAGAATAATTGCTAGATATGAATACCTGGAAGCTGAAAAACCATTTTATTTTTGAACGAGTATAATTCTGGGTAAATAGTCTCAATTTTTTCTTTTTATTTCATTTATTTGACTATTTTCAGATTCGAGATCAATGCATAATTGAAAATGGAGAAGAGCATTGCGGAAAACTGATAGAAGCACACAAACAATGTATGAGAGATGCCGGCTTCAATATCTGATCGTCGTTATGGAAAAGCTTTAGATTTTTTGTTATTGTTAGGTTTTGTTTGTCATATTTCTTTATAAAGCATGTATTTATATTTTTTAATGTTTTTGGTGATTTGAAACCATTTTATTCCTTCTAGTTTTTTATAAGCAGCCTATTTTTTGTTATAGATGACGGCATCGGCGGATCGAGTCATAATGGAAGCCCATCTATTGAATCAAGAAATTTTAAGATTAGATACAATGGCAAAACAAAGGATAACAGCCATTAGGTAGACTAATTCTTATTTTTTAGTTTTTCGATTTCAGTCAAACTATAAATGAAGAGAGAAAAATATTAGAAGAAGTAAAAGAGCTCAAGATGTTATTAGTTTCACTAAGAACAAAAATTAACTCAATTTCTGGACTCGTTCACCGAGTAAGTTTTTCATTTTCATAGTAATTCTATGATTTTTTTAAATCATAATTTTTAGTTGCCGTCTCGATCAGAACAACTAAAATTAACTAGTGAAATTGAACGACATTCCAAGGAACTTGAAGAAAATACAAAACAAATGAGAATAGCCACTGTTACTGCTAAAAAGAGAATATGTAAGGTTTTATTCTATTTTCTTATTTTATGTTTTAGCTGAATCAGCTCGTAATAATCTTATAAGTGGCAATTATGAAGGACGGCGAAAAGAAACGGATCAAATGACGCTGAAGGAAAATGCCACAAAGGTTTGTCTTTTTATTTTTATTTCAAAATATTCTTCTAGACAACTGAAAAGCTATCAGATTTAGTATTGAGAATGTCACAACAAGTAACGCACAGTGAACAAACTATGGATAGTTTAGTTCATTCAAGTACTGTGCTAGCACAAACACATAGTGAATATGATGCGCAATCATCTCATATACAGGTAGAATTTTTTTTATTTAAACTTAGTTTTAATTATTTTAGACTGGAAGTAAGCTATTATCAAAATATGAACGACGTGAATTAACGGATAAAATTCTCATTACAATTGCTATGATCTGCTATTTTTTGGTTATTTATTATATTCTACAAAAGCGGGTTTTCTCTAAATTTTGGTTCTTCTAATAATTTTTTCTTTGGTACTACTTGTAAGTTTGTGATATGGGTATGTAATTGTGATAAGAGGCTGTAAAATAGTTGTGCATAAATTTTTCTTAATTTTAATTTATCTTTTAATCTAGCTTCCAGTCTACGATTTGTCTCTAATTAATTTTTTAGGTACTTTTTAATTATTACGAATGTCTAGTTATAAAAATGACTGAAGCTAAACAACCAACAATGGCTGATCATCTCCGCCAACTGTCGGATTTTCTTCGTGAAGGGAAAGAAGATGTTAGTTTATTATTCTTTATTTTTTAATGGAATCTACAGGAAATAAAATCACGGTTCGCCCCTTTCTGCTGATTATGGCGGTATTCTTATTTTTTTTAGAACCACGGGAAAAAGTTTTCTGAAGTTCGCAAAATTTTTTAAGATTTTCTCGAGATTTGAGCATCTGTGTGAGAATTTAAAAATATGCTCATAGTCATGAAGAAAATACCGAATTTTTTAATTCTCCTGTCACTTACAATTTTCCAATTTTGTGTAATTTTCAGTTTTATTTATATTTCTTTTTTTCCAGGATGCAAAACGTCTCCTTGTCCGTGTTGAAGGTCTTCTATCCGCTCGAGATGATTCCGCCCGCGGAACCGAACATTATTGCTCAGTTGGTGGATGCGTTAATATTCTACAGTATGCAATTAAAATGGACCCGGAATCAGCCGATTCTATTGATGAGGTAATCGCAGTTATTTTTATGTTTTAATTTAAAATATTTCTAGCTAGGTTGGTCTCCATTAATGATAGCAAGTTCTGCTGGAAAATCTCAAATTGTTCGTTATCTTCTCACTTTGTCTCAAGTTGATGTCAATAGAAAAAATAAAAATGGCCAAACTTCTCTACATTATGCTTCTAGTAAAAATCAGGCGGAAGTTGGTCATCTTTTTTAAATTTTTAGTTAAAAATGAATTTAGATAGTTCATCTTTTATTAGAACATGGAGCTGATGTTAATCCAGTTGATCGTTATGGGCACACTCCTCTTCATAGAGCGGCTAGTCAAGGTCATCAAAAGGTAGCCTATTTTATCTACAATTTTAAATATTACTTTTAGATAGTGAATATGCTATTGGGACAAGATAAAATTCGAGTTGATATCCGTGACAGTGAAGGAAATACGCCATTGTAAGTCAATTTATTGAATATGACTGTAATTTAACTTGCGATTTTGTGCGAAAAGTCTCCTAACACAATTTTTAGTCTCTGAGCTTGTTTCACGTATTTTTTGTATATATCTGGGCTGGAACACACCAAAATTCCAAGAATAATACCAAAAATCAGCATAGAAACGATTTTAGCTGCTGACTGCCAGCTGTTTCAAATTATCGTTTTCAGATTTGTTGCCTGTGAAGAAGATCGTGAAGATATTGCAATTGCTTTAGTTATGAAAGGAGCTGCATTAGCTACAGAAAATCGTGTTAGTTCTTATTTTCTCTGTCTCTTTTATCCAATTTTCTTCCAGGAAAAGAAGACCCCACTGGATATGGTAAAGACATCAACATTACGAACAAAATTAAAGAAAGCTGAAGAACGCGCCCAAGCTATGGAGCATTAAATAATTTTCCTGTGTTTTTAATTATCCCGGTTATAAATTTTTATTTATTTTATTAATTTTCAGTTAATTGAGCAAAGCCAACAAGAGGAGTCATTCTTGCGGAACAGCAGACAGTCATAATAGAGAGAGAGAGAGAGAGTACTCTAGCTGGCTAACTAAATAGCTCATTCCGCTATTCCCGAACTAATATTCGACAATTGTTGGCTGGCTGGCTGGGATGTGTTGAGATTGCGGCAAATATCAACAGAATACAATAGTCGACAGACAATCCCGGCCAAACTTCACGCCGGGGGGTCCTCTGGCTAATAGAAAGGACGGCGCCTAATAGAATCATCCGCCGTGTCATCTTCTTAAATTTGTAGAATTAGAAGGGTCAAATAGACAGCGAAGATGACTGCCTTCAACCGGGTGATTATCTCATTTCTGGCGGTTTTGGGAGCCGCGAGGGCGGGCAGGAAGGGGCGGAGAACTGGCTGCCAACCCCTCGACCAGCAGCAGGAGAGCCTATATTTCGAACTGCCACCCTGAAGAAGACCATGATTTCGCCTCTAGTAGTATTTCTAGTCATTTTTAATTGTATAGATTACGGTAAGTTGGGGGAGAGGGGCTAATTTTGGGGAAATTTAATTTATTTGACAATTTTTGAGGAAAAATTGGGTGAAAATGGATAAAATCCACTAATTTATGACATTTTTCGGGATAAAATGTTGTGAAAGTCAGAGTTAGACAGTCAAAACGGCCACAGTTAGACAGTTGACTTTCCAAATGACAGAAACACAGCACCACAGTTAAAGATTCTAACTGAACAGCCAAAAAATTCCCAGAAAGCCACAATTAGACAGCTTCGTGGCTCTTTCCCTCCTTTTTCCTTTGTATATATCCTTGGCTAATCTTCCCATGTCCAACAGACTGTCACCAATTATTATTATGGCTGTCAAATGTTTGGGGAAGCCTCTTCCAAGTGGTTCCAATTGTAAACATCAATTTCCTGTCTAACTGTGGCTCTTCTAGCTGTCTAACTGTGACTCTTTTTATCTCGAAAACTTCTTCCCATTCTCTCCTTTTCCTTCTCCTGCAATGAGTGATATTCCCCAGAGAAGTCGGGTAGATGGACCACGACAAACAGATAATAGACATACGGGTGAAGCCAATTGAAGGAGGATCTAGTCGAGTAGAGGAACACCTTTATTTTCGAGAGGAAAAGCAAAACTGTCAGGAAATGAGCCCCGGGTCAACAGACAGTCCCGGCCACTAATTCCCTCCGAGATAAACAAGCCGACCGACCGGCGGGAACCCCCTTCTTCTATACAATAATCCCGGGTCACCTATCAGATTACAATCAAAGCCGAAAATAAAACATCTGCTGGTGGATTAGGAGATTTTTTATCAAAAATGTTTTCTAGAGCCACAGATAGACAGTAAGTCCCCAAATTTTTGGGTATTCCCTACTTTATGTGCTCTCCTAGTACAATTTATTTGTTCTATAAATGAGTCGAGTTCCGTCTCCGGTCCCAAATCCTTCCGTTGCGGGAATTGCCTTCATCTGGGTGGTCTCCCAAGTAGTAGTACTCCTCCATATTCCAATCAAAATGCAAATGGCCCTGTCACCGCCGCCGGTGACAAGTTATGAAAGCGACCGCCCGTCTCCCGCTCTTCCCCAGGAGGAATCTCCTCTCTAAATTTAGTGACCCGAACGGCCAACGGGGCAACTTGACTTTGTGGACCGATAATTGCTCTTCAGAGCAGTGATTTATGCATGTGCACCCCGAATAGGACGCGTCCAGACGACACGAACATATACGGAAGGAATTGCGTGAAAAGTGGCAGTAGATCATCATAAAAAGGGAGAAAATGGCGGGAACATTTGGGAAATTTGGCAAAAAAAATGAATATTTTGGCCTTTCACTGTTTAACTGTGGCTATAGAAGAAATTTCGCGAGCTCCTCCACCTGTAAGACCTCGGCAGCAGGCTTCAGGGCGCCACAGAACCAAATTCCGGAAGGTTGACGATTTACGGAAAGGTTAAAAACGGGCTCACCAAAATTCGATGTTCTTTCCGTTATAAAACTTTCAAACTGTCTAACTGTGGCTGCCGACATCCCAAAACAATTTTCCGCCACAGTTAGACAAAACTCCAAATTTTCCCTAAAAATCCACAAAATTTTCAGGTTTTCCTGCCTCTCCTGAACAGCTAACCTGTCTTCGGCAAGAACGTGCCGCTGTCGAGAATCCAGTTCAAAATATAATTACAGTCTACTCACAACAACCCGCGTATTTACACTGTAAAACACAGAAAGGAACCAGCCAGCAGGTAAATGTCTTGACATTCCCCGAGCGGCACCTTCACCCTCCGTTGTGGTCTAGTGGTTAGGATTTACGGCTCTCACCCGTAAGGCCCGGGTTCGATTCCCGGCAACGGAAGAAAACTTTTTTGATTTCCTTTTTTTGCCATATGGCTCCAAGTAAATGACCTCCGACCGCCGTTATGCAATTTGAGTGTTCTCCAGGGATGGATAAAGGGGCCACGGGTTGGGATTGTCTCTCTCTCGGCACCTGTCAATTAATTATGCTAATTAGGGGGTCTTGAAGCTGGAAAAGAGGCAGTCAGCCGGTGGCAGATTTTGTCGCGGGGCGTTGTCAATTCAAAAGAGCCGAGACGAGTCAACCGCGACGAGATTTGATTCATTTCTAAAAGAATTTGCAGGTGGCATGGACAAGGGCTGCCGATCAGGCTCTATTGACAGCCGGACAACAAAGTTTCACTTCGGATCCAAGATTTCAAGTCAGCAAAAAGACGGACGAAGATTGGATTTTGATCATCAGGTGAGGAAAAATCGAAGAAATTGAGGAAAATTTGAGGGGAAAAGAAACAGTTAGACAGTCAAATAGGGCCAGCTGTCTAATTGTGGCTGTTAGCAACACAGAAATTGGCTTGTTCGCCACAGTTAAACAGAAAAACGGTTAGAAATGATTAATAAGATTAAAATTTGGGTACAAGAACCACAATAAGACAGTTGATCCTGATTAGCTGTCTAACTGTGGCTGTTTAGACCACAGTTAGCCAATTATCTAACTGTGGCTGTGGAAAATACGGAAATTAGATAATTTAGCCACAATTAGACAGCGAAAACCTAAAAAAACGGGGCCGCAGCAGCCACAGTTAGACAACAGTGCTTCAAAGTGTATCACAGCCGTCTAACTATGGCTCTTCTACTAAAATTCAAAGAAAATTAAACCAGAACTACCACAGTTAGACAGCCGTTCAATTAAACGGTCTACAGTAATTTCCCGTGTAATTTTTATGTGAAAATTTCCCCACCAATTAATTTCCCAGCATCCTCTCCAGCTGCCAATTTCTCCTTCTCCCGGCTATCGCCTTTCTTGCCACCTGTCTGCCTTCCATTTCCGTCCTCCAAGGAGACAAAAGTGTCCCCGGTTGGATAGCCAGTCGTCGTGTGAATGACCGTAACATAACACTTGGTGGCATTGTTTGTGGTTAGAGATGCGCCATTTGGCATCTCGCCTGGGCCACTTATGAATCATGTATGCTAATGAGATACGCCAGGTTGGCTCGACTGACGAATTAAAGATATTTTGGAGGGAAGAGGATTGGGCAATCAGCAACACGGAAGGGGATATGGGCTGTTTTTGAATAGAAAAATTCCTGAATATCATGGTTTACTGTAAAATTGGGATGAGCCGTCTAACTGTGTTTTTCCCCCTTTCCCAACGACTTTTTGCCAATTTCTGTAAAATGGCCCGGTGTTCCGCTCGATTTGCGCGGGATGCAATCAGAAGCACTCCGGCAATGGGATTACCTCAGAGAGTCCGAGAAGTCTCGGGGCAGATGTCTCTCTCCAATTTTCGTCAAGTGGCGAGGGATACTTTTGAGGAAAGAAAAGTCTGGGGAGAGAAATTGGCGCCACTTTAGTGGATTTTTGAGAGGATTCTGGGGGAAATGGTCAAGAATACGGGTATTTTATCTGGGCTTTCGGCAAAAATAGAAGTTCCGGCTGAAAAATTCATTTTTTTAAATATTTAAGAAATGTAACAAGAGCCACACTTCACACAACCAGCTGCCTAACTGTGGCTCTAATTCCCTCAAAAAACCTTCTATTTTGAAATTTCAGACGGACAGATCTTACGGATACTGGCTGTTATCTCTGTGAAGTCAATACCGAGCCATTTAGCAGTGTCTATGCCGTTTATTTAGAAGTTAAAGGTCGGTTTTTTTGTCCAAAATTTAATGGATCCTACGTTTTTAGAATCACCAACACCTTCTCCTTTAAATTCCAGTGAGTTTTCGCTATGGGAATCCTACAGCAATCCAGGCTATTTGAGCCGTTTTCCCCATTAAATAATGTGTTTTCTTTTCAGAAAAGTCGGCAAAATTAATGGCAAACATGAATGGCAACGAGGTCCTCTTAAATTGTACCGTAGCCCTCGGGGATTCAGCTGAAGATGAAATTGTCTGGACCCGAGACGGAAAAACTATTGACCTCAACGATACTAGCAGTCAGTTTGTATCACAATTTATAGTTTTTATGGTGGTGAAACAGGCGGTAAATTTGAAAATTCGAACAAGTCCGACCGCAGTCAATGGGATTAGATTCACCGCGGGAGACTAATCCCAGCGAATGGACTGTTCCTAGAAATTGGTAGCTAATTTAATTAGAGGATTACGGTATTTTATTATTTTTTTACTTGCAGAATATGTCTGGAAAGTCAAAAGAGCTACGGGAGTTGTCGTACACACTGTCAGAATCAGGTAAGGTCTCAAATTTCTGGTCTTCTAGTAATCGGCTGCTGATCAACCCGCGTTTTCACCAAATTGACCTATAATTTTGCACGGAAAGGCTGCGGAAAACACCAATAAATCTAAATTATACTGCGCATACCTGGAAACGCCGGGAATTTTGAAAAATGGCCAGAAAATTGCATTGAAACCGAGGGTTCGTAGGGCGAGGATCAAGAGGATGTGTCTTTTTATTGGAATTACGATATTTTCAGATCAGCAACAATGGACGACGATGGAGATTATGCCTGCCAGAATAAGTACCAACGTGCTAATCAAATTGTTCATGTGAACAAGGCAGAAGCCCAAAGAAGCAGTTCCGGATCATTTTTCCTTTTTATGTCATCTTTGACTTCTCTTATCGTCATTTTCCTTTAAAGGAATCTCTACAGTATCCCGTATCCATTGTAAATTTCGTACATTCCTTGGTCTAACCAAATATTCCCCCAAAATTGACACAATAACCTCATATCCCCGGATTTTTTGATCATTCTCAAATGAATTATGGGTCATTTTGTAATTTTCGTGAATAAAAAGTCCAACAGTTCTTTAAAATAGAAAAAAATGTAAAGGAAATAGTATTCTAAAGATGGCGAAAGCCCATTTGAAGGAACCTACGCAGTTGCGTATTTTCAATTCTGATAACCGTTCAAAATTTGCCTGGGCCTAAAGTTTGCACAGTAAATGTCAACTTTCAGCTGTATTGATGGTTTTTTTCTCCATTATTTGATTGTTTTCCAATAGAAAATGTTAAAATTTATTAGATTTTTTGTCAAAAGTGCCGAAAATTGATAAAAAGCCGCGGAAATTTGATTATTTCCTAGGTTTTGGAATTTTTCGGACAAATAACGATTTCGTAACATTTTTAAAGGAATTTTTAATTATTTTCCTTTGACATTAATATCTACAGCAACTAGAAATCTTATTAAATAAATATTTCAAGTGTTCCCCTGATGGTATGACGGATGTTCCAGTTGCAACAGTGAGCAGGGCAGAATCTCCGGTTTCGCCGGGCAGTTCGCCATCTCCGCCGGCTGTTGTGCCCAGCAGGTTGGTTACCGCAATTTCTATATTAAATTTAAATTTATTTTAGTGAAAAAAGTGTCAGAAATCAGCAGAGACCTCCTCTGACCAAGGAACAACGCAAAAATGAGGGTAGGGCCTATTTTTTGACGGTTCTTGTGCTATTTGAACAGGCTGGACATGATTTTTTTTGACGGATTTTCAATTCTGTAAACCAAAAACACGATTAACCCTAGAAAAATATTAAGAAAATTTCCAGAATTTGCCTTCGCTAAATTCCTCTCAATTGAAGAGCAGCGTCTCCGCAAGAATTTTCCTCATTTGTCTTATAGAGACATCGAAAAGAAGGTAAATTTTACTATTTTCTGTATTTTTTTTTACTTTTTGGAATAATAGAAACACAAACCCTTTCAGTTAGTAGCAGGATGGATGAAAATGAAACCAGCACAAAGACTGAAATATTTGGATTCGGAAAATACAGCAGGACAGAAAGAAAAAGTAAGGATTTTCCGTATTTTTAGCATGATTCGCTTCCATGGTAAGCTTGTACACCGGGTGTATTACTAGAAATTACTCCACGAATGGAATTGAATTTGTACCAGTTTTCAATTTTCTGGGCGGGAATAATTCCAAAACCAATTAAATTCAGGAAGATTTGCGCCTATTTGCTCCCCTCCATCTTCTACATCCGGAAAAAAGCAATTTCCAGACTGTTGACGAAGGAAAGAAGGCGTCGTTGAAGAGGAAGCTCGATGAACAATTTGACTGCCGACTCAAGCTCCCCTCATTAAAAACAGCCACAACAGGAGCAGCAGTTGCAGGAATTGTCAAGGTTCCGGGTATGTTGCTGCTCAAAAATACCAGATTTTAGTCACCAGAGTACAAAAAAACCCCTCCAAAAAATAGGGGGATTTCCCGGGTTTTTATTGCAAAGATCTCCCATTTCTATCCGCCGTCCACCAGTACCTAGACAAAAAATGTTGAAATTGTTTTGATACTCCTCCTTCCAGCGTCCTCGGGTCTATTTTTCCATATATTTTTCTGTCTGCCCTCG
This sequence comes from Oscheius sp. DF5033, assembly GCA_964036215.1. Lineage (NCBI taxonomy): Eukaryota > Metazoa > Nematoda > Chromadorea > Rhabditida > Rhabditidae > Oscheius > Oscheius sp. DF5033. The sequence continues at coordinate 1,647,374 of CAXIWN010000013.1, read as the reverse complement.
TTGTTTACGCCCGGGTCGACGTCGGCACAAGCAAGGGACGAAAACGAGAGGGAGAGAAGAAAAGGGTATGTTGACGTTACCCGGGAACTGGGGGTCTCTGCCATTTCTCTCCTGGTTCATTTAATCTCTTCAAAGTATTTGATTTTTAATCTAATTTTTTAATATTTTTCGAGAGAGAGAATAACATATTTTTGCCCTTTTCTAGGTCTGATTACTAAGCCGGCAACTAGTCAAAAACAAGCAGCCAAGCCAACATCCAGCAGCAGTACACCGATCATTGACGCGGGACAGGCAAAGGAGCAGCGATGTAAGTTTTTTCTTCAAAAACATTGCTTTTTAGCACGGTAATCTGTTAAAAACTTATAAAAATGCCCAAAAACTGGGAAAGTAGCCGCATTGGGACCAAATTGCGGCTATTTTCAAATCTTGGCCATTTTTTCAAAGGCCATTTTTTTTGCATTTTAGGCAATTTCCTTAGAAATATTCTATAATTTTCAGCTGGAATTTCTCAAATCCCCAGGATAAGGGAATTGCCAACTTCTGCCACCCCCACCTCTCAGCAGAAGATAATTATGGAAGGAAGAGTTGGAAAAGTACGTTTTCCCTAAAAATTTCTGATTTATGCCCAATTTTTAGATCCTTCTAACCAGAGGAACTCCCGTGGACAACAACAAACCTGAGGGAAATTTTGCTGTCCCGTCCACACCGCCTGTCCACCACCATCATCCAACACCGAGCCGTGTACTCCACCATAATTCGGCTAAAGAGGCTCTGGATAATTATTACCTGGCACTATGTGCTCCGGCTTTTCCGCATCCAGGTAAAGCTGAGAAATTTAGCCACAACAATAGCCGGATTACAATCCAAAGTTGTGGGTTCGATTCCCCAGGTACATCATGATTTTTGCCAATATTTCTGAGACTAGTGCCCAATTAAATACAGCTCTATTTGCAATTCTGGCGAGTTACTCAATACGGCGAAAACAAAAGGAATTGGGCCAAAACAGGAGAGATTTTAATGCGCCCCAGCAAAAATGCTGACCGTTTATCCAGGGGCTATGCTAGGTAGAACATTTTTGTGTTATCCTAAAAAATACTGCAAGATTTTTTTTTAAAAAAAATTGCTCTTTTGGCAGAGAAACAAATAAAGAACCCGCTTGTTTTTCTCTCGTTCTTTCCAATATGCTCAGAATAACAAGAGTTTCTGACGTATTTGTGCCTATTCATTCATAGATCTCATTTCTACGGCTATGTAGCGAGATACCAGCAAAATTGGGTGAAAATAGTCTAGTAGCAGACTGGATTTCTGTATTTTTAATGAAAATATCCGAAATCTCACATCAGAAGAATATTGGCAAAAATCCTTTGGCCAACGGGGAGAATCGAACTGACTATCTTTGAGTAGCAAATCTGGCAAGTCAACTACCCGGTTATGGGCGCCCCATTTCCCCATATTTTTATGTAATCCAATTTTTCTTTCTAGATGAAGAGCCACTAACACCACACAGTGCCAACTACTATCTTGAAACTTATCAGCGTCTCTCTCGCTATTGAAAATCCCCATTCGACGCTGCTTTTCCTTGTTTTTTTTCCACTTTGTTATGCTCTTTTCACTTAAAAATGCTTGTATATTTCTCTTGTATCCTGGAAGCTTTTTTAGCTTCTAAAAATTGTTGATTTTTCCACGAATTCATAGATTTTTTCATGATTTCTCCTTGTTGATTGCCCCTTCCACAGAGGGCAAATTGTTTTGCTGTTTTCTTTTCTCCCCTTTGTGCATGTCTTAATCTCTGGTGCTTAGAAATTCTTGTTATTAACTCGCACTTTGTTTACTTTTATAGAATTATCCACATTATCCACTCAGGATCCAAAAATAATCAAATCCTGCTGCAGAATAGTCACCCAGTAGACACCCAAAATATTAATAGAGCTTGTTAACCGCTGTTAGAAATTTGAATAGTAACAATACCAATAAATTTGAATAAATTTAAAATGCTCATTTTGCGAAGAAAATATTCTTGAATTCATCGCTTATGGGATGACTGAAATGATGTACAAAAATCATCCCAGTAGACGATATTTCTTTTCCATGGGCATTTTACAAGAATTCTTGTAAGTTTCATGAAGCTCTTTCCATTCGTGGTCACTGCTTTCGAATAGTTCCTAATAGAAAATTGGATTTTTAAATAAATGGGGCCTACCCTCTTGTACTGCAGGCCGTCAATATTCAATTCAGGCCATTCTGTGCGGGCTCGCCTCTGAACATGAATCGATGGTTGATAAAATGCCCGGGACTTGCTGTCCTTTTTCTATTATTCGACTGTGCCTAAAATTTCGCAATGAAAATATCGAATTAGCCTACCGGCTCTCTTTCATCCCTTCGACTGGCAATTTCCTTCTTATTTCTAGCGACGCTCTCTTTTTGCTCTTTCGACATTATCTAATAGGGATACAAAAAAGTTGAAATTGGCAGAAAATCCAGTTAGTAGCTGTCGGATCAGACTAATAAATGGCCAACGTCGACTTGGCTATTCTGTCATGCGGTTAGAGGTCCGCATAGATTGCGTCCATTTTTCTTTCCGTGTTTTCGTGATCAGTGCTGTGAAAATCATGCAACAATTTATTGTGTTTGACAATCTGCCAGGAGACAGTCAACAACAGTTTTACTAACTGTGCCAAGTTTGTGAAGCTCTTTACTCGAAATTTTTAGGACAAATACTGGCGTCATGGTTCTTCTTCGAGCAATACTTGCACTTTCTCGACTGCGGGCATGGACCCCTCCCATGGGGCCGGGTGCATATGTTGTTCGGACGAGTTCAGTGGCTATGTCTTCACATATTTATTCCCATAATTGCACAATATTTCATTAACCTACAATCCTAATATGTGTCAGTGTGTCACGATTGTTTACTCTCTCTAGTGAGGGTTTAGAGGAGAGCGCTGCCACTGCTCTCCACCCCTGCGCCAGAGGGACTAACCCGCCTCCTTCCAAGGTAGGCGGGACTGTCGGTCGGAAGTGGCGTACAATATTCTGACTTATGTCAGAACATATGTCGGCAATTTTATTGTAGATGCTGAAAGGGATTCTTTCATAAAAATTTCTATATCTGTTTACCGGTGTGCTGTGACAGTAAGTGGATATCCGTTATGTAGCGTCTATCACTCAAATAAAATTGTTCCAATACTGGAGTATTTGAAAAAAACGGGCTCAAGCCGTAATAATCTTCTTGACAGTTTCATAATTTTTTTCAAAAATCAAATCCAAGCAGAATTATGCCGCTGAAAATGCTTTAGTAGAAGGATTTATCAAATGGAAATATTATCGAGCAAAATTGTAGGGAAAACGAAAAGAGAAGGCTGCGAAGCGGACAAAAAGGATGTGAACACGTGTTTGAAAGAGGAGAGAACAAGGAGAGGCCGGGTCAGAAATAGTAAACAACTTTGCACGCGACAGAGGTCACCACACGGACTTTTGCCAAGATTTTATCCGGGTTATTGCCAGTCGTCTGCTTGGGAACCTTCGGCTGGGCGAGGTTTTGCCTTCGAAGATTCTGCAAGAGGCTGAAAATGTCAGGAAATCCGGATAATAGCTGGTGGATTTGAATCCAGTTGCAGAATAATTACCCAGTAATCACCCAGGAGTATTAACAGAGCTGGTTGCCGATTGTTAAAAATTTGTACAAAAAAAGATTTGGGTAAAATTGAAATATTTTTTTGGATGCATTATATTCTATCATTACGAAGCGGTGAAGAGAAGACTCGGCGACTTTGGGACGTGACGTAATAAGAAAGTCCACGTAGGCCTTTACTTCTTCCAGACTGGTGGCCAGGAGCGCATCTGTCCTCTATGTACTTTTGAAGAGCTACGGCTGGGAATTGATATTACAGCTTCAGAAGTGGAGCTCCGTTTTCAAAATTACCACATTGCCCGAATACAGCATAGATTCAGTTGATCATGGCTGAAGAAAGACGCTTTTTAGACATATTTTAAGACATATTTTTTAAATCCGAGAGGTATTCCTATAAAATAGAACCGAAGAAGACTTATAGATCACAGAATCTGGCAATTTCACCGTTTCACCGTCAGGACTGGCAATTTCACCGTTAGAACTGGCAATTTCACCGTTAGAACTGGCAATTTCACCGTTAGAACTGGCAATTTCACCGTTAGAACTGGCAATTTCACCGTTAGAACTGGCAATTTCACCGTTAGAACTGGCAATTTCACCGTTAGAACTGGCAATTTCACCGTTAGAACTGGCAATTTCACCGTTAGAACTGGCAATTTCACCGTTAGAACTGGCAATTTCACCGTTAGAACTGGCAATTTCACCGTCAGAACTGGCAATTTGACCGTCAGAACTGGCAATTTCACCGTTTCACCGTCAGGACTGGCAATTTCACCGTTAGAACTGGCAATTTCACCGTTAGAACTGGCAATTTCACCGTTAGAACTGGCAATTTCACCGTTAGAACTGGCAATTTCACCGTTAGAACTGGCAATTTCACCGTTAGAACTGGCAATTTCACCGTTAGAACTGGCAATTTCACCGTTAGAACTGGCAATTTCACCGTTAGAACTGGCAATTTCACCGTTAGAACTGGCAATTTCACCGTTAGAACTGGCAATTTCACCGTTAGAACTGGCAATTTCACCGTTAGAACTGGCAATTTCACCGTTAGAACTGGCAATTTCACCGTCAGAACTGGCAATTTCACCGTCAGAACTGGCAATTTCACCGTTAGAACTGGCAATTTCACCGTCAGAACTGGCAATTTGACCGTCAGAACTGGCAATTTCACCGTTAGAACTGGCAATTTCACCGTTGGAACTGGCAATTTCACCGTCAGAACTGGCAATTTGACCGTCAGAACTGGCAATTTCACCGTTAGAACTGGCAATTTCACCGTTAGAACTGGCAATTTCACCGTCAGAACTGGCAATTTCACCGTTAGAACTGGCAATTTCACCGTTAGAACTGGCAATTTCACGGTTAGAACTGGCAATTTGACCGTCAGAACTGGCAATTTCACCGTTTAACCGTCAGGACTGGCAATTTCACCGTTAGAACTGGCAATTTCACCGTCAGAACTGGCAATTTCACCGTCAGAACTGGCAATTTCACCGTTAGAACTGGCAATTTCACCGTTAGAACTGGCAATTTCACCGTTAGAACTGGCAATTTCACCGTTAGAACTGGCAATTTCACCGTTAGAACTGGCAATTTCACCGTTAGAACTGGCAATTTCACCGTTAGAACTGGCAATTTCACCGTTAGAACTGGCAATTTCACCGTTAGAACTGGCAATTTCACCGTTAGAACTGGCAATTTCACCGTTAGAACTGGCAATTTCACCGTCAGAACTGGCAATTTCACCGTCAGAACTGGCAATTTCACCGTTAGAACTGGCAATTTCACCGTCAGGACTGGCAATTTCACCGTTAGAACTGGCAATTTCACTTTTTTTGTCCAGCCATTGACGTTGGAGACAGGGAGACCTTCCGTGAGCATTTTATCGTCCGAAATGCCCAAACCAGCTACCATTTTTTAGGAGATTGCATTGGAAGGCGACATCTTCGGCCACGGTGATTTTTTCTCCATCATTGGATTTCAGGGTGAATTCCATTATTTTCTTGACTTGGGCGGTGTCGGTGGACATCTTGAGCTGGCAGGAATTTAAATAAAGCGAAGATAGGCTCCCTTTGTAGGAACCAGGCAACGCGAACGGGTCACGCATGTGTGAATATTATCGATTTTTTCTGGATATTTCGCTTGTTTTCTGTGGCAATTGGGGGATGATCTAGGGAATTTTGTGGCTGCCGATGTTCTTTGACCTGAATCATCCAGCGGTAACCAGGGAAGCTTTTGAACTGATCGTCAAACGAGTGAGTTTACCTATTTTTTTCCACGAATTTTACCAGGAAAATAAGTTTCACAAGGTATTCCTATCTAAAAATGATAAATTTCGAGGTATTTCGCTATTTTTTACAAATGACAGTTGCAGATGACCGACAGAGCAGCAGTCCGCTTTTCCATGACCTGCAAACTTGGACAATTAGCCGCGCAAAAATTTCGCCTACCAGCTCTCAACATCTACGAAGCTTTTAAACGAAGAGAACTGGACACAAAACAGGTAAGATCACAAATGTAGTCTTGATTAACGCTTCCCAGAAAAATTTGTACATCTGCAGCTTTACATGGCAAAGCGCCAAGAAATATGCTGACCTCTGTGAGGAAAAACAGCGAGAAGTGGCGATCGAAATGTACAGAACAGGCACAGATGCTGGAAAATCCGGACAATGGAAATGGTACGCCGACCACCAGGCCCTTCTACTCGACCATGCGATGAACATTCTTGTATTGACATCGGAAATGTTTGTAGACGTGGCACAGTTACAGAAAATGTTGTATGAATGTAAATAAAATAACATAATGGAAATTTATGTCGAATTATTCAGAAGAATTTGACCTCCGATAAGAGTCAGCTTCTCGTAATTAAACCATAGAAACACGACTAAAATTCGCTGATTTTCATGCAGATCCTACAGAAACCCGCCGATTCCTGGGTTCTGCTGGAATCTGCTGGATTTCCGCGGTCACCGCATGACAATTAGCGGATTTTTCATTGTCAGCGTACGAAAAATAGCGGATTTCTGTAGTCACCGTACCAAAAATGGCAGATTTTTGTGGTCACCGTACCAAAAATGGCAGATTTTTGTGGTCACCGTACCAAAATTGGCTGGATTTTTGTGGTCACCGTACCAAAAATGGCTGGATTTCCATGGTCACCGTACCAAAAATGGCAGATTTTTGTGGTCACCGTACCAAAAATGGCTGGATTTTTGTGGTCTCCGTACCAAAAATGGCTGGATTTCCATGGTCACCGTACCAAAATTGGCTGAATTTTTGTGGTCACCGTACCAAAATTGGCAGATTTTTGTGGTCACCGTACCAAAAATGGCTGTATTTCCATGGTCACCGTACCAAAAATGGCAGATTTTTGTGGTCACCGTACCAAAAATGGCTGGATTTCCATGGTCACCGTACCAAAAATGGCTGTATTTCCATGGTCACCGTACCAAAAATGGCAGATTTTTGTGGTCACCGTACCAAAAATGGCTGGATTTTTGTGGTCACCGCACCAAAAATGGCTGGATTTCCATGGTCACCGTACCAAAATTGGCTGGATTTTTGTGGTCACCGTACCAAAAATGGCAGATTTTTGTGGTCACCGTACCAAAATTGGCAGATTTTTGTGGTCTCCGTACCAAAAATGGCTGGATTTCCATGGTCACCGTACCAAAATTGGCTGAATTTTTGTGGTCACCGTACCAAAATTGGCAGATTTTTGTGGTCACCGTACCAAAATTGGCTGGATTTTTGTGGTCTCCGTACCAAAAATGGCTGGATTTCCATGGTCACCGTACCAAAATTGGCTGAATTTTTGTGGTCACCGTACCAAAATTGGCAGATTTTTGTGGTCTCCGTACCAAAAATGGCTGGATTTCCATGGTCACCGTACCAAAATTGGCTGGATTTTTGTGGTCACCGTACCAAAATTGGCTGGATTTTTGTGGTCTCCGTACCAAAAATGGCTGGATTTCCATGGTCACCGTACCAAAATTGGCTGAATTTTTGTGGTCACCGTACCAAAATTGGCAGATTTTTGTGGTCTCCGTACCAAAAATGGCTGGATTTCCATGGTCACCGTACCAAAATTGGCTGGATTTTTGTGGTCTCCGTACCAAAAATGGCTGGATTTCCATGGTCACCGTACCAAAATTGGCTGAATTTTTGTGGTCACCGTACCAAAATTGGCAGATTTTTGTGGTCTCCGTACCAAAAATGGCTGGATTTCCATGGTCACCGTACCAAAATTGGCTGGATTTTTGTGGTCTCCGTACCAAAAATGGCTGGATTTCCATGGTCACCGTACCAAAATTGGCTGGATTTTTGTGGTCACCGTACCAAAATTGGCTGGATTTTTGTGGTCACCGTACCAAAAATGGCAGATTTTTGTGGTCACCGTACCAAAATTGGCAGATTTTTGTGGTCACCGTACCAAAATTGGCAGATTTTTGTGGTCACCGTACCAAAAATGGCTGGATTTCCATGGTCACCGTACCAAAATTGGCTGAATTTTTGTGGTCACCGTACCAAAAATGGCAGATTTTTGTGGTCTCCGTACCAAAAATGGCTGGATTTCCATGGTCACCGTACCAAAATTGGCTGGATTTTTGTGGTCACCGTACCAAAATTGGCTGGATTTTTGTGGTCACCGTACCAAAAATGGCAGATTTTTGTGGTCACCGTACCAAAATTGGCAGATTTTTGTGGTCACCGTACCAAAATTGGCAGATTTTTGTGGTCACCGTACCAAAAATGGCTGGATTTCCATGGTCACCGTACCAAAATTGGCTGAATTTTTGTGGTCACCGTACCAAAAATGGCAGATTTTTGTGGTCTCCGTACCAAAAATGGCTGGATTTCCATGGTCACCGTACCAAAATTGGCTGGATTTTTGTGGTCACCGTACCAAAATTGGCTGGATTTTTGTGGTCACCGTACCAAAAATGGCAGATTTTTGTGGTCACCGTACCAAAATTGGCAGATTTTTGTGGTCACCGTACCAAAATTGGCAGATTTTTGTGGTCACCGTACCAAAAATGGCTGGATTTCCATGGTCACCGTACCAAAATTGGCTGAATTTTTGTGGTCACCGTACCAAAAATGGCAGATTTTTGTGGTCTCCGTACCAAAAATGGCTGGATTTCCATGGTCACCGTACCAAAATTGGCTGAATTTTTGTGGTCACCGTACCAAAAATGGCAGATTTTTGTGGTCACCGTACCAAAAATGGCTGGATTTCCATGGTCACCGTACCAAAATTGGCTGAATTTTTGTGGTCACCGTACCAAAAATGGCAGATTTTTGTGGTCTCCGTACCAAAAATGGCTGGATTTCCATGGTCACCGTACCAAAAATGGCTGTATTTCCATGGTCACCGTACCAAAAATGGCTGGATTTTTGTGGTCACCGTACCAAAAATGGCTGGATTTCCATGGTCACCGTACCAAAAATGGCTGGATTTTTGTGGTCACCGTACCAAAAATGGCTGGATTTTTGTGGTCACCGTACCAAAAATGGCTGGATTTTTGTGGTCACCGTACCAAAATTGGCTGGATTTTTGTGGTCACCGTACCAAAAATGGCTGGATTTTTGTGGTCACCGTACCAAAAATGGCTGGATTTTTGTGGTCACCGTACCAAAAATGGCTGGATTTTTGTGGTCACCGTACCAAAATTGGCTGGATTTTTGTGGTCACCGTACCAAAAATGGCTGGATTTTTGTGGTCACCGTACCAAAAATGGCTGGATTTTTGTGGTCACCGTACCAAAAATGGCTGGATTTTTGTGGTCACCGTACCAAAAATGGCTGGATTTTTGTGGTCACCGTACCAAAAATGGCTGGATTTTTGTGGTCACCGTACCAAAATTGGCAGATTTTTGTGGTCACCGTACCAAAATTGGCTGGATTTTTGTGGTCTCCGTACCAAAAATGGCTGGATTTCCATGGTCACCGTACCAAAATTGGCTGAATTTTTGTGGTCACCGTACCAAAATTGGCAGATTTTTGTGGTCTCCGTACCAAAAATGGCTGGATTTCCATGGTCACCGTACCAAAATTGGCTGGATTTTTGTGGTCACCGTACCAAAATTGGCTGGATTTTTGTGGTCTCCGTACCAAAAATGGCTGGATTTCCATGGTCACCGTACCAAAATTGGCTGAATTTTTGTGGTCACCGTACCAAAATTGGCAGATTTTTGTGGTCTCCGTACCAAAAATGGCTGGATTTCCATGGTCACCGTACCAAAATTGGCTGGATTTTTGTGGTCTCCGTACCAAAAATGGCTGGATTTCCATGGTCACCGTACCAAAATTGGCTGAATTTTTGTGGTCACCGTACCAAAATTGGCAGATTTTTGTGGTCTCCGTACCAAAAATGGCTGGATTTCCATGGTCACCGTACCAAAATTGGCTGGATTTTTGTGGTCTCCGTACCAAAAATGGCTGGATTTCCATGGTCACCGTACCAAAATTGGCTGGATTTTTGTGGTCACCGTACCAAAATTGGCTGGATTTTTGTGGTCACCGTACCAAAAATGGCAGATTTTTGTGGTCACCGTACCAAAATTGGCAGATTTTTGTGGTCACCGTACCAAAATTGGCAGATTTTTGTGGTCACCGTACCAAAAATGGCTGGATTTCCATGGTCACCGTACCAAAATTGGCTGAATTTTTGTGGTCACCGTACCAAAAATGGCAGATTTTTGTGGTCTCCGTACCAAAAATGGCTGGATTTCCATGGTCACCGTACCAAAATTGGCTGAATTTTTGTGGTCACCGTACCAAAAATGGCAGATTTTTGTGGTCACCGTACCAAAAATGGCTGGATTTTTGTGGTCTCCGTACCAAAAATGGCTGGATTTTTGTGGTCACCGTACCAAAATTGGCTGGATTTTTGTGGTCACCGCACCAAAAATGGCAGATTTTTGTGGTCACCGCACCAAAAATGGCAGATTTTTGTGGTCACCGTACCAAAAATGGCTGGATTTCCATGGTCACCGTACCAAAAATGGCTGTATTTCCATGGTCACCGTACCAAAAATGGCTGGATTTTTGTGGTCACCGTACCAAAAATGGCTGGATTTCCATGGTCACCGTACCAAAAATGGCTGGATTTTTGTGGTCACCGTACCAAAAATGGCTGGATTTTTGTGGTCACCGTACCAAAAATGGCTGGATTTTTGTGGTCACCGTACCAAAATTGGCTGGATTTTTGTGGTCACCGTACCAAAAATGGCTGGATTTTTGTGGTCACCGTACCAAAAATGGCTGGATTTTTGTGGTCACCGTACCAAAAATGGCTGGATTTTTGTGGTCACCGTACCAAAATTGGCTGGATTTTTGTGGTCACCGTACCAAAAATGGCTGGATTTTTGTGGTCACCGTACCAAAAATGGCTGGATTTTTGTGGTCACCGTACCAAAAATGGCTGGATTTTTGTGGTCACCGTACCAAAAATGGCTGGATTTTTGTGGTCACCGTACCAAAAATGGCTGGATTTTTGTGGTCACCGTACCAAAAATGGCTGGATTTTTGTGGTCACCGCACCAAAAATGGCTGGATTTTTGTGGTCACCGTACCAAAAATGGCTGGATTTTTGTGGTCACCGTACCAAAAATGGCTGGATTTTTGTGGTCACCGTACCAAAAATGGCTGGATTTTTGTGGTCACCGCACCAAAAATGGCTGGATTTTTGTGGTCACCGTACCAAAAATGGCTGGATTTTTGTGGTCACCGTACCAAAAATGGCTGGATTTTTGTGGTCACCGTACCAAAAATGGCTGGATTTTTGTGGTCACCGTACCAAAAATGGCTGGATTTTTGTGGTCACCGTACCAAAAATGGCTGGATTTTTGTGGTCACCGTACCAAAAATGGCTGGATTTTTGTGGTCACCGTACCAAAAATGGCTGGATTTCCATGGTCACCGTACCAAAATTGGCTGAATTTTTGTGGTCACCGTACCAAAATTGGCAGATTTTTGTGGTCTCCGTACCAAAAATGGCTGGATTTCCATGGTCACCGTACCAAAATTGGCTGAATTTTTGTGGTCACCGTACCAAAATTGGCAGATTTTTGTGGTCTCCGTACCAAAAATGGCTGGATTTCCATGGTCACCGTACCAAAATTGGCTGGATTTTTGTGGTCTCCGTACCAAAAATGGCTGGATTTCCATGGTCACCGTACCAAAATTGGCTGAATTTTTGTGGTCACCGTACCAAAATTGGCAGATTTTTGTGGTCTCCGTACCAAAAATGGCTGGATTTCCATGGTCACCGTACCAAAATTGGCTGGATTTTTGTGGTCTCCGTACCAAAAATGGCTGGATTTCCATGGTCACCGTACCAAAATTGGCTGGATTTTTGTGGTCACCGTACCAAAATTGGCTGGATTTTTGTGGTCACCGTACCAAAAATGGCAGATTTTTGTGGTCACCGTACCAAAATTGGCAGATTTTTGTGGTCACCGTACCAAAATTGGCAGATTTTTGTGGTCACCGTACCAAAAATGGCTGGATTTCCATGGTCACCGTACCAAAAATGGCTGGATTTTTGTGGTCACCGTACCAAAAATGGCAGATTTTTGTGGTCACCGTACCAAAAATGGCAGATTTTTGTGGTCTCCGTACCAAAAATGGCTGGATTTTTGTGGTCACCGTACCAAAAATGGCAGATTTTTGTGGTCTCCGTACCAAAAATGGCTGGATTTCCATGGTCACCGTACCAAAAATGGCTGGATTTTTGTGGTCACCGCACCAAAAATGGCAGATTTTTGTGGTCACCGTACCAAAAATGGCAGATTTTTGTGGTCACCGTACCAAAAATGGCAGATTTTTGTGGTCACCGTACCAAAATTGGCTGGATTTTTGTGGTCACCGTACCAAAAATGGCAGATTTTTGTGGTCTCCGTACCAAAAATGGCTGGATTTCCATGGTCACCGTACCAAAAATGGCAGATTTTTGTGGTCACTGCATGAAAATCAGCGGATTTCTATGTTTTGTGCCACCGTAAAGGATAGCGGAGAATGGGCTTAATTGTAATTTTGTAATTTTTAGTGAAATTTTCCTATTTTGTGTATAATGTGCTTTAAAAAATCCTAATTTCCAGATTTGGACTATATTCCGTGTAAATCCGTGTAAATTTATTACAAAGCTTTTACGTTACTACACCGAAAAATAAGCACGGGAATAATGACATTTATGCACCGAGAATTTGGCAGTTTTTGGCTCATTTTCACTATTTACAAAACCGCAATTTTAAAAGCAGAAAACGGGTGAAAATAAGTATGCTATTCAGGCACTGGGAGAAGTCAGATTCTATTCAATTTTGTGTAATTTCTGAATATTTGGCTTGACATCTTGTAGATAAATATTGACCAGAACCAAGAATGAACAGAGAATTATTGGACCAATTATGGCACCCTGAAATAGGTGAATTTGAACAGGAAAAGAAATTCGGGATACCTGGAGACCAAGCCAATACATTCCACCAATTATTGCTAGACCCGTAACGTAAGGATGAGAATATCTGAAAAGTTTAGAGTTTTATTTACTGGACACTTAAAAATTTAGATGAAATTAACCTAGAACGCGTCTCGTAAAATTTAGGGCATACTAGAATTTTTATAAGAAAAGTTCGAATTCACTAGAATTTTACACAGGGAGGATCCTTCATTTTACTTTCTGACTGAAGAAAAATGGTTATCCGGTGAATTTCATGACAGTTCCATATATTTTCCCAACTCCGAGAGGCGGCAGCGACTTCTGCCAAGTTTTTGGCTATAATTCTTGGTAAATTCAACATTTCACAAGGTTTTGTCAAAATGATCCTTAACTCATACTGATACAGCAGGTGTTTGTTTCCTATGATTTTCAGCCTGATCACTCAAAATCCTGAGTACGCTTCTATGGAAAAAGCATTTTTTGTGATTTGTCTCCGAAAAGGCTCCTTTTCTCCCATTTCTTGCCCCACGTTCCATTCTATTTATCTATTTTTCTTGTCATGATAATATGCTCATTGTGATTCCCCCGCATCTCCCGAGTTTAGGGTATAAAAGGGCCAGCTAAGATACAGAGCGAATAAATACTAACACGGATTTCTTTTTCAACAGTCATCTAGCTTTTTTCCACTTAATAAAATTACCATGTAAAGATTGTTTTTGACATTGCGCGAGTAACTGCGCCCTGTTTACCCGTTTGAACACAGCTGTCGCACCACAAAATTCAACAACTCGCCTCGCTTCTTCTTTTTTTCACGCTTCTGCTTTTCCCTTCAACCTGCTTTGTTCCCAGGATTTACAAAAGTTTCTGAGTAATTTCCCAAATAACAGAAAAAAATGGAACCAACTAGTCTCTACCATTCAGCAATTACTCCCAGTATTTTAAAATTAATCGTAAAGAAGGTAATTTTCCTGTTTTTCTCATTAAATTTCTCCATTCTTTCCAGTTGGCGCCAACAGCCAGTATAAATTTCTGTCAAACTGGACAATTTGGAAAATTTTACGTAGAAAAATATCGAAAAGAGACGTTGGCAAAATTTGAAGAATACGCGAGGGAAATTCGACAATGTCAAGAGGCAAGCCATTTTATTTAATTTTTAAAGAATAATTTTAGAACCACCCCTGGGTAAAGGAATACAAAGAAATTCTTGATGCTACCACGGCTGCAAATCAATTTGTCACTGAAGCAGAAGAACTTGTCAATGAGCTGTTTACAAATGAAGAAAGAACGTACGGAGAAATAATTGAACTAGTACAGCCGCTGATTCAAAAGGGAAAAATATTAATGGATTATAGTAAACACCGAGTTGAGATACAAAATGATGAGTGTTATTGATTTTATTAGTAATAAAATTATTTTACCCAGTCTTTTTCGAGGTTTTGTTGGGTAAAATCTCGAAACGAGTGATTTTCGCGCCGATTTGTAATTCAAAGGCTGCGGGTTCGATTCCCCAAAGAGTCCAAAGGATTTTTGTCAATATTGTTGGGATTTTGGCGCATATTTTATGTTCTAAGCGTAATATTGCCTGATTTTTTTAATCAGAAACTCCCAAATCTTGATATTTAAAGCAAAAAATAAAATATAATAAACTCACTTGACTTGCCGATAGAAAGTAACATCAGCAAACATCATTGGAGCAAAAGACATCAAAGTGAAGACCAGTGCTGCGGCTGATTCTCCTCGTACTAGCCAGAGTTCAAATACACCAAAAACACAGACAATATGAGGAGTCATTATGGGCACAGCAGCAAATATTGAAGCCAATACTGCAAATCATAAATTAGGGAGAATCGACAACTTACAGCAAGGAAGGAAGACAATATTTAAATCAAAAAGACTATGAACAAAATAAGTGTACATCCCGTAGAAGACAGACATCTTTGCTGAGAGGACAAATACACCACTAAAAATGGGTTAGGGTAATTAAAATTGTCTACAAGATAGCGTGTTCAATGGCTGAAGTGACACTGTAGCCGCCGGAAGTACGTTCGCTTGAGGCAAAAGACATCAACATGGAGGCCCATTCCATGGGAAGCCAACGGTCACGAGAAGCTGACAAGAGGTAGTAGACCATGGTCAGGAAGACTATCTGAAAATATGGGTGATTTTATAGGAAATTACGGTAATTTTGGCCAAATAAGAGGCTAAACTATAGGGAAAAGAGTCGTGAAACGATCTAAACTGAAAGAACCCATGAATTTGGCTCACAATGGCACTTTTCGGGTCACACGGGGAAATTAAAAAATCTTCCATATTTAAAGTTCTTGGATTTTGGGGAGAATGCGCAATAAAGGAGGAATCCTAGGTGGTGAAGAGACGTTTTTTTTTAAATTTCCACGTTTATCACCCAATTTTTGCTAATATTCCAGTAACCGATATCCAATTGTGTGTAATTTTCCCGGCATTTCGCCATATTTCGAATTTTTTGTGTAGAAACTTACAATTTCGATCAAAAAGTTGACAATATCCATTCCAAATCCAAGAATAACACCAGCAAATGCTGCCATAATTGATGAAAGGAATGAAATATTAACAGCCAAAATTGACCAAATTGTCTTTCCGACAGACAACAAAGTGTCAATATTTTCTTGTACAATTAATTTAATTTCTTCTTTGAGAGCATGGAAATCTGTGACACCCTGTAGCTGTGTCACCCAATCGGCTCTAGCTACAGCTGACGGATTGTCTAAATTATCATAAACTCATTTAATTTAAAAGGATTCTCACCAACAGGAACAGTATTTCTCTCTTCCCACATTGCGTAGATTTTGTCGACCATTTGTTTTACTTGCTCTTCCAGCATGTCAGCCCGGCGGGCGTCTTTTCCATCGGTTAGGGAACGGGCATTTTGAGCTAGCCAGGCTCTTCCTTGCTGGTAAGCCTGGAAAATCTCATTTAAAAAAGTTACAAGTAGTTTTCGTTCTATTGAACGGGCGCACCGCTGCGTAAGTTACCAATAGCGCGAAAAATTGACTGCTCCTTTAAAAATTCGTCACTTCTTTAAACTATAGCGGGAAATTATGAGCAATATATCATTTTGTAGAGAATTTTCTAGGCCATTTATTGATATGCATTGCTGTCGAAAAAATATGAAAAATCCACAAATTACGGCGAATTGTCATAAAGAAGCAACGTGGCGCTTAAACTGGATTAAAGACCTCGCGATAGTCGTTTAAATCATAAAATATAAAAGACTACGGTACCTTTTCGACGTAATCATCAATATCAATATTATTTTCCTCTAGTTGATCCTCTGTATAATTCATAACAGCCGAAAACCAGTCAGGTCTCGAAGCGAGGACATTTGATGTCAGGCGAACTAAATGAACCTAAAAAATTCTTCCAATTAAAGCAAAATTTATTCGAAACTTACCGTCTCGCCATGCATTTGAAATCCGACAAAAATGATACCAAAAACGGCTCCAATGGCCAGTGAAAGCATTACGACGACGGTCGAGAAGACATCCATTTTAGCGTGAAGTGTCGAGACCAAAATTTGATCCGAAGTAAAAAGAACCTGGAATTTCTTGAAAAAAAGTTAGGGTAACTTCTTACCTTGAAAAACTGCCTCAAAGGTCCTGCCACGACAATATCCAACATATTTTTGAGCTTTAAATGAACTTTATCCCAAAATGATTGAACTCCACTTGTAACGGATGAAGTTATTCCCAAATGATTGGCTAAAATTTAAATAAAACTAGTAATTTGAGTCAAAAATTACCTGCTCTCAATAAAATAGCAAAACCTAATGGAATCGCAAGAATAAGAAGAGCCGAATCATGTCGAACAACCCAAACGAGAGCGCAAAGACCAGAAATTATTCGAATCAGACGGTCACCAGTTAGAGCGCTGTCCAGGGTATCCGCTACGGATACTGGAATATTTTAAAATTAAAAAATAGAGAGGATTTACTGTCTTCTGGGATTGGTGTCAATCTAATCGTAGCCGTTGGAGTGAGTCGATCTTCGGTAGATTCTGTCGGCACAAGTTCTTCCGGGACGGGGACTTCATCACCTGAAAATGGGCAAAATATTCAAGTTTTTAGGGAAGGCACGGTTTTCTGGGTGATTTCTATCCTCTTAGGATAAAACCCAGAGAAAATGGCTAGAAATCCAGGGAAAAAAGTTGAGAAAGTTGCCCCTGGTGCTTCAAAAGTAGCGTGCTTCGATTTCCCGAATTGATTAAAAGATTTTTGCTACATTTTTTTCCTATCATACCCGAATATCTGAGATTTTTCTTGGGTGGGTCAGCGATTCCGCACTCTAATTGTCGTGTCTACTGGTAGACGCCCATTTCGCAATATTTACCCTAATATCTGACTGGTAAGAAAACAACTATGGGTCGAATTTCGCCCCAAGGAGATCAAAAACATATCGGAAAATAAAGAGAAAAACTCGAACCTTCATGATCTTCCTTGACAGAATCCGCCGGTGTTGGGAGGTCTTCAACTCCAATGACTTTTAGTGAAATGAGAATCAAGACGGCGGCGCTTCCACCGAAGACAGCTGCTCGGAATGGGCCAAAATAGAGAGAAATCCAAGCGAGACCATAGATCCAAAGTGGACAGGACAACAGACGGGCGACTTTTTTGATACTCTTTGGCTCTTGAACATAAATCCAAGCACAATACGCACAGGCGTAGATTATCATCAAAGGGAGCATCTGGAAATAGGGATTTATTTAATTTTTGAGTAGTTTTTTTTCGTTGCGGGACCACGAAATAGTTAGCGAAGTTCTGGAACGAATATCGACCTTGAAAATGACGCTAAAGTGAGATATTTTGACAATTTGAATAATTCCGCGCCTTTTGGGCCCTTCCACGGTACTTCTTCCTATAAATTTTAAAGAAATTACAGCACTTACCCATGTTTTCGATAAAAATAGAATAAATCCATCAATAGCTGAATAAATCCTGCCCAAATAGCTGATAATGTACATAAAAGTCCGCTCATAGCTGAGAATTTTCAGCAGTAAATAAGCTGCTCCAATAATTATTCCTGTTTGGCTGGAAAAATCATAATTTTTGTGGAAAAAATAGAAAGTTTTACCTGATCATAGTCGTGTAAAAGAATTCTGATAAATTTAAAAAGCTGTTGAAGGGAAGTTTAACCAGTCCCATTGGCAGAGTAATGTTGTTCTCTTGGAGAGAGGCTAGCCATCCTGAAACAAGGGGAAAAGTGACCATTTAACAGGTTTGGAGGCTTCTTTAAACAAAAATAAACAAATAATCTCTGGCTAACCTTTGAGAGAATCGGTGACCTTCTTCTTGAATGGGAAAAGAACCGTTCCGACGAGGACAGCCCATAGCATCGGATGGAGGAACATGTATAGCATATTGTACAGGGCAAATAAGGCACACAGACATACTCCTACCTGAAATAATTGGACTTTTACTAAAAACAAAAGGATTTTGGTCCCGTTTCCACGAAAAATATGGCAGTTTTGATGAAAAATCGGCTCAATTTCAGCTTTAGACCTTCAAACCTCATAAATTAACTATAATTGAGTATTTTCCATAATTACTATGTGTTTTTCTTTAAATTTGACCAGTTTCCTAATTTTTCAATTGCAAAATACCAAGGTTTGATCGAAAGCAAATGGAAATTGCGTCAAATTTGGACAAAAACACGTCGAAAACCGCTAATCATCTAAAAATTCAGATATTCCCGGCTATTTTCCTCTAATTCCTCCGTAAAAATTGCTTACTAATACAAAAAGAAGCGTATTATAACAGGCAATTTGTAGGGCGTGACGTTGTTCTGGATTGGAAGCCAGACGACTCATCATGCCATCGTTCGCTCCGGGGCTTATCGCCGGGTCCGCCATTCGTCTCGACTGAAAAAAAAAGTGAATTGACCGATAACCAACAAGACAATAAAATTTCCGACCAAAATTTGGATAAAACGCTGTAAAAAAATCGAGTAAAAATGGGTTGAAAAGAAGTAACAATGTCAAAACAGATGGCGAACAAACTGCAGTAAACAACAACAGCTCACCTTTTCACTCAAACGACGCTAAAGCGAAAAGTCGACAGCTGCTAAAACAGTTAAAAACTATTGAAAATCACTGCTCTATGCCTAAAATATCCTCTTTTTTTCAGAAAAAAACGAAAAATATCATCATCAAATAGGCGGAAATGGTCGACAGAAAACGAAGTGATAAAAACCCAATAAATCACACATTTTATGGTCAAAGGAGAAGTTTTACGAGGTGAAACATTTCAGACATCGTAAAAAAGGGTAAACTACTTTCTGAATCAAAATTTTTGATAACGGCCAAAAAGAACGAGTGACTCACGCTGCGGGCCTGTTATTCACCAACCTTGCCTCGGAAAATTAAAAAAAAATACATATACCAACTTTCCTTGAGGGATCCAAACACGCACCACTAAATTGAAAACTTGAAAAATCACCAATAGAAGAACGAAGGGAAGCAGATCCGAAATCTTGAATAAGGTCGAAGCACTGGAGTAAAATCACCATGGATTGGAGTAAAACCGCCAGGGTTTGGAGTAAAACCGCCAGGGTTTGGAGTAAAACCGCCAGGGTTTGGAGTAAAACCGCCAAGGTTTGGAGTAAAATCACCATGGATTGGAGTAAAACAGCAGGGGTTTGGAGTAAAATCACCAGGGTTTGGAGTAAAACCGCCAGGGTTTGGAGTAAAACCGCCAGGGTTTGGAGTAAAACCGGCAGGGTTTGGAGTAAAATCACCATGGATTGGAGTAAAACCGCCAGGGTTTGGAGTAAAACCGCCAGGGTTTGGAGTAAAACCGCCAGGGTTTGGAGTGAAATCACCATGGATTGGAGTAAAATCACCATGGATTGGAGTAAAACCGCCAGGGATTGGAGTTAAACCGCCAGGGTTTGGAGTAAAATCACCATGGATTGGAGTAAAACCGCCAGGGATTGGAGTTAAACCGCCAGGGTTTGGAGTAAAACCGCCAGGGTTTGGAGTGAAATCACCATGGATTGGAGTAAAATCACCATGGATTGGAGTAAAACCGCCAGGGTTTGGAGTAAAATCACCATGGATTGGAGTAAAACCGCCATGGATTGGAGTAAAATCACCATGGATTGGAGTAAAATCGCCATGGATTGGAGTAAAACCGCCGGGGTTTGGAGTAAAACCGCCAGGGTTTGGAGTAAAACCGCCATGGTTTGGAGTAAAATCACCATGGATTGGAGTAAAATCACCATGGATTGGGGTAAAACCGCCAGGGTTTGGAGTAAAATCACCATGGATTGGAGTAAAACCGCCAGGGTTTGGAGTAAAACCGCCGGGGTTTGGAGTAAAACCGCCGGGGTTTGGAGTAAAACCGCCGGGGTTTGGAGTAAAATCACCATGGATTGGGGTAAAACCGGCAGGGTTTGGAGTAAAATCACCATGGATTGGAGTAAAACCGCCAGGGTTTGGAGTAAAATCACCATGGATTGGAGTAAAATCACCATGGATTGGGGTAAAACCGCCAGGGTTTGGAGTAAAACCGCCAGGGTTTGGAGTAAAATCACCATGGATTGGGGTAAAACCGCCAGGGTTTGGAGTAAAACCGCCAGGGTTTGGAGTAAAATCACCATGGATTGGAGTTAAACCGCCAGGGTTTGGAGTAAAACCGCCAGGGTTTGGAGTGAAATCACCATGGATTGGAGTAAAATCACCATGGATTGGAGTAAAACCGCCAGGGTTTGGAGTAAAATCACCATGGATTGGAGTAAAACCGCCATGGATTGGAGTAAAATCACCATGGATTGGAGTAAAATCACCATGGATTGGAGTAAAACCGCTAGGGTTTGGAGTAAAATCGCCATGGATTGGAGTAAAACCGCCGGGGTTTGGAGTAAAACCGCCAGGGTTTGGAGTAAAACCGCCATGGTTTTACTCCAAAGCAGGGCTTGGAGAAAATCAAAACAAAGTATTTATTTCTTTTTTGTTTAACGTTTCGTAGAAAAATCCATCCACCACCAATCGTAGGTATAGTTGGGATCTCCAATTGTTGTATAGACTGCTCGCAGTATATTCGTCGGTGAGACCACAGGCGGCAGGAGATAAGGATATCCGTCAAAGCTGAAACAAATTTTTTGGTAGTTTTCGCTGTTTCTTACCTGTAGAAAGGCTTGTCATTTGGATCTTCAGTGGAATAGAATTCAAATTTGCTAATGGAAATATTTGGTTGGAAGTTTGACCGTGTTACATATTCTACGTCCATTGTGGGATGAAGACCCTCATCAACTTTTTGAATATATTCACAGACATTCGGCTGTTGCCCGTAGGGGTAATATGGAACTCCCGGAGCGTAGACCGTTCCTTTTGCTCCTAAGTATTGAGGTCCATTGCAGACTGGAGGTGCTCTCGTAGGGAAAGGGTCAAATGGCTTGTCGCAGTTGTTTAGAAGAGCTGAAAGGGAACTTAATTTAAAGGATCCATAACTTTTGATTGCAAATGCCTAGTTCTTGTCGGTTTAATGCTACGCGTAGCTTGCAGAAAGATTTATAATAACATTTAAAGTCTTTGAGTTAAGAGTAATTAACAATATGTTTGAAGTCAGAGTCAAACTTACGTTTTTGCACAAAACATATTTCCCATACTTTGGTGTGCAAGTAGATTTGTACCAAAGGCCAGATGGATATGGACTGCGATCATCGTGAGGGGTTAGATAGCCAGAAGTATTGACAGCCATGTATGTACAAGTATTTGGATCAGCCGTTGACGGAACGGCTAAAACTGCTTGTTTTTTAGGTGCGAGAGATTCCTTACCATAGTTAGTGTAATCAATTGGAGTACCATCCGACCATTTTGTTGCATTCTCGCTAATCCCAAGGAAACCAGAAGTAAGCGCCCAATCTATGTACCCTTCGATTTTAGAGGCACCAATTAGTAGATCACGGACAAAGGAATTTTCCTGATTATTTCCAGTTTTAATTATTTTACTGGACCTACTCCTTCGGAATGAATTGATACAACGTGACCACATTTCTGTGTACAGATATTTTCCGCATCAATTGTATTATTTGAATCGTAGAGTTCGTAGCAAAAGCCATCAAAATAATAAGGAAATTTTTCTGCTGGTTCGGGGAATTTATTATTCCATGCAGGACACATTGGCACTGAAAAAGAATTGAATTCTCCAGGATCTTGGCTGTAATTCGAAAAAATAGGGCACTTACCATTATTAGTAGGAGTATATTTACAGAATCCGCCAATGTAACCAATCGTCGGGGATAAACTTACGACAGACGAGCAGACTTGACTTCTCCAGCGGCCAGTTTTCACATCCTGGTAGACACAGGGGCCAATTGTAACATTCGGATATCCTGTAAAATATTTACAATTTGGATACGTTTTACCTTTCTCAAAATTATGATAAGTATTCCTGCTGAACGGTGTGCCATCATCCCAAGTACAAGATGTAATTTGATTGTCGGTGCAGGTCATTCCCAGCCACATTCCCATAAGTTTTTCTCCAAACTGGCCGCCACCTCCAAGGGTTTTGTTTTGAATTTCTGTATTTTGAAAAGCGTTTATAATTATTGGAAGATAGGCGTTAGATTGAGCACAAGAAGAATACGCATTGTTTTTGTCAAAGAACGGCTCCACCTAAAAAATGATAGCTGGAGGTTAATCTGAATACCTCGCTGTAGCAGCTGCAATCTCCACCATAAGTATATTTGTAGACTTCTACACCTGGAGGGCAAACCAAAGCAGATGCCCCTAAAACAATTAGAATCTCTAGAAAACGTATAAAATACCAGAAAATAGGGCCAGTCCTATCCACAATGGCAACATGAATGGGCGATAAGAATCCACGACGTTTTCGAACCTTTTAAAGCCTGAAAATTGTCTCCAGGTATCACATGACAAAACTACAAATGCTATCATTTTTGGGTAACTACAATGTAGCGGTACATTGGAGCTAAAAGCCAATAGAAATTGGAGCTGCACTCGTGGAAAACTTGCGGACATGCCGCTATCAATATTTTTGTAGTATGTTTCCGTGGAGCTGGAAAACATCGTAAAATGGCGGAGGACTTCTGATTACTTGAAAATATAAGTTAAGTTCGACTTCATTATGGCTGATATCCTTAAATGATGGGAGCCTACAGTGTTGCACGTCGAATTCATCCCACCCGTAGGTTTACCACGTGGTACCTGGAGATTAACGGGACGCACAGCAAACGTGCCGACAATGTCACCAATTCTGCGATATTATATGGGATTCTGGTATTCTGCAGTTTTTTTTATGATTTTCATAGCCGGTTTCTCAAGCCGAATTGGAACCTCATGAAGCCGTATGTTCAAGCCTACCACACTTTGGACCTAAGCAGTAGTATTGGAATGACAATAATTGGATCTTCTGTTTCTTTCAGGTAATAAATGTCCTGAAGTGCAAGTTTCCACAATGTTTAGGAGCTCGTGGTTTAATTTGTCCTCCTGGTAAAGCGGGAATAAAAGGATTCACAAATAATGGGGATGGCAGCTGTACCTCCGAGGTATTTTTGCCAAAAAAGGCTATTGCTGCCCAATTCTTTCAGGTCGAAGTGAATAATGACAAGACCGCTGCGTATATGACTTGTGGCCAAAGTAATTCTTATCTTCCCATGGTCTTCAATGCTTTTGAAAATACGGCGCTTCAAGACAAAGCTCAGCAGGGAGTAAATGGAGAGCCTCTGGCGGGAATGTGGCTGGCAATGACCTGTACTGGTCATGTACTTACAAATTGTACTTGGGACGATGGATCGCCGCTGCGGAGATTTGAATCCTACTATAATTGGCAGCTTGGTAAGAGTTTTGGCGTTTTTTCAAAATAATTTCTTTGCGGATGGGTGATTTTCGGTTCAAGACCCAAATTTTCGTAACTTTATGGTAATAATCGCCCTTTTCAGGCCATCCAAATGCTACAATTGGCGCCTGCGTCTACCAGGATGGCAAAACTGGTAAATGGAGAAGTCAAGTTTGCTCTGATGTGATCAGCTCACATCCCTCAGGAGGAAATATTGGATATTATTGCAAATTTATGCCCACTAACCAAGGTATAAAATTTTAATGCTATGCTATAGTTTTTGGTTATCCCAGAAGCTCTGCAACTTTTGGATTAGAAATCGGTCCACACACCACTGCCCGCCCGCAATTTTCCCACCATAATATCCTCTTTTCCAGTGGGAATGTGCAAACCTCCCTTACTGATGACTCCACAGCCTCTCTTCACGACTCCTCAAATTTTCCGTGGAAATTGCTACAGTATCTACGATGTTAAAAGCGCAACTGGTGGAGAAAATATCTGTAAAGAAGATTGCAGCTATACTGTTTCTATACATTCTGAAGGGGTAAGATAGTCATAAAATTTAGTTAATATTGTAAAATTTTCAGGAAAATTCCTTTGTTCGAGATATTTTACTGCAAGCTGGCAACACGTCAACTTATTCCTGTTACCCGAGGACTTCTGCCTATCTTGGGGTTAGAGGAAAACTTTGGACTGATGGTACCAATGTTGACTACAATAATTATGGTGCGTGGTAGGATTTTTGTAGACACAATGCTCCCAGGGATATTCATAAAATGGAGAATTTTCCTTAATATTTCTCATTAGATTTCTACTTTCAGTCACAGCACCGCCCAGCGGTTCGAATAATTGCGCTTTTATGGCAATAAATTCCTCTGTTGGTACCTGCACTCCTCCTGGTGAGCATAGCACCTATGGATCAGGATATTGGTTCACTGATACTTGCACACAAACACAGTCGAAGTATTTGATATGTAAAAAAGGTAATTCTGCCTATTTCTAGTCTAAAAAAAGATATTCCAGCCCGTCTGAATAATTGCGATCGGAAGGCGTATGATCCATTCCCAACAGAATCACCGCCACTTTGCCACACTTCAACCCAATATTTACAAGGAACAAATGGAACCATCTATGCGCCCGGATACCCTTATTACCCTTATGGACAACAACCGAACACTTGTACATATATCCAAAAAGTCGACCAGGGGCATCGCCCTACAATGGCTGTTAAATATGAAATACCCTCAAATTTCCAACCAAATTCTATCAGCAAATTTGATTTCTATTCCAGTGAGGATCCATACGACACGCCTTTCTACAGGTACGAATATATGTTTTTTTTTAACAACAAGAGTATTTAGTTACAACGGGAGTCTTCAGCAACTACCTCCAGTCACCTCTCCGACGAATATTCTCCGAGCTGTCTACACAACAAACGGTGATCCGAACCATGTCTACGATTGGTCTTACTTGTACTACGAAACTAAAAGTTGATCCATTCTTACAATAAATTTTGGGATCTCGTAAAGTAGATGAATAACATGTCAAATTGCAAACTCGCAGCAAAAATAACAAAAAAGTCTTCAGTCAACCAGCCGAGATTCTCGGCTAATTTTCCATTTTTGTCCAGCGCCAGGGAATTTCTGTCCAGGGAATTTCTGTCCAGCGCCAGGGAATTTCTGTCCAGGGAATTTTTGTCCAGCGATAGGGAATTTCTGTCCAGGGAATTTCTGTCCAGCGCCAGGGAATTTCTGTCCAAAGAATTTTTGTCCAGCGCCAGGGAATTTCTGTCCAGGGAATTTCTGTCCAGGGAATTTCTGTCCAGCGCCAGGGAATTTTTGTCCAGGGAATTTCTGTCCAGCGCCAGGGAATTTCTGTCCAGGGAATTTTTGTCCAGCGATAGGGAATTTCTGTCCAGGGAATTTCTGTCCAGCGCCAGGGAATTTCTGTCCAGGGAATTTTTGTCCAGGGAATTTCTGTCCAGGGAATTTTTGTCCAGGGAATTTCTGTCCAGGGAATTTCTGTCCAGGGAATTTTTGTCCAGGGAATTTCTGTCCAGGGAATTTTTGTCCAGCGATAGGGAATTTCTGTCCAGGGAATTTCTGTCCAGCGCCAGGGAATTTCTGTCTAGGGAATTTCTGTCCAGGGAATTTTTGTCCAGCGATAGGGAATTTCTGTCCAGGGAATTTCTGTCCAGCGCCAGGGAATTTCTGTACAGAGAATTTTTGTCCAGCGCCAGGGAATTTCTATCCAGGGAATTTCTGTCCAGGGAATTTCTGTCCAGCGATAGGGAATTTCTGTCCAGAGAATTTTTGTCCAGCGCCAGGGAATTTTTGTCCAGGGAATTTCTGTCCAGCGCCAGGGAATTTCTGTCCAGGGAATTTTTGTCCAGGGAATTTTTGTCCCGCGCCATGGAATTTCTGTCCAGGGAATTTCTGTCCAGCGCCAGGGAATTTTTGTCCAGGGAATTTTTGTCCAGCGCCAGGGAATTTCTGTCCAGGGAATTTCTGTCCAGGGAATTTCTGTCCAGCGCCAGGGAATTTTTGTCCAGGGAATTTCTGTCCAGCGCCAGGGAATTTCTGTCCAGGGAATTTTTGTCCAGCGATAGGGAATTTCTGTCCAGGGAATTTCTGTCCAGCGCCAGCGAATTTCTGTCCAGGGAATTTCTGTCCAGGCAATTTCTGTCCAGGGAATTTCTGTCCAGGGAATTTCTGTCCAGGGAATTTCTGTCCAGGGAATTTCTGTCCAGGGAATTTCTGTCCAGGGAATTTCTGTCCAGCGCCAGGGAATTTTTGTCCAGGGAATTTCTGTCCAGCGCCAGGGAATTTCTGTCCAGGGAATTTCTGTCCAGCGCCAGGGAATTTCTGTCCAGGGAATTTCTGTCCAGGGAATTTCTGTCCAGGGAATTTCTGTCCAGCGCCAGGGAATTTTTGTCCAGGGAATTTCTGTCCAGCGCCAGGGAATTTCTGTCCAGGGAATTTTTGTCCAGGGAATTTTTGTCCCGCGCCATGGAATTTCTGTCCAGGGAATTTCTGTCCAGCGCCAGGGAATTTTTGTCCAGGGAATTTTTGTCCAGCGCCAGGGAATTTCTGTCCAGGGAATTTCTGTCCAGGGAATTTCTGTCCAGGGAATTTCTGTCCAGGGAATTTATGTCCAGGGAATTTCTGTCCAGGGAATTTCTGTCCAGGGAATTTCTGTCCAGGGAATTTCTGTCCAGGGAATTTCTGTCCAGGGAATTTTTGTCCAGGGAATTTTTGTCCAGCGCCAGGGAATTTCTGTCCAGGGAATTTTTGTCCAGCGCCAGGGAATTTCTGTCCAGGGAATTTTTGTCCAGCGCCAGGGAATTTCTGTCCAGGGAATTTTTGTCCAGGGAATTTCTGTCCAGCGCCAGGGAATTTCTGTCCAGGGAATTTTTGTCCAGGGAATTTCTGTCCAGGGAATTTTTGTCCAGGGAATTTCTGTCCAGGGAATTTCTGTCCAGGGAATTTTTGTCCAGCGATAGGGAATTTCTGTCCAGGGAATTTCTGTCCAGCGATAGGGAATTTCTGTCCAGGGAATTTCTGTCCAGCGCCAGGGAATTTCTGTACAGAGAATTTTTGTCCAGCGCCAGGGAATTTCTATCCAGGGAATTTCTGTCCAGGGAATTTCTGTCCAGCGATAGGGAATTTCTGTCCAGGGAATTTCTGTCCAGGGAATTTCTGTCCAGAGAATTTTTGTCCAGCGCCAGGGAATTTCTGTCCAGGGAATTTCTGTCCAGGGAATTTCTGTCCAGCGCCAGGGAATTTCTGTCCAGGGAATTTTTGTCCAGCGCCAGGGAATTTCTGTCCAGGGAATTTCTGTCCAGCGCCAGGGAATTTCTGCCCAGGGAATTTCTGTCCAGGGAATTTCTGTCCAGGGAATTTCTGTCCAGGGAATTTCTGTCCAGGGAATTTTTGTCCAGCGCCAGGGAATTTCTGTCCAGGGAATTTCTGTCCAGCGCCAGGGAATTTCTGTCCAGGGAATTTTTGTCCAGCGCCAGGGAATTTCTGTCCAGGGAATTTTTGTCCAGCGCCAGGGAATTTCTGTCCAGGGAATTTTTGTCCAGGGAATTTCTGTCCAGGGAATTTCTGTCCAGGGAATTTTTGTCCAGGGAATTTTTGTCCAGCGATAGGGAATTTCTGTCCAGGGAATTTCTGTCCAGCGCCAGGGAATTTCTGTCTAGGGAATTTCTGTCCAGGGAATTTTTGTCCAGCGATAGGGAATTTCTGTCCAGGGAATTTCTGTCCAGCGCCAGGGAATTTCTGTACAGAGAATTTTTGTCCAGCGCCAGGGAATTTCTATCCAGGGAATTTCTGTCCAGGGAATTTCTGTCCAGCGATAGGGAATTTCTGTCCAGAGAATTTTTGTCCAGCGCCAGGGAATTTCTGTCCAGGGAATTTCTGTCCAGGGAATTTCTGTCCAGCGCCAGGGAATTTTTGTCCAGGGAATTTCTGTCCAGCGCCAGGGAATTTCTGTCCAGGGAATTTTTGTCCAGCGATAGGGAATTTCTGTCCAGGGAATTTCTGTCCAGGGAATTTCTGTCCAGGGAATTTCTGTCCAGGGAATTTCTGTCCAGGGAATTTCTGTCCAGCGCCAGGGAATTTTTGTCCAGGGAATTTCTGTCCAGCGCCAGGGAATTTCTGTCCAGGGAATTTTTGTCCAGGGAATTTTTGTCCCGCGCCATGGAATTTCTGTCCAGGGAATTTCTGTCCAGCGCCAGGGAATTTCTGTCCAGGGAATTTTTGTCCAGCGCCAGGGAATTTCTGTCCAGGGAATTTCTGTCCAGCGCCAGGGAATTTCTGTCCAAAGAATTTTTGTCCAGCGCCAGGGAATTTCTGTCCAGGGAATTTCTGTCCAGGGAATTTCTGTCCAGGGAATTTCTGTCCAAAGAATTTTTGTCCAGCGCCAGGGAATTTCTGTCCAGGGAATTTCTGTCCAGGGAATTTCTGTCCAGCGCCAGGGAATTTTTGTCCAGGGAATTTCTGTCCAGCGCCAGGGAATTTCTGTCCAGGGAATTTTTGTCCAGCGATAGGGAATTTCTGTCCAGGGAATTTCTGTCCAGCGCCAGGGAATTTCTGTCCAGGGAATTTTTGTCCAGGGAATTTCTGTCCAGGGAATTTTTGTCCAGGGAATTTCTGTCCAGGGAATTTCTGTCCAGGGAATTTTTGTCCAGGGAATTTCTGTCCAGGGAATTTTTGTCCAGCGATAGGGAATTTCTGTCCAGGGAATTTCTGTCCAGCGCCAGGGAATTTCTGTCTAGGGAATTTCTGTCCAGGGAATTTTTGTCCAGCGATAGGGAATTTCTGTCCAGGGAATTTCTGTCCAGCGCCAGGGAATTTCTGTACAGAGAATTTTTGTCCAGCGCCAGGGAATTTCTGTCCAGGGAATTTCTGTCCAGCGCCAGCGAATTTCTGTCCAGGGAATTTCTGTCCAGGCAATTTCTGTCCAGGGAATTTCTGTCCAGGGAATTTCTGTCCAGGGAATTTCTGTCCAGGGAATTTCTGTCCAGGGAATTTCTGTCCAGCGCCAGGGAATTTTTGTCCAGGGAATTTCTGTCCAGCGCCAGGGAATTTCTGTCCAGGGAATTTTTGTCCAGGGAATTTTTGTCCCGCGCCATGGAATTTCTGTCCAGGGAATTTCTGTCCAGCGCCAGGGAATTTCTGTCCAGGGAATTTCTGTCCAGCGCCAGGGAATTTCTGTCCAGGGAATTTTTGTCCAGCGCCAGGGAATTTCTGTCCAGGGAACTTCTGTCCAGCGCCAGGGAATTTCTGTCCAGGGAATTTCTGTCCAGGGAATTTTTGTCCAGCGCCAGGGAATTTCTGTCCAGGGAATTTCTGTCCAGGGAATTTCTGTCCAGGGAATTTCTGTCCAGGGAATTTCTGTCCAGCGATAGGGAATTTCTGTCCAGGGAATTTTTGTCCAGCGCCAGGGAATTTCTGTCCAGGGAATTTCTGTCCAGGGAATTTCTGTCCAGGGAATTTCTGTCCAGGGAATTTCTGTCCAGCGATAGGGAATTTCTGTCCAGGGAATTTTTGTCCAGCGCCAGGGAATTTCTGTCCAGGGAATTTCTGTCCAGGGAATTTCTGTCCAGCGCCAGGGAATTTTTGTCCAGGGAATTTCTGTCCAGCGCCAGGGAATTTCTGTCCAGGGAATTTTTGTCCAGCGATAGGGAATTTCTGTCCAGGGAATTTTTGTCCAGCGCCAGGGAATTTCTGTCCAGGGAATTTCTGTCCAGGGAATTTCTGTCCAGCGCCAGGGAATTTTTGTCCAGGGAATTTCTGTCCAGCGCCAGGGAATTTCTGTCCAGGGAATTTTTGTCCAGCGATAGGGAATTTCTGTCCAGGGAATTTCTGTCCAGGGAATTTCTGTCCAGGGAATTTCTGTCCAGGGAATTTCTGTCCAGCGCCAGGGAATTTTTGTCCAGGGAATTTCTGTCCAGCGCCAGGGAATTTCTGTCCAGGGAATTTTTGTCCAGGGAATTTTTGTCCCGCGCCATGGAATTTCTGTCCAGGGAATTTCTGTCCAGCGCCAGGGAATTTCTGTCCAGGGAATTTTTGTCCAGCGCCAGGGAATTTCTGTCCAGGGAATTTCTGTCCAGCGCCAGGGAATTTCTGTCCAAAGAATTTTTGTCCAGCGCCAGGGAATTTCTGTCCAGGGAATTTCTGTCCAGGGAATTTCTGTCCAGGGAATTTCTGTCCAAAGAATTTTTGTCCAGCGCCAGGGAATTTCTGTCCAGGGAATTTCTGTCCAGGGAATTTCTGTCCAGCGCCAGGGAATTTTTGTCCAGGGAATTTCTGTCCAGCGCCAGGGAATTTCTGTCCAGGGAATTTTTGTCCAGCGATAGGGAATTTCTGTCCAGGGAATTTCTGTCCAGCGCCAGGGAATTTCTGTCCAGGGAATTTTTGTCCAGGGAATTTCTGTCCAGGGAATTTTTGTCCAGGGAATTTCTGTCCAGGGAATTTCTGTCCAGGGAATTTTTGTCCAGGGAATTTCTGTCCAGGGAATTTTTGTCCAGCGATAGGGAATTTCTGTCCAGGGAATTTCTGTCCAGCGCCAGGGAATTTCTGTCTAGGGAATTTCTGTCCAGGGAATTTTTGTCCAGCGATAGGGAATTTCTGTCCAGGGAATTTCTGTCCAGCGCCAGGGAATTTCTGTCCAGAGAATTTTTGTCCAGCGCCAGGGAATTTCTGTCCAGGGAATTTTTGTCCAGCGATAGGGAATTTCTGTCCAGGGAATTTCTGTCCAGCGCCAGCGAATTTCTGTCCAGGGAATTTCTGTCCAGGCAATTTCTGTCCAGGGAATTTCTGTCCAGGGAATTTCTGTCCAGGGAATTTCTGTCCAGGGAATTTCTGTCCAGGGAATTTCTGTCCAGCGCCAGGGAATTTTTGTCCAGGGAATTTCTGTCCAGCGCCAGGGAATTTCTGTCCAGGGAATTTCTGTCCAGCGCCAGCGAATTTCTGTCCAGGGAATTTCTGTCCAGCGATAGGGAATTTCTGTCCAGGGAATTTCTGTCCAGCGCCAGGGAATTTCTGTCCAGAGAATTTTTGTCCAGCGCCAGGGAATTTCTGTCCAGGGAATTTTTGTCCAGCGATAGGGAATTTCTGTCCAGGGAATTTCTGTCCAGCGCCAGCGAATTTCTGTCCAGGGAATTTCTGTCCAGGCAATTTCTGTCCAGGGAATTTCTGTCCAGGGAATTTCTGTCCAGGGAATTTCTGTCCAGGGAATTTCTGTCCAGGGAATTTCTGTCCAGCGCCAGGGAATTTTTGTCCAGGGAATTTCTGTCCAGCGCCAGGGAATTTCTGTCCAGCGCCAGGGAATTTCTGTCCAGGGAATTTCTGTCCAGGGAATTTCTGTCCAGGGAATTTCTGTCCAGCGCCAGGGAATTTTTGTCCAGGGAATTTCTGTCCAGCGCCAGGGAATTTCTGTCCAGGGAATTTTTGTCCAGGGAATTTTTGTCCCGCGCCATGGAATTTCTGTCCAGGGAATTTCTGTCCAGCGCCAGGGAATTTCTGTCCAGGGAATTTCTGTCCAGCGCCAGGGAATTTCTGTCCAGGGAATTTTTGTCCAGCGCCAGGGAATTTCTGTCCAGGGAACTTCTGTCCAGCGCCAGGGAATTTCTGTCCAGGGAATTTCTGTCCAGGGAATTTTTGTCCAGCGCCAGGGAATTTCTGTCCAGGGAATTTCTGTCCAGGGAATTTCTGTCCAGGGAATTTCTGTCCAGGGAATTTCTGTCCAGGGAATTTTTGTCCAGGGAATTTTTGTCCAGCGCCAGGGAATTTCTGTCCAGGGAATTTTTGTCCAGCGCCAGGGAATTTCTGTCCAGGGAATTTTTGTCCAGCGCCAGGGAATTTCTGTCCAGGGAATTTTTGTCCAGGGAATTTCTGTCCAGGGAATTTTTGTCCAGGGAATTTCTGTCCAGGGAATTTCTGTCCAGGGAATTTCTGTCCAGGGAATTTCTGTCCAGGGAATTTCTGTCCAGGGAATTTTTGTCCAGGGAATTTTTGTCCAGCGCCAGGGAATTTCTGTCCAGGGAATTTTTGTCCAGCGCCAGGGAATTTCTGTCCAGGGAATTTTTGTCCAGCGCCAGGGAATTTCTGTCCAGGGAATTTTTGTCCAGGGAATTTCTGTCCAGGGAATTTTTGTCCAGGGAATTTCTGTCCAGGGAATTTCTGTCCAGGGAATTTCTGTCCAGGGAATTTGTTTCCAGGGAATTTTTGTCCAGCGCCAGGGAATTTCTGTCCAGGGAATTTCTGTCCAGCGCCAGGGAATTTCTGTCCAGGGAATTTTTGTCCAGGGAATTTTTGTCCAGCGCCAGGGAATTTCTGTCCAGGGAATTTCTGTCCAGGGAATTTCTGTCCAGGGAATTTCTGCCCAGCGCCAGGGAATTTCTGTAACCATTTGTACTTGCTCTGTAACCATTTGTACTTGCTCTGTAACCATTTGTACTTGCTCTGTAACCGTTTGTACTAGCTCTGTAACCATTTGTACTTGCTCTGACATCCATGGTAACCATGTGTACTTGCTCTGTAACCATTTGTACTTGCTCTGTAACCATTTGTACTTGCTCTGACATCCATGGTAACCATTTGTACTTGCTCTGTAACCATTTGTACTTGCTCTGTAACCATTTGTACTTGCTCTGTAACCATTTGTACTTGCTCTGTAACCATTTGTACTTGCTCTGTAACCATTTGTACTTGCTCTGTAACCATTTGTACTTGCTCTGTAACCATTTGTACTTGCTCTGTAACCATTTGTACTTGCTCTGTAACCATTTGTACTTGCTCTGTAACCGTTTGTACTTGCTCTGTAACCGTTTGTACTTGCTCTGTAACCATTTGTACTTGCTCTGTAACCATTTGTACTTGCTCTGTAACCATTTGTACTTGCTCTGTAACCATTTGTACTTGCTCTGTAACCATTTGTACTTGCTCTGTAACCATTTGTACTTGCTCTGTAACCGTTTGTACTTGCTCTGTAACCGTTTGTACTTGCTCTGTAACCATTTGTACTTGCTCTGTAACCATTTGTACTTGCTCTGTAACCGTTTGTACTTGCTCTGTAACCATTTGTACTTGCTTTGTAACCATTTGTACTTGCTCTGACATCCATGGTAACCATTTGTACTTGCTCTGTAACCATTTGTACTTGCTCTGTAACCATTTGTACTTGCTCTGTAACCATTTGTACTTGCTCTGTAACCATTTGTACTTGCTCTGTAACCATTTGTACTTGCTCTGTAACCATTTGTACTTGCTCTGTAACCATTTGTACTTGCTCTGTAACCATTTGTACTTGCTCTGTAACCGTTTGTACTTGCTCTGTAACCATTTGTACTTGCTCTGTAACCATTTGTACTTGCTCTGACATCCATGGTAACCATGTGTACTTGCTCTGTAACCATTTGTACTTGCTCTGTAACCATTTGTACTTGCTCTGTAACCATTTGTACTTGCTCTGTAACCATTTGTACTTGCTCTGTAACCGTTTGTACTTGCTCTGTAACCATTTGTACTTGCTCTGTAACCATTTGTACTTGCTCTGACATCCATGGTAACCATGTGTACTTGCTCTGTAACCATTTGTACTTGCTCTGTAACCATTTGTACTTGCTCTGTAACCATTTGTACTTGCTCTGTAACCATTTGTACTTGCTCTGTAACCATTTGTACTTGCTCTGTAACCATTTGTACTAGCTCTGTAACCATTTGTACTTGCTCTGTAACCATTTGTACTTGCTCTGTAACCATTTGTACTTGCTCTGTAACCATTTGTACTTGCTCTGTAACCATTTGTACTTGCTCTGTAACCATTTGTACTTGCTCTGTAACCATTTGTACTTGCTCTGGCATCCATGGTAACCATTTGAAATTTTAACACGGTTTTGGGGTTTCTAAAGTCGTTCATTCGAATGGTGTGAGGCTCGTTGTGGGAAGGCGTGGTAAACTAAAACGATTCCCTCGTTAGAACAATGAGAAGATCTATGTATTTTTAACTGGAAACCTTTTCTGAGCCCTCTTCTATTCCCTGCTTATATTTCATTTGAAAAAGTTCGGGTCGATGCGGTGCGGCAAGTCCGCGATGCATCGATACCGCATAGAACGGCGATGCGGCAGAGCGCGAATCGCATCGAAATCGCATCGAGTCAAAATTCCAAGTATCACCCATCGCTGATGTTGGCGGATGTCTCGCTTTGCAGAGGTTTTTTGACGTGAGCGTTGTTACTCTGCAGAGACAGGGGGCTGTAAAGTTTGACCTAATCTTTTCGACTGTCAGCTGTGACTCACAGTCTATAATGTGGCCAAGTAGCTCCATTGTAATTATTTGAACAGAGATCACAAGGATGTGATGATAAAATGGTGGTATAAAATGGCTCGGGAAATATCATGGTCTCTTATCAGCGTCTATGCTTCCTTTGTTGTTTGGACTGCTCCTATTTTCTGGTATTTTCCTATTGTTCGTTTACAAAAGCTCCAGGGGCTTGTGCTCTCGTTTGTCCGCCAGCAGACGGATTTATTGAATACAAATACGGAGGAGATGGCAGCTGTTACACTGAGGTGTTCGGAATCAAAGTTTTATTTATCTTTTTAGGTCCAAGCGTATCCTTCTTGGGATGAGGTTTATCCAGGATGCGCCCGAACCAGTGCATATCTTCCAATAGTTCTGAATGCTTTTCAAAACACTGCGCTTCAAAATAAAACTTACAAAGGTGGTTATTATGGAGAAAAACTTGTTGGAATGTGGCTGGGAATGACGTGTACTGGTTTTTTGGCAACCAGCTGTATTTGGGATGATGGAACGCCGTTGACCAGCACCTCCTACAGTAATTTTGAGCTGGGTAAGAAGCTATTCAAGCTGTCGATGGCTTTCCAGGATATCCTAACGCTACAATTGGCCCCTGTGTCTACCAGGATGTGAAAACTGGCCGCTGGAGAAGTCAAGTGTGCTCACCTGTCGCAAGTTTATCCCCGTCTGGTGGATATCTTGGAGCTTTCTGTAAATATACTCCTACCAATAATGGTAAGAGTTATCCATAGTTTATAACAGTGAGAGAATCTGCGAAATTTTCGCACTCTTGTAGTTTTCTAGCTACATGCCCAATTTTTTCCACAATTTTCAGTCCCGATGTGTTCCGCCCGAACGAATAATATGCCTTACTATCCTCTAAACGAATATCCAAATTATTTCCGTGGTTATTGTTATGATACTTACGGCACAAATAATATCGACGATGCTGAAAAAGTCTGCACCAGTAATTGTGGCCACATTATTTCTATTCACTCCGAAGGGGTAGGTTTTTAAAAAAAGCCAAAAAAAGCTAAATTTTCTAGGAGAATTCCTTTGTCCGTGATGTACTGCTCGCAGCGGGCGGAAGTGTTGCATATTCTTGTTGGCCAAAGACGTCTGGTTTCCTTGGGATTCGGGGAAATTCAAGCCAATGGTATGACGGAACTCCAACTGATTATACTAATTATGGTAAGGGAACATACACAAAAATAGTCCATTTTTAGTCATTCCTCCTGTCATGGATCCAAATTCCTGCGCATTTATGGCAGTTAATTCTACCCCGGGTTTTTGCTCTCCACCGGATGATCGAAGCCTTTATCCATCGGGTAATTGGTACACAGGCGATTGCTACCAACTTCAGACAAAATATCTGCTGTGTAAAAAACGTAGGCACATTTTTAGCAGAAAAAAAGGTCGTTTTTAGCCCTTTTAAACAGCTGCGACAAGCCATTTGTCCCCTTCCCAATGAAATCACCGCCAGTCTGCAGTGGACCACAACATTTGGGAGCAAAGGGAACTGTCTACGCCCCTGGATATCCTTATTACCCTTATGGACAACAACCAAATACCTGCGAATATATTCAAAAAGTCGACAAAGGACATCCATCAATGAACGTTTGGTACGAAACAACGTCAAATTTCCTTCCAAATGTTACCATAAGTAAATTTGACTTTTATTCTAGTGAAGACCCAAATGACACGCCATTTTATAGGTAAGATTTTAAGAAAATTGCAGTAATTTTGTTTAGTTTTGATGGTTATCCATATTTTTTGCCACCGGTGGTCTCACCGACAAATATTCTACGAGCTGTTTACACAACGATTGGAGATCCCGCAAATGAATACGATTGGGGATGGATGGATTATTCGATTAAAAATTGATCTTACTGAAAATAAAAGTTGGCCTATTCGAATTACTCCCTTATTTTTGCCTTGTGCGTAGCTGCTCATAATTTCAAGCGGTGTCTTTGGCCAGTCATAGGCTGTTAAAATTTGTCACCAAAGGTTTGTTTGTCCTCTTCTACCCTTATCTTTGTCAGAAACGCCTATTCCCTTCCCTTTTCAAATGCCCGACCTTCTTCAGATTCCCCTTTTGCTCGAAAAAATAGTTAACAAAGTGGGCCGCTTTTCCTATTTTTTCCACTAATAATAAGTTTTCAGCTCGAATATAAGAGCTATTTTCGCATGCAACCAACGTGATGCTATATGGCTGAACTGGTTCGAACAAATAAAAAAATCAAAATCAATTCGCCCGGGCATATTTGTATGAAAATGGATACCCCTAATTATGAGAAATTTTAATGTGACATCCACAAGCGATTAAGGCTTACAAATGTGAAAAAGCGAACACTCGTTGGATAAACTCGAACATTCGGTGGATTTCAATCTTTTATCGATTGTTCCTACTGACCTCTCCATATCCCAATTATGCGTCGCGTCTATGATGTTTAATGCAGTTGTTAAATATTTCCACGTTATGTCGTACCTCCTCTATCTTCCACTTCATTTACAAGAAAAGATTGTCACCAAGGTTCGACTCTTTCTTTTTGATATTGAAGATTTCTAGGTCCTGTGGAAGAGTTATTTCCGCGTGCAGCAAACATGCCGCCATATGGCTGATCTCATTCGAACCAGTCGAAATATCAAGATCTGCCTGCCTCCAAACTTTTTCCTAGAAGTTTTACGAAATGAAAATGGTCAAATCCGACATTATCTGTACTTTGATGCGGGGCGTTATTGTAAACTTGATATGGAAAGCCTCTATGGTATTCGTTTTTATGGTTTAACAATTCGAGGTTTGTTTTTACCCGCTGCTGGTGGATTAACCGTTTATAGGAAATTTGGGGGACCACAGGTTTCCAACCTATTGCTGTGATATGTTTAAAAAATACAATATAACCTCGAATTCACTGGACATGCATAATATGACAGCCTGTAGTAAAGAACAATATGAGGAGATAATGAAGACGTTGAAACCTGAATGGGTCGAATTAAGGGGGAGTAATTCAAACCAATTTGAGGCAGTTCTCAATACGAAAGGAGTGGTAATATCCTCATTTATCTAGGGATGTTATATATTTCTAGAAAGACGTAATACTTGTAACTCACATCGACGATGTACAGGATTTGAATATACTACAAGAATTTCTGGCAAAATTTCGTAATCTTCATGTATTCTTGGATACCGATGGCCAGAAGTCATTGTATCATGAATTCAAAAGACTTCTACAGGTTTATTATTACATATTTCGATTACACGCTTTATTTTTCTAGTATCTCCGCTCTACACCGCTCCCAAACCTCCACAACTTTCACTTTGAATTGTTGTCTCGAACTGAAAACCCTGCACCATTGGCTACATTAGAAGAGCTGCTAGAATTATTCCGAGATTTCAATCCGGTTCTGTTACAAACAAATGATAACGAGAATTACGATCAGTACACAATCGAATGTCGTCTAGGATTGGCTAACTGTTATTGCGTGCTAACAATTGGTCGTTATATATCATATTTGATTTTTAGATTTGTTGATGAACAAGTTGAATGATTTCTTGTTTTTTTGTATCCAATAAATCTTTCAATCTATGAGAAATATAACGAAAAAAAAACACAAGAAATACAACGCTTTATTTTTCATTTACTTTCTGTTTCGTGATTTTTTAATCGGGTGATGCAGTCCTCGAAGTAAATTTCATCATATTTGAGTTTTTGTTGCCGCGATGCCAGTTGTCGCCATTCTTCCCTGTGCTTTCGTTCCACATGTCGAATCTCTTCATTCATCCGTTCCATACGCATCTGAGCCTCAAACATTATTCCCCATGGGCGGAGAGCTGCTCGAATGGCAAAACCGCCAGTTGCACAGAACATCAACACATAATAATACCATGGAATTCCTGAAATTAGAGAGAATTACCCCCAAAAATCGGCCGCGATTTGGTCGGCTTCCTATTTCAGATCATAACTCGGGTGGTTTTCGACCATTGTCGATAATTTTTAGCTTATTATAAAGAATAAAATCTCTGCTTTCCGATGGGCTTTAGATGATTAAAAATTGTCAAAATTCCGCCGATTTCTAGCCAAAAATAGCAGGACGCGCTTGTGCTGCCGGTAAAATGGCTTACCCGTTTCAGTCTTTGTGTATTCTTCTTCAATATCCACATCCGGATAAACACATCGGGGACTATTTATGTCCATGCAAGCCTTCAGCTCAATTAATGGAAGATCATTTAAAGCTATTGGGTGTTGATTGTCCTCAATTCGAAGAATATGATTGCCCGGCTGTACAATGGCTATTAATTGAGGGAATGTCACAGATTTTAGTCGATGATTTCCAATTATTTGAATGGCGTATACTAAACAAAAATTGTTCTATTAAAAAGAGGGAAAAACCTTCTTTTGTTCCCTTTTTCCCCAGTGGTTTTCCGCCTTTACCTTCTGCACTGATAGCTCGAAGACTGGGAAAATTGAGATGCTCCAAGTAGCGGGTATCCTTGATGATCAGACGTCCCACAATCTCTTCCAAATCCTTAAATTTGCTAAAATCCATACTATCGTGTATGATCAAATCGCTGTACAATAATTTACAATTTCCTTCATCCAAATCATCACAAACTTTACCTGAAAATGGTAGGCTGATATTTTCAGGCACAAGGAAACTGACCACACGAGAAACGCGGTCCTCTGCGTATAATTGGAGCCGACTGCTCTACAGATGGCGGTAAGCAGAGATATGGACTATTGATCAGTTGATGTTCTTTAGTACAATTGATTTTCACATTCTCCAAAAAGTTCAATTGCTCTGCATATGTATTGTTCGTAATAACACAGCCTTGTATCTCCTTTATTTGTACTTCTCCTGGCTTCGGATCTTTATTCACATTATACAAGATGAAATCTCCTTTGATTACTGTACAAAAACGATAGTCATATATTGAACTGAAAACTTGAGAAGGGCATTCAACTTCGAGCTTTTTCATCTTTGAAAACTTCCTAAAATAAGGCAAATACAGCTTTCGAAGCTTGACATTGTCCGTAATTATCACCTTCTCAGATTTATACAATTTAGGCAGACCAAAATATAAAAGCTGTGGATTGTTCTTAACCTCAATTTCTGAAATTTAAGGTTGTTCACTTGCTACCACACTGTTTCCGTATGGAATATCAAGAAAATATGTCCAAAAATCCTTACCATACACTCTTTGCAAGGTTCCAAGTGTGAAGCGTGTCAATGTGGTATTTTTAATTATCATATATTTCATATCAACTGTGAATACAAATTCCAAGTTATTCCCATTTGTGTCCACATTAATCAACTTCAATTTACTCGGCTTTATCACGGTCAAATTCCCATTTAATATCATATTTTTCAGCTTCAAATCTCCTTTGACCGCTTTACATAAATCCAAAAATTCCTGTGTAGGCTCGCTATATTCGAAGTCGTTAGTTCTATCGTGAAAATGACATACTATAATTGATATTTGTCACGAGTTATAGAAAGCCGTACCACCAAGCTCCGGTTCGAAATAAGACGAGTTGACAGCTCCAGAGGCCAATACTTCCGCCAGATCATAATCCAATTTTAACAGAGGATTATTGTAGATAAAAATTAGAGATTTCGGAGATATCGATGCCACATTTAATTTAATTTCTTTCAGTTTTGGATTGCCGGCGATTTGAATCAGCGGCTCATCTGAAATTGCCATTATTAGAGCTTTGGGTGTCCGCTAAGGTGTATCCGTGGCCAGGAACGCACCTTCAGGTATTTTTAGAACTCGCCAGCTTGTAATATTACCAAAATCCAAAGTTTCAATGTCGCTGTCAACTATTTTGATTCCTGCCGAAAGTTCGGTCTAATTATTTTCATTAAAAACTGTAGAATCTGAACTGACCCCTGCCGTAGCTTTGGCAAAGAAATCATCAAATTCTTGTTGAGTAGCAGAAGTAAAATCAAGTTTGATAAAATCTTGCCGATTACCAAAACCATCAACATAATTACAATCCTTCCATACCGAAAATGGAGTATTCTCTGGGATTTCGTGGCCTAGAATGATCTCTGAATTTAGTGGGTAAAAATTCTTTACAATTTGGCGGTGTTTTCGTTGCTTCAACAGTCGAAAAGAAAAGAATAACGGTGACGTGCCGCTTCCAAGAAAAATAAACGATCATCGAGATGACGACCTTCCGAAAAGCGATCAAATGAACAGAATAGATGGATTTTGACAAAATTTTTCCAAGATTGCAAGTAATTTATCAAATTTTGCAGGTTATCGCAGAAAATCTTTTGGCGAAGCCGGGAAATCGAGCCTGCGACCTGCCGACTACAAATCAGGCACTAATTTGGCCATGACCCACTTGATAAGCTCGAAGTATGAAATCCACAAATCTATATTGTTTTACCACAGAAAATCTATTTATTTTCTCTGATCTACTGCTTTAAACTGGATGTCAATTCTTTGAAGACCAATTTTCAGTTCAC
This sequence comes from Oscheius sp. DF5033, assembly GCA_964036215.1. Classification (NCBI taxonomy): domain Eukaryota; kingdom Metazoa; phylum Nematoda; class Chromadorea; order Rhabditida; family Rhabditidae; genus Oscheius; species Oscheius sp. DF5033. The sequence goes on along the minus strand of CAXIWN010000013.1, from coordinate 1,606,193 downwards.
AATGCCGATTCTCGCCTAATCGACATGTAAAGAAATATCTGTGCATGTCCCTAGGAGCATGATCAAATGTTTTCAGGTGAACTGGATTTGAATCCTTGAATAATTCTATAAATTCTTCGGGCTGTGGCAGTAATCTTGTGTCATAGTCATACGGCTCACTGAAAGTAAAACTGCGAAGATTTGTAGGTGGTACGCTGTGGAGATACTGAAAATACAATAATTTAGGAAAAAAAGTGGTATAAAATACCTGCAGAATTATTTTGACTACACCGAAATTTGGCTCAGGACTATTCCCAGCGTCTAGAATTATATCCAATTGGCGGAATTTTGCCAAGAATTTTTGAATTACGGTTAAATCTTGGATGTCGGAGATATTCGCTGTGAACATGACTTTTTCCTGGAAACATAGCTTTGACCCGGGATAAATCGAAGGCGAATAATTCCGGGTAAATTTCACGCCTTGGTATAGGCAATTTCCGGGTGACAGAACGTTTGAAAATCAGGAAAAAACCATTTTTTTATTTTCTAATAGAATTTCTGGGTATTTGAACGTTTTGCCCCCAGTAATCAACTAAATGGCGTCTCGAAAATGTCCACTTACCATATTTTTCACATTGAGAAGAGCTTCAAATCGATTAGATCCTCTACTGTCCAAATTTAGGCATATAGGCTTCATAATTCTCAGCATTTCTTCGTATTCCTCGCTTGGACACTCCTTCAAGTTGTACGTATCCAAATATCTTGATGTTATTCGGTATTTTTTCAAGATTTTACAGCATTCGGACAAAAATCTTTGATCTACTGATCCTATGAAAGAACCTCGAACCGCCAAGGAAATAAGAAAACCTGCTTGAAAAGTCGTCTGATTAAATCGAACTCCATACAAACTTTCCAAATCGGCTGGCTTTCGCAGACTGACATAATATTCTGGTAAACCATTGGTGTTGCTAATTATTTGGAGCCGAAAGCTGTGGGGCAAGCAGACGATCACTTTTCGATTTATTTTGTAGAAATCAACCATATCGTGGCACGTCTGCTGCAGGCGGAAATAACTTTTCCATTCCAACTAGAATTTTTGTTAAATATAAGGAGAAAGAGCACTTACTTTAGCGATTATTCTTTCTCTTAAATGGTCAGGAAGATGGAGGACGTATGTCATTTAAAGGGCTCCTGAAAAGGGCGGAATAGCCGGGACATTTTGAGAAATTCAAATAAGGTAATAACGAGAAGTTTCCAAGAAAAAGTTTCCAATGTTACAAACGTATGTGAACGAATTCAAAAAACATAATTTTCCTAGTTTTTCAAGTCAAAAAACAAGAGCACAGTATAAAATTTGCTGTTGAATAGAAAATGAAAAGAGGGCAGGTGTTTGTGTCTCAAAATATGGGGCAGCAATTGATTAGGGAGCGAATTGTCACGTGAGTCAGGCAGAGATCAGAACACACCGATGGAAAAGATCAGGGACAAGAGGTACGGATTCCATGATCCTGTTCGATTAGTGGAATTTATTGGAAACGCTGGATACGGTAGCTTTCAAAGTCCATTTATAATTTCGTTACAGGACCTGATCAGAGAATGAAAGTGACAAGTAGCCGATCCAACCGAAATTTCCCCCTTTTCAAGATTTTAGCCGCTCATTTTTCTCTATTTCCTTTTCCTCCTCAACCACCCAAAATCTTCGATCCTTTCCAAGAAAGAAGATTTTTCTAGTCATCGGAGAACCTATGCAACGGAAATGAGAAAGAGGGTGAAGGGGAGCTATAGCCTAAAACTAGCAGCTCCAATGCATACATCTATCCATTGGCAGTCACTTTCTTCCAAATAACAGCTTTGTTTTCTTTTTCTCGCCTTTCCAGTCCCCTGATCCTGGATCCTCTAATCGAGAAGTGGCCCATGACAGCCTCTATTGTGCCAGCCGCCGGGTTCATTTATGCTGCTGCTGGTTTACCCGATGCTAATGAATTGACTGCAAATGAAGCGTTCGGGTTACGGGGGCGGCTGGCGGTCAGTTACCAGCCAGTTGAATGGATAATTCGCTACCGCCAAAAGAGGTTATTGGTTATGAGCCCGTCCGCCACTTAAAAACAAAGGAAAAGACTTATTTTATAAAGAAGAAGCAAATATTTCGGCAGTCTTTCCCAATTTCAAAATAAGAAAAGGCTCCGCAAAGTCGTATTTCACAATATATAACCGCGTAGAAATTGATGGTTAAATGGACGGGGAAGAATTTCGCCATTCCAAATCTTCTCCGACTTTTCTCCTTCAATTTTCAGTTCTAATTCTTTATGATTTAACAGTTTTGAGCTTTAGAAACTATGGAAAACGAAGAAATGATCCCTGAGACAGAGATAAAAGCAGAGGAAGATCCCCAAATTGAAGAACAGTTAGAAGCAAAAGAAATTATGGAGGAGCTTGACTCTCGCCAGAAGCTAAAAACAGAGGAAGACCCAATGATTGTGGAACAACTCGAAGAAGATGAGATTCGGGAAAGAGAAGTAGTTCAAGAATCAGAAAATATTGCATCTGTCGAGGAAAAATCAGAAGAACCTGAACCGGAAAAGATAGAAGATGCTCATGGAGAAGAGGCCGAAGAGCAAAAAGATAAACCAATGATGGAGGAAAAGACAGAAACAGCAGAAGAACCACAAGAAGGAATAAACCAAAAAGAAGTACAGGAATTTGTAGAAGAAAATCAAGAATTGGAATCGAAAGAAGAGGAACCGCAGGAAGAAGATCAGAAAGAGGATCAAAATGGGGTATTTTATTTCTTTTTCTGGCCTATTTTCTCCTGAAATTGCATAGTAGCTTGAATAATCTGTCCCATTTCATTAGTCTCCGCAAATGCTGCCTATAAATGCAAAAATTGTGATCCTTTTGGCAAAAAAGCCGCTACGTAAACATCTTTGCATTTCTTCCCCTTCCCTTTTTATGTATTGACTGTGGACGTCCATACATTAACCCGAATTTGGTTTCGGGTTAATGTAACACCCCTCGGAAGCGTTTCGGGTTAATGTAACACTTCTAAAAACGTTTCGGGTTAATGTAACACCTCCAAAAGCGATTCGGGTTAATGTAACACTTTGGGTCCAATGATATTTTTTTCGGGTTAATGTAACATCTTCACTGATTTTTCATTAATACACCATTCTTTTTTGATTTTATGTTGATTTCTCTTTTATATTGACAGTTATGTTCATTTAATGGAATCGTTCCTGTTGATTTCTCATTTTACATGAGCTTTCCCTAAACAATCCGCATTCCTCGATGAGAATTGGTCAGTTTATCAAGCAATATTACCATTACTTCGACAGAATTCCCATTATTTCGATACTATAGAAAAAATGGCACGGTTTAGGTATAATTAAAAGTACTTGGACAGATTTATCAAATTCTATACTGCAGTTGTAGCGAGTATAATAGACTGAATAGACGTTTTCCGCATATAACTCAGAGTTTCGTGTAGAAACATCTATTGATCGTTGTACTCCAGATAGAATGACCATATTACCGGTAGAATCGCTGTATTCGCTGCAGACTTGACGCATTCGTGTTAGTATCGCTGTATTCTGTATAGATTCTATGTATTCCGTGTAGAATCGCCGTATTCGGTGTAGAATCGATGTATTCCTGGTGGAATCGCCGTATTCGGTGTAGTATCGCTGTATTCTGTATCGATTCGATGTAGTCCTGGTAGAACCGCTGTATTCAGGGTAGAACCGCTAGATTCTGAGTAGAACCGTTAGAGTGCCTGTATTCAGGCTGGAATGGCTTTATTCAATGTAAAATTCGGGATTTATCGGTAGAAAGGCTTGACTGCGGGAAAATATCATGTTGACCGAATAGTTTTGGTATTTAAAGGGTCTATATTGAGTTTCACAGGTATGCTTCCCCGTCTCATAATAATCATCCCGTTTATTGTGTAGCAACTGTTTCCCCATGGAGCCCGCGTTGTTCTGTTTGTTAAGGATAAAACAACTCAATATCTGAGAATTACGTGATGGTTACAAGGATCTCGTAGCTATTTTGGGGCAATAATCACATCCTGGGAAATGGGCTGTCTTATTTCACGGCTGAGGATCGGGGTAAAACCCTTTAATTTTATTTAAAGTACTAAAATTATCTGCACAAAATCACATTAGCAACTCATGTGCTAGCATTTACGATAGTATCATCGGTTTCCGGCTCACATACATTCAACAAATCCATTTGATATCCTGACGCTACTTGAGATATGAACTAGAAATATTAATGGACCCGTATTCATAGACATTTCCCTGGGGAAATGATTTCCCCGGGGATACGTATTCCGGGGGAAAAGATTTCCCCAGGAAAGGATTTATCCCCGGGGATAAATTTCCGTATTCATAGTCGCTTTCCCCGGTTGGGATACTTATCCCCGGATTTATACAATGATATTCGGAAAAATAATACGAGGAGGACGTATTCATGTTCTCGAATTGTAGGAGCCTTTATAGATACCTGGTATTTGAGAGGCTCGAGCGACTCCACCGTGAATACACCGATTCTATACAGAATACAGCGATACTAACACGAATGCGTCAAGTCTGCAGCGAATACAGCGATTCTACCGGTAATATGGTCATTCTATCTGGAGTACAACGATCAATAGATGTTTCTACACGAAACTCTGAGTTATATGCGGAAAACGTCTATTCAGTCTATTATACTCGCTACAACTGCAGTATAGAATTTGATAAATCTGTCCAAGTACTTTTAATTATACCTAAACCGTGCCATTTTTTCTATAGTATCGAAATAATGGGAATTCTGTCGAAGTAATGGTAATATTGCTTGATAAACTGACCAATTCTCATCGAGGAATGCGGATTGTTTAGGGAAAGCTCATGTAAAATGAGAAATCAACAGGAACGATTCCATTAAATGAACATAACTGTCAATATAAAAGAGAAATCAACATAAAATCAAAAAAGAATGGTGTATTAATGAAAAATCAGTGAAGATGTTACATTAACCCGAAAAAAATATCATTGGACCCAAAGTGTTACATTAACCCGAATCGCTTTTGGAGGTGTTACATTAACCCGAAACGTTTTTAGAAGTGTTACATTAACCCGAAACGCTTCCGAGGGGTGTTACATTAACCCGAAACCAAATTCGGGTTAACGTATGGGGAGTCATTGACTGTCCTCTCGCAACTCGCTATTTTCTAGAATATTACCCTTCTGGAGAATATTCCCAACTAGTAGCAGCCCTTTCCTATTCGTTTGTTCCGGACGTTCCTCTTTCTCACGGCTCTCATCCCACCTCCTTTCGATAAAGAGAGAGGGAAAACGGCCTTTAGTCTTCCTCTGGTCGATTTTGAGCTTTTTCTTTAAAGAAAAAGGGCCAGATTAGTCATTCCTGGTGCCAGAAAATTGACCAAAATCCCTTAGCCGAACTGGGGAACTGAACCCGCGACTTTTGGATTAAAATTCCCAAAAATTTGGCCTTGGGCGCGTCCAATTCTGCCAGTCCGTCACATCGCCCGTTCCATATCGCCCTCTCTCCCCTTCCCTGGTTACAATTCCCTTTATTTGGCAATCTCATGTTTCCCTCGCCTCGTGCATTATTCCGGGCTTCTCCTTCTCATATCACCTTCCCCTCTTGCCCTAGCCGGGTCTTTTGGTGAGTAGTCTTGACCCTTCTCTCTTTCGGCTTGTTAATCTTATCAGCCGCTAAATAAATACACACCGCATTTGAACTTGTTGCATTGCGGGGGAGAAAAAAAGGCGGGAAAGGAAAATCTTTGTCAAGGAAACCGAAAAAAAGAGGTGGCTTTTCTCATTTTTTTCTGGCTTATCTAATGACTCCATCTGACAGCCGAGGGAGAGCCCGCAATCCCTGAAGATTCTCCGATTTCAGACTTCCGCTTCAAGATTTTCTTGCTTTAAAATATTGTGTTAAACGCGATTATAAAGGTTAGAAACCTGGAAAAATATCGAAAAATCGAGAGATTTTCCCGCCTTGGCGGCATTTTTGAATTTTCTCGATTTTACTTTTCGGAAATTCGTTTCAGGACCCTAAATTCTAATTTCGTGCCGGGTTCTCTCTTCTTTAAAGAATTCTTTCATCCTTTTCAATGGTTTGTAGTTCAAATTGTCCGCCCATTTAAATGCGATCCTGCACCTGTTCTTCGCCTATTTAAATCCCCTCGCTTCTTTTCTTGTCCCCGGCGACCTCGGACCAGCTGTTTCTTTTTTTTCTTTACTTTATCCTTTGTGTTTTTCCTCAATCGGGCACGGTTTTACTCTCTTTTATTCCCGCTTGCCCTATTTCATTTCTATTCGGTTTAAGGGGCGTTTCCCTCCCAGAGCAGATCTAATTCAAATCCTCCTAAAGCCATATACCATCTCCCTTCGCGCCTTTGATGACGATTGTAATCTCTGAGATTTGCGGCGGATACCATTTGTCACTCGTCAGATGTGGCTGGCTGGTTGACAGAATTGAAATTAGATGCCACGCCCGAAAGCAACAAAACGTTACATTGGCTATCTAACTGTGGCTCTTTTAGCTGTCTATCTGTGGCTATCTCCCTCCATTTTTTTGCATGAAATCCCTCCTTATCCCAGCTTCTCAGCCGCCTTCTTATGGCCAATCATCTGCGCAAACTCGCGTTCTAATCAGATCAGGAACTTGTTCCGGGCCGGGGGCCTCTTCGTCGTGGCCTCTCATCCAGAAAGAGCCATCCAACTGCCACATTTTATGAATAATTTAATTGTTTTTGGGATTTTTTTGCGTTTCTTAGAGCGGGGAACTGGGTGCTAGTCTAATTTTACCCAAATTCTTCATTTTAGAGGGGATTGGCTTAATTTTTGGGTTATTTTCGTGGTAAATTTATCAAAAACTGACCGGAGCCACAGTTAAACAGCTAATAATAAAAATTCGCCCACTTTTTGGGGTAAAAAACTGCTGAAATGAGCCATTTTTGCATGATTTTAGGCGGTTTTCAAAAAAAAAAAGTCCTTCAAAAATGAAACCACACTATCTGGTTTTCCTCCATTTTCCGCTATTTTTCTACAACAAAAGAGCAACTGGACAAGCTCTTGTAATCCCTTGGCTACAAGCATTTCTTGTCAAGTTTTTACACGCGTGACACACAGCGGCGGGCGGTCCTCTCTTCCCAATATTTACAAACTATTGTTACAGTCGATATCCTCCGCTATTCTACCACAAGAAGAGTCGATCTCTGACCACAAAATTGACCAGCAATCTCCCGAAGGTAGGGGAATGCCCAGCCCTTTAAAATATTCTATTTTCCAGCAGAAGCAACTACTCCAAGCGACGAGGTAAACAAGAAATAAAAAGCCCCGCCCATCGCACTCTTCTCTTCCCGTGGAGGGGAGAACCGGCTGTTTTCTGTTTTAATTTCTCTGGGTGGCCATTACTCGTCTCTCCTTTTTCGATTTACCTTCCTCTGTCCATAATAACAGACAACAACCTCCTCACGTGGGAAAGTCGGGAAGTCCTATTGATTCCCCTCCCGTATAGGAGGGCTAAAGGCTTAGGAAAATAAAGAGGGACAGAGAGCATCAAGTTACGGGGCTTTTTTCTTAGGAATAATCACAAATTATTTCCTAAAAAATAACAAAAAGGTTAAATTTCCATGGGGAAAAATGAAAATCGTCCTATTGAAAACCTTTTTGGCTGTCTCCGGAGCATAAAGGCAAAAGCAGCCACATTTAAACTGCTAAAATGGTATCTTACTTATATTTTGAGTGGTTTTTTTGGCTTTTTGCTTGTTTGTTTACCTTCCCTGGCCTTGTAACGGCAGTAAAACGAAAGGCAAACATTTTCGACATAAAAAAGAGCCGAAAAAATTTTAAAAATACCAGAAATCTACCGTTTGGATCCATTTCTACCTCTATTATTTTTCCTAGCATAATTTGGCGGCAATTTAAAGCAGCGTTTTCGGGGTCAAGTGGCCATTTTGGAAGGGGAGTTTCAACCTTGACCACACTCTCCTCAATGGGGTTGTTTGGCTCCATTTTCTTGGTCAATTTAAATTGATTTTTTGAATTTTGCGGAAGAAAAACACGTCATCTCGTTTTCTTATCAAAATGGCCAATAAATTTTCATATTCTCAATGAAAAATGGGGCTATTATGCCAGTGGGAAGATCTCCTGCCTCTTCTTTCCCCGAGTAAATAATCCCTTGATCAACAGGAACTAAGACACTGGCAGGAGAGGGGAGGATGATACTAATGCAAATAAAATGACGGATTTGATTTCTTCAGGCAAACTTTGTAATCTTCCATTAATTTTTACGAGTTTTCAGCTTATTTTGCCTACAAAATTGGCAAAAAAATTCCTAAAATTAAAAATTCCAACGAGAAAACTACGAAGCCGAGGATTTTATAACAAAAATTTGTCTGCTAGTCCCTATTTTTCGTTATTTTCACCTGTTTTCCGGTCTTTTTTGCTTCCTAGCAACCCGATTGTCTTCTGCTGCCTATAATTTATATTTTTTTGTAGCTTGGGAGACACGGAAAATCAAAGGACAAGGGCCCTTTGACTTATTTTCATGGCAAACTTTCGCCTTCAAGCTGTTATCCCACGTCCAGTCCGCCCTCCGTTAAAATTTATAGCCACCCGTATAACCTTTGCGTAATAGTTGGGTTCAATAACTCATTTCGGCCTGGGTAATTTCCCTCTCTTTCACTCTCTTTTCCCCCATTTCAGTCGAAATTTTCGAATTTTCAGAAAATGGTTGAAGCTGTGAGTCACAATTATCAGCGAGAGCTTTCTCCAACTGAAGGATCCGATAAAATTCCGTCTTCTTATGAAATTCCGCAGCATCAGGAAGAATCCTACCATCAAGAATCGCCTGAACCGCCAGTTTCCGAAGCTGTGAGCCCACGTGAGACAAAAGATGAAGCGGACCAAGAGCTGGAAAGTGAAATTCTTGTCCACGAAGCTCCTGAAACTCAAAATCCACCGGTTGAGACCATTTCTCAGGAGGAAATCCCCGTTTTTACGTCTCCTCCAGTAGAAGAAAAGAAGCCAGAACCAGTAAAAGAAGCAAAACAGGTAAGAAAATCTCAAAATTTAGTGAAAATTGGCCATTTTAGCCAATTAAACCAGGAATTACTGGAATGAGGACACCAACGGTCCGCTCTCCAGCAACAAAAACTCCAGCGGCTCCAACAGTGACTTCTGCAGCGAAAAAGTAAGGTTTCTGTTAATTTAAAGGTCTAAAACCGCTTAATTTTCCTTAAAACTCGATAGAATCTCGAATTTCGTCTAGAAACAGATGCCCCTCGCAATTTCCCGCCGTTTTAGAGCTTTCCCCTGCTCTTTATTTACGGAAGAAGGCTCCCGAGGCGTAAATTCAATAAAGAAACGGATTAAATTAGGGATTTTGAGCTCGAGTGAACAAAAAAAGGCAAAAGAGTTAGAAAAAAGGCTAAAAATTAAAAGAGAATAAAAAGATTTCGCTCCCGGGTGGGCTCGAACCACCAACCTTTCGGTTAACAGCCGAACGCGCTGCCTATTGCGCCACGGAAGCATGTGGGCCTCACTTTAAAGGGAGTTTGATATAGCTGGAAATGCGGGGAGATTTGCCCAGCTGTTACTATCATTTTCGGTAGAAATCGGCACTTTTTTCAAAGGGAAAAGAAGCCACGTGTTGATATTTGCTCAGTTGAATGGGATAGTGACTGCCGTAGTCAACGGCAAATAAAAAGGGGAAAAGAGAGGAGCAAAGAACAACAATTTTGAGATATTCATATGTTTTTTCTTTGGCTATTAGTCGTCATCCCGCGAGGAGGGCCCTTTGCATGGCTAATTTGACGGGGGACCGCCCAACCAGCCACACACCAAACTTTTTTCTAATTATCCCACAGCTCCCTGAATTCTATTCATTTCAGGCTTACTGGCCAGCCAAAACCAGCTGTTAAAGCTCCAACTCCAGTAAAAAATAGGTGAGATATTCGATTTTTAAGACAATGCCATTGTTTTCCCTCTTCGATTCGCTCTCCAGCGATATTTGTCCAGGGGAGGTGTCAAAACAGCAGCTGATTAGCCAGGAATTGGACAAAAAATCGGGGGATAGAAAAAAGAGCAGAATTGGAATTAGAATTTGGGTTTTAATTGTTTTACGAAGGTCCTAAAACGAAAAGAATCCGAAAATAGTCAAAAATTATGTGAAAAGCATAGAAAATCAGTCAAAGGAGGGTGAACCCGCGCTCAGAAATCCACTTCGCTTACGGCCATACCACGTTGAAAATACACCATCCCCTCCGATCTGGCAAGTAAAGCAACGTTGGGCCCGGTTAGTACTTGGATCGGAGACGGCTTGGGAATCCCGGGTGTCGTAAGCTTTTTGCTTTTTTTCATGGAATTTCACCTATCTTTAGATTTTTTTTCCTGTTTTTAGATAAAAATCAGTCAGTTTTTTAAAGAAAACCATAGAAAAACGCTCTATTTCACTGGTGGGACCGGGAAAAAGCTCAAAAACCACTCGAACAGCCTGCTTTTTCATTTTTTTGAGACTTTGAGCTCTTATCAGCAGAAAAATTCCTGGATTAGGGAAGATTTTCGCGCTTTTCCCCATTTTATCAACCATTTTTCTTCTATTTTTCGTGTTTTCTAGTCAGAATTCTTGTCCTCTTTCCGCTTGAATCCCCCTGACATTGGCGGCTTGTCCTCCCCCTCTCAACACGTCACGCTGTGCTTTATTTGGCCAACTTATCCGTGGGATAGCGGGTCGAGTAAAGAAGGAAGGGGGAGGGGGGGCATAATAGCCCCCTCGAATGTCTTATGATTGCTCCTTCCTTTCCTCTCAAAGCATAATATTCTGAGCCTAAAAGTAGAGAAAATGAGCCAATTTCAGTTCAATGAGTCGTCCTCCACCGGCCAGCAGAAGTCGACCAGTCGCCCCACGGTCACAATCTTCACAACGGACGCCTTCTTCCAGGAATGGAAGCACTAGTGAGTTTTTAAATTTTTTTAGCGGTTTATTTTTACCCGGAAAATTTGTTTTGAGACAATCTGTAATCCAAACGTTGCGGGTTCGACTCCTCGGCTTGTCCACAAGATTTTTGCCAATATTTCCAGCAAAAATTCCATAAATTAACCCATTTCCAGATCGTCTGGATTCCGTTCCAACGACCCCGAAACTTGTGAACAAGAAATATCAGCACGTGGCCAGTAAAATTGGCTCAATTACGGACCACAAGCCACAAGGAGGAAATGTTGAGATTTTTTCGGAGAAAAAAGTTTTCAAAGCTCAGTCAAAAATTGGATCGCTGGAAATGGCCAGCCATAAGCCGGGTAAGGGGCTCTTTTCCTTTTTTAGAGGAAATTTATAGGAGGAGGAAATGTTAAAATAGAAGAAAGAAAGTTGAATTTCAAAGAAACCGCCAAACCGAGAATTGACGCCATTTCCAATCACACACCACAAAAATCCGATAAGAAGGTAATTCTTTATATTTTCGAGGGTTTTTTTTGTCTTTTTCCCATCTCGACATCGGAATTGAGCTATTTTATATGTTTTCCTTTAAAAAGTAGCTGATTTTAGCTCAATAATCAAACAAAATACAATAAAATAGGTGAAATTCCATGAAAAAAAAAGCAAAAAGCTTACGACACCCGGGATTCCCAAGCCGTCTCCGATCCAAGTACTAACCGGGCCCAACGTTGCTTGACTTGCCAGATCGGACGGGATGGCGTATTTTCAACGTGGTATGGCCGTAAGCGATATTTCCTCCTTTACGCGAGGTTGACTTTCCCATTAGCCGGTTTCCTATGTATTTCGGGTCATTTTTGACTAATTTCTGGCCCTGTTCGGCCTCGGGACTCTTTTATTTTGGCGAGACCCGGCTAAAATTTGAATATCGTCAATTTTCAAGCGATTTTTCAGATTCCTACCCAAAAACTCAATTGGAATGTCCAATCGAAAATCGGCTCCTTGGATAATGCAACCCACAAACCTGGCGGCGGACAAGTAAAGGTATCGTCTTTTTTTAAACTCATTCTAACAGTTTTCCCTTTATTTTATTGCTACTTTGCCTTTTTTCCCGCCTTTTCACCGCTTAGCACTTGCAGATTTTGGATCAAAAGCTTCAATGGCAGGCGGAGAGTAAAGTTGGCTCCAAGGATAACATCAAACACAAGCCAGGAGGCGGAAATGTTGAGGTATCGCCCAGCTTTTGTTGTGGTTTATCAGCTTTTTGGTAGATTTTCGACGAGAAATTGCAATACGTAGCAGCACCAAGAATTGGCAGCATGGATAATGTCGACCATTTGCCCGGAGGAGGAAATGTCATCGTCTGAAGAAAAAAATCAGAATTATATGAAGTTTGTTGATTGAAATTTGGGGAAAAGGGTAGAAAATAGAATTTTTCATGTCGAAGACCCGGGAAATCAGTTAACGGTGAATTTTTAGCAACAAGGCGAAGAAAAATCAGAATGTCTTGTTATTTTCTCCTTGAATTTCCCTATTTCTTTCCGAATTTGGAGTTTTACAAGTTTTACACCTTAAAAACTTTTAAATTTGCGTATTTCTAAAGTTTTGTGCAGAAATATGGAGAAAACAACTAAAAACGCAGTAAAAATTTGAAAAAAATCACCGTATTTCGCAGTTTCCAGTTTGAATTTGCAGCTTTCCCGCTAATATCCATCATTTTAGACCGTTTTAAATCATTAAGAATTACAGAATTGCCGTATTTTTCAGGTAGATGCGTATCGTGTTGATGCGAATAAAGGCAAAGCCAAAACGAAGCCGGGTAAAATGCCAGGAGCTGTCGATCCGTTGACAGTTGAGCAGATTCTTTCCCTCTAATTTTCCAACTCATTTTTTTCCTCATTTATTTGTACAGTAACCCTTTTCTTCTTCTTTTTTCACTCTTCTCTCTCTGATAATCTCATCCAAATATTGAAAAATAAAGATTATTCAATATTTACCGCCTGAATTATCATGAATACACAGAGGCTGGAGCCGGGAAAAGAAGAGAATTCGAAATGAAATCCCGGCTCGTCTGGCAGGTTGGCATTTCTTCCTCCTAATATTTCTCCTTTAAAAAATTAAATTATGCAAAGAAAGAGGCTTCAGATCGTCTGTCTTATTCTAATGGCCACTATTTTATTTCTCGTCGTTTTGTTGAAAAATGAAAGGTAAGAAAAATAAAGAAAATGGTTAAAATAGTCGAAAATTCCGGGAATTTTAGCCCATTTGTAGTCCTTTTGAGCTTCTTCCCGATTTTAACAGTTAAACAGAGCTTTTCTCTATGTTTTTATTTAAAAACTGACTGGACTGCGTTTCTTAGTTTAGCACCGGGGATAAATTTATCACCGGGGATACGTAGAACCGGGGATATGAAGAACCGGGGGATAAATTTAGCACCACGCGCGTTTCTTAGAACCAAGTTTGGGTGGGGATAAATTCCGGTCCGGGGATAAATTTAGCACCAACAGTTATATTTTCTGTTTGTTTATATTTTATAATTTTTATGAATTTTTAGTGTGTCCTGAGTTGTGAATATGTTGTACAATTAATTCCTTTATATTTATCCGTTTTATTTTTAGTTTCAGTCATCAGTTTCAGCCATAATAGTCAAGAAACGATGGAAAATATTCTTAAAACGAAAAGAAATAAGTCAATAAACTACAGCCCAACGGAAATTACCAAACTCTATGAATTGTATAAAGAAAATTATGCTGTTTATCACAGAAAATTTGAAACAGGTCAGTTAATTCCAATATATTAATGTTTTTAGGGTCGAAAGGAGCTGAAATAAACCAGAAAAAAGTTCTCTTGGAACAATGGGCTTCCGAATTATCAGCAATAGGAATTGCGAAAAGAGAGCCCGAGAAAATTGCTGAAAAACTGAAGAAAGACATGTATACAGCACGCGGTCTTCTCAGTAAATTTGTAAGTTGATATTGGTCTCGGTTTTTATTTTAGATAGAAATCAGCATCTCGTGGGACCGGAGGAGGACCGCCTCCTATTCATCCAAGAAGTTCACATCCACAATATTCCGATCTCTATGATATACTGGAGGATACGGTTGCAGTCAAAGGAATATCCCAAGAATTAGAAGAAGGTGAAACACGTTAGTTTTCTTACAAATTTTAAAATTCCCAAGGTTTAGAAATTATCAGTAATAAGCAAGAAGAAGAATACATCGAAGATATTCCGGGCAACTGGGGGAACGACAATTATGATGAAAGCTTGGCTGATTTATCCTGTCTTCCTGAGAAATGTTCTGAAGAAATAAAACTTGTCAAGCCCACTCAAAAGTCGAAGAAATTATTGCAAAGCTTTACAAGAAGCCAGTAAGTTTTTTTAATAGATAAACACTATTTTCCTTTAGATTTTCTCAAAATGTACACAAGGAATTATCGGACATTCGTTTGCGATTATGTGAAGAAGAACTGTTGAAAGCAAAAGCCGAAAAGAACAAAATTGAGCTGGAGATGATACTAATACAGAAGAAAATAGAGCGCGAAGATTTGGAATTAATAGTAAGCGAGTTTTATGGAAAAAATATGCCTTTCATTTGCAGCTTCTTAAAGCAAAAGCCGAGAAAGAAGGAATTATCGATATTAGAAATGAGCAATACATTGACTGAAGCGCCCGGTGTGCAAAAATTACAAGTGTTTTCTCGCAACAAAAATTTGCGCAGAGTGTCCCCTATATTGGGCATCTTTCTACACATAAAATATCACAAATTGATAATAAAAACAATAGCTAAAAGTAAAGATTATCAAAGAAGACAAACTTACCTGCTTGCTCGTTAAAAATCAATTTTGCTAATTTTCCTTCTTTATTTGTTGTTTTAAAATTTTTTAACAGTGTCTCTCATCTGTTTAAGTGATTACACATGGCAAATAGTATTCATAAATAATAAATGTATACCTAAAAGGAGTAATCAATAAAACTAGGCTTACTTGATTGGTGAAAAACATTTTATCCATCACTACATGCAATATTCAGCTTGTATTGCCCATTTTTGTAGTTATAGATTGACAAATACCTATAATAAATTGAAAATAGTGAAAACTAAGAACGTACTATGATGTAGCGTCGACTAAAAGTGCACTTGGGTGACTGATATTAGCATTAGTATCTATTTGGACACAAATTAGTGCGAAAAAATGAAGAAAATGCATAAAAACAGAAGAAAATACTAACGGTGCTAAATTTATCCCGACCAAAAATTCAGGGATAAAATAGCACCAAAATTTAGGTTTTTATCCCCGCGTGCTAAATCTAAGAAACGCAATTCGGTGATAAATTAGTACCGGTTCCAAGTTTATCCCCGCGGTGCTAAATTTTATCCCCGGTGCTAAATTCTAAGAAACGAAATTTATCCCCGGGGGATAAGATAGCACCATTTTTCCAATTTATCCCCGGGGATAAATATCTAAGAAACGCAGTCCTGATTTTAACCTAAAAGCAGGAAAAAATATAAAGATAGGTGAAATTCCATGGAAAAAAGGCAAAAAGCTTACGACACCCGGGATTCCCAAGCCGTCTCCGATCCAAGTACTAACCGGGCCCAACGTTGCTTGACTTGCCAGATCAGACGGGATGGCGTATTTTCAACGTGGTATGGCCGTAAGCGAAACTGGCTTCTCCGAACGGGGCTCACCTTCCTTTTGGCTCGTTCTCTACGGCTCGTTTTTTTCGGAAAAATTCCGACCACTTTCGGGTTATTTTTCGTTTTGGGACCTGGAAGACAACGAGCCTCATTTTAATTATATTTCTTGCATTTTTTTCCCATTTTTCCTAGATTTTAGGCGCCAAGCTTCTCAATATCTGGATGACTACGAGCTGTCTCACACCGTTCGAGAAATTCGCTCTTCTGATACTCGAAAATATCGTAATATTCTCAGCAATCAGGAGAATATCATCTTCGTTGGTTTGTTCTTTTTTTTTCGATGAAAATCCGAGAATTTTTAAGGCGGAGTCCCCCGTTCTGGGACAACACTCATGCGAGCAATGCTAGACGCCCATCCGGATATTCGCTGGTAATTTAAAGGACTATTTTAAGGACTGTTAACTATTTTCAGTGGCGAAGAGACGATGATAATTCCAATGCTTCTTCAAATGAGACAAGGATGGCGGGTTGCTTTCTTTAATGAAAGTGACACGGCCCAAGAGGCCATGGACCAGGCCACCTCAGCTTTTCTACTGGAGGTCAGAGCTCTAACCATTTGAAGGACTATTATAATCCCCAAAATTAATTTTAAATTCCCATTAAATGAGCCAAAATTCCAGATGATCGCAAATAACGGCGACATGGCCAAGCGTCTCTGCAATAAAGACCCGCTAACCGCTGTCCATTCAAAATATTTATATGAACTGTTCCCTAATTCCAAGTATATTTTAATGATACGGTAGGCTACTGTAATTTCTTGAAAACAAGCGGAATTTTTAGGGATGGAAGGGCAGTTGTCCATTCGATGATCGAAAGAGAAGTTCCAGTTGGAGGATTCAATAGAAAAGATCCTAAGGTACTTTTTTCGTTGAGATTTTAAGCGAATTTCTGAAATTCTAGCTTACCATAAATTAAATTTACTCAATTTTTTCAGCAAATGCTCTCGGAATGGAATCGTCTAATCCGCCGAATGTACAAGCAGTGTGCCGAGATGCCTGGGGCCTGTTTAATGGTATTTTCCCTCCCATTTTCCCGATTTTACGGCTTTTCAGGTTTATTACGAGCGCCTTGTCCAGCTTCCTGAATCAGAAATGAAGCGGATTCTCGCCTTCCTCAGGGAGCCCTGGAATGAAAATGTCATCAAACACGAAAAACAAATTGGCGGGGAAATCAAGCTCAATCCTCATGAATTTTCAACGGATCAAGTAGCCGAAGCTGTCTACGAAAAGGCCCTGACCTCCTGGTTTGGCAGCTATCCACTGGAAGTCATCCTCCGCATAGATGAATTGGCGCCAATGTTGAAATTTCTAAGTGAAATTGGAAAAAAAAACCATAATAAATTTATTTTAGGCTACGATACTTCGACAGCCCTTCCAAATTATAAAATCTTCGCATCAGAGAATTTTTATAATCTTCAACCATTTGTGGCTGTTTCGGGATAAATATTGGAGCTTGTTGTTTCAGGGGATTCTCATTTTTTTCCCGATTTTCTGACTTCCTTTATTGTCCTGAAACAAAAAGGAAAAGCAGTCAAAGTTTTAAAACTAATGGCGACCAAGGAAGGTGAACCCCGCATCAAGGAGCTCACATCGCTTACGGCCATACCACGTTGAAAATACGCCATCCCGTCCGATCTGGCAAGTCAAGCAACGTTGGGCCCGGTTAGTACTTGGATCGGAGACGGCTTGGGAATCCCCGGTGTCGTAAGCTTTTTGTTTTTTTTTCATGAAATTTCACCCTTTTCTTGTTTTTTTTTCGGCTAAACCAGGAGATGCTTACCATTTTTTCCCTTAACAACAACATATGGCGTCAAGTGCGCAGTGGAGAGTGGATTTGCCCGCTAAGTCGGCTTTTCTTGGTCAAATGTCCTCTTCACTTTCTCAAAAATAAAATAAATCAAATCATCCGCAAAAAAAGGATGAAATCATCCCAGTTACATGAAATTTTTGCCAGGAATCCTGCATTGCCAACAACTGAAACTTGGCTATCTGGAGTTCCAACTCTTCTGGCAAAAGAGAAAGGTAAGAGAGAAGGACGGCGGGTCAGTGACAAACCGGGTCATTAGCCGCCAAATGTCGTCGAGATGGATTTTTCCTGCTTTTATCCCTTTCCCCGGCCAATATTTTCTTCTTCATGGCTAATTTGGAACTAATACTTTTATTCTGCTCCCTGATTGTTGCAGTATTTTGCTGTATTCCGACTGAATTTCGTAAGTTTTTTAAATTCCTGTTTCCTTTCGTTCCTAATTTTTTTTGGGCTTTCTTTCTTTTATCAGAAAATCTTGAGGGAACGGGAATTAAAGTGATATGCTGGATCTCCTGATAAGCACTGATTCCGGATCTTTTTATATCCTACGTCCGCAATGGCGACCCGGGCTACCGCCATTAGTGCGTGCGAAAGCCACAAAAGAGAATCTCTGTGTGTAAGAGACGCACTAATTTTTTAGCCATCGATGAAATTATAACAACCACAACTTCTATCGCCACCACCACGTCAACAGAAATACCAACCACAACCACGACAACTCCCACGACGACCAGCACAAGTACAAGCACAACAACGACCACAAGTACCACCACTACCACCACCACAAGTACAACGACAACCACGACAACAGCTCGTAAGTCCCAGTTTTCCTTAAAAATGCCCAATTTTTAGCATTATGCCCACCCGATTGGACATATTTTGCTATGACAGATTCCTGCTATTTTTTGGGAACTGGATTGAATTTAAATTACAATCAAGCTCAAATTTATTGCTCAACGACATTGGGAGCTAATCTTGTGTCGATTCATAGCGTTGAAGAAAATGATTTTGTTGCTGGTTTAGCACCGGAAGAAGATGAATTGTGGGTTTTTATAGGTTCCTGGGAGGTAAAAATGGGTAGAAAGTGGGAAAAAGTTAAATTTAACCTGGAAATGTCGGCAGCTGGTAGGTGGAAATTCCTCTGAGTGGTTAGAATCGAAACGTTGCCGGGTCGAATCCCCATGTCGACCAAAGGTTTTTTTTGCTAATTTTCCGATATCCGGGAGGTTTTCTGGTGGCAAAAGTGTACATAAGACGTGAATTTCTGCAGTTGATGCCCAATTTTCAATGGGTAGGCCCGTTGCCTCCCTGAAATATTTCCAATTTTCTACAGTTTCTATTTTCTACAGTAAACTGAGCTTTCCAGGCTAAAATTAAATGGAAAACTAAAAAATAGACAAAATTCTGAAATATCGAGTTTTTTTAGAATGGCCATTGGAGGAATAAGAGGCGGACCTAACCCTCCTGGATTTATGCAATACGACGGAACAGCTGTAAGTTTTGACATAAAAAATTAAATATTTTACAGTTCGACTATACAAATTGGGCAGATGGACAGCCGGATAATAATAGTAATAATGAAAATTGTATAAATATGCTGCTTTCAACACACATTTTCCCTCCTCCTGGGCTGCCCGCCTTCAGAGGACAATGGAATGATATTCTCTGTACAAATGTTAATATTCCAAAATATCTTGTCTGTAAAATGCCACGATTGTAAATTGTAATAGAAATAGACGGGATAAAAGGCTTTATTCAGGGGAAAACTGTCGAAAATACGACGAGCTGTTAGATGTCCAGATTGTCGGATCTCGTCCGAGAAATCGACTTTCGCCGGCTGTATCACTTTCCCCAGGCGCACCCGTGGAATCCCACCTGCGAGAGGCGATTTATCTAAAGTTATACCAAGAAATGATACCGTAGAATTTGTGGAACCTTCAATTTCTCGAAAAAGGTCGACTATTCTTCATTTAAAAATCTGAAACAAGCATAGCCCTTGGAATAAGAAGAATTTTTCGTCCAGCTCCTTTCGCTTGCTTTGAAAATATGGATGGAACTGCTGTAAGCGTGGAATTCTTTTTTTCTACAATTAGGCGGAACGGAAAATCGTGTAAATATGGTCTTGTCATTTCAGATGTTTCTTTGCTGCCCAGTGATACCCGACTGCTTTAGAGGGCAATGGAATGATATTCCCTGTCTTTAAAGGGACAGTTAGGGCTAAAATGCAACTTGGCTTTATTATTTAGAGAAAAATTCGCTGATCACGATGCACTAATTCGTTTTTCATGAAAATGTCTGGTTGCGGAGAAAAAAGCATTTTAAGTGATCCAACGCGGGCGGCCAGATGACGTTCGCCCGCACGAGCGTCGGCGCAAAATGAATAATTTCAAATTTCGCCCAGAAGCAATTTCTCTAATTTCAGTAGTTTTTACCTTTTTTACTTATATTTTTATTAATTTTTTGTTTGCTAAATTATCAGCATTCAATGACGAATTTTTTGCATCCTAACATGACACATAAGGTGCTGTATTTCTTCTTAAAAATGACGATTAACAAAAAAGCGCATTTAAGAATAAAAACGCTATGAAATTTCGTAGTTTTCACTTCTAATCAGCATTGTGTATGAACTAAACATGTTTAAAATGTTTTACATCAATTGTATGAGATAAACTGAAAAAAACATTGGGCGAGTACGGTAGTTGAACTCAGCCCTAACTGTCCCTTTAAATAACTTGCATGTAAAATGCCAATGCCGTGAATCTATTTTACTACTTTTATCTAACAAGAATTTGGCGTGCTTTTTTAATAAAAATCAATACAAATTTCTGGAAAAATTATGAAATTTTTGAAAATAAAGACGAAGAAAACTTCTCCGAATTCACCACCCCATGAACAGAAAAAATACGAGCTGCGGACATGCATAAAAAGGGGTCAGGATACCCGCAACTTGTCCGAGAAGCCGACTTTCACCTGGCTATCACTTTCCGAATGTTTCATATGCTCAAACTGACAGCATTCTTCGCTCTTTCTCTTCTAATCTCGACTGTATTTGGATGTATACCTACTGAATCGCGTAAGTCTCCCCACTAAGCTGGGAATTTTTTCTAATTTCTGCTTTTTAAACTCTTAAATTTAATATTCGATTCAAAATTATCGAAAACTTAAGCGGCGCAGACGCATCAGAGTTTGAATTTCCTAAACAGGCATATACTTCCCCAAAAATGTTTCGTAACTTAACCACGAAAATGTAAAATATTATGGTTTTTATTTGGTGTAAAGAAACATTTTCTGTACGCACAGATCTGGATAAGACAGGTTTTCTGAGCGCTTGGGATATGGCAAAAGGAGGGTAGGCCCTAAATTTTGCCCTTCTGGGATTATCTCACAAGGGAACCTTTTTTGCGCCTGCTTCGGTCTGCAATGAGTCATATGCCATTCGAAAAGGATGAAAAGTTATGTATTTTGCCAAATTTTCAGCTGCCTAATCCCTCACAGTGGAGAGTAGCAAGCGATTTAAATTTCGGATTTTTGTCAGCAGAAATTTGAACAAATCGGATAACTTTTTTTTATAAATAAAGCTCTCACTATGAGAAAATTTATGCAAAAAAATTAGCCCGATTATTTGGCAGTAAACTACTCGACCATGTGTGCGTTCCACAAACGACGATATTCGATTTTTTTTTGTATAATATTTCTGTTTTTAAAATTTTTAAAAAAAATTTCTGATTTTGCCAACTTTTGGACATAACCCCTGGTGGACAAAATTTAGAGCCTATCGTAATATTGCTGACCATTTGTGACTTCAATAACTAGCGGAATCTGAGAGAGCATTCCATTTCGAGAAAAACTATGGAGTAATAGCTGGCACCAAAAGGAACCCTGCACAATCTCTCTTTTGAAGAGAATTATTTTATTAAATTCAGCAATCGATGACATAATAACAACAACTACGACAACATCTCTCGCAACATCGACGACAGAAGCGCCAACCACGACTACCACAACGCCGACAACAACCACTACAAGTACCAGTACCAGTACGACTACAAGTACAACGACTACCACCACCACCACGAGTACAACTACAACCACGACCACGACACCTACGCGTAAGTCTTAAGTCAGTCACTTTCTTACTAATATTTTACACATTTGTACAGTTTTTCTCAAAGTTTGCATGGAAAATTTATATAAACAGCGAATATTCGTTAAAAACTTGACTATATTAGCCAATAAAATGAATAAATTTCAGCGTTTTGCCTACCTGATTGGACCTATTTCGCCACGACTGGTTTCTGTTATTATTTGGCGGCTAATTTAAATAATTTAAACCACGATCAGGCCCAATCATATTGTCCTAATACATTTCCTGGTTCTACTCTGGGTTCGATACACAGTAATGCAGAAAATGATTTCGTTGCCGGATTGGCGCCAGAAGAAAATGCTGTGTAAATCCGGTTTCATAAGGCTAAAAATACAAACTTTAGTATGACTATTGGAGTGCGAAGATTAGGATTGGGCCCCGGTAATTTTGCATTCGTGGATGGAACTCCGGTAAGGGGACAGTCCGGGATTAAAATTTGCTTTTTCAAAATCGTGTGCAGGTACTTTTTTGTGTCTTTCTTGTTTTTAAAAATAATATAATAAATACTAGGCTCTTCTTTACATCGACCGGTCAATAACATTTCAGCCGGTCAATGAAAATTGCCGAATTCCCAAATTTTAGAGGTGTATAGAATGTCCGGAAGAAGTAATACCGGGAGGGGATTGCTTGGTAGAGCAAAACAGCCATCAGTAACGATATTTTACTGTTTTCCCCACCTAAGCGATCTTCTCCCGGGCATTCTATAAACTAGAGAATCCAAATCTCCCGAGGGATACCCCCTAGCCCGGCGAGCGAAGCGAGCCTTCGGAAGCATAAATGATTTGTCGGCCAAAGAAGGGCCATAAGTGATAAGATTTGGCACTGTCAACTTACTTCCGCGCACTGTCAACTTACTTCAAAAAAACCCAAGAAAACCGCAAAAAAAACGATTACCGGTTGTTTTGTCATTGACCGGCTGATGTAAAGAAGAGCCAAATACTAGAGCATAACATAGTAGAAAGAATTCATAATCGAACTGCAACCATGTTTTTCTTAATTATTTCAATACGGCCAGCGTTTTATTCATTATTTTTAATAAAATTGCAATTTTCCTTATGTCAAATGATGTGCTAAATTATTATTAGCTTCTTTGCATTATCTTTAGTAAATAAAACTGGAGAAAAAAACAATAGAAACGCGTTTATTATACAAAAGAAGAATCCGAAAGGTTGATTTTTTTAAAGGTCTAATGCAAATGCGCTCCAACCCTAACCTGCAGATTGCAGGATAATTCCAACTTTAAAAATGTATATCTTTTTATACAAAAATCGCCCAGCAGTAAAAATTAGTGCATAATAATCAGAAAAATCAGTTCTATTTAATATGATTAACTTGCAAAAAAAAAACCGGACTGTCCCTTTAACAAATTGAAGCATTTAATGTATTTTCAGTACAATTATAACAGATGGTCTGCCGGACAGCCGGATAATGCCAATTTTTTCAATGAATATTGTGTCGATATGTTATTGGCGCGAACACAATTTCCCTGCTGTGGAGTACTTGATGGTTTTAGAGGACAATGGAATGATATTCCCTGTAATACCGTATCCAAATATATTCTCTGTAAAATGCCTAGACTATAATTTATAGTATACATAAATTTGTTCAATGTTACTTGATTTTAATTTCAATTTAGAGGTGAATTTTCTCAAAGATTCTAATAAATTGTCTATAAAGCTGTAAGGGATAATTTTGCCCCGGCAGCCGGTAACTTGGTGAAAATAAAGGGAATATGATAGAAAATAGAATGGATGAAAAACAATTAAAGATAGGCGAAGAGAGTGCAGGAGAAGAAAGAAAATGGTCGGGACAAAGACGGTCTTCGGACTATATAATTGGGGTCATCAGCCGACCGAAGAACGCTTTGTTGCCCTCTTTTATCACTTTCCTTGGCGGATGCTTCGCCTAATATGATTATCGTGTTATCGAAATTGAGCCAAATTCTACCAGGAGCGTGGAATGAGGCAAAATTAAAGCATAAGATAGTGATGAGGGTTTTACCCAGCAGATTACGGTACTATTTAAAGAGGGAGTGTGGTGCTTATTTAAAATATTCATGACAATATCCCGTTCAGTAACCTGCAAAAGGTGCTACTTGAATTAAAATGACGTCAGAGACAAAATGAAAACAGGAAGCAAGGTCGCTATATGAGGAGAGCAAAAAGAAATGGATACCAACGATCTTCGGACGACAGATCGGGGTCAGTAGCATCTCCTCGGCGAGCGGATAGTCGCCCTTTTATCACTTTCTCTGACAGATATCTAGTCTAAAATAATGAAAGTGATATCTATACTCTATCTATTTATTTCTACAATTTATGCATGTATTCCGACTGAATCACGTAAGAATTTTGCTTTGTTCTGGATTTTTTCCTTCTTTTGACCCCACGGCCAGTATTTTGTTTAACTTTGCGTAATTCTATCATTTATACAAAGAAAATAACCCGATTATTTAAAAAAACCGAAAAATTACTCCATCTTTTTAATCTGAGATCCGCTCACACGTCATGAGACCGTTTTGAACCTGACTGACCCGATTTTTATCCTCTAAAACTAAAAGTCACGCGCTAGAAAGGAAATCATACGGCTAGGACTAGAACCTACTTGAAATTCTGCAGAAAACATGCTAAATTGTGCGATTACGGTAGCTGAAATTATGTTTTAGCCATTGACGACATTGTTACAACAACTACCACAACATCTCTCGAAACAACGACGACAGAAGCGCCAATCACGACTACCACGACGCCGACAACAACCACTACAAGTACCAGTACCAGTACGACTACAAGTACAACGACTACCACCACCACCACCACGAGTACAACTACAACCACGACCACGACACCTACGCGTAAGTCTTTATAAGCCGCTTTTAGGCTAATAATTTAAGATTTTGTACAATTTTACTCGGAATTTGCGTGGAAAATTTATATAACCAGCGAATATTCCTTGAAAACTTGACTATATTAGCCAATAAAATGAAGAACTTTCAGCATTTTGCCTACCTGATTGGACATATTTTGCCACGACTGGTTTCTGCTATTATTTAGCGGCTAATTTAAATAATTTAAACCACGATCAGGCCCAGTCATATTGTCCTAATACATTTCCTGGTTCTACTCTGGGTTCGATACACAGTAATGCAGAAAATGATTTCGTTGCCGGATTGGCTCCGGAAGAAAATGCTGTGTAAGTTAAGAAACAAACCCGCAAAAATATAATTTTTAGAATGGCTATTGGAGTACGAAGGCTAGGGCTTGGTGCCGGTAATTTTGCATTCGTTGATGGAACCCCTGTAAGTTGACACGACTTTCGAATATTCCATCTTTCAGTACAATTATAATAGATGGTCTGCCGGACAGCCGGATAATGCTAATTTTTTCAATGAGTATTGTGTCGATATGTTATTGGCGATGACAGTTTTTCCCTGCTGTTTTGTTCCCAATGGTTTTCGAGGGCAATGGAATGATATTCCCTGCAATACCGTATCCAAATATATTCTCTGTAAAATGCCACAGCTGTAATAATAATTGAACTTACTGACCGTCATTTTAAACTGAATTTTCTCAAATAAACATTCCATTGACCCCTTCATGCTCACGTGGCCTTTTTCTACCATTTTTTGCCTTGGTCCCTCCTTTTGTGTTTTTTCGATCAATTTTTTTCGAGACCCAATCTCGATGTCCAAACCTTTCTATTCCAAGGCTTATGCTAAATTTAAATCATTTTAACTGGAATAGGTGAAATCTTACAGTTCATTTTCTTCTTCGTCTTTCAAAGATCGTTTGTCGCGCTGTCATTTTACTCACATTATGGCCTTACGTCTTCTTAAACTTCAGACTTGAAATAAATATTTATTTAATTTGTTTATTCAACAGTATTTGCCAGCAAAGTAGAGCTTTTAGGTGGTAAATAATTTACATAGCAGGGGATTTGCAGAGTGCATTTCTCTGGGCGTTAATATCGCTGCACCCATAGTAATTCCAACCTTCCAAATCAGCCTGCATACTTACAGCCATCTAAAAATGAGTTTTATTTTTTTTAAAGTATTTCTTTCTCACCCACATACAGACCTCTCCAGTGACGGGAGAGAGATTCATTTCCCATTTTGTGAACATAAACTGAAGACAATAATAAATATGCCAAAAGCATAAAATTTACTGGGGATCCGTCTGTCCAAGTGAATGTACCTGCCGGCATGGGAGCGGAGCCACCAATCCAAAAATTGACATAAAATGGAAATCCAACTTTTTCGTTTACATATTCTTAAAAATGTATATAGGAGAATCTAAAAAACAAACTGTAGACAGCATCATATTCAGCCATGTCCGCAATCGAAGATAAATGGCCGCCCGCACAAGTTGCACAAAACGCTTCAGCATCAGCCCAGGTTCTGGGCACCGGATCAAAAAAGTAGTACGAATTCGTTTCAGCATTGTACGTATAGTCTGCAAGGCAGCCTAAAAACCAAAATTAGTCGTATATTATGAAATATTCGACCTGGTGTGGTTGTTGTAGTTTCCGTGACGGCAGAAGTCGTGGTTGTTGCTGTCGTCATATCCGTCGACTGTGAACCTGTTATCGTTGTCTCGCTCGGTAAAGCAGTTGTAGGTTGTACGTTTGGGGGTGTTGAGATGCTAGGTAGTTCGCTTGGGAGTTCATTTGATGGTTCATTTGGGCGTACAGTAAAATGTGAGTCTAAAATTATTCAATAATCTAGAATTAGATAAATTTTGCCTCCAAAATCGGGATTATAAGTGGGGATACATCCTCTGACAGTCCCCAAAACGAGTAGAATTAAGAATAAATTCCTAAACATTCAATTTTTCTATGGAAAAGCAAGCTTACATGACGGGAAATCCTCTGGATGAGAAGCTTCCTTCGATGGATGACGCCTGCCATCCAGAGCCTCTTTATAAGGTGCCAAAAAATGCACGCACAGAACCGGGCAGACGAAAATTGGAGGCGAATTGTGGCAAAGTAGCGAGTTTCTAATCGAATGAAGCGGAAAAAAATGCGATGGTAGACATTCGATCGGGTTCTGTTTCCCTCATAAGACCAAAAAATCATCCTTTATCTCTTTACAGTATTTCCTGGCAGCCGCGTATTACAGATTTTCTTGTAAAAAAAGGACACAAACTCCAAGTATCGACAAATTTACCCAAGGTTCTGTAGAGAAAATAGCCAATTATTTGGAGCAGAGACAAAAATAAAAAGTTTTGTCATAATTTCCTATATTTTCCCTATTTATCCCACGCGAGGCTGATAGCGAAAGTGATAAATGAAAGTGATAAATGAGGGCAACAGTTGCCTGTCTTGATTTTCGACCTCTCGGCGGTTAGTGACCCCGTTAGGTTAGCCGGAGATCGTCATTTTCCCGGTCATTCTCTTACGCCTCCATTGTTTTTGTTTCTTTTAAATTTTTTCCAAATTTCTTTATTATTCACCCAACAATCAGGGGATCCCTAAATTTGATTCGATTTTAATGTTATTTTCTTCCGATAAAAGATCGATCGATAAAAATCATTTATTAGGACCGTATTTTATTTAAAAATCTTAAAATATATTCAAGGCAATCTAGGCATTTTACAAACAAGATATTTTGGAACAGTAGCACAATCAATATCATTCCACTGCCCTCTGAAACCCATTGGGACTCCTCCAGGAAATACGTGGGCCGATAGCAGCATATTTACACAATATTCATTGAAAAACATCGCATTATCTGGCTGTCCATTTGACCATCGGTTATAATTGTACTGAAAATATACCACATTTTGTAATTTTTGTCTAACCTACTGGTGTTCCATCCATGTTTGCAAAGTTACCGGGGCCCAGGCCAAGTCTTCGCACTCCAAGAGCTATACTTCATAAAAGGAACAGTCATGGAGTTTTTCGACCAGGTCTCAGAAAGTCTCTCTCTCTTCTACGGAAGATATGTCGCGCGTCCCTCTAACTCGGTTGAGGAAATTCGAAAGGTCGCAGTTTAAAACCTTTTTTTTTTAAATTTTTTCCTGAATAAAAATTGAGAAAAGGACATATTTGACCTCAAGGATAATGGCAAAGCAAAAAGAAAAAAATTAAAAAGGGTTTTCGTTGGGGGCGGATCCGAATCCTGGTCTTTTGCGTGATACGGCGCCACTTTCCTGCTGCGCCTAGCCGATCTCGCTTCGGGACCAGTATATTAAAAAAATTTTTGCTCCACCGTAATCAGCGTAAAACGTTATGTTTGCCCCTCAATGATCGAAAAAATCGCAGAATTTCATCCCAGCCCGGAAATCGCAGAAATAAGTTTTGGTCCCAACTTCGAGCTCTCACCAAAACTCCAAAAGTGGACCTACATCCCAGGGTTGAGGTATGTTGAACTCAGCAGAGTGAGGGCTACATACAGCAAAAAACTGTTTGACGATAACTCATCACAATCAAAAGACATGGGGAATTCCGAGTATTTATGAGCTCCCCTACTAATAATCCCCATGTCAGAATATTTATTTACTTGTTACCACTACTCCGATGAGTAGCAGGAATTGCGGTGGCATCGAGGACCGGCGTGGAATGACTTCTTTTACAGAAGATTCTTCTCCAAATACTTAGCATAAAGGTCCGGTAGGCTGTGACAAAATATATATGACTACAGGCATTCGCAAAAGGAATGATTTCAACGATGATAAACTCCAAATGGCCCCAATAGAGGTCAGTAATTCCGAGATTTGGTCCTAATGAGAAGATCAGGGACTTGGCGACGTTTATGGGAAGGAGACAGGTTTGAAGGGTTAGAGCCTGAAAATATAAGGGTTTTCATACAGATGAAGGGGAAATTTAATTGAAAAATTGAGACATTTTTGATAATTTTACGGTAATCCGGGCTCGGGAACGGGAAAAGTTTGTGATTTATATTCAAAATGGTTCGAAAGGACTTGCAGAACATTTTTCCCTGCCCTCTTTAAAGAAACTTTTACTCACATGGATAAAAGATCGATGAAGTTGCCTGGTAGCGGTAGAAAATACCGTAACCTTTTTAAGCATCCTCATGGTATCCCATCGAATTATCAGCGAGATTGGAATGATGGCATAAACTGGACATCGGGAAAAGTATCCAACCCAAGAAACTCTCCAATCTGTCGAAGATGTCATGGCGTACGTTGTAATATCTCAAAATTTACTATACTCACCAAAAAAATTTAAAGTTACTAGTAAAATCCCAATCCGGATAAAGTTCTGCCAATAGAGCCTCTGTGGGGACATGGAGATCATTATTATTTGAGGTTGAGAGCTGAAATTGGGATTATTTTCATTTTTTATGGTAATACCGAGCAATATAGTTGAAATATGGTAGGAACGGCTGTAACCAGAAGGAAGATAACAAAACCATGAGGTGAATTTGGATGATTGTAGCGGATAATATACCAGCGAAAAATAAGAGAAGCCAAAGTTATCCACGGGATGTACGAGTAAAGACAGATCATTATACCGTAACTGAAAAAGAACGTGTTTGGATAGAAATTGGTGTATTTTTATTTCAAGTTTGAAATTGGAAACTCGGCGGGATACTGGCGCTAGGAGACCCGCTGAAAATTTTCGAATTTTATTGAAAACTGTCAAATTCAACTAGGTTCCGCCGGGCTTTTCACTTTCGGGTACTCCAGCGAAATTTGCAACAAAAAAGATTTGTAGTATATGGTGTTGATCTTTCCTGCGGCAAGTTTTTCAATGTCGCCTCACTAATTTCATTAGACACTACGACAATGTTTTTAGCTTGATTCCGTCCAAGACATACTCCAATTTCTCTCAATCTACCTCATTTTACACCAATCTTCTCCAATAAAACCACACAGTCCAAAATCTATAAAAATTATGCATCTGGGAGGTGTTGCCAAATGACTGACATAACTGAAAAATACACAAATTCGTAAAAAAAATGGGGAAACTCACCTGGGAAGAAGGAATACAGCAAGAAAAGAGACAGTAAAGTCAACTAGGACAATATTTAACAGCAAATAAAAGTAGAGTTTTATGTGCTTGTAAAGACTTCGACAGATGGCAATCAGGAGAAGTAAATTAGTGAAAAAGGAGAGACAACTCATGACGATTAGAGCTGACAGGGTGACATATTCTGCAGTAGGGAGGACTGCTCCATATGGCTTGGTAGACATTTTCTAGCACTGAAGCTGGTAAATAAATAAATGATAAAGGAGAGAAAAAAGATCCCGGAAATTTGAAAAAGATTAGTGCAGTCTCATAATTAGGCTCCCCCCTGCAAATTGTGGGAATACTGGAAAAAACCGTCAGAATTAGAGACGGAATACATTTGTCTTCTATTCTGAGATTTCTTTAACGAATTTTAAAGGCAACAGTTTACGGTAATCGTATTAAAGCTACGTATCAAAATTTATATGCAACTAAACGCCCCCCTGAAAAGACCAGAAATGATGAAAAAGCGGAAGTATTTTATTTCATTTTAAAAAATAGTGGGGGCATCCCTCGAAAAAGCAAATTTTCCGCCAAATTCGTCTTTCTGAAAGCAACGAGACATATTTCAAGAAAACGGCAGCTGTGTTGGCGCCGTAGATCCCTCTGGTTGCTCGCCATAATATCCTGAGATAGCCACGCGTGAGAGAGGCGACTCCTAGTCGGTTTGGTTCAGTACTCTCACCAGAGTAGTGGATACGAGACGTCAACTGGACTCAGAAGTCCAGGAAATGTGAGAAAGGAAAATAGAATAAAAGAAGAAAGGAATAAACTAGGTGTTTATTATGGTGGTATATGACAGTATAACAAGTAGGGGAAAGTCCTAGGTCGGAACTGAGGCTATCATGTCTAACAGACATGGAGAGAGAGATCACTGACGCTAAGCTGGGAAACACCGACCGCACGGGACGATGGCTCAAGGTAGACTGATCTAGAGGACGCGTGCATGGCGCGCGTCCCCTGATCAGGCGCGCATTTCAAACTGATGCTGTCACGGGAAACCCTCGATGGCGGGATGCCATCTCGCCTTCGACACACCCGGCCACATGTTGACCGTTTGGGTGCCTAACGGTCGAAAAGAGCGGGTTGTAGAGGTCCCCGTCAAAGAGCAGTGGGTCTCTTTCGCTCGGCGAGGCCGTGGGCGAGAGATTCCCAGCTGATCTCCCCGGGAACAGCAGTTTCGCTGTATCCCAAGGCCTTCGACTGGATATTTAAACCTCAACAGCACCGGTATTCTCAGTCGGCTAGGTTTAGGACAGATGCGCCTGACGCTACGTACACTCGATTAATTTGATCATCTCTCCTGACACTACCCATGGGACAAAACAACAAAAAAAGGGAAATATCAGGTAATAATCAAAAATAAAAACAGTATCAAAGGATAACCTCGATTAGCAGCGTTGAATTCTTGACCTTGCTTTGTGCATCTGACCATTGAACCATGTCGTTAGTTGGACCAGTGACTTCGGTGTTGAGACCATAGTTTGACCAGCAGGAATTGAACCAGGAACCAGACCATGACATCGACTGATTACAAGAAGTGGTATTTCCTTAGACAACCCCTGAGAAACAAATAATATTTGTTGCTGATACTCATTTTTATCTCTTTTTTACAATTATAACTGAGGCTTGGCAATTATTACATACAGTAACAAGAAAAATATACGTCTGACAATAGCTCCAAGTAGTATGAAGACGGAAGCAGCTCTTATACATCGCGTGAAGCAGAATAGGCGAACCTATTGTGTAGCGATGTATCTGATTCAGCGTGGTGAAAATGTTCTCGAACATATTTCTAGCGTCGTCTTCTTGTTTCTGACGTTCCTCGGATCACACGGCAAACATCGGTTTTGACGCTGAATAGAAGAGAAAGAAAATTCCCAACCTGACTTGGAGATGTCTGAGACTCACATTTTCGTGCAAACGCAAAATTTCTAAAACTCCTGATAGAGATTACTCGACGCTGAAACTGATGTCTACTCAATAAGTTCCTATAAAGAACTTAGGAGATAAAAAAAAACTGCCCTATTTCCTTGTCTAGAATACATAATAGAGTCATCCGTCCATAAAATTCTTATAAATCCAAGAAGTTATTTGGTATGATAAAATTGGCCACCTCTCTTCTTGAATCCACGCAAAATGAAAGACCTAAAAAGGAATAACTGACACTCGTTACTGTTATTGACTGATTCTACGTGCACCAGTCTTTACTGATTTTTGGCTGTGCAAAACATGCAACACCTGCCTATACTCTGAAGCTAATGGCTCCTACGGGAATTATACCTCCGTATTATAAAATTGTTACCTTAGTCAAGTGTAATCTTGACTGAAAATGTCTAAAACTAAAATGAAAATATCTTACATGAAGCATGAAAAAAAAATTTTAAATTTGACCAACTGACAATCAACACGGCTCATTGTCCGTAGGTGATACCTCCTTTCACTCTCCGCTGAGGCTGCTGACGAATTGCATTTGGTTTGTCATTTGTTCGAACTGATTTAGAAGCCAATCTTCTCTGACGCTGTGAATTGGATGTCTTCTGAGGCTCTAGATCAGGAACTTGTTCTGAAAACGAATCATTAATTACAGAGTCAGATTCTAAGTGAAGTTCTAGTGGGATGATACGCTCGACTGAAACTCTACGATCGCGAACCGGATTGCTATGCGTTCTATTCGCTCGGGGAAGATAACAGCTGACGGTAACATCTCGAACAGCATCTTCCGCGCCATGTACTGATTTTATTAGTCCAAGAGGCCAAAATAGTCGATTTTTTGGCGCGTCTGGTAGATCCACGAGAACAATATCCCCAACTTTTGGCGATGTCTGAATTCCTCGCTTCTGTTTGCGTCGTGTCTCTGCTCGATTCTTGAGATCAGCTAGGTATTGCGTTGTCCATACATCCCAGAATTCTTCTTGGGTCTGTCTCAAAGTTTCAAACAGCAGTTTGAGCTGTGAACTCTGTTCTGATAATTGAGCTGAAACTCCCCATTCACGGAACTCTCGTATTCTTTCTTGTCCCGCATCTGATAAATCAGCTCTCTGTGCCCCTAATTTTGGAATTACAATTGGTCGTACCAAGTGGATCGGTCGAAGTACCGCCGATTCTGATATTTGACAAATCGGTCGATTATTTATCACTGACGCTACCTCAGATAGGATTGTTGTTAATTCATAGAAGGACGGTTTTCTATGCTGAATCGCTGCTGTAAGTGCGTGCTTCAATGGGCGGACCATCCGTTCATAAACACCTCCTTGCCAAGGGGCATTTGGTGTGATAAAATTCCATCTGATGCTTGGTAGATCAGGACTCTTGTCCAACTGAGATTGAATCGCTTCTAGTATCCCCTCGTCAACATCTAACTTGGCTGCTTGTCGAAACGAACTTTCATTGTCGCAGTGAACTAATGTTGGCGCTCCATAGATGGACATAAATTTTCTGAATGCTAATATGAAGTGTTGAGTCGCTCGCGATGGCACAAGTTCAAAGTGAACAGCTCTACTGACAAAACATGTGATCAATAATACATATGCTTTTGCCTCTGACGCTCCTTGTGCTATAATCAATGGGCCGACAAAGTCAATTCCTACATTCTGAAACGGGATTTGCTGATTCACTCTTTCAAATGGCAACTCGGGAAAATCCGGTGTCTGATAATGCTTATTGAGCATCTTTTTGCAATACATACATTCCTTGATAACTTGTTTGATGACTGATTTGACGTCTGGCGCATAAACTTCTGACGATACTAGAGAACCTAACGCTGCATGGGTCTGATGGTAATTCCTGACATGGATGTCCAACACTATTAAATAAGTATACGGATGATCTTTAGGTAAAATTATAGCGGACCGACTGATGCTCTCGTTTCGACAGGCTGCCATACGATTCGGTCGACGCCATAAGCCTAATTTATCCTGAAACTTAGCGAAAGACTTATCCCTATCATATTTAATATCTCCTTCAGCCTGCGCTATTATTGCCAATAGATTACTGCCGCTATCTCTTGCTTTAGATGACAAATACCACTGATTCTCAGAAAAATCAATATCAGAATAATCTATCTGAAACCATTTCATCATATCTAACCTGTTTATATTATCCTGTTTTCGAATATTCAAATAAAATCTTGAAATGAACTTAGCAGCTAGCAATCCAATTCTTCTAATCTTCCCCAAGTCCTTTGAATAATTCCAAGGTACCAGTGAGAAGGCATGATGTGTCTTTTCTTGTTTCTGAAGCTCAATCGCACACACCAATTCATCATTAAATTGTTCGAATTCGACTGGATGCATCACTTTCTGATTTGAATAATCCCAGAGGGCAAAGTCCTCCAGAGGCCACTGATTTCTTGGTTTTGTCAACCACTGAGGAGGGTTTAGATAAATAGATTTTTTATATTCATCTGCTGATAATCCTCTTGTCCCGCAATCCGCTGGATTGTTGTTTGTTCGCACATAGGACCAATTAGTCGAGATATTGAATTTTTCTAGATGTTCTGACACTTGTTTAATCTTGTTACACCTATTTCGGACAAAAGTTTTTAACTGTTTGTCGCTGAAGATCCAATTCAAAGCAATTAAGCTATCACTGAAGCAGTAAATGTTCTGAAGCTTGAGTTTCGCCATTTGTTCACTGATGAATTTTGCCAATTGTAATGCTAACTGACAAGCGGTCAACTCTAATCTAGGAATCGTCGCATTGGCTTTCAAACCTCTGACTTTAGTTTTTCCAAAGAGAAAATGAATCTGAGACGAATCTTCTGACGCTGTCCGAAGATAAATCACCATACACATTGCATCTTTCGATGCGTCGGAGAATACAATCAAATCACGCTGACATTCTTCTGATAAATTGGTAATTCTCCTCGGAACTCGAAACTCTGCACCATTTATGCTATCTGCAATCACCTGAAGCTTTTTACCTATAGTCTCTGGCAATGGAACATCCCATTTTTCTGGACAAACTTCCCAAATCTCTTGAATCAACAATTTTAGCTTGATAATCAGCGGAACGAACATTCCAAATGGGTCAAATGTCGAGGCGGCTAACGCTACTACTGATCTCTTTGTAACTCTGCCTGGAATAACTACTGATAATCTACCGAATAAGCAATCTTCTACGATATTCCAATTAACGCCTAGAAGAGTCTGATTTTCTGTAGTTTTTCGATCTGCTTCTGACACTTGCTGCATAACCTCTAACAAATTAGAACTGAAATCTCTGAGATACATTCCCATTTTACTAAATAACTGCTGAAGCTGACGTGGAGCGGCCATAGCCTGACTTACTGTTTCATATGCTCTGACTACGTTATCCACATAAGAGTCTGTTCGAAGCTCTTCTTCGTCTTCCGGATGTAATTCTCTAAGAAAGTAACGAAATGTAGCAGCTAGAAGAAACGGGGAACACGTCAATCCAAAAGGTACTCTACAGAATTCGAAGATTCTTAGATCGGACGGATCTGACGCTCGAGGATTGTTCGGATCTTTGATCCAGAGGAAACGACAGTACTGACGATCTTCTTCGGCTAAAGCTATCTGATGAAAGGCTCTCGCTACATCTGAACAAACTAGATAAGCTGGACATCTTGCTCGCAGTAGAACACCTAAAAGCTCAGGTACTAAACATGGACCAGCATGGAGAAAACTATTAAGAGACGCTGCGCCTTTAGCTGAGTTACTACCATCGAAAACAATTCGAATTTTTGTGTGCTCTGATGATTCTTTGACTACGATCTGATGAGGAATGAAGCAACCTGACGCTCGGTTCTCCGGAGTATTGGGAACTTCTCTTATTATACCCATTTCCAGTTGTTCTTGGAAAATAGCGTTATACTGCTCCCACTGATGCTTCTTGGACGAAAGTTGAGCAACCATACTACGAACACGAGCGTGTGCATTTCGAAAATTATTCTGAAGCTTCTTAGGATCCTCTTTGAACGGAAGTCTGACGTGTAGTCGTCCATCTATGACTTTTGCAGATCGAAGTGTATCTTCTAGTATCTTTCGGTTGACTTCTTCATCTTGACTAATATCAATTGAGTCGCTAATACCTGCTTGATCTAAAGATAAGTAACGTAAAATATCGGCATCTGATAATTTCTCTGACTGAATCTGAATTGCATGAATCATTTTATCATCGACAATATCTATGAACTGTGAATCTTTACCTTCAACAAGACCATTACAATCATCTGAAGCTAACTCTTTATCCGTCGACGTCACAAATAAATTCGCACCATGAGACTCTGACGCTACCGGACGACTCGCTAACTGGCAACCCGTGATACCTTGTCCTATCGATGTTGAGATAAATACTAAACCTGACGGAAGAACTAAATCAACCAGTTTGATATGCCACAATACATTATAGCCGATGACCATATCGGGAATAATTGACTGGAAATTATAATCATAAACCTCAAACCCTCTATCGCGAAGAAATTCCTTGTCTTGAGATGGAACCGCGGACATCTGAAGCTTCGGTGGACGAAAGACATGACATGGTATGACCAAAGTAGCTGGATCCGGTCTAAAAATTGGAAACAACGCTAAAACCTGATGATTACATGGTACTGATACATTATTTATGCCCCTTATTGAGATTTTTGAAGGCTTCTGAAGATATTCTAATCGATAACGTTGTATTGTCTGAGAATTTATGAAACACCCGTCAGCTCCTGAATCTAAGAATACTGACAATTTGAGAGGAGAAGGATGACCTTTAAATCTAATATTACCAGGGAAAACGAGATGTTGTCCTGCTTTACCTGGACTGGTGAACAGGGATTGCGATGTTCTAGCTGAGAATAGGTCTCTAATTTCGTTGGAAGACGGCGAAAATGAACATAACTGAGGATTAGGGCGGACAGAAATATTAGAGTTTTTCTGAAGCTCTACTGAAATTGTACTTTCTGCCCGCCTTGGCGAAAACCCGACTCAAGACAGATCGACTGATGATGTAACTGCTTGCATTTATCACAACCTAGAGGAGCTGTGCATTTTTCAGCACGATGACCGGTTTTTAAACAATTGTAGCACCTTTTATTATGACTGAGTATACGTCTCCTGATTTCTATTGTAGGGAGAGTGTCGCAATTCTTAGTGTCATGATTTAATGAACACAATTCGCATCTGACGCTCGATCTTGACTCAGCAGATGCTAGAACAGCTTCTTCTTCGTCCGACACATGTCTCTCTTCGAAGTCTTCTATAATCTGAAGCTCGTCTACCTCTTCTTTTGCCGATTCGGTGTCGCTAAGCTCTTCTTCTTGTACCATGTGTATTCTTCTTGAGTTCGACTGATCTCCACGATTGCTAAATCTGGTCCGCGTGTTTCTTTCTTGTCCTGACTCTCTTCGCTCTCTATCTTTTCTATCGGATGAAGAGTTGTTTCTATGCTGACCTTTCTGATAATTGTTACTTTTGTACGTAACTGACGTTCTCGACGCATATCGACGTTGTTCAAGACCAATTACAAGTTGAAGTTCGTCCAACAAACTGATAATATCGACAGCTTTTCCTGATGCGTGTGCTCTATCTAGATATTTCATCGGAAATTTCTCTTCAACTGCGCTGACTAACGTATCTGAATTGAACATATTAGGATCAAGATCTTGAAAATCTATTGCGACTGCCCGAATCGTGTTACAATTTCTAATCATCGAATCGAACTGATACTCTGATGGCAACGGAAGCTCCCATATTTTCTGAAGCATCTGACGATTTGTTTCAACGCTCTGACCATAAAGTGCGACTAACGCTCTGACTGCGTCAACATATCCCCCCGCTCTTTTGAGATGAGCTTCTGCTGTTTCAAGAGGAATACCTGCTAAATGTTCACTGAGAATCAAACCTTTTTCCCAGTTGCCAATGTCTGGACGATCGTGGATCATCGTCTTGTATTTTGTCCAAAACGGGAAGAAATCTGATCGATTGCCGTCAAACGTTGGAATTTTGATCTTTGGTATCTTGATCCGTGCGAGCTGATTTGTATCTCCTTCATCATAACGAGCGTAGGCTAAACAAGATGGTCTGACAGTGATCATATCCTCAATATTGCGTTCGAACGACGATGTATCTCTGATGAAAGTTCTGCTCTGCGCGCCTATTGCTATCGACGGTCTGACACTCGGCGGATTAAACGATCTAATTGTGTTCAATTCTGAATTACGAACAGCCGTTCTTTGACCTGATGCTCTACCTCCTACATTAGCATTCTCCGTATTAATGAGAATGGGACCGCGTTGCTGTTGAGCCGTCCTCTGAATGTTCGGAGACGTCTCCAGGGACCGAGGGTAATCGTTCGATCTGACATTCTGCTGACTCTCGATTAGGTCAAGCGTCTTCTTCTGTCCGTCAATGAGATCTTGTACAAGTGCTGACAGTCCTTGAATGTCTTCTTGCTGTTGCTTCCTGATTTCTTCACACATCGCTAAATTCTCGCGTCTTACAGCTTCGCAATTTTTCTGATTTTCGGTGCACGATTTCCTAACCATCTCTCGTAGCTCGGCGATCGATTGAAACGCGGTTATCTGCGGCTGACGCTTCGACACAAATGGTGTCTCTGATGTTTTGATGCCAGCAGGTGGTATCATCTGAGACTCAAGATTAGAAAACCCTACCTCATCGGAGTTCCGTAGAGTAATATTCTTCGAAATATGCTGACGCTCATTTTCTTGCGACATCTCGTCGTTATCTTCGGTGGCGTCTGTTGGGTCATCATCTGAAGCTCCGTCCGTGTTGTGAATTGTTTCAAGTTTGCCCTCTCTGATGCTCTTAGTTTTAGCCTGTAACAAAGTGAGATTACTTTCCCCCAATTTTCTAGACTCCTCTAGAGCATTTATGTCGTCGTTCATCAAATCTAACTGACGCTGCACTTCAGGTGTAATCTCACCAAATGACTGAATACGCTCCAAAATGCGAGCTGCAATGTTCCTGACATTCGCGCTTTCTTCACCGTAAGTGTCTAATTGCTGACGAAATTGTTCAATTGATGAAATGCTAGGCGCGTTGTTGGCAATTTTAGTTGCGAGAAACTTCACACACTGATTGATTTCAAAGACAGCTTGCCTGAATTTGTCGACATATTCTTCTGACGCTCCCTCTTCGAACGTTACTTCGATGGGCTTATCTTTCCTAGCGGAGGAGATCATTCTTGTAAACGTCGCTGAAGCTAAAGTTGCTTTTGACATCTTCCTTCACCAAATACCGATACCTGCAATGAGAATTTATGATGTGTTCTTACGTGTTGTTGAGATATGAATGATAGAGACATTGATCATAATTATTCGTACTGCATAAATATAAATGAAGATAAGAGACAATGTATATATATATATATATATATATATATATATAAAAAGGAATTGTTAGTTTCTAAAAATGTTGTAACGAAGTAAGTATCTGACGCTTGTATCATGCACTGATACTTTCTCAGTCACTCTTGTGATTAGTACAACTGATGCTAAATTAATATGTGCATGAAATACTGAATAAAATACTATATACAAATATCTACACTCAAAGAATGGAAAGAAAAACTGATTCTCGCTTGTTGTTCTGACATTTTCGTGCTCACGCGCAATTTTGTAAAAAAGTGAGCAGAATCGTACTACTGACACTCGCTTCTACATACAAAAACAATATGCCTAAATAGCGTATAAACACAAGAAATCAAAGGAAATTATAACAGAGACAACCTGTATGAAGTGTTCTTCGCGACGACTTGAACTGAGCGAAACAATAAAGCAGCCTTCCGCGACCAACCAGTTCCACCGAATGATACGTAAATTTCATCCATCCTCTCTGTTGTTACGCTTTTATTCGGAGCGAGCTCTCCGTTTTACTATTAGTTGTCCTCCACGCGAGAGAATTTCACTAATAGAATTCCTGACGTTACATACCCCATGATTGCTCTGTTAAGGAGTGAGCTTTCCTTTACTTGAATCTTCCGCTACTGAAGCTCGATGCCCTGATGCTATCTGAACTTCTGCAGCATATCTCCTTTTTGCTTTGATCAGGAGCGTGCTCTCCTACTACTAGCATTTTTTCTCCACGCAAGAGACTCGCACCCCACGAGTACTAGTAGATTTGGAGTCTACTCTGACGCTATTCCTACATAAATTCACATCAGATTCCCTCAATCCATAGAGTCTTCAACTTCCGTTCAACTTCGAGGTATACCCGGCGGGACTCACAAGAAGCAAACTTCCATTCCAACATTATGCTGCTGATAATGGCGTCCAATCGCCAAGAGGTCCTTCGGACATGTCCTTCGCCTCAATCGTCTTGATACTGACACTACCAACAGCACGTAGCTCCCGACTAGATTTTTAGCCTAATCACCCGAGAGGGCCTATTTCTCGAGGCCTAAACCACGCAAGTAGAGGCAGAACTACCACTATTCAGATACTGACTTAATATCACGCAAATATTCTTCGAATACCTGAAAGTTTCATGTGGGACCTGACGCTAAACCAACCCTGTTTAGGCATACCCTTTTCTGATAGTTTCACATAAATATCTTCCAACGTATCGCGCTCAACCATACTGAATTTTATTACCCGCAGCAATAAATCCTATTGGAAAATATTTCTGAAACTCTCATATCTTGTTTCCGAACCAAAAACTTTCTTGTTTGTACTGCACCATGCGTACACGGTGTAACTGACTGAATATCTTCTTTTTCCATTTTTCCTAGTGGTTTCTCGGCAAAAAAAAAAATTCCCAGCACATAGAAAAGACATCTGCTGAAGCTAACTTACACGCAATAATATTAGTTTCTGATGATAATTTCCGGCCGGGCGCATTGGCCGATGCACCATGTTGGCGCCGTAGATCCCTCTGGTTGCTCGCCATAATATCCTGAGATAGCCACGCGTGAGAGAGGCGACTCCTAGTCGGTTTGGTTCAGTACTCTCACCAGAGTAGTGGATACGAGACGTCAACTGGACTCAGAAGTCCAGGAAATGTGAGAAAGGAAAATAGAATAAAAGAAGAAAGGAATAAACTAGGTGTTTATTATGGTGGTATATGACAGTATAACAAGTAGGGGAAAGTCCTAGGTCGGAACTGAGGCTATCATGTCTAACAGACATGGAGAGAGAGATCACTGACGCTAAGCTGGGAAACACCGACCGCACGGGACGATGGCTCAAGGTAGACTGATCTAGAGGACGCGTGCATGGCGCGCGTCCCCTGATCAGGCGCGCATTTCAAACTGATGCTGTCACGGGAAACCCTCGATGGCGGGATGCCATCTCGCCTTCGACAAGCTGTTCGAATATGTCCTGTGTCATGTGTGGCTAAATGATCAAAACAGACGAGACGAGCCTAAAATTATCCGTTGTCCTATGCGAATTAGCGATTTTCTTTGACTTTTTGTCATTTACTTGGTAGTCATTAATTAAATACCGCGTGAAGTATAACATGGACTATGTTTTGCTTCTATTACTCATCTTTTCGTACTACTCACTTGTACTTTAGGGTCTACGAGAGATTGGTGAATATTCCGAAAAAGAAGAACCTAGTAGAATTCTCCAATTCTAATTTTTGGAGCCGCCAATTTTGAAAAAGAATCCGGTAGCAAAAACATATCAACAAGAAAAAGCTGCCAGCTATCTGCGGGGAAAATTAAATAATTCAACGTAGAGTAGAACGAGGTCAAAACCTTGGGTTACTATTGAATTTAGCCGAGCAATTTCCTTCCTCCAGGTGTGGTCTTTGGCTACAATATATTCACACTTTTCCCGCATCAGAACCTTGGAATCGTCGTCCAGGTAAATACAGGTAATTTATGCATATTTTTTTTGTAGTTCCAGTGGCCGACATCCAAAATGTTCAATATATTTCTACGTCTCCTGGTTATCTTGAAGCGGGATTCACATTCTTTTAGCTCCTTTTCTAGGTTATTTAGCGATGATTTCGTTTTTGTTTCAGGATCACCATACGGATATTGGCGGTTTTTATGTCATTCAAGTTGAATTCTTCAATTTCCCTTTAATTGTCGTCAATTACCATCTAATTAACATATTTTTATACACATAAACCAGTAAAAAACAACGAAGAAAAGAACCGCACACACAAGTAGATTTTAAGGGAAAAAAAGCAGCAGTGGTATCCAAAATATACTCCGGGAAGTTATTTTGACGACGGGGCAGGTCGTGATCACAGGAAATGGCGTGGTGAGAAGAAAAAAAAAGAAGAAAGGCAGGGGGACTATACAAGAGGATAAACCTTTAAAAAACTATGTACAAAGTGGATATAGGCAAGTGGAAAAGGACAATAATCAAAAACCAGTGAGGAATATTATATGAGGAGAAACTGTACAACACAAGGGGTTTCAATCATTTAAAGGTTTAACCCGTGGTAGATACTGTAAATTGAAAACTGGGCAATCATCGGGGATGAAAGAGTTTTCAATTTCACAAATAAAAAAATTGAAAAAAATAATTTAGACAGCAGTAATCTCGGCAGGAGAAGTGGACACATCCTCCATGATCACGTCATCTTTGCCGTTCAGCTTGTCTTCGCTGAAAATATGATTTATACTAATAAATTACGGGAATTATAACAGTGTAAAGCGTCTAATTTTGTATTAAATTGACTACAGAATTAGAAAAGAAACGATTCAAAGGGCGGAAATGGGGCAAAGTACGATAGTTTCAGCCTTATTTGCCCAGTTTTTGAAATATTTTCAAATTTATCAAAATTTTCGTGGATTTCCCCACCTTTTTTTCTGTAAAGAATAAACCAAATTCTTCTTTTCTTTTGTTATCGTACATTTTTCTTTGGGAAAGTCTAAAAACCACTTCAAAATGTAAATTTAACAACGTCAAAGGAAGTTTTGGAGGATTACTATTGAATTTTCTGACTTTGAGGAAAAAATTTTCTATTTTAAAGACCCTGGATATTTTTTTTTGGTCAAAAACTAGTCGAAAGCCATATAAAAGTATAAAAATATATAGAGAGAAGTGAAAAGGGACTGCTTGTGTGCGTGAAATACTCACAGTATTCACTATTTTTTTAATGCAAACATTTAGTCAATCGTGTCCATTGTCTCTCCTTGCTACAGTACTCTTTTCATTAAAAAATTAGTAAAAAAAACTTACTAGACTTGAATATTATGAAGAACCTTGGCGGCCAATTCCTTTGTCCTGATGTGAGTTCTCTTATCGTCGACGAGATTTCTCAACAAAGGAATACCGCCTTCCTCGGTCACATAGAAACAATATTTTTGACCGTCGGTGGTTGTCAAATTGGCTAGAGCCCAGACTGCCCAATGTTGACTGGCGGGCGCATGCCACAACGGCAACAGACGGAGGATCGGGCGGAATGACCGATAGTTTATGTAGCGTCGAGTTTCCAGCTTCCAGTCCCTCGTGGCCTGAAATTTGACACCGTATGCAATTTAATATGGAGCATCGCTGGAAAATTGGTGTGGAAAATACTCACGTCAATGATTTTTTCCATAACTTCATCGCGACAGACGGTGATTCCTTTCCAGGCATCGGCGCCATCGCTGACCATGTGGGCCAAGACTCCGGCGCTGTTGTAGCTGATTTCGATGGAATCTTCTATTTTTGCCTCCAGGAGAGCGCTGAAATCCAAACATTCATTTAAATAAACTAAAAGATTTCAATTCCCCATGTTGTCCCAAAGATTTCCTCCAAACTTCTGCGGCCAAGAATTGCAAAAGATGCACTTACACAAAGATTTTGACATAATCTCCATTCATCAGGCGATATCGAAGATGATCCACCTCTGCGATGTTACCAATCAATCCCATCATGTTACGCACAAGTTCTCTGGAAAATATCCCATAAAAATAAATTTAAACAATTACTTTTCAGCGGAGAATGTGCTGTAACATTTCTGGAATAGGCTGAGACCGTCAGCTTCCAAAAATCGGCAACAATTTGTCGGCGTCTCATCGGTGATATTCCACAAGAAACTCCATCCGACTTCCATCACATCGTCGCAGACATTTGCTCCGAGCTTTCGCTTTATTTGGTCTAAGATCATCTGGAAATTTTTAAATTTCTTTCTTTTTCTGGGATTTTCAAACCTCTATGGCGCCAAAGCTTCCAATTTGAAGTTTTTGATCTCCTTCAACGTGGCAGGCCATGGAATTTAGGAGGAAGACGACGATGCGTTGTGTTAGCTGGTCAGCATTGTGAT
This sequence comes from Oscheius sp. DF5033, assembly GCA_964036215.1. Taxonomy (NCBI): domain Eukaryota; kingdom Metazoa; phylum Nematoda; class Chromadorea; order Rhabditida; family Rhabditidae; genus Oscheius; species Oscheius sp. DF5033. The sequence continues at coordinate 1,562,466 of CAXIWN010000013.1, read as the reverse complement.
GTTGAAGGACGTTTACCAAAATTATTGCCAAGCGACTGAAAAATTTGGGTAAGAAGTGGAAAAATGGAGTAAATATGAAAAAGAGGGAAAATTGGCGGGATTTACCCTTCAAATTGCCTATTTCTTAAGGATTTCTGCATAAATTTAAAAAAAAAATAATTACGGTATTCACCTGTAATCAAATAAAATCTCCTGAGGAATTTCAAACTGACACAGGCTGAGGCAACAATTCCTGACCATTACTTGTTCTTCCATGTGCCTTTCCATGCCTGGAATCCCCTAGTTTCGACAGATTTTTTTGGCTTTTTACCACAGAGAAGAGCGCTAACGACTTGTTTCTTTGTATCCCGATTCATTTGGACTTTTCGAATTATGTAGAAAAGACTGGCAGAGCCGGCTATTTGCAGCGTGCTGTCTTCCAAATGCCGTTGCATTGCTTCCAAAACCAAATGGAGTGCTTCTGCTTGTCTTGTCTAATAAATTTTACAGTAAATAAATTTAAAAATATGGAATTACCAAGGGTGTGGCGTGTCCGAAGCGGTACAGTTGGTAACTTTCATTTAAAACGGATTGCAGAAGACCGGCTCGCTCTCGGTAAACTTGGAGCGCTGTTATTACCTAAAAAAATGAGCTCAATTCAGTTTTATTTAAAGAAAAAACTGCAGTACTCACTATAAATTTCCTACCTGTTCCTCATTAGCATCTCCAGCAATTGTATCCGCGGGAATTTCCAAAAAATGACTGGCATTATCACAATTGAAAAGACCCAAGAATTTCAATCGTTTGCTTAAAAATCGTAGCCCAACAATGTCGGATTTCACGAATCCTTGCCTAAAAATAAGCCTTAAAAATATGAAAATTGGACCATGACAGCTTACATTTCTTCTGGGGCTACCGGCCAATCGTGGATAGTTGGTTGCGAAGCCAAATTTGTCGAAGAAATGTCTAATTTTTCCAGTTGTGGTAGACCCGTAACTATTTTATGCAGCGCTGTCACCGGTTTTGGATATGTACCCGTGTCCTTGGTTGATTGGGAAAGGTCGAGGTATCTGAAATAGCCAATTTTTCATAAAAATTTGGATAGAATCCGTTATAAATGGAGAAAATGATAAAAAAAAGTGCTAACCTGAGTTCTTTGAGCATAACAATATTATCAATGGCTTTATACAAATCCGGCACTTCATATAATATTAATGTTGTGAGATTTAAACGATTTAGACAACGGAGATCATCCACCTAAAAATCTTTTACCCAAAAAAAAAGACTAAAACCGTACCTTTGACCAGTAGGAAATATCCAATTTTTGTAAATTTTCAATGGGTTCAAGCACTCGGTTTAAGAAATCATTTACAGAATCTTCTTCATCTTCAGGATATCTTTTTAACTGAAAAATAAAAGCAAATTTTAAAGGTCTAAAGGAAGGAGAACTCACTTTAGGAAGAATTAGACTAGTTACACCGGGACATCGAGAGGTGAAGACGGGAAGTTCCCGCTCTTCCTCGGGGGGATCCTCCTCGATGAGGGGCTGAGGCCATACTTCGGGTGAAGGATACGGGGATTGGTAGGATCTGGAACAGAGAAAATATTAAATTAAATGGAAGACGTTCTGCAGTTTCCCGCCCAGAAACCAATTTTGAACGGGTAAATGCACGCTAATCACAATATTTCCAAAAATATGACGTTTTGGCCAGTTTTTCTTTAAAAATTAGTTTCTAAAGATAAAAAAAATAAACATCTCTTACCTCTCCATTTGATGAAGATCATTGTGGAAGACCATCTCATATCCCTGTTGATTTGGCTGCTGGGCAATGCCCAAATGTTGGAAGAAATAAGAATTATTGCCCGTTTGATTATTGGACGACTGCCCGCGAGCTTCTCTCATCTGATCCAGTCGATCATTTCCACCTTGAGTTATGAGATCTTCTTCTCCCAAAACGGGTATATTCACCAGGGCAACACCATTTTTTCTGGAACTGGAAATACAGATGGAGTGGAGAGACATTAGGGAATGGGGAGAAATGGACAAGGGAAAAGTACCTTCGGGGAAGTGGCCGACGGAGAAGATCCATGGAGGAGAGGCGGAGGATTGACAACTGAGGAAGTTGGACATTTTTGGCATCCAAGAGGACATTCGCCTGGTCGGAAATACCCTGAAATAGGGGAAATTAGGGCAATTCTACATTTTGGAAATAAAAGCTGACCGGAGAAACATGGGAATTTGCATTTTCCCTTGAGAATTCAATATATCTTTCTGATTTTCAAGCGGATCCCACAGCGCTCATTTTCCTCAGGATTGGAAATTGGACATACTCTTCTCCCCGTTTCCTATTAATTTTATTTAAAAAAAAGACAAAATATCGGTCATAAATATGCCGCCTCTACGTCACTCGCTCCCATCTACGCCATTCTTTCTTCCCTTTTAGTATGACTCCCCTCCAAAAAACAACGGCACAACGTCATATGGCCCGTTCTCTAACGAGTAGAATTGTTGTTGTGGGGGATTCCCCCAGTTATTTTGTCTTACCTTGACATCAGTTAAATCAATTTTTGACACATTTCCATGTGACAAGAGAAGATCAGCCAATGTCTCGTCATTCAACGTCGCACCAGTGAGATCCAACTGCAACATTGGGAATCGAGAACTATCCGTGAAATTTTTTAACACAGACACGTCCGATTTATCCTTCTAAAAAGGAAAAATTTAAAGATTTTAAAGAAACAACTGACGTTAATATTATTTGACCACATTTTTCGATGTTCATCGAAAATTGCATGGGCAGCGCCGGATGGCAGATGGCAATGACCGTAGACATCCTGAAACAGGGAAATATAGTTTGTAGGAATTGCAATTTTCCAGGAAAACCCCTTTCTCAGCTGCCGGAAGAATACAATTTCCGGTCTCGAAAGGAAATCAAAAGTTTAACAAGACCACCCAGAAGCAAGTGACCGCCAATTTCATTGATAAATCCGCGAAAAAATTCTTAAAATGACCCTACCTTCGCCGGTTCTTTTCCTTCATTTTCTTGTATTAAAGTTGCATGATATTTAGCCAATACAGCTGCAGATAATGTAAGTAATGACGGGGCACGTAAAGCAATATCCGGTGCCCCTTCTTTCGAGACCATCGACTCCTGAAATATTATTACTTTTTAAACAAAAAAATATTAAAAAAAGGAGATAGGAAATATGTCGATGGACAGACAGAGTCGGCGGGGTTGCCGGGTGGGCGGATGACTGACTAGATTGGTTGCGAACAGGATCGAGGAGAGGGAAAATGGCCGGGGGAAAGTGACAGTGGCACAGAAGTAGTCAGAACGGGGAAGAAAATGACTAAATGGAAGGAAGAAAGATGCTAGATTTGGATGGATAACAGGATTTACGAGGCTTCCCATGAAAATGTCAAGCGGGTGTGGCGGACAAGGGTCACCCGCTGTCTGCACAGACAGTAATTCGAATTTCCTGTGTGACCCGTCGCTGTAAAGAGACGAAGGGGTTTCCCCGAAAAATGGAAAACCGGACATTGGAATTTCCGCCTAACCAGAAAAAAAACTTGGGAATTTGGAAATTTGATCCGGGAGATCACCGGTTGAAAATTAAAAAATCGTTTCGAGGCTTTTCATGGAATTTTATAGAATTTAATCAGGATTTGTAGGGTTACTGTAGAAAATTGGCAAAGATATCTTGCAGCGAAAACGCGCACAGGCCTTTAGTCTCTTAAAATCCACTGTAAACCGTAAATTCCGCTAAATTACCCATTTTCCCCCTGACTTTTTTTTGTTCCTCCCCGCCTTCCGGTCGTATTTGAACCAGGTGAGAAGCATGGGATGTATGGAATCGTTTTTTTTTGTCTGTCGTGTATTACAAATTCCGTTAATTTACATACTAGACGGGCGACCCGCTCCCAATAAACATTTTGCCCTCCGTGAGTGGGCGAAATTAATTAAAATCCCATAGAAAAAGAGAATTGGAGAATTAGCCGGAATTTAAAAAAAGCCGCCAACCAAAAGTTTTGTTGGCAGGGACTCCACAAAGTGGAAGGGGGAAAAAGCAACTCGAATCGATCCCTTTTCCCATGCAAAAGGGGAGACGACAAAATGACTTTAGAATTCTCCCCCTTTTGAATGACGGATTTCCTCCTTGGCTAAGCACAGAAAAAAAGGAAAATAAGCCTTTCGACTGAAAGAGGAGGCAACTGATAGGAGGCGCGCATGACCGCCACCTGACCATCGGGGATTCAAAATTAACGCCAGTACGGTCCCCTTCAAGCGTTTGAAAGGGAACAAGCCTCAGTTTTACCAATTTTTCCTGAAAATGAAGCTATGTCGGATCCTGAAACGAAAATACCATAAAATTTTTGATTACAAAGTTAAAAAAATAGAATGCCAACCTCATCGTCATAATATCCATAATCATGGCGATCCAACATAGCTAGAAAACATCGAAAAAATTTCAAAAATCGCCATGAGGCATGGTTGGGTCCTTGTCTCGCCATTTTCTCCGACTGAATTGCCTTCTCCCCGTCCGTTTTCCCTGCCACGTAAAAAACGACAATAAAAAATTCCCCCCGAAAAGCGACAGGAAATCCCCCCAACTGTCAATTTCGTCAGGTGGTGAGAATTGTCATAAAAGTGCAGATGAAGCAGACAATTGGAAGTAGAGGAACAGCTGCTGCAGCTTGCACAAGTCCTGAGTCAGTTGAGAACACACAAAACCGCCAAACGGCCTACCGGGAATCCAATTATTCATAAAATATGACACAGGAGACCAAAAAGGAAAGTGGTGAAAGAGAGGGACGCGACCTCGGTCAACAAAAAACGTAGAACCTGACTCGGCTGTTTGCACTTGGGATGGAAATTTGCCCTCGGGGGCAGGAAGAGCGAAGAGGAGGAACAGATAGATTCATATAAGGGAAAGGGGAGAGGAAATGAACGGGACGACGAAACGAAAATGAATTTTTTGAATTTATTGGAGCATTTTATGCTCCTAAAACGTTTTTTTAGCAATTTTGGCAGCTTTACAGGATGTTTTCGGTGGAAATGGACCTTTTCCAGCAGAAAATTTGCAAAATACGGAAATGCTGACGTTTAATCCCATCAAAAATGGAAATTTCCAGCATATTTTCACGGATTCTGCCTATTTTTCGATGGCTTTTCCAGGACATCCTTTAAACTATAGCAAGCCACAGTTCACACACTCTTTTCATACAGCACATTTCCCACATTTTTTCTAGTGATATTAAATGTATGGCGGCGTGAGAATCAAGCCGGTTCGAACAGAAAATGGGGAACTATTCCCGTAATAAGAGGATTGCTCGTCTTCCTTCTCTCCACCCTTGAATTAACTGAAGAGGTGACTGCAATCATCCTCGTCATGGGCAGACGTTCCAATTTTCAAAGAGAAAGAGATAAATAGCCATGAGGAAGTCATTTATCATCTGGAGCTCTCTGCCTAGTTGAACTTGATGTTGACCCTTGGCCGAGAGGAAAATAAAGAAGAAAAAACAAGAAAAGACACAGTTAGGCCCTTTGAAAAAGGGAAAAGAGTGAGTAACACCGTCAACGAGACGATTTTCTCCCTATCTTGAATGGAAATGACGACAATAGTGACAATTTTACGGGGCCAAGGCCTTTTTCTAGGTTTCCAAACAAGTATAGAGTGTAATTTTTCCAAAAAGGAAGTGATTTTGCGAGAAACTGGAAGAAACATGACTTTCTTTAAAGGAAGAGGACTATTTTTCATAAATGAAGATAAAATGCGGGCATTTTCCAGCAAAAAAAACGCTGAAAATCGGAATTTTCAGTGAAAAAAAGAGTCCCAAAGGGTACAAGGGCCATGCAACTAATTAGGCTGTCCTCCTTGCTTTTGGGGTGGTGATGAGCACATGACTGGCCCGCTCTCTCTCTCCCTATCCGGAGTGAACAGGGAACGAGCGTAGTGTGTGTGAGCGGGCGACACGTATGTCACGTGACACACTCAGAGGTTGTCTCGGGCTAAGGACAACTGTCCAACAATTCTGAGGTCGTCTCGTGAGCCGTTTTGGGCCAGTAATCTTAGCTGACTTATCCCAAAGGACCGCTTGAGGCGTTTTTCAACAAGAAAATATCAAAAGATTAGGAGCCAAGGGCTCCTTTTCTTACTGGGGAAAATAAAAACAATGGAACGTCAGGATGAACCACAAGACGACAGATAACAGCCCCCTCTGGGGAAATACAACAATTTCATGAAAATTGCTGGAAAGATAGCAGAGCGTTTTGGGGTTATCGCCTCCGGGACAACCCCCGCCCAACAGTTATCAGTAGTCTGGGGGCTTTTTCCAGAAAAAATAGGTCAGTTTAAATGAAAACGAACAGTTTTTAAAAAAAATCTAACCAGAAACCGTAAAAATTCTAGAAAAAGATCAAAAACTGAGGAATTGTGGTGCAAATGACTGTCTAATTGTGGCTAAACCAGGAAAAACCCGTGGATTTATGGCTTTTGGCTTTCTATCTGTGGCTGGAAAACTCCGTTCTGAGGTAAAAAAAACGTGCCGACTCTTATTATTTCTGCCCATTTAAAGGATTAGTTCCCATTTTTTTCCTTGTACTTAAAAGGACATCCAAAAACTCGTTTTCTTTGCCCTCTCCGCCCTTTCTCTCGATTTCTTTAGTATCGTCTTAAGCGTTCCAATTCTACTCAAATTTCACAACTTTTCAATCTTTCAAAATGGTAAATTGTCATCATTTTTAGCCACCTGTTTTCCACTTTGGAACGTCTACAAATAAAGGACGACAAGGACCACCACGTTATCAAAGGGACAGGTGGTGGTAGACGGTGCTGATGACAATCACGTGTATTTTTGATTGGTCTCTGTGTGCTGGATAGATTTACTATACTTTAAAGAAGAGAAAATGAAAGAAAAACGGGTAAATATCAACAAAATGTGATGATCATTTGAAACTGGGACATAAGACCTCGGAAGAAGGGGACGGCTGGTAAGCTGTTTACAGGCTGAGGAAGAGTGTTTTTGAACCAGATGACTGGTATAATTAGACAAAGAAGAAGCCAGTAACGAGGTTATTTAATGAAAAATTTGAAGGAGGAAAGAAAGAGAGCCAGACGTAACCGGAATGACTAACCAAGAGAGGCAGAGGGAAAATGACGTTCCGTTCATTTTCTTTAAATGGAGCACGTCCTCCCTCATTTATTGGACTATTTTCTATTAATAGGCCTTAAAATTACACGAAATAACTTTTAAATTATCTACAGATGGAGTAATTTCCCCAAAAAAGCACAAATTTGGAAAAAAAGGCGCATTTTTACGTATTTTTCTGGGATTCTTGGCCTGTTTCAGGAAATTTCTAGCCACAAATGAGTAAAATTAATGAATCACAGAAAAAATTCCCTGCTTCCTGCTGCTATCACCTCCCATTTAAAGCAAACCCCGGGGAGGAAGTTTCCCGTGCCTGGCGTCCACTGGTAGAATGGAACGGAAACTATTGAGAAAAGAGAGAAAAGGTCGCACAAACTGGAGTAAGGAATCGGGGATGCTGGATAAAATGACCCAAATTTTTTTGTGTATCAGCCTTGATAAAGTTGAAAATGAGAACATCACCGGATGACCTGGTTCCAGAACGTTCAACTAAATTTAACCGGGGACTCTCCCTCGGGATCGAAACAGCTGGAAGTCGAAAATAATGGCCATTTTACACACAGACAAAACATATGATTGCTCTTTTCTTTAACACAACGGGAGAAGAGAGTTCAATTTTAAAAAGACCTAAAGCCCACGGGAGAATTTCGTACACTGGGAACATCAGTGAACGGAGTTGCAGTCTGTTCATCAGGATCAGAGCTCATTTAACCGGCAAAATTGAACTTTAGTCAAAGATTTATGGAATCTGAACCACAAGAAAAGTTTTAAAAAATCGCTGTAGTCAAAAATTAGAATACCATCCGAAATCAAGGGAAGCTATCACAAAATCAGCCTAATTTTCAAAAATTGGTGCTAAAGACCGCTCTAGGACCATTTAATATGCTCTAGTCCTTTAAAATTTCTCCTAAAACCGTCTCACATTACGGAAAATGAGCCCAGAATAATTTGGGATAAGAGCTGCTGTAACAGGCGGCCCGGGGCTGCAAAGGCTGCTTATCAGGATAAATTCGGTGTTTATATAGGCTTGTGGGTGGATAGAAGGAGGGTATGATGGATAAGTTGGATAATATTCTTCTAACTCAAGGATCAGACTACCGTAAGACCGATTTAACGAGGTTCTAGATGTTATTAGCTGAAAGATCTGAGTTGGGAAACGGGAAATACTCATTTTGGTACAATTTTTATCGATAAATCAAGGAATTTTATGTTTTATGGACTTTCGCCAACATGACCGCCATTAAAATTGGCCTAATTGTGTGAAAAAGCGTGTCAGAACAAATTCAAAACATCTGGAGGTCCAAAAGATGCTGAAATATCTAAAATCTGCAGTCAGCCGCTAATTTATATAGTAGAATATTGCTTATTTCTTCATTCTGAAGCAATCAAGGAATTGAATCCCCCGCTACTTTTCTTCAATTGGAAAATCTTCCTTTGTTTCTGTTATCCGGCGATCAACCGGCTTCTGGATCCCCAGTTTTATGAGTGTTCTGTCCTGTTTTCTGTATAGTATAGCGGGTATACAGTGCGGGTCAAAATTTTAGGTCCACCCTGATTTTTAACGGTTCCTACGCGTAACGGCGGTCTCGCGCTATTCCGTCTATACCACGAGAATCAGCATGTTTTAAAACCCCAGTATACCAATTTTGGTAGAAGGAGACGGCGATGGCGCCGCTCCAGCCCTTTCTTTTGAGTAAAAGCCCTCCGCAGGCGGGTCAAAATTTTAGGTCCACCCCTCGTCAATGACGGAAACGCTACATTTTAGAGGTTTTTTGTTGGTTGCATACCATTTTGAAGGTTCCTCAGTTGGTATACCCAAAAAAAATCGGAAAAATCTGACGCGACACGCCTGTTTCCTAACCTCAATTTAAACCTATAACTAGGGTTCAGCGCGTTTTTTTTTGAGGTCCAATGATGATATGGTCGAATCGAGGAATGGAACGTTGGTGAGCGTGTAGGCGACACGACGGCGAGCATAATGACATACGGCGCTACATGAGAAGTGCAGCTGGTGAGGTACATCAGCGGACACAATCGGATGATGGCAAAAATTGTCAATTTTTCCCCATTTTCTCATTACAAAATGGTCTTTTCGAGGGTGTGCTAGACGATGGATCAGCCGGTCCCCGTAACAGTGTTGGCACAATAAACCTCGTATGTCAAAATGTGCACAATCATTTGCTCTGCAACGCCACATCACTCATTTTCCTCAAAAAATCGAAAAGCTCCTCAGAGCCTCGCTAGAACACGCTGAACCCTTGTTTTAGGTTTAAATTGAGGTTCGGAAACAGGCGTATCGCGTCAGATTTTTCCGATTTTTTTTGGCTATACCGACTGAGGGACCTTCAAAATGGTATGCAACCAACAAAAAACCTCTAAAATGTAGCGTTTCCGTCACTGACGAGGGGTGGACCTAAAATTTTGACCCGCCTGCGGAGGGCTTTTACTCAAAAGAAAGGGCTGGAGCGGCGCCATCGCCGTCTCCTTCTACCAAAATTGGTATACTGGGGTTTTAAAACATGCTGATTCTCGTGGTATAGACGGAATAGCGCGAGACCGCCGTTACGCGTAGGAACCGTTAAAAATCAGGGTGGACCTAAAATTTTGACCCGCACTGTACAATACAGCTGGAGGGGAAAAACAAGGAACTGTACGGATCAAAACACAACTGGGCCTCATTATATAGTCCGTCAGTTATTTTCGAGAAAGAATTGGAGCGCAGAAGCCCGGGCTTCTGCATTTCCAGTAAAAAAATCTCTGCATCATGTTTCAAATGTTATGGATTTTTAATAGAATAACTATAATTCAAAGGCCGCTCAGATTCCTGAGGATCAAAAGATTTTACTGCAGATGCTGAAACTCAAGGAAATCTTCTTTAAAAATCGTATAGAGACCATTTTCTCCGGGAATTTCAGCTATGGTTCCAGGTACAAATCTCCACAAAATGAGGTGATATAATCTCTGTAGGATTTAACTGGCCGCTGAATTCGGATCGAGGATAAATATGCTATAAAAAGCCCCTGATCCAAGTCAGATTATCCACTATTTCTAGAAAAATTGGTATGATACCCAGCGAACCGAAAAAGGATAGCTGCCCTTTTCAGTTAAAAATTCGAGAACAAAGAAAATAACAACAACACGGTGACATTTTTGTGCGAAACCGATCTTATCTTTCTCGAAAATCTAACAAGTGAAAGAGACCAGTGACCGGGATGTCCAGCCCCGGTTGTGTTTGTTTATATCCGGCGATCAAGTGACCCCCTGCTGGTGTCTTCTGGCTAAAGTCACAAAAACTTAGAACCACAGCACCCTGTCTCGTGGTCGAATAGGTGAAAAGACTTTGGTAAATATATCAAGAGATCAGGAGAGGAGGTTCAAAAGAGGCCAGACAGCCTTTACAATGGGAACTGGAGATGAATTAGCGATGAAAAGGACCAGACGAGCCGAAAATCTCCGCTTAAATTTCCATAATTAGGCAAAAATAGAGGATTTTTTTAAAGGAAATAGCCATAAAATAAGAGGAAAGCAAGGGAAATGAAAATAAACCATAAAATTGGGAATTGTTGAAGGAAAAGGGGAAAATCCCTCAAAAACCTTGAAAAATCCCGCCAAATAAGGTTCAAAATGATTTTTTTAAAGGACTAGGGGGATCTAATAGTAACATTCTCAAACTGTGCTGTTTCTATTTCTAAATAAGAAAAAATCTCGAAATTATCCCGAATAGTCAACGAAAAATAGCGGCAATGTCTAGTCATAACACAAACAGCTCCCGTATTAGGGTGGGTCCCAAAAACTGCGAAAAGTCTCATATCTTTTGATTGTGATGTGCTATCTCCAAACGGTTTTCTGTTCTGGATAGCGCCCGGCCTGAGCACCTCAGCCCACTTGAAATTTTGGTTCTACACCGACAGGTCGAGTTTTGGTGAAGGGTCGAGGTTTTGAAAAAAATCACTTTCGGTCATTTTCGACGGGAAAACGGCATCCTGCGATTTTTCGATCATAGAGGGGGAAGCATAACTTTTTATGCTGAGTACGATGGAATTAAAAAAAAATTAATACAACGGTCCTGGAGCGAAATAGACTAGGCTCAGCCGGTAAGTGGCGCTGCATCACGCAAACGACCAGGGTTCGGATCCGCCCCAACGAAAAACCTTTTTGCTTTTTTTCTTTTTGCTTTGCTATTATCCTTGAGATCAAATATGTCCTTTTATCAACTTTCAGCCAAGAAAAAATTTAGAAAAAAAATTGTAGCCCTAGGCGTTCGCATTTTTCCCCCGTTTCCCACTATGCAGGCCACAAAAAATCATCCAAGCTTTATAAATCGCTCCTTTGAGCAAATCTAGGCTTATTTCCCATGAAGAAAGCGATTGAAAACAATTCCACTCAACTTATAAATGAACTGAAAATTCGAGCCTACGTCTAGCTCGTCCAGTTGATGATTGCCAAAAAATACGCCTATCTGTAAGGCTCAAACGGTGGTGGAACTAATAACCACATATGTGGGTGTTCAGAAAACCAATACAGAGATCGTCCCCAAATATAAATTCGCTAAAAAGGCGAAATTTGGCTGAAAACACCCGAAAAATCAGTAAAAATGCGAAGAGTCGCCGTTTAAAATTTTTTTCTAAATTTTTTCTTGGCTGAAAGTTGATAAAAGGACATATTTGATCTCAAGGATAATAGCAAAGCAAAAAGAAAAAAAGCAAAAAGGTTTTTCGTTGGGGCGGATCCGAACCCTGGTCGTTTGCGTGATGCAGCGCCACTTACCGGCTGAGCCTAGTCTATTTCGCTCCAGGACCGTTGTATTAATTTTTTTTTAATTCCATCGTACTCAGCATAAAAAGTTATGCTTCCCCCTCTATGATCGAAAAATCGCAGGATGCCGTTTTCCCGTCGAAAATGACCGAAAGTGATTTTTTTCAAAACCTCGACCCTTCACCAAAACTCGACCTGTCGGTGTAGAACCAAAATTTCAAGTGGGCTGAGGTGCTCAGGCCGGGCGCTATCCAGAACAGAAAACCGTTTGGAGATAGCACATCACAATCAAAAGATATGAGACTTTTCGCAGTTTTTGGGACCCACCCTAATATAATTCCATGAAACATAAGTATTTTCTTTATTAGTCCCGGGAATTTCGAAATGTGTGTGTTCCTGACTGACAAAACAAAAATACTCAAGATAACAGAGGAGCTGACTGGGCCTCGGGAAGAAAAACACGAGCTAGGACCATGTTATTCCAATTTTATTGAAGGAAAGAGCTTAAAATTGCCGCTAAATAGTCAAAAAACATGGAAATTAGCAGATTTTAAAGGTCTAAAACCGAATAAAAGTGGTGTGGAATAATAAAAAGTATATAAATATGGGTTGTCTTAAGGAGGGTTTGGTGCAAGAATCGATTGGCGGGCTGGGTTGTGGGCGGCCACACATATTATACACGGAAGAGAGCGGGCGCTCTCTCTCTCCCCCGCCGATTTCTCTATAGACGAGACGAATGGTGGTGGTGATGGAATTGTGGATTATTCAGTTATGTTTATTTAGCTGTTATTGACTCGATTTGCCTCCATTTTTATGAGTTTACTGCTGAATTGCGGCTATTTCTGTAGGGAAATTCACTAAAACTTGCAAAATGGCCTATATAGAAGGAAATCATAGTTTTTAAATTGTTTTAGACCTTTAAAGAACTTTTAAACTTTATGTTTCATAAGGTCTCGAAGTGATTGCAAAAAGGAAAAGCGACAAAATGCAAGAAGAATTCAAAAATATCACCAAAAACACTAATTTCTGAGGATCCCGCCACGATTTTTGATGAATAAAAAGATTAGAGCGATTTCCAACACCCGCGATGTGTCTCCCAGACCCAAAAAAGGTGTTCAGATCACGGGATCTCTACCCGCGCGCGTAATGGAAAAGAGAGACACAAACTGGACATTTATCCGATCCTGGCCAATGAACAGAAGAAGAAGAAAGGCTGGAGACCCGGGCTGTGTCAAATTCAAGTTTTAGCCAGCTACCGGGTCTTTTAGGGGGCCGAGTGTCCCGGTTTTCTTTAGGATGTGGGTTGTTATTGGCTGGGAGGGTGAAAAGACCAAAAAAAGGCCAAAATACAGGGATTTTTCGGGGGAAATATGACCGTAATCCGGGGAAAATCGCTGTTTATGGCGGGATTTTCTGGTTTGAAGGGCTGGGAGGTCATTTTTCCGGGATTTTCATTGTTTTCAGCTAAAATTGCGCGTAAAGGGGGGTCCTTTTGACTCTTGAACAAAAATTGATGGATCCAGGGTCCACAAACTAGTTGAAATCCACTTCTTTCGTGTTATTCGCCCCATTCTGAACATAAACATCCTTGAATGAACTCCTAATGATTCCATTCAAAAAGTACCCAGGATTTGTGTATGCCGTTTAATTCTCCTGGGACTCGGAGCACATGATTCATTCCCCTTTGAAAATCTAAGAAAATAACTGAAAAGGAACACGAGGTCAGGACGTGAAGGCAAAACACAGGCGAAGGAGAGGAATTGAGCAAATAGTCGCGGGAAGAGACCACCACGACAGTTCAACTGACGAAACAAAGGTGGCTAACCACTTGAGACTCAAAAAGAGACGAATTTAGCTTGGAAACAAGAGGCAGGCAGCTATTTTGACGGAGAAAAGAAGGGAAAAATAAAAAGATTTCGCTCCCGGGTGGGCTCGAACCACCAACCTTTCGGTTAACAGCCGAACGCGCTGCCTATTGCGCCACGGAAGCACGTTTACGCCGAAAAATATCACATTAGATCTTTGGTACGGAGGGGAGATATGAATCAAGAGGTTTAGCAGGAATCACGGAAGAAAGAGGATTTTTACAGCGAATTAGAGCTAAAAAGCTAACCTTGACGTCCATTTGGCTGTTTTTTTCCAGGAATTGAAGCACCTCTAAACGTGCTAAATTGGAAGCCAGTGACGCGAGCAAAGAGCCAGCTGAGAAGCCAACAAGAGAAGCTAAATGCCATTGACAAAAAGGGGGAGAACAGCGGGCAACAAGCTGACCCATAACATGTTCAAATTTGGCGGGTGAATCCTTTTAAATTTCTGGTCAAAAAATATTGGAGATTAGCAATTTCCGGTGGAGTTTCCATCATCTAAAGTGGTGTTTTTAGGCAAAGAAACGCGATTTGTGGCTGATTATCCCCTTTTGGGGAGATAGGACAGTGGGTTTTGAGCTAAACAGACTCCAGATCTATGATGAGAAGATGAAGATTTTCCATTTAAAGAGATGAATATAGATAAACACGTGATATTATTGTAGAGAAGCTGACTTTATAGCTAAGAAATCACAAAAGTTGTAGCAAAAAATGGAAAATTCAGCACGAAATTGACTGTAATTGTTAAAAATACGCTTAAAAATTAGAAAAACAGAACAAGACCGGAAACTTGAACCATTGAAACCACTTTGTATACGCGTCTTTGTATGTTCTCTCTCAGTCGCAACTCCAAGTAAAAGAAAGACAGCCACACTTGAGCAATTTGCGTAGCGTCGGAGACCACAAAAAAAGCCGGCGACAGAGGTCAACAGAGAAAGGAAGAAAACACAAAGAACGGGCGCAATTTCAAACTCACATCTTCTTCTTCCATTTGATTTCCGGCTATTTTCTTGAAATTATCTCCAGATGATCCGACTCGAAGAAAATAGGCGGATCAGACGGTTTCGGCTATCCTAAACAGGATGAAAATCAGCTTGGAATCGATTTTTATGAGGTGGAGTAGCTCAATAGGGTCACAGAGAACCATCTGGACCGATACGAGGTAATTAGTGGTAAAAATATTATTTCATCATGTTTTCGATTGGATCTTTGAATATTTTTAAGCTTTTGTTAGAACAAGGATTTCTTATTAGAAGCGGCTATTGGTAGACACCAAAAATAACAAGTAACTTTGTGTTAGAGAGACGTTATTCTAAACGCTTTAGATCTTCTTGTAGAGCAGAAAAGGAGCTATCGAAAGATACTAAATACTTCTTGATACGAAGCGTATAGTCTGTGAAAATTCATACAATAGTTGGTTGTCTTGATAGTCATAGAAAAACTGGATGTTTCGTTGGAGTTACCAGCAATCTTTAAGATTTTAAAGAAAATCCCAAGACATCTTCAAGAACACTCGATATCTTCTAGCAGCATTTTCCTGCTCTACGGAATGCTCTAATTTTTTTCAGCATAAGTCGAATTCTCTTCAAAAATACACGCAATTTTATATAGCACAGATGAGGCGAAAAACAGAAAAAAGCTTTGGGAGAATGATTCTCAATATGTCGAAGCGGTAAAAGACAAACTATAGCAGTGACTGGACTGTCAACAATCCAGCTCTTGGCTGAAAAACACTTGACTTGACAAGATGTTGGTGGTTTACAGGCTGGGGCTGCGTTCGCCCAGGCTGGTATCCACCTGATTACACAGCTGTTTTTCTGGAACGGAAATGCCCAGTTGGCATGGTAAAAATCGGCGAAAAGGACTTTATTTATGAGCACGGGAAGTAACACGAGCCAAATGAGTCGTCTGCTTGGGAATTACGGTCACCGTCGGGGTGCTAGCTTTATAGAATTTGGCCTTAAAGATATCCACAATAAAACGACGATAAGTGGAGACAAAGTAAAGATTACTCAGGGAATTGGCAAGCGGGATAAATTCCATGAGAATGAAGCCGAGATGACCGTAGTAGACGGCAGTGATACTGTACTTTTGACTTGCAGAAGAGAGCAGAGATTTGGCGACGATTAGAGGAAGGAGGAGTACTTGGAGCGTCAGTGCCTGGAAAGGGAAATTGTGGTAGGAAAATTCAGGAAAAATTTGCGATTCGGCCTATTGTAATCACTGATCAGTTTCCTATTCGTGGTGAGATCCCAGGGATTTTTGTTTTGATTTGTTCTCCCATTTACCCTTGAGCCAATTTTGGAATTTCTGTCAATTTTTTTTTCTCTCCAGGATCTCACCCTAATAAAAGAACGATGAAGTTTCTTTGTAGCGTCCGAAATAATTGTGGCCTTCTTTAAAACTCTCAACGTATCCCATCGTAGAATCAAACACACGACGACTATCGCATAAATCGGGTAACTTGACATCAATCCAACCCATCCTACTCTCCAATCGCTTGAAGCTACCATTGCATAAGTTGTATAGTCTAAAAATCAACTTTATTTAAATTCTATCCTCTAATTACTCGAAAAATCCCAATCTGGATAAATTTCTTGTAGTAGTGGTCCCGGAGCGACGGCATTTATTGAATTGCTGGCTGTTGTTGTCTATAAAATTGGGGAGAATTTTTTGGTCTTCGGAAAGTGGCAATATCCCCTCAGTGGGAGGTTATTCTGACGTGCGGGAAGAGCAATTTTTTGTTGGTTGTCCGCTGCACGATTAAAATGAATCACATGGTCAAAAAAGACGCATTATGCGCCTTCTAAATAGATGCAAAAGTGCATACACTACGTGTACCGAATTAGTGAGTAATTGGCAACGGATACGGTGGTTTTTATTTATCTCGTGACATACAAATACTTACAGATGCGAAGAGTTGAAAAATTGTTGGGCAAGCAATAAGAAGCAGAAATAATAGGACGAATTTACTTGCACGAGGCTCATTGAATCTCATCACGTACCACCGAAATAATAGGGAAGCCAAAATTAACCACGGGATGTAGGAATACAGACAGATCATTATACCGTAACTGGAAGAAGAAAGAGGTTTTCATTTTCATTCAAAAACTACAGGAATCGTCAAGAAAATGCAAAATCCCGAAATTAGCAGTAAATTCTGAGTTATTTTGTTCTTCCACTTCAGCACCTTTGAAGGACGGTGTAGCTTCGCATTTATAACAAAAAAAAGAAAGCACCGTACCTCTGTGAACACGCTCCTAGTCCAAAGGAACCACAAAAGCTGAAATAAATGAAGAGGAGACACGGTGGAGGAGCGTTGAAGTGGGCAGTATAACTGTAAAACCGCTGTTTTTTTCGCCCTTCAAATATTCTGAAAACTGGGAGATTTCCCGCTTACCTCGGAAGACTAAACAAGCTGACAGCTGAGACGATCAAATCCACCAGCACCACATTTAGTAGGATAAAATAATACTTGGAAAAACTAGTGGAATTTTTTCTCGAAATTGCGATTAGAAGAAGTAAATTCGTCAGGAAGGAGACGGCGCTAATGGTTATCAATCCCGTCAAAGTAGAATATTCCGAGGCCGGAAGAATTGGCCCGTAGATTTTGGGCATAGCGATTGTGGACATTTCTAGAAATATTCAATGAAAATGGACAGTCTAGAGAAGATTAGAAATTATTCTGAGATCCCCGCCCTCAATAAACTGCCAATTAATTTTTCTTTCTTTTTGTTTGTTTAATTTCCCGCCAATCGTGGCGACATTTCCTTTAAAAACTAACGCTTAATGTTATCTTTAAATGGAAATATAGTCTAGGGAAGAGGAGTGGAAATGCAAATCAAAACACGAGGAGCTAAGAAAGATCCGTCTTTTATAATTTTCGAATCAGAGGAGGAGCTTCCCAAGTTGATTTACATGATCCCGGTCAGAGATCACAGTACCGTAAACAGGCCAATTCTAGTGAAATTACGAATTTTACCCAATAATTACCACGCACGCGAGACGCATCAGCTATCATTACAGCCCTCGTGTCATGTTTTGATCGGGTTGCCCTCGTCAAGCGAAATCTGCAAAACAGAAGAAGTTTGATGAAAATCTTTGAATATTTCGAAAAAAAAACAATAAAATATGTAAAAATCGGTGGAAATTATGCGCTTTTGCGGATTTTTTTCAAAGGAAAAGGTCCACTTTTAGTAGTTTCAGGGTCATTTAGCGATTTTCAAGCAAATTTGCTGCCTGAAAACAGAAATTTTACTGGAAAGCGTCAAAAGGATAAAGAGCCCTTGGAAATTGGCTAAGACTTTATTTTTAAAGCAATTTATGAAGCTTGATAGTCTTCTGGTAAAATACGAAACATTCTACGTCAAGCTGGGCAAAACATAATCGGGAAATGACTGGTCCTTCTAAACATTTGCTATTCCTACTCCCTGTCTGCTTCCTACAACAGAAAAAAACTTTTCGCTGGTCAAATGAGATCTATTTTCTTCGTTCTTTTTATTACCGTATGCCAATCGGTTTCCAGGTCTCCGATTACCCAAATCGGGCCTATAAATTGTAAGTTTCCTTTTCTCTTCCAATTTCCCCAATCTTTATAAGCCCCGAATTTTTTAACAGAGAAAAAATAAGAAAATTTTTATTGAACAATACCGTAAAAACTGAATCCGAACCCCCCCCTGTAATAAGACCCCTCCCCTAGTATAACCCCAGGGAAAAGGGGTATATTGAAACTTAAGGCCCCCCCCTGAGATATAACCCCTCCCCCTAAAGTGCCCCCTCCTGTGCTATAGCCCCCCGATTTTCGCGGCTTATTTGGTTTCGCGCGGAAAAGTTTGCCTCGCAAGCGTATTTAACGTTTATTTTCATTTTTATAGTTTGTTTTTTATTTGTTCTTCTTGCGTTCTACTTCTCTGCTGTTGTTCAGTTGCTTTATTGTTTATTTTCAGGATATGGCAGACTCGGGTGATGAAACACAACCTATTGATACCTCAGATGAAGATGCGAACATTATGGGTGAATCAGATGCAGAATTTCAAGCAAATAACAACACTTCTCTTGCTTCCTCAGCGAAAAGAAAATTTATTCTGATGTCTAGGAAACTAGAAGCTGTTGAATATGCCAAGAAAACCAGTAATCGTAAAGCAGCTATAAAATACAACGTTGACAGGAAGTGTATTCGAGACTGGAGGAAAAAAGAAAAACTTCTAAGACAAAGAGCGTTAGTTTTTCAATACTGAAATATTATTTTCTGTATTTTAGTTCAGAGAATAAAAATGCTAAACGATTACCTGGATCTGGCAAGAAAGTGCATGATAGAAAATTTGATGAAGCTCTAGCAACTTGGGTACACTCAGAACGTCAAAAGAAAGTAAAGATCAGCCGAAGGATTTTGAAAAACAAAGCTAATAGCCTCAGAAATGATCCCAGTTTCAAAGTTTGTTCTCTTCTCTTTTATTTTTAAGACTACTTGTATTTAGGCGAGTAATGGTTGGATGGAATGCTTTCTTAAGCGCCATAATTTTGTAAATCGGAAGGTGACCTCTGTCTGCCAGAAGCTTCCAGAAGAGTATGCCTCAGTAATAGCCAAATACCTTTTCTACGTGTCGGAACTCAGGAAAGACAAAAACTACCAATACATGTATGCGTCTGATGAGACGGGAGTTGTAATTGAAGGATCTGATGGAATAACCGTCTCTCAAAAAGGAGTCACAGAAGTTAGTTTATAGTTTTAAATTGTTATTTTTATTTTAGGTGTCTGTCAATGGAACTGGCAGCGAGAAGTTTCGCATAACTGTCATGCTGACCGCTCGGCACGATGGAGTGAAGCTGAAACCATTTGTTCTCCTTCAGAGAAAGCGACCTGATCCGAAGATTGTCCAGAAGTTTAGCGGGAAGCTCGAGCTTCATTGGTGCGGCTATTCATGGATGGACAATAAATCAACTTCCGTCTACTTAGAGAAGATTTTTGGAAGAAATTTATTTGGAATCAGTAGATGTCTCTTTTGGGACAAGTTTTCAGCCCATCAATCACAAGAGACTCAGGACAAATTAGCCGAAATTGGCATGGACTCGATCACAATTCCTCCAGGATGTACCAAGTATCTTCAGGTTTGCTTTAAATTTTGTTCAACTTTTTATTTACTTTAGCCTCCGGATACTGATTGGAACAGACCGTTTAAAACGGTCATCAGACAAAAATTCGAAGACTGGTGTGTAAATGAAACAAAGCCGAAGCCTCAGACAAAAAGTGGAAAACCAAAAGGGCCACCGATGGAAGAATATCTACAGTGGATCATCGAAGCATGGGATCATCTTACTCAGGACTTGATCTGCAAGAGCTTCTTCCATTGTGGAATCACCACAAATATCGATGGAAGCCAAGACAAAGAGGTCCTGTGTATCAGAAAAGAGATCCCTAAAGGTTAGATTTTTCTTTTTGTTTATATTATTTTTGCTTTATTTAGTTTTGGAGCTGCTTAAAGAACTCAGGTCCTCAGGAGTCCAGAAGATAACCGATGACATCGATGATCTCGCTATTGCCGATGAACAAGAACAAGAAGATATCGAAGAATGTAACTCAGAAGCATCTCTTATCTCTCTGGTGTCTATTCGATCACTACCTTTCGCCTAATTATTTCTTGTTACTTTTTCTGTGAATATTTTTTTTCGTTTAGCCTTCGTTTCTTGCGTTCCTAGTTGTTGTTTTTTTTCCTCAATAAATAGTTATTCTATCCAACGGAAATTGTAATAATTTAAAAAAGGCCGGGCTAGAAATTGGGGAAAATTGAAAAAAAAACTGGTCAAAATGAGAAAAAATTGAGAAAATTTTGAAAAATTTCTCAAAAAAGTTGCATTTTCTTGATGTCTGAGGCCTGAAAAGCACGTTGAAACTTAGCGCCCCCCCCTATAATAAAACCCCTCCTGTTTTATTGCCCCAGGGGAAAGGGGGGTATTGAAACTTAGCGCCCCAGGGGGTTCGGATTCAGTTTTTACGGTAATTAAATCAGCGTCTTTTCTCTGCTTACACTTTCTTCGTTTCGGGATCCCGCCGACTGGAAAATGAATTTTTGCTACTTGACCCATTTGACGACTCCTCTCCTCTTCTTTTCCCTTTCTTTTTCGATTTTTTGTACCATAAAAAGGCTGCCAAAAGGGTCAGGAAGAAAATGAGAACGACGAGACAAATTATGACAATTCTGGAAAATTACTTTAATTTTTGTATGCTATTACCGAATAGGGGCAGGGTTTTTTTCTTCTTTCGCTTTTCTGGGAGTCGATAATTCCATAAATTTATCAGTTATTGAAATAAATTGGGTACTGCTCTCTGTCGACATTTCTCCCGCCGTCGTTTCCTCTTTTATTGTACTAATTTTGGCTGTTTGTGTCTCTTCAGTGGTTACTGTAGTCTCCTCGACCCTTTCTGTAGTTCCAGTAGTCTCTTTTACTGTCGTCATCGTCGTTGTTTTGAGTTCTTCAGTCGATTTTCTTGTTATTTCAGTCGTTTTTCGAGTCGTCGACTTTTCTGTGCAACTTTTTCTGACTCCTTTTTTGGCCGATTTAAATCGAGAATAATCAAAACCACAGAGATCACTTTCTAAATTCAAAGTAAATCACCAAAATTACAGTAATCCAACCAAACTGTCCATAAATTTCGGTATCCAATAGGAATTCGAGTCGATCGACAGTCAAATCGCTGGTGTAGACGCGTCCCTCGACCCGAGTGAGTCTGCCCGAGACGGCTCCCCTCGCCCCGACGGCCAGTCTCAAGTCCCCGTAAATATAAAGACAATCATTCAAAATGTCCAGCTCCTTGATTTCTTCTTCCAAAATACATTCCCCGTAATCTTGGATCCGACTGCTCGAATTTGCCGCCTTTTTCAGTCTTTCCAGCGCCGTTTTCTCCAATTTTGGATTTCCTTCTATTCTCATTTCACTTTTTCCTTCAAATTCAATAAATTCAACATTCTCTAGCCTCCAATTTTTTCTAATTTCCAGTCCTAAATACTTTAATTATTTTACCCGCTGCTTTCTTACGAGCAATCGACACTCTCTTGTTTTTTTCTCCTTTGACAGAGAATTTTTCCAATGACTCATTTTCCTCAATTATCACTAAATTGACTCAAATCTCCAAAAATATCCCTTACATGTGTCTGAAACCTTCAAAAAAAGGAAATTCTTCCCGCCATGACCGCTGAGTTCAATTCTTTGTAGCGATGGATTCTGTCGGATGATTAGATCTTAAATTTTGGTTTGAATCAGAAAACTAGACAGGGGCTACTTTTTGCTAAAATTCTCTCTAATCCTTCCATGACAATTGATATAAAAGCTGAATTATTGGTTACCATAAAATTACCTGAAACAGGAATAATTCTACATATTTTCCTGACCTCGAAAGAGTTCAAAATCTCTCAAAACGGGAAATTTTAACTCTTGTAATTTTGGATTATGGCAAAATGTTAAATTTCCTCTTGAGGCAGCGATGACTTTTAATTTTGGGAATTCAATGATTTCCAGTTGATTGTGATGATGAAATGATGTTATAGGATATGCTTGCTGAGCTGAAACAGCCATTTTCAATTAAAAAAAAACACTTACTATAGAATGAAAATCTCTCTAATTTGGGAAATACCATTTGTTTTATTGTGCTGGCAACAATTTCAAGATTTGCATCTATTTTCAAAGTATCAGCAAAAAGAACATCAAACTCTTCTTGGTTCATATTTTCTAATTTGTAATATTCAAATGACCAGCCAGCAATTTGCTCATAATTCTGACATAATTCCACTATTTCGGTAATTGTTTGATTAATTTCTAGATAACCTTAATTAAATAAATACAAGGCGGAAGTTTAATGGACTCACATTGAATATTTTGACAGTATACTGTGATTTTAAAAAGGAGTAGGAAAGTAAGAAACAGCTGCATTCTATCCATTTAAATCGTGAAATGACTGGCTGTACTTGTCATAACTTTCGAAAATTAAAGCCCATTTTCAGGTAAAAAGATCAACGACCAAAGTGGATCAGTGGCAGAAATTATTCGAAAATGTGACATATTTATTGGATGCCAAGATGGATTTGTTCTGAACCTTACGGACCTCGGGGCAGAACATTCTTTTTTCCAAACAGTCACCGAAATTCAATGTCCTCTAATTTTGCTTGAAAATGCTGATTCTAAAATTAACTTTAAAAAATTAGCGAATTGGAAATGGATAGGTTCGTTTTCTGTTATTTACGTCAATTGAACTGATAATTTCCAGGAGCGTCGCATTTTTCTGGCTTTATTCATTCAGTCACATTCGATGTCTTAGAAATTCTGGATGGAAGTTAGAAGATTTGCTGATAAAGGAAAGAATAATTTTACAGATACGTTACAATTGGGTCCTTCGACATCTTTGACGACCGTCTCGTTTGGTAATCGCGATGACTCGAAGACTTTAAACAGTATTTCACACAATTTAATAGAAAAAATAGATCTTTTTAGAGCTCAGTCTCTGCAATGTCCCTAATTTCGAAATGGAGCATCTCGGCAACGTCAAATTGGGTTCCACAGACAAAAATTGTACTATTATTGAAGATCCTGTAAAAGTCGAAGAAAAACCGGAGCCTACGCCTTTTCCTTGGTTTGTAACTTGTTTTTCTGAAATTTTCAACTAGTTTTTAGGTTATTGGTCGTGTCAATTATTGCCGGTTCTCTGAGCGGTATCATTTCGGCTCTTTTACTGGGATATTTCTGTAGGAGGCGTATTATTGCTGGTAAGCACGTTGTTTTTTTTCTGAAAGATTTGCTGCCCAGGAATTAGAATATTCATTGAATGGATTGCCACAAGGAACCAAGTCCACGATGAGACATCCGCCGCCGCTCAAAACCTCCCCCGACGAGTCAGGGGAGGCATATTTTCTCCCCGAACTTCGCCAAAAGGTCTGTTTTTCCATAAAATTAAGAATATTTTCTGTTTTTAGAAGAAGTAAGGGTGGATATCCACTCAATTGATGGATGGGACAACATCGCGGCCGGCGGATTTGGCGTTGTCTGTAAAGGAACTCATTCCCAATTCGGGTAAGAATTTCGCTTTTAAAATATTTTAATTTTAGTCCCGCTGCTGCCAAGGTTTTTACTGGCTCGATTATGAAGAAATCGGATATGGAAATGAGACGGCGGGAATTGAAATACGGCATCCGGTTGGGGGAGCATCCCTTCATGACCAGGACCATTGCCGGCATTTTCTATCCAAATCAAGGAATTCTAGCCGGGGTTCTAATGGAATTTCTCGACGGCGGGAATATCTGGGACTGTGAGAATGTTCTCTTGAAGGAAATTGACTCATTTCCAGATATCTTTGAGAACCGGGAAATTGAAGAGCCGATTCTCAACAAGTGGGCCTTGGACGCTGCCAAGGGGCTGGGATATATGCATGGGCTTCGGCTCATGCACAGGGATATCAAGCCCTTGAAGTGAGTAAAATCCTTGGAATATGAAACATTTTTCAGCCTCCTTCTGACGGCCAACAGGAGGAGGGTCAAAATTTGTGACCTGGGCTTGACGACGAGAATTGGCCGATGGAGAAAGCACCAAATTGGGTGAGATTCGTTTCTTCGCAATATTTCAATCCTTTGGTCTTTTTCAGAATTGGAAATTTGGCCTTCACTGCGCCAGAAATCTTCCTGACCTCGAAATATGGCCGCCGCTCGGATATCTACAGCCTGGGGATGACGTTTTATTACATTTACTACGGCAGGTGACCATTTTTTCCTTTTTTTAAGTAGATTTTCATTTTCCAGAGAACCCTTTGCTGACGGCGTTCTTCCCCATGGAAATTTCAGCTCTGAGACGGCAAAAATCCTCATGGAGGACGGCTACCGGCCACAATTGGAGGGGAAGAAGATTGATCAGCTGATTAAAAGGTAATTTTTAAGCCCATAACTGCTTGACAATAATTTTTAGGTGCTGGTTAGCAAAGCCCAAAAAAAGACCTTGTATTGGTGAAATATTGGAAATTTTGGACGGAGAGGAAGGCCGACGACAATTTCTCCGGATCTCTGAATGATTTTAAATATTTTAGAATTAAATTTTTATATATAAACCTGGGCAATAAGTTTTGTGATTCGGATGTTTCCGGTATCTTTCCGAATTTCAAACTACCACCATAAAATTCTCAGTCAAAAATACGGTAGAACACTCATCTTTTCACATTTTTTTTACCGGATCTGAAAATCGAAGGGTAGGAGCCAGAATTGACGATTTTGGGGGTACGTGAACCACCTTTTGACCTTTCAAACTAAAGCAAATGCATTACTATGTGTAAAGGAGAGCTGTCGGCAGAGAAGCCGATTGAAATGCGAGTCGACTTTTCCCACTGTTCCTTTTATATCCCCGCCGTTTTTCTTCTTTTTTTTTATGATGGGAACATTAATAAAATGGAGACGAAAGAAAGGCAAAAAGACGGCTATAGTCAGTTTCCAATCTTCAGGGAAAAGATTGCGTCTTCGAGGTATAGCCGTAAATTTCACGTCACGGTTTTTCCAAGTTTCTTTGGGAAGGCATAAAGAGAAAATAGAACCACTTTTTATGCAACACTCAGGGCTGTTTTTCTTCTTGAACATTCGGTCTGTTTGCAATGTTGCAACGATTTATCTGTTCAAGTTGCATCGCAGAAACCAAAAAAGTAGCAGAGAACGACTTTGCTTTGAAGCTGCCGGAATAAAATGTTGGTATAAAAGTCCCGACTAGGATGCAAAATCACTGGCATTTTCTGTCTTCAAGTTTGGATGAAATTCTTTATTCTCCTCTCTCAGCTAGTTTTCATTATTGGGTTTTCTGGAACCGTGTTAGCCGCATGCGTTCAGAATATCTGTAGTATGACATGCTACCCCATTGTAGGTCACATTTTCCATTTATACAAACTCATTTTAAGAATGGCCAGTGTCATCCTGGGGGTTGCCACTGCTTCTATTGAAGATTGTCCACATGCTTTTTATTATTCAACTTGCATTTGTGTATATTTTCTTTTATATAAAAATATAAATTGCTGCCTCATAAATTGTATGAAATTTCATATCTTCATATAATTGTTTTCTGCAGTAGCTGCTCCTGCAAGCTGGCTGCAGCGATTTTTCCCACTTTTCCGGAAATGTGACGATGTTTATTCATTGGGAAACTGAAAACATACCGGAACCTGCCCCTCATTCTCTTCATTAACACACCACCAACTACTATGAACAACACAACGGAAGAAGCAGGCTCTCCTCAATTCAGTGGCCGATGCGGCCAAAATGCTGTTAAACATTTGGTCGCTCATCTCGGTTTCTTTTTTAGTTTTCCTGTTGCATTTCTACTTCAAAATATCATAATTTTTGGACTTTGTATAAGAGTTACTAAAAAGCATAAATATCATTTTCTTATAATAATTCAAACTATCAATGATATGGCCGTTTCCATTATTGGTGCATTTGATGCTACAGTAAGTCTGATTTCAAGCTGATTTCCAAAGTAGTTCGCGTCTATGAGGTGAAACCCGGGATTTCGAAATTACAAAAATTCATTGGTGTTTCGGGTTAACTCTCCGAGACGCGAACTTCTTTCTTGAATCGAGATATATTTTAAGACGTGTGTTTTCTTTGACATTTTCTTTGCTGAGTATTATACTGATCCTGCAACACTAATACGATTAATATTGAGCGTGGTTTTATCAATTTATTGGAAGAAAGTCATTCGACCGTAAGTGAAATTTTGATTTCCAGTCCCGGAGGCTATGCGGAATTTTGAATTTTTAAAGTTTCCTAACTCGTGATATTTGAAAAACCACGTCTCGATTGAGCTCTTTCCCCTCCAACATTGGAAATCGGTTACGAATTAATTTAGACAACCTCGCCTGGATCTTTCCCTTTATATGGGAGCATTGATTTCAATCTCAACTATTACACTTGAATTTCTACTAATTAATAGGGAAATATTTGACCCTATGGTAAGTAGAATTAAGATTCGACTTATGGTGTCGGTTTCCAACTCTGTGGGAAACAAGCGCCGCAGAGCCTCAAGTCCTTTTAATTTGATTTCAAATGAAGACGTGAAAAATTTGCCGGATTTTCAAGCGGTCCAGCAACGCCCATTTTCCTCAAGATTGGAAACCGATTAAAGTTGACCCAGAACCTTGGTTCGCCATTTTTTTTGGCGGAGTTTTGTATACTTCTTGCAAATTATAGGAAGCAGCTATTCCGATCCTAATAATATCTACATATATAGCTGATATTCTTCTGATTGTAATTTGTTTTCTTACACTGATATTGGTATTAAAAATGGATGTATCGGCATTTAGTGAAGTTACGCTAAAAGGCCAGAAAAAAATTGCCACTGCTCTTTTTATCCAGGTTTGTTCCAAAATATGAAGACGACTATTATTTTAAGCTTATTATGACTTTAATAACAAACGTAATAGACATTGCTTGGATATCATTAGGCTATTATTTATCAACCTCGTCATTTGTTAAAGAAAGTTTCGAGCGTATGGATCAGGAGCCAGACTTTAATATAAGAATTAAAATGGCCAATGAATTTCGAAAGCAAATGCAAACGTATTTTACGATAGTTGAAATAATTGAAAAGGTATTTTTCAATAACAAAAAAAATATTTTCATTTAGTCATCGTCGTATTGGACTATAATTATTTTGGTCCTCCGTAGTGTCGTAATACTCTGGGCTATACGGCCACTGCTTCAGAAGAAAAAGCCGTCAACGTAGATACGGAACTCGTTATGGTTTGGGGAAACGGGCGCTGTGGGACCTGCTAGGAAATCAAGTAGATTCTTTGTATGTTTACTAGTCAAATCAAATTCAAATGCGCCCGTTTCCCTGTCCCACAGCCCTTTCCCCCTCTCATTTGTAAATTATTGTGCAATTAAAATTTTTATGTCCAACATTGGTTAGAAAATTAGAAAATCCTGTAAATGGCACAAAATAAGAGGTAAAAAATCAATTGAATCAGGAGTATGAAGTGAGAATTAGTCTTTGTTATCGTAACCATGGTCTTCATCGATATCCACACCATCTGGCATCAGTTCTTCGAACGCATCAAGAAGTTCTTGGTTTTCATTAATTCCATCATCTAGCTGTCTAATTTCCGCAGCTAAGCAATCACGTTCTTCTACGAGTTGTCTTTCCTTTTCCTCGAAATACTCGTCAGTGGCTTCATTTGTTTGAGAAGAATCTTCGTAAGTCTCCTCAACTTCTTGAGAAAAATCCTTTTCGTGATCCGAAGCCATTGTGGAATAATTAGAATAGATAGAAATTGCAGAAATAACACGCTGGACAGGCGAATAAAAGAAGGAAGATGTCGGCAGGTAAAAGTAAGGAACTTTAGAAAATTTGGCGTTAACCGCCTCCAGCCCTTCAGGCTAGGCTTTTATACGGGTACCTTTCTCACCATTCTTTTGATACGAAAATTAGTCGTAGTCAGCTTCTTATCATAGCTGACACATGCAAATTTCATAATTTATGTCATGACGCCAAGATATGGAAGGGTGAGAAATTGGCGGGCATGAAAAAGCATAATCGAAATCAGGAACTATGGAATCCTGCTGTTCTTGGACATGGCAGGAACTTCAAAACATCTCAGGATTGGCTCCACAGCCAGCTAACGAGAAGCCGAATGCTCCATCCCATTGACCCATATTACAACACAAAATTGTGTGTTAGCCCCTAGGGACTTATCAGGGCTCAGGCTCCAGCACAATTTTTTTTCAGTGGAATAAATTTAATTTATTGGTCTAACCACAATTAATGACTACCAGAGATCTGTGGTTTTTTTAGCAATACGGTAAGCCGCGAATTACCCAAGCTTAAAACTTCCATTCCCAAAGGTCTATTGTTTATTGAAAAATTTGGCCCATGTTTTTCTGTATTTCTTCAGTTATTAGTGCTATTCATTGATGACAAAAGTTTACCAACCCATGCGACTTGTTATCGCTGACTAATGCGATTTCTTAATAACTGTCATCATAGCAGGAGAAAGATAATAGAAGGAGAGAAATCAAGAGGCGGTAAAGGCCAGCTTTTTGGTCTTTTCTAAAAGGGAACGGTTGATTGAAATTCTCTAGGGCTATGAGAATTTGTACCAGAAATTTTCTACAAAACTCAAAGACTTTCTGCTAGATAGTTTGGAGTTTTTTGGGGGAAAAGTGCTTCCAGACGGTGAGATTTCCTGTGGTCAGCGGTTGTTCCTTGTAGTAGAAAAATTAGGCAAATGTTCTTTATTTACAGGCATATAAAATTCAAAGCAAATAATAAATTTACACATGCGGTCTGGGATCAAGAACTTTACAAATTCCAAGAATTGCTGTAGTTGATATCACAAGCCCCAGGGCAATCAGCACAGTACACCAAATGGCTGCTTTTCGTCTGCTCTTATCAATTACTAAAACATTTTTAAATTTTTTAAACTCGTCATAACTCACGATTGGGATCCAATTCTTCTATTTTTGGAGTGACACCAAAAGCTGCGGCAGAAACCGTGGGATCATAGCAAACTGGCGGGGAGGCGAGGTAACTCGTCGAATCGAAAGCTCCAGCTCCTGGAAGGGTGGACGGGGACAGTTTCTGAGGTTCCATAGTGGTAAAAGGTGGTCTAAAATGAGCAGATAGCCCGCTTATTTAAAGACGAATTGATAAGGCAACTGCAAGCGGGAGATAAATTAGAGGAAAACAGAAAAAGGACACGAGGCAGGGTTCAGGCTGTTTTGTAGGTCAAAAAGAGGGAAAGTCAGCGATAAGAAAACGGGATGTTTGTGTTTTTGTAGGAGAGGAAGCTATTAAAAGATGTAAAAGTGCTATAGAGCAATTTGTAGCTAAGGGAAAGGAGATGAAATAACGGTATGACCTCCAATGAAATTTACATGAAAAATTCAATGAAAATTACCCGCAAATTCCAAGGATAACGGTGTTGTGCGCCTGTGGTGACGTGTGATATTCTAATTTTTTGAGATAACCTGTAAAATTTGGTAAACTACCTGTCAATCTATGAAAACTTGGTCGAAATTCATCAATTCTGTCCAGCCGATCACTTTTCAGAAGGTCGTCTCGATCTCGATGGGTGTCTATTTTTTTTGGAAGTGGCTCGTCACCGTTATTCTCCTCATTTTGACTGTTGAAGCGACGACAACGCCGCCAAATTGTAGGCAATTTTTATCGACTAAATTCGGACCTTTTTAGGCCATGAAATCCCAGGAAATACTCCATTTTCGGTGTGGAAAGATTGTAATTATGCTGATGGTTTTGGTAATCGGCAAGGTTTTATCAAACTGGATTTTACTTCTGCTACTCAACAAGAATTAGATGATTTCTTTGCCAAAGCTACGGCAGGGGTCAGTTCAGATTCTACAGTTTTTAATGAAAATAATTAGACCGAACTTTCTGCTGGAATCAAAATAGTTGACAGCGACATTGAAACTTTGGATTTTGGAAATGTTGCAAAATGGACAGTGCCAAACATCCGTAAAGGTATGTTCCTGGGTGGATATTTTTAAACATCCAGAGCTCTAATAACAGTTTCTTTCAGATGAGCCGCTGATTCAAATCGCCGGCAATCCAAAACTAAAGGAAATTAAATTAAATGTGGCATCGATATCTCCGAAATCTCTAATTTTTATCTACAATAATCCTCTGTTAAAATTGGACTATGATCTGGTAGAGGTATTGATCTCTGGAGCTGTCAACTCGTCTTATTTCGAACCGGAGCTTGGTGGTACGGCTTTCTATAGCTCGTGACAAATATCAATTATAGTATGTTATTTTCACGATAGAACTAACGACTTCGAATATACCGAGCCTACACAGGAATTTTTGGATTTATGTAAAGCGGTTAAAGGAGATTTGAAGCTGAAAAATATGATATTAAATGGGAATTTGACGGTGGTGAACCCCTATAAACTGACCATGACCAATGTGGACACAAATGGATGCCAATTGGAAATTGTAGATGCTGAAGATATGAAAGATATAATAGTTGACAATACCACATTAGGCGGCTTACGAATTCATACCTTGAAGTCAATTGAACGTAAGGATATTTGGATATTTTTGTTTACCTGAGCTACCATAAACTATCCGGAATCGGCAAGTCCTAATTTCAGAAATTGTGATAAAGAACAACAACCATTTTGAATATTTGGATCTGTCCTTTTTGCAAAAGACCGACGAGCTGACTATTATCAACAATGTCAATTTCAAACAGCTGGTTCTTTTTGAGTTGGAGACACCTGAAAAGATCCAAGTCGAATGCCCTTCTCGAGTTTATAATTATCCGGAAGAATTCAATTTTTGTACAGTAATCAAAGGAGATTTCAAAATGGAGAAAGTGGATCGAATTCCGACGCGTACCCATTTGAAGGAGATACACGGCTGCATTAATATCTCTGATTCTGTTCTAACGGAATTGAATTTCTTGGAGAATGTTGCAATTACCAATTGTACCAGAGCACATTGGCTAATCCAGAGCCCATACGTCTGTTTTCCGCCATCCGTGGAACAATCGGCGCCTGTTCGACGCAAAGGACACCGATTTTCTTGTGGTTAGTTTCCTTGGTAAACTAGTCTAAAATTTCAGGTAAAATTTGTGATGATTTGGATGAAGGGGATTGTAAATCATTGTACAGTGATTTGATTATTCATGATGATATGGATTTGAACAAGTTAAAGGATTTGGAAGAGATTGTGGGACGTCTAATCATCAAGGATACCCGCTACTTGGAGCATCTCAATCTGCCCAGCCTTCGACTAATAGATGCTTTTGATGAAAACGGAAAACCACTGGGGAAAAAGGGAACAAAAGCAGGTTTTTCCCGCTTTTTAATAGAAAAATTTCTGTTTAGTATACGCCATTCAAATAATTGGAAATCATCGGCTAAAATCTGTGACATTTCCTCAAATCGTAACCATTGTACAGCCGAATTATCACATTATTGTAATAGAAAACAATCAACATCCAATAAATGTAAAGGATCTTCCATTAGTTGATCTGAAGGCTTGCATGGACATAAAAAGCCCAAGATGTGTCTATCCTGATGTGGATATTGAAGAAGAATACACAGAGGCTGAAACGGGTAAGCGCGTACTTTTGGCTATAACTCCCTAGCATCTTCTATCATTTTTTAAAGTTTAAACTCACTGAAAAGTGAACCTTTTAAACATTCTAAAAAAGGTAGAAATTACCCGAGATCCACCCGAGTTATGACCCAAATTAGGAATCCGATCAAATCGCCGTCAATTTCCCCTAATTTCAGGAATTCCATGGTATTATTATGTGTTGATGTTCTGTGCAACTGGCGGTTTTGCCATTCGAGCAGCTCTCCGCCCATGGGGAATAATGTTTGAGGCTCAGATGCGTATGGAACGAATGAATGAAGAGATTCGACATGTGGAACGAAAGCACAGGGAAGAATGGCGACAACTGGCATCGCGGCAACAAAAACTCAAATATGATGAAATTTACTTCGAGGACTGCATTACCCGATTAAAAAATCATGAAACCGATACAAAATAGACAATAAATCTGATATTTTTGAAAAATTTTCTTTGATTTACCGGGGTAAATAACTCGTTTTTCATCTTGTCAACAACAAAAAATTGTTAAAATCAAGCTATTCTGTTCATTTGATCGCTTTTCGGAAGGTCTTCCCATCTCGATGGTCGTCTATTTTTCTTGGAAGCGGCACGTCTCCGCCATTCTTTTCTTTTTGACTGTTGAAGCGACGAAAACAGCAGTTACGGGTATGTAAAACTTTCAATTTTCTATAATATACACGACTTTTTCGTTAATTTTGATGCTCGCTGCTGAAAGATGCTGTGAAACCGCCAAAAGCTCTAATAACAGGCGATTTTCGCTTGATTTTGGCTGACGGATCCCATTGCGACAGGGGGAAATGTTTGTAATTAGTCGACAGTTGGAGTATTTTTTTTCTGTGAAAGGGACCTGCATCGATGCTGCCTGAAACTGGGGAATATCCTCTGAAATCCGCTTGTAATTCCCCTTTTTTTCAGGTAAATCATGCAAAAAATTGAGTGAAGGCGGCTGTCAAATATTTCTTGGTGATTTGGCCATCGACGACAAGACAACACCCAGCCAGCTGGCATCGTTGATCGAAATCAAAGGGCATCTAATTATTGAGAAAACATCCCAAGAATATTTGTATTTTCCCAAATTGGCAAAGATTTCTGCCAGAAAAGGTTTGAAATTCCTAATTATCCTTATGATTTGCGGTACTTTAGCCCCAGCTGTTCGTGTGAAGAATAATCCCAAGTTGAAATTTATTGAAATGCCTTACGTGGATCCGGATTTCGGGATAACAGTCGCTGATAACAAGACGTTAATTTTTGAATTTTCGGATGTTCCTCAACTGAGCATGACACAATCTTTCATCCAATTTCATCTGATGTATGTGTGTAAAAATTCGACATCTGGATCGTGCCATTATGCTGTGCCGCCACGAATTAAAAAACGTGTTGACGTTGTTGGAGGTAAGCAACAAAATTGAGCTCTTAAATATTCAAAATTTTGCCTTTTGTTAAAACTTTTAATGCATAACTCTTTTCAGTAACCGATAACTATTTGACCCTTGTGGCAACCGGATTGTCTGGCGCTTTTCTAACAATTGTTGCCGGTATCTCAATGGATATTATAAAACGCCAGCAAGTAACAGAAGTTCGAAATCAGGAGAAGAAGCTGATTGCCAAGAGAAAACAACTGGAAAAGGAGAGAGAAACAATGAGAGAGGACATGGAAACCGTCGACAAGCAGCGTCGACGCCAGACATTGAAACATTTCCACAGCTTTTGGAATGCAACCAATGGAGAAATGACACATGCCCAGATGTTGAAAAAGATCAGAAGTCCCACAATCAAACGAATTCTTATTGAATAAAATATTGTATCTGGTTATTTTTGTTGGGATTGGGGGTGATCGGGAAGGACGAGTGGGAAAAATCGTTCAGCGCTCGACATGTCACACAGTGATCCCTACGATGCGGGGAGATTATCGACCGGCTCCCCTTTATCATGCTGTTTGTCCCGTATTTTTACGATCAGATTTCTTACATTTTGCCTACACTTTTTGAGTGTAAAAGAATAGCTAAAAAATTAAGTGAAAAATGGGTACATCATTGGATTGCACTCCAGTCAGTAATAAAGAAACTAGCAGCAATTTTCATTGATTAGCCTCCAGCCCCTTTCTCTGTATTTTACTTTTTCCACTAGTATTTTTAGTTATTAAAATGGAAGAGAACCCCCGCTTGCTTATGTACGAAGCTCAAGCAATAGCCATAGAAAAACAATTGGAAATTGATAGATTAACAGCAGAAAATGTGAAATTGACTGAAAGATTGAGATTATTTGAACAAGATAGAGAAGGTGAGCCTAATTCCACAAGATATGCCAAATTTTCCAGAAAAGGCTGAAGGATCCTCACAAAGGTCTTTGAACGATGGTGAGAAATTCGAAATTTTCACAGAAAAGAGTCATTTCTTCCAGTTTGGACGGCTATAAATGGATTGACACAATTGGTGAAAACGCTACAAGAACAGAATCATGGTGATTTCACTCGCCTACAACAAAAAATGGACAAAAATTCTACAAAAAGTATGTCATTTTTAATATTTTTTTTTGTATTTTCCAGCGTGGACAACTATAAATCAGCTACGCACGGGCTTGAACCAATTTTTAAAACCAAAACAAAAATTTAAAGAAGGAAATACGGTAAGAATACCCTTCACGGACTATCGGTTTCAGATTCTGCTTATAGGCGGAAATTCTCCCAATAATATTGGCCTAATATTGAGCGATGACAGATCAAATTGGATAGAAATTCATATGGAAACCCCTTACAAAGCTTGGACTAGTGGGATAGTCCATCTAAACGAGGAAATTTATCTAATTGGAGGATATAAAAGCCCCAAATCTTTGTATAAATTGGGCAAAAATTTAAAATGGACTCGGCTGAAGGATATGAATATGGGACGTGGCGGAATTACAAATAGTTGTTTGGCATGGAATGGATTTATTTGGGTATTTGGCGGTGAAGATGAAAATGGCAGTCATTTAAAATGTGTCGAACGATATGATCCAAAGGAGGATACATGGACACGGATGACGTGAGTTTGACACGAACTTGCCTTGCGGATATTGGCAAAAATATCTTGGACAATTGGAAAATTTGAACCCGCGGTTCTTATAACCGGCGGTTCTTATTAGATTTTTGGTTTTGTCTCCCCCGTATAGCCATAATACCCAATTCTTTCAAAATTCTCAATGTTTCAGAGAGATGAGAAGCCCCCGATCACGAACAGCCGTAACATTATTGAATAGTGGAATTATTATTTCTGGAGGAATTGATAATAATACAGTTGAATGGTACCATCAACACGATGATTACTCGGAAGAGTTACCAAATATGCCAACAGCTCTTTATGGCCATTCCATTGTTTCATACAAAAATCGACTAATATTAATGGGCGATGATGGCAGGCGGCTACGTAAAAATGTTTGGGAATTCGATATTGAAAATTTAAAATGGCGACCTTTGACACCAATGGAATACCCGTCGACCCAATACGCTGGAGTAGTATTGGATAAAGAAATCTATAAAATTGGAGGACGTCAGTCAGAATGTCAAGATCGAGTAGAAATATTTGACGGGAAAGAATGGCGAGATGGGCCGCAACTTCCTTATAATATTTTTGATGTCTCCCATGTGATTATTCCCCAGGAATTTGCGAATAATTTCTGTACTTATGAATAATAAAAATATCCGTTTTTATTTTTATTTCAACCATGAATAGAATCGTCTCCTCGTCGAGTGCCCGTCGTCTAATAATATCCATAATAGCCACCATAAACGGGACAAGGCGGTGCCATGACGACTACCGGCTCTGGAGCAACTGCCATTGGACTCGGAGCAGCGACAATCATTTCCGGCTCTCGACCACATCGACAACAACCATTACAGCAGCATACAATAGTTCCCACAATAATGCCGAGTAGAATTAAACCGCCAGCAGTACCACTGATAATGTAGATGGCTGTGTAGCTGAGATTAAGAGATCCTATGGCCAGAGACGGACTGTGGTGGTGGTGATGTCGAGCAGGAGCGACGACGACCGCTGGGCGATGATAATGATAAGGTCGTGGATGGTGATGATGAGGCCGAGCGACAACTATTGGGCGATACGCTGGTCGGGCAACTACCACAGGACGGTGGACGTGCCTGGGACTGGCTAACTGGATACAGATGAGGAAAAGAGCCAAATTGGAATAAAAATAGGGTAAAATAAGGGAAATTACCTAATTTGAGACAGCCACTCATTGAGAAGTTAGCGGAAATAATAAAAAAATGGAGGATTATCCATTTCTAGAAATGACAAGCGGATTGGCTGTCCAGTTCGCCCTTTTAAAATTTGTGGTAAATCTGATAGGTTCTGCGCGTCCCTAGACGAAGAGGAAACGCGAAAATTCGGAATTTCTTCAAATTACAGTGCAAAATTATGTGCTATATATCATTTTCTAGGAAATTTTCTGCTCTACATTATGATACAAAAATCGTCTGATCAATTCTTTGTAATGATTAAATAATTTCCATTTAAATAAGGGCCATTCCAGCTCTCTGATCTTCCTCCCCTGCTCTTCTTCTTCTAATGACCAATAAATTTGTTTTGCTTCCCGTCATCCGGTCGATGTTGACGTACCCTGTGTTGTCCCCGATAAAACGATTCTCCATTGCACTGTGTCAATTTGTTTCCCTTTTAGTATTTTTATCCTGCCCGTTTGCTATCAAAATTTTAGAGCAAAACATGGCGCCTCGTGAGCGCCCACTGCCGCCAGCTGATTTGGTCTCCCGCTTATCACCGTTGACCCCGTGTATAAATTCAGCCGGCTATTTTAAACAGCCCAGTGCGTGTTTTTGTATCTTCAGCGGTTGCTTTCAATGGAACCACAGAAGCCTTCCACCAGTCACAATCAAGAATGGGAAAAGAGGCCGCCAGCCAGCTCAATCAGCTCAATTGGACAAGCAGCCATGATCCATATGCAGCCACCAATGGGAGGAAGTGCCCAATTTTATCCGTATCCTTATACTCCAGATGATGTTAAAGTCGAGTCGGGCAGTAAGTTTTCTAATTTCTTATTTTTTTTCAAAAATTGCTGGTAGTTTCTTCTCGTTCGATTTATTTAAAAACCAAGAACAAGATTTTATAACTCTTTGAATTCTCTACAAAATTGTATACTATAATACTTACCAGAAACCCTGGAAACTTCGTTATGGGACTCATTTTTACACGTACAGGCGAATAAACCGAAAGTCGGGCGAGATTTGCAGCCAATTTTGAAATTTTATTTAAAAATTATTTAGAATTACTAAAATAATAAAAAAACGAAAATTTTTCAGTGATGAAGAGCGGAAAAATAAACGCGGCCATAATCTGTGCTTTCGTCTCAATTGCCCTGGTGACAACTTTTGTTGTTGTGATCTTGGAGGTATGTGGTGTTTTTGGTGAGCGCCAACCTACCCATTCTTCTTCATAATTTTCCCCATTTTCCTATACAAAACTGATGTCAAAAGTTGTACAAAGAATAAAGAACTTTTCTAATTTTAGATGAAGCACATCATTTAACCAGCTGAGAAAGTTTTTACGAAATTACAACACTATTGGAATTTATCCTTCTATTTTATGAGAATTATGAGACATTTCCATGTACAAATGAATAACGATATTTTATGTGAAGGCTGTAGTTATTAGAAAATAAAACAGTACTGTAGATTCCAAGAGAACTTGCCAGGAAACGAAGATGAAACAAAAAGAGAGAAAGAAACACGAGAGAATCCAAATAAAACTATGAACACATTTCAAAGCGTTGTATCGTAAGCTAAATTATCTGCTTTTAATAACTAACATTCGTTCATTTAACATGCAGTCTTTGGCTGAATCGAGTTTCCAATCCATGTAGAGCCGGATACAAAACCTTGCAATCCATGTAGAATATGGAGGGGCGAGAGCACCACAAAATATTTTATGGAGCAAAATCGCCATGGAATTTTCTGAATTGCGGAGTTTCACTGAGAGTCCCAGAAAAAACTTTCCACCTTTGTAATGAAATTCCCGTTATTTTCCACCTTTGTAATGAAATTCCCGTTGCTTTTCCACCTTTGTAACCAAATTCCCGTTGCTTTTCCACCTTTGTAACCAAATTCCCGTTGCTTTTCCACCTTTGTAACCAAATTCCCGTTGCCGTTGCTTTTTGTCAGCGTAGAAAACGTTAGAATACAGTTTTCTTGAATTTTCTGGTCACATCGGATTATACCAGCAAACCTTCCAATAATTTCATCGTCAAATTCCCATAACATTTCTCCACAGCGGCAGGATCCGGTTGCTTCGATGTTTCTCCTATTTCTGCTCCATTTTCTGTCATTTTTCCTTCTTGCCCCAGTCGTCATCCAATGTAAAAGGAAGAAAAAGAGCAAGAAAATTGTCGGCGGCTACAAACCGTCGAGACGTCTCCTAGCCAAGAAGAAATCTTCCTCGACGTCGGGAACCGATGATCAAGAAGCGTCTGGTCCTGAAGGGAACAAAAAGAAGAAAAAACTCAGCTGTAAAGGGCAAAAATCGCTGATAGAAGTGACGCCATTGGAACCGGGAAAAGATGAAGAAGAAGAAATGCCAAGGAAAAGGGAAGAAACGCTACTGGAAAAACAGGCCAAGTCAATCAGGTATGGCCATACCTTATGTGATTCCTGGGACGAAGAGGTTTTGCCGTAGTAGAATAATTCTAATTCTCCATCAATAGCCCAATAGTTTCATTGAAATGATACCAAAATGGGCATTAAATTTTGCTGGAAGAAACGAGTTAAAGAGCCGGCATCCGTATCTATTTTCTGATATTAATTTTGCATTATAAAACTCCCAAAATTATAAGAAATTTTAGGAAACTTCAAAAAGACTTCGATTCCCGGCCATTTGCCCCGACGCAGAGTTTTTCTCCAGCTGAATGGAAAAGAATGGACACCTACAGACGTCAAAATTATCTGGATGATCAATCTCTACAGAAAATGGAACACTCCGAGAAGTTTGTAGTCCGTCTATTAAAAGACTATGTCATAGTTCATAAAATCTACAAAGAACACAAATGCCCGAATCCGGCAAAAGTCTACGGTGCTGAGGATCGATGTCCCGTCTGCGCTGCCTACATCCATTGGGCTGGATGGCATTATTCGCAAGGATTTAAAGATGACAGATATCCTAAAGGAATAAAGGAAAATCTCGAAGAAGATTTGAATAATTATGGAGGACCGGTGCCGGAATTCTTGTCTCGTCAGCAGCAATGGATCGAGGTTAAAAAGACGCGGGAACAGAAGCGACTCAAACTGGATAAAACACAGGAATCGGAGAAAAAGGAGGAGGAAGAAGAGAGCAGTTCGGAAGAGACCGAATCGACAAAAAATAGCGAAAAGTCGTCGTTGAAAGTGGACAAGACACAGGAATCGAATAGTAATAAGAAGAAAAACAGCTAGACACAATAAATCATTCATTAAATGAAATATTACTATAGTTTTTTGTTATTCTGAGCGCTGATATTCACGACAGCAAGTTTTTTTCCATGATTAGAAGTTTTTGTGCACGCTTCAGGGATTTTACCATTAATCGCCACTGGCTAATTGTCAAAAATCCAGTGGTAAACCGGGAAACGAACCAGTGGTTTTCGGATTAAAAGTCCGGCGAGCTGTCCACCCATTTTCTGAGGCGTAGCCTCCGCCGTACATCAAATTCTCTTTCAGAAAAAGCAATCACTTAAATTTTTTCACAATTACAAATTCCATCATAAATAATGTCCCATACATCCAAATATCTAACAATAAGGAGCAGAGTATCTTGGTAGAAGGCAAATCGTTCCTTTCCCAGGTCGTGAGGATCAACGTTGATTAAAAATCTGTGAAAAATGTCCTTTAAATATCCAACATCGTCTTTTGGATCCGCTTTCGAGAAGGCATTATAGTCCGGGAGGATTACTTTGATGTTCTGAAGGCAATTTGTAGAATTAATATTAATGAAATAAACCTTTTCGAATTCCGCTTCAACTTCCCGGGCATATTTATAGGCTTCAATTCTCTTGCCGGCAAAAAATTGAACAATATCCAGGGCATCTTTGGAGGTCTCGGCCAGGCGGATCAAATCCTTTGGATGAATCTGAAAATGAGAAATTTTATCTTGGAGTTGAATGTTTAGAACCACAAATAAAACTTGACTTGATTTTCGTTTTTTGCGCTGAAGACCTGCCCCATATTATAAACTTTTACATTTTTGACAACCCTTTAAAATTCTGTTGTTTTGACCAACAGCGATATGATCTTCGACTGTTTACCGTTCTATTTTAGACAGCAGAGAGGTGTGAATAAGTCTTTGGGATCAAAAAAACAGAAAAACAAGGTAAAATTGAACCTCCGAGATCAAATACCATTTGAAATTTTTCCGTTTAGCGTTAGGTTGCAAGCCAATCGACAGGAAAAAAATTGTAGAGATTCTCAATGGTTCTAGTGCTGAATGACAAAAAAACGAAAAAATGTATCCTGTGCACAATTTTCCTGGTTTTCATGGCTTCCATCGCGTTCTAGGTGAAGTAACCCCGATTGCCAGTAAGATTTCCTCTGCTTGTTCCCCCAAATCGGGAAAGAAATGTCGTTTCCCCTGCTTGTTCAGCAAAAAAAGGCCGATTTACCACTGTAGAATTCTCTAGACATTCATTTATGAATCGATTTGATAAACCCTCGTCTGTGGGAAAGAAGAAAATGAAAGGAATTGGGAAAAACTGACTTTTTCAATGATGATTTCCAGTAGTCTCGGAGTAATGGCAGGATTATTCAGGAGGCTAATTGGCATGGCACAGGAGACTCGGGATCGACTGACAGAATTGATTAGCTCAATTAGTCCAAAAGAATCGCTTTTATTGATCGATGAAAGCGACCCCGCGACCACCACATGTTATCGAGAGAGGCGCCAAAAGCCAAGCTGGTCGCTGTTTTTATTTCGCTTTCGCTGCTTCCGCAAGGTCATCAGAGACTTCTCACAGTCATTTTATCCCCCTTAAATCTGTCCAAAATGGAAGCTCCTCTTATTCATTCCGCAATAACCCCGGCTATTCTTCAGAAAATCATGCAAAAGGTCAGTTTCGAGGTCATTTTTCTCAAGATATCGTCCTTTTTCAGATGAATTTCAAGGAACTCGCTGCACTTTCAAGGACTTCGACTTTTGGAGAATGGGCTGTTGAATATTTCCGAGGAAAGGAGTTGAAAGAAATCGAAAAAGCCAAACTAGCGGAAGTTGAATTGAAAAAAGTGAGTAAATGCTTGAAATTTTGATTATTTTACCAATTTCCTGGATCGTTTTGGCATATTTCTAAATGAAAATAGCTCTTTTCTCTGTATTTTCATCGGATAAAGTACAAAGTTTGCTCTCGTTTAAATTAAATAGCTGGTTCCTATCAGTGCCGCTGCCCTTTCTTATCACAAAACGTGACTCCAGCATGAGCAAAACAACCGGGGTCGTATCTTCTCCCGAACAGAGACACTTTCTGTTTTTGTAGTTTGAATTTTCTAAAAGACTGGGAGAAATTTGTTGTTCTTTGAAGAAATTTCAAAATCTAGGAGAAATTCAGTTTTCCCCCAAATATTTCCGTGATTGAATCACTTCAAGGCTCAGAGAGTGCGTGTAATTTTTTTTAAAGAAGGCAAAACTAGCATTAGTGGTTTTTTTAAAACTTTGCTCGCAGTGGAAATTGGCACCCTGCCAAGCCCTCATCTGTACCCGGGCCGCCCGCAGTTGTACAACTTTTTTTTAAACCGGACATATCCATCAATTTTAAATTTTGTTTCTAACTGAAAATACCTTTAAATTACCCGATTTCAGATCTTATTTCCCGCAAATGAGGAACAACTCTCCCTGCCCCTTTTAAAAGCCTACAAAAACACCTCAAAATGGCTGGTGGAATCCGCTGAGAAGGAACTGGACGAAACGAAGCAATATCCAGATATTCCAACAGGATTGGTGGAAATAACAGAAGAACGGCTGCAACGGATTACGCATACAGTGGAATTGGTCGAAGTAGTTATCAAATTCTGGAATATTTTGCACAGCAAAGAAGAACGGGCGAAACAGATCTATTTTGATGATTCTGTATTTGGATAATTTGGTTATTTACGGTGTAAATAAAAGTAAATAGGTCTTGAATTTTATGTAGAAGACTCTCTGGAATCTGTCAGTTTTGAATTCAGGCTCAATTTGCTTCAAGGTTTATCTTTATATTCAAGCTCCATGGCTCCTTGACTGACTAATTGAAATTTTTACCAAAAAAAATTATTGCGCTACCCGTATTATCCGCCATGGTAACTGCCCGTAGTTCCCGACCAAGGGAATCCCTTCCCGAAGGGGTGCCATGTTCCCTGTTTCCGGATTCTTGCTCGTTTTATCCTTTCTGCCCCAGGTATTTCTTTTTTTCCCATAAGTTTGCATAAGTTTCTCCTTTAGTCATTTGGAAATAAAATCTATAACTACTCCTTTGGTCGTCATTATCGTGGAAATATGTATAAAATGGCTGTTCTCGGTATAAATCTCGAGTAGATTGTCTCAATTTTTTATTTTTTATTAATCTTTTAGTCATACCGTCTCATTATGGGCTAAAAATAATATTACACACAAAGAAGAAAGGAGAGTAATGTTCGATTTTTGGTTAAAACCAGGAGATGCGTCGTTGAATACCTATGTAACAGATTATTTATAAAATTAAACAAAAATTCAGGACTCTATCGCGATTAGACAGGAAATAGGAAATGTGACAAAACTGAGAGATTTGATACTATCGGGATTTCCAAGAAATCGTGATTCTCTCCGGGAATTCGTCTATTACTTTTCTTTCTATATTGGAGCCAGTTATGTAAGAACTTTCATTTTTTTCCGTATTAAAATAATCTTTCAGTTTTCAATTCCCACAACTGATATTCGACAGATCCATACTGTAATCTTTTCAACAGACGATTGGTGGCCCCATACTCGTTTTACACGGATGATGATTACTTGCCATCGCTGTGAGGAGATTTATTTCTCGAGGCTGAACTGGGGAACTTCCGATTCTGATTTAAACAGATTGTATTCGCAAGCACAGGAGTTATCTCCGTATTACAAAAATAATTACAAGCCACATGTAAATCCGGAAACTGTTGAACAACTCAAACGACAGCAGGCAAATAACATGAAACAAACCAGCGAATAGCGAAGTTCAATTTTCTTCTATTGAAATAAATTGTGGATTATTTGTATATTCTTAATTTTATTCGATCTTCAAACGGCTGGAAAATGAGCGGCAACTCTTCTTTTCTTGAAATTGAAATCATTTCGTCAAAGAAACCTGTGACTTTTTTATCACAAGCCCGGCCCGCTAACCATTGATGAGCATTGGATCAGGTGAGATAATCGATGTGACCATTCCGCTTCTACAATTCTCTTCAGGATTTTTGTTTGAGCTCGGGTTTTCACTAATGGAACCGTCCTCGTATATTATACGTTTTGGAAACCAATTACCAGCCATGGTAACTTGCACTAGTTTTCCGCCCAAGCTTCTGGCTGTTCACTTTTTCCAGTCAAAATTTTATATGCGCCGGCTATCCACTCTATTTGTAGTCTTATTTCCCTTGGAAGTTTTTGCAAGAATTGGTCAGAATTACACTTTTTCTCGTCAGCTAGGGGATTTATATAAGATTGCAATAGTCTCTAAAATGCCTGGGTGAGTCAAAATGTTTTCGTGTAATCTTTTGCTGCCATTCTAGACATTGGTTTTCGCTGTGGAGAAATGTCGACGACAGCGGAAGTGGTGAAGAAACTAGAATGGTCTCATTTCACTTCAATTTAAATATTGAAACGGTAGGTTACAAATTTCAATAACCGATTTAAAAGTTTAGAAAACGACCAATCTGACTATGTACGTGGGTTACGATGAGATTACATATATTGCGCAGACAATCTCAATACCCTATCCGAGGAATCAGGATTCTCACAACGAATTCCTGTATTATTTTACGTTCTACAGGGGAGGAAGTTATGCGAGCTTCTTTTTTAAAAAGATTTCCCCTCCTGGTCTCACGGAACCTATTTTATTCGTATTTTAAAAAACAAAGTTTCAGTTTACAATTCCAACAACGGATGAGGAAGAATTGCACACAATTATTCTTCCAACCAGCATTTGGTGGTATCCTACACACATAATTAAGCGAATGATGATTATATGTGACTATTGTGACGTGGAGAAGGATCACGTCTACTTTTCTTTGTTGAATTGGGGTAAATCGAATTCGGAGTGGCGAAGATTGGAAGCCAAAGCACAGGAAATGGCGCCCTATTACCGTAAGGCAGAAGCCATGATTCATAATGAGACGATTGCCAATCTAGCCCGTTATGTTTAGAGGTAGAATTCTAATCTCGGCCCTGTTGTTTTCCCAACTGTTAAAGTAGTTTTTTTCCAACAAGTTTCTATTAAACAGTACATAGGAAATAAATACAGTTCCAGTATCATTGATTTATTTACATAATTATTTATTCCCGTTGGATACCCAATTTCTTCCGATAAAAGGCCCCTTAGGTCGATTAGGCGGAATTTGCGGCGAAACTGGCAGCGCATGATATGGCGGCCCGGGCGGGAATGATCATCTTACCGTTTGTAGTTTGCTCCTGTTTTACCTACAAATTTTGAAGATATTAGGCTTACCGGAAAAAGAGGAAAAAAAATTTACCTCAGGATGAGAGAAGGTATAGGTCAAATAAGGTAAGTGGTCTGGGCCGATTTTTTCAGTCGAATATTTTCACTTTTTGCTCTTTCCCGTCTTTCTGAATAATCCTCGGCCCTTTCAACTAGTTTTAGAATTATTTTAGTATTTTCTGTAGCT
Source organism: Oscheius sp. DF5033 (assembly GCA_964036215.1). Classification (NCBI taxonomy): domain Eukaryota; kingdom Metazoa; phylum Nematoda; class Chromadorea; order Rhabditida; family Rhabditidae; genus Oscheius; species Oscheius sp. DF5033. The sequence goes on along the minus strand of CAXIWN010000013.1, from coordinate 1,517,759 downwards.
TCCGTGTCGAACACCCGCCACTTTTCCGTAATTTATCAGCCAAGAGGCTTTGAACTTGATAGCGGACAGATTTTCAGGTAAAATTCTTGTGCATGAAATACGGCGGGGAATCTGTGGCGCGCATTTTTAATAGTGAAGAAATTATCAGTATCTTTGTTAAAAGAACAGAAAATAATCACAAGGAAGTTGAAGTGGATTCAAAGCCTGATTCTCGATTTAAAACGGACATTTTACTGTCTGTGTACAATTACGCGGCAGGATTCCTTTTTTTACTAATCTATGTTTTTTAATTTTAAATTACTCGCAATAGGACTGGAAAGATCCATTGGATATTGAAACCTCTTCTTCTTTTGAATTCCGAAACTTGTCCTGATGTCCATTTTCTCTTTTTCTTGGATGGGTTTATTTTCGAAATTTCTAAATAATCCAAACGTGTTTTAAACCCATCAATCTCTCCCAATAAAGGGCTAATAGGTGGAATCTGCGCGTCGATTAGCAGGCGGTCAGGTTGCACTTGATATAGGGTTGATTCTCGGTATCCTTCTTCCACCTGTCATTCTCGACGTATTGCCTTCTTTTTTTTGTACACTCCCACTTTCCTCATTTTTTTCTTACTTTCAGTCTCGTTTTATCCGCCATGTCTGCAGTCGTCTTCTTTGTCGTTTTCTGCACCCTCCTCCACCATGGGATGTCCTGCATCCCTACTGTCGACCGTAAATTTTTCTAACTTTTTTTAAAAATAATTTTAGCCATGGCGGAGGAGGGCTGGTCCCTGGAGGAACTGGAACAAATGTCGACAAGGTCGGTTCTTATGACCACTGTCCTGGAGATGACAAGCACACTCGAACCGACTAGCCCAGCTGAAAGCTCGACCACCACAACGACGGAGGCTTCAACAACCTCTACTGCAACAAGTTAGTTTTTTCTCAAAAACCGGGTAAGAAGATACTGTCCCCTCAGTTTTCTCTGTCATTCTACAGAAGTTTCAGTTAAAAGTCTAAAAAAAAGTTTCATTTCCAGGTACCTCAACAAGTACTTCAACAAGTACTTCCACGACAACAACATTACCGCTCAGTAAGTTTCCGTTAATTTATTTAAAATCACTGGATTTTTACAAATTAATTTAACGATGTATTCCCCTTTTCTGCATTTTTATTTTACATGTTAAAATCTAGCAAAATGGTTCCCTTGTAACAAAATTCTCCAATATTCAGCATGTTTGAATGGATGGACGATAAATCCATCAAATAATTTCTGCTACATGGTAATATTGTATGGAGGTACAGGAGGCACAGACGACCCCGAAACCGTATGCAGTAACGAGGAACCAGGAGCACATGCCGCATCCGTGGCTGATTCCAATGAAAATGCTTTCATTACGAGTATGTTACGTTTTTTAAATGAAGGAGATTATTCGTAGTTATAATATGGACATGGTATATTTTTAGTGTATATCCAAATGGCTCCTTCGGTGGTATATACTAGTGATATTTTCCTGGGCGGAATATCTACTACCCCTGGAATTCCTGGAGATCCATCTTGGTCCTGGAGTGACGGATCAACTGTAATTCTCTCTTTTTTTCTATTTTATAACATTTTCAGTATACCGGTTATGAAAACTGGAATGGTGCTCCAATTAATAATGTAATGTTTCAATGTATGACGGTAAGAGAAATAACTAATATTAGCATAAATTTGGTATTTGTCAGATTAACCAGTTCAGTGGTTTATGGTCTAATGACAATTGTAATACTGCCGGCATAGACATCCTGTGCAAAATGCCAGCAATGTGAATTGAAAAAATAATGATTTCTACCAATTTCCTTCCTTGGCCATCTTGTCACTTATTGTAGTCTATTTTCCGTGTTTAGCTCATTATTTCCTTGAAAACTGATGCATCCGTCTCATAATAATGAATCTCCACCTACAATAACATACAACGTAATGTACGGTAGCGTATGGGTAAAATAATACGGAAAATAGGCAAAAACAACGAGGAAACACAACAAGATAGAAAACAAAATCATTGCAGCAATCAAAAATATATAGGATATCTTGAAAATTCGGGGAAAATTCTGGATAAAAAAACAAGAAAAACTGGAATTTTTGATGCAAAAAAAAAAGAGATTTTAGAAGCCTGCAGTTCGACTGTAGAACTGGAAGAATATAGCAGAAATTGTAGAAACTGGGCGCATACCCTAATAATTCATGAAGTTCTCCCGAAGAACAACTATTTCATCTTGGAGGAGATTGAAAGTTTTCTTTTCATCTTGTTCTGTGGGATCATGTTCCCTGTTCCAAGCTTCCATTTGAATCAAGTCCAATTTTGCACCTTCAGGTAGTGTTCCTTACCCCAACATCTGGTACACCACAATTTCAGCCCCCTTTTAGTTTCTTTGAAATTTCACAGAGAATCTGCGGCTTGCCCGTAAATTATCAGTCAGAAGAACTGGGACTTGATAGGTCAGATTCTCGGGGCTAATTTCTTCCGCAAGACTGCTTTTAGATATTCGATGCAACCTTTTGGCAGTACTTTCGCTGAAATAAATGGTCTGAAAAAGTTCCACAGAAAACTATAAGTTAAATATTTTACAATCTGAGCGGCCCTCGTATTCTGAGACGTTCACCGTCCTCTCAGCCGCCGTTCCATATCCTGGAATACACTCCAGGAATATTCAACATATTATCAGCCTAATAAAGTTAACCCGAATAATTGGCTATATTTGGAAGAATTTGGATGTCGATTAGCCGGTGATCAGGTTGCACTTGATCGGAGGCTGACTCTCGCGATGATATCCGCCTGTCAATTGTTGCGCTCTGTCGACTCAAGGGCTTTTTGTTTCGTCTTTTTCTTTTCTTATTTCCTTTTCAGAAAATGTTGGCTGCCCTTTTCCTTGTCGCCCTTCTGGCTCTCTTCCAGTCTGGAATTCCCTGTATTCCTACCGTGGACCGTAAGTTATTCTTCTTTTCTTTAAAAAAATAATTTTAGCCATGGCGGAGGAGGGCTGGTCCCTGGAGGAACTGGAGCAGATGTCGACAAGGTCGGTTCTTATGACCACTGTCCTGGAGATGACAAGCACCATAGAGCCCACAAGTCCAGCAGAGACTTCGACAATCACGACAACCGAGTCTCAGACAACTACCACAATTCCTCCTACTACTACAAGTAAGTTTTAAATAGAAATTTGGGTTCAAAAATGACAAAGCATTCATTTTTTACGTGAAATGATGCGTTTTCAGCAACGTCGACGACATCGACGACGTCTACTACCACAACGACCTCTATAACGACGACGACAACCACAGGGCGTAGGTTTTATTTCATTTAATAATTTTCCGGCCATTTTCAGCATGTCCCCCAGACTGGGTATATTATACGAACGATTACTGTTATCGATTTCTTGTCGCAGGAGGAGGCATTACACCAGAAAATTATTGTATAGGCTCATTTGTTGGAGCACATGCCGCCTCTGTACTAACAGCAGGAGAAAATGCTTTTATTGCCAGTTTGTCGTTTTTCAAAGGAAAGAAAAACTACAAATTCAGCGTATCTGCAGGGCGTGGCTACTACTGGAAATGTGTACCTTGGCGGAACATCTACAACTCCAGGAACACCAGGAGCTCCTTCGTGGATGTGGAGTGACACCCAGACCGTAATTCTTCACATTTTCTCGCAATTTCGACTTTTTTCAGTATTCCTATGAAAATTGGAACGGTGCACCAATTAATAATGCTATGTATCAATGCATTACGGTAAGAGAATTAAATAAAAATATAATTTGATGATTCAGATGACGGTTACGAGTGGTTTATGGATCAATAATGCGTGTACAAGTACTGGATTGAATGTATTGTGCAAGCTGGCAGCAATGTGAACCATAAAATTTATAATTTTAACACATTTTGGCATTTTTAACTATCTTTAGCTACTGCTCAGGATTTACGGATCTTCCCGTCTTATTTTTCCTCCTCCTATTATTCTCTGTATTGTTTTAACGTAATTTAAGTGTTTCAATTGATTTCTGATACAGTTTATTATTTGTCAATGCTTGTATTTTATCAAAATAGACAAAAATTTGTCCGAGATACTGTAGAATCGTGTGATATTCAAAAAGTTAAGGTAGAAAAACACGGGGGATGAGATAGATTTTGAAGTAGAGAGACAGATGACAACTCGGAAACTGGACAAAATATGCATGGAACACCTCGGGATCAAATACAACGCAATGGACGGAAATGCACGGGGAAAATGATACGCAAAAACAGAAAGAAAACATCGACAACAAGATAGAAACTAGGAAAACGATTGCAGCAATCAGAAATATACAGAAATTTGAGGGAGGTAAGGGGCTTTGAGGAAAATTCTGGACAAAACCGAGAAAAACTGGCGTTTTTGATGCAAAAAGTTAGTTTTTAAAAAACTTGGACTGAAAGATTACGGTATAATTGAAAAAACATAGGAAAAAAACTCTAACAATTCGTGCATTTCTCCCGAAGGACAACGATTTCAGCAATCAGAAATATACAGAAATTTGAGGGAGGTAAGGGATTTTGAGGAAAATTCTGGACAAAACCGAGAAAAACTGGCGGAAAAAACTCTAACAATTCGTGCATTTCTCCCGAAGGACAACGATTTCAGCTTGGCGAGAGCGAACAACAGCCGGAAGAAGGCGAGGAACATGGGGAACAGTCACCCGTGCTGTGGGAGAGGAATTAATTCGAATGAGATGGAGGAGCCTGTCCTCTGTGATGCTATCCTCCCGATCAGAAGGTTTACAGCCGCTTTCCATAAAGTTATCTCCCCAGCTCTGCTTACACAAACTATTCCAAAGATTGAAAGCTTTCTCTTCGTCTTCTTCAGTGGAATCGTGTGCCTTGTCCCATGCTTCTTCCATTTGGATCAAGTCCAATTTTGCACCCTGAAATAGGGGAATTATTAGCGTAAAAAACCCCGAAGCCGGGAAAATAATTGTGATTTGCCCGTCGAAAAACTCAAAAATAGGCAAAACAGCCAATTTTCGTTTGGTCTTCCTTATTGGTTTAATTTAGACGCTGTTCCCTTTATTTGCGGCTATTTACCAGAGAACTTTGACCCTAAGCAATATATCGAGAGTAGTTTGAGAAATATTGGCCTTGGAGAATCGAACCTGCATCTTTTGAATCACAAATGCTTGCACTCTCCTGGATTTCGCCCTATCTTCTGTATGTGTGCGCCTAATTTCCCCGATTTCCTAGTTCTGGACAGTCCCAGTCCATTTCAAACGCCTATTTAAATCCAAAAAAACCACTTTTAGCATTAGAGGAAACTTGGTCTTGTTGGACAAGTAGAGGTAATGAATAAACACAGCTTCATCAGTTGGCTTTGCCGACGATTTCTTCCCTCTACCCGCTCTGTCGTGGAGGACAATTGTAGCAGTCGCCCTCAGCATGTCCTTCTATAATTTTTGTTATTAAAAATCAGTGAAAACCGTGAATTTACCTCAATTGTGTATCTGTTCCTGAAAAAAAAGTGAGGCTCCTCCGACTTCGGCTTTTTGATCATATGAGAGGGAACATCAGAGACATCTTGAGCATGGAAGGGCTGGACGACATTCCTGGCTCTAATTCCTTTAGATTTAGGACTTGCTGACAGGATGATGACTTCAGGAGACTCAGAAATATCCTCTACATCAATTACTGAAGCTGGAGATGGCGGAGAGATATTCATCGGAATCCTTTCGGACAAAATCCGTTGAGATTTACCAATTTTGACCTCGATTTCTGGTGTTAATTTGGGCGGCTCCTCATCGAGTCCCACTACATCGATAAATTCCTCTTCTTCCGGGTCTGATTTATGGATTTGGGCAGCTAAATCAGGAGCCGGCGTTCCGGCTCTCTCCGGGATTTCTTGAGAGACTTGCTGAACCAATGGACAGGGGATCCGGCTCATGGTATCAGCCAAAATCTCCGGGTCAGCTCGAGGAGTTGGCGGATCTTCCATAGCCGGCCTCTCTTCGACAGCAATCGGAACTTTTGGAAGCAGTAGATCCGAGGATTCCTTCGGTTTCTTGGAAAATCGACCATTTTGACGGCTTCTTGGAGCTGTTTTCCTCTTCTTGGCAGCTGGTCCTCCTTGATGGACAGGAGTTTTCTGCTTCCTCGGTCGGCGAACATGATCCAAAGTTTGAACGGCAGAAAGCGGTGGATAATTCTGGGCAGTCAACCTCGTCTGTTGGTAAATTTTCTGCATAATTTCCTCAAGATGTTTTCTAGCTTCCTCCATGTTCACGGGAGGACTGACAGACATTTTTGTGAGGCCTGGAACAAAATTTTGACCCTATATAAATGCATTTTTTCTGAATGTTTTGAGATCCCCAGAGGTTTTAAAAATTTCCATAATACAGGAATACTTTAGGAGCAGAAATTTCCGTAAACAACTCAAAATTTCTCAATGTTCATAAAAAATTTCGAGGAATTCCCCATTTTAGGCTCCAAAAATACGAAATATTTTATTCCTTTAGAGTTATAGCGTGTTTTAAAGTATTTTCGAATCAAATTCTTCAAGAATTTTAACTAAAAATCTTTAAAATAGTCAGGAAATTAGAATTTGCCCAGTTTTTACGACCCGGAAGACTACCACCGCCTCAATTCCTTAACCATGTGCGAGATTCCCAGACAATTTTTATGGAAAAAAATGGGAGATAGGCTGATTATTTATCGACCATAAATTTTTTGGAACAATATAAAGAAGACCTACCTTTGAGAGACTAGAAGAATGATAGAAGATCCGAAGAGGCGATGAAAAAAACTAGAATCCCTGAAAAGGCGAATATTTTTAAGAAGATTTCACCGCCTCCACGAGGATTTCCAAGGGATAAAGAGTGGTGTGAATATAGGAATTGAAAAATGTGTTGTTGTTTAAAGAGAACACAAAGAGTTCCACAGCTGGCAGCTGGGAAGGAGAAGGCTCGCTGGACGGCAGCGAGCTGGCCAGGATTAGAGGTCAATCAATAATGCCTCGGAACGTCATTGGCAATAGGCAGGGCACATTGGAGAGGAGGGGAGAAGGGGGGAAAAAGGGGAGTGAAGAAAGAGATCGGGGAAGGGGACAAAGGGAGAAGGACAGGAGGACCCAGGCTGTGTGAGAAGAATTTTTCCTTGTTCGAAAAACTCACTGACCTCTTGAAATTGCGGGAAAAGAGGGGAAGAAAAGGGGGAAACGATTGGGGAAGGGCGTAAAGGAAGGGAGGAGGAGGACCACCCAGGCTGCCAACTTCCTCGCTCAAAAAATTCACTGGCCACTCGAAATCGCGGAAGAAAAAAATTGTTGCATTTTGAACTAAGGAATGTCCAAAAATTAAAGAGACACCCATAAAACAGCCGCAGGAAGTAGTCTCAGACTTTATCAAACCAGAGACAGGAAAGGCGTTTTCAGGTGTGGGGTGTTCTCGGCCGAGAATCAATAAAAATGTGTAAAGACCACTGGCTTCTTTTCAATTTGGTCGGAGAAGAAGAAAATCGGCAGACTCTGGATCCTTATTATCGTTGGCGGAAATTCAAAAAGTGTCAATTTCTGGCGACCATTTGCCGTCTTGCGCAAGAGATAAAGGCGAGATCTTGACCTCCAGCTGTGAGCAAGTATCTCATACGGGAAAAGGATCAGAAAAACACGGAATAAACACAGAAAATATCATATTTCATGATAGATTTTGCAGCGTAGATTCAGGCGTAAACACGAATGACCTGAGGATTTCGTTGACCCCGCCAGCTGGAAGAGGCGTGTACTCGAGTAGAGAAATCAATAGCAAAGGTTGCAACCTGTCCAGGCGGATTAGCCAGAGGCGCAGATAGGTTACCAAGGGAGACGATGCTTATCCGTGGGGAGCAGGTAGCAATCAAAGAAAGGCGAGATTAGATGGCAGAGGAGGGGAAGGCTGGCACAAGGCCGGGATAAGCCGAGGGGAATCGAGCGGATTTTGACTAAAAAATACAATTTGATTTTTGAAATTCATAGACTGTTGTAGTTGGTTTCCAACTTTGGGAAAATCATGTGCTGCGGAACAGGGAATCTGCCGGTTAGATTCCACGTTTTCCATGGAAAATTCAACAAATTTACCTGGTTTCCAAACTGGTTCCACAGCGTTCATTTTATTCCGGTACTGGAAATCGTAGATTTCTTGTTGGTTGGGTCTTGATTGGAGTTGAATCCTGGGATTTATAGGCTGAAAAATACTGTAAACCCAGCAGCTGGAGTAGCATAATTTGAAAATTTTTTTGCCTCCAGGTGCCTGCCCACAGCTTTCGACTACTATTTTCTTTATTATACAGCTCTTTCTGACCCAAATGAAGCCAAATAATTCATGTTTTGGTCATGAAAATCCTCATTTTAAACAGGCGCCATTTTAATATAAAGATGACAATATATTCCCATGTTTACGTATTGGCAGTCCTTGATAATTCATATTCTCCTTATCCATAGAATTATTTCTTTACAAAAATTCGTTGTGCTATGAAAATTGCTTGTAAACTGTTTGAAACACAACTTCCCGTCAGGAGTACGCAATAAAATCGGATTTTTCCATCGACGGCAGGACGCCATTATGGCACAGGGGCGCTTGATTAGAAACTGCGAATAATCAATGGAAAGCAGGGGGAAATCGCTTGTTTAGATCTGTTTATTCCATTTTGTGGAGGAAAAATGATGCCGTCTGATGAAGTAAGCCTGATTTCTTTTAAATTTACAGGGCAATTTAGTGCGATTGCCTGAAACTGACATTCTCTTATTTGACAAAATGGATCTGTCGAACTGCGCTGTCCAAGAAAATGAATGCTCATGTCAGTCAATTCCTTTTTCCGCCACTTATGAAACTGGAAAAGCTCTCTTCTCATTTATTGAAAATGATCGTAGAAAAGGTAAGAAACGAGCTATCGAGCTATCTCTGGTCATTTTTTCTATCAAAGTTGTTTTTGATGGTCAGATCTCGGTAACGAAGAGCCAGATTTGAGAACAATTTTAACCATCGGCATCCAAATTAGTAAAAACCATTGGAAATCGGAAGAGAAAAATTGAAATTTCGCAGTGAAAGAAAAAAAAGCCGGCAAAAGCATAAAATTTGGTAAATTGTTTGAATTTTCTGCCGAGTTTATCGACTATTTAAAAAAATTCATAATTCCTTGAAGTTACAATCAAAAATAGCGGTAAATTGATTATTTTTTCTACTCTACAAGTTAATACCAAATTTTCTTTGATGCGCTCGCATTTTCAGATGGATTTCAATGCCCAATGTTCCCTGATCCGCACATCGAAATTTGGAAAATATTGCGTCGATTCATTTGGGCCAGAAATCGAAAGAATTGTCTTAACATCCCAGAACAATTCTTTTGGAATAATGCTCTATTATCCAAACGAAGATCGTGGTCCTTATTTCGTCAAAGATTTGAACCAAGACGGAGTAGCCCGCCAAGACGGTCGCTTGAGACCGGGAGATGAGATCATAGCCGTCAATAAGAAAAGGATTTCACATAAGAATTTGCTATCTGTGAAGCAACTCTTCAACTCGAGGAGGAGATGCATTTTGGTTATTAGACGACACAAAAGTTTTCTGTACAGAGAGGATGCGGTAGTCATGAAGGACCTCATGAAGCAGCCTTTTTGGCGGGAGAGGAAGGTTGGTTGAAGCTGTCGCCTTCTAAATTGGACCATTTTGTTTCAGAAACCAACAGAATTCGAAGTAAAGTTAATCAAAACTGACAATATTTTCGGGATGACCATTTCCAGCACAAGTTCTCCGTCTCAAGCGGAAGATTTTGCCATTTATTCCCATTATGTGATATCTATTGTCTGTGGCAGTCAAGCTGATGGTAAACTCAAAGTCGGAGATCAAATTCTATCAGCGGATGGGCGAAAATTGGAGGATAAATCGTCGGAACAGATTCCTGGATTGTTTGGAAGTTTGTCAGAAGTACGATTGCTTATTGAACGACGTGGTTGAATACAATTTTTGAATAATTTATTACGTGTACACTATAAATACAATTTTTAATGAAGGATGTTCAAATTCTCTTCCAGTTTCTTTTATTATCTTCTGAGTGGAAAATTCAAATTTAGCACTTTTTGGAACAACTTTACCGTTCGCTGCTTTCCACAAATCCTCATTGAAAGACGAAATTAGTAGTAAACATATTTATTTAATTCGTGAATTCACAATAAATATCAAAAAAAGAACACCCAAATTATTTTAAATTTCCTGTACCAGTTCTAGCAGTTCATCCACCGAGTGTTCGAGATTTTCCAAAGATATATATTTTCGTGTACAATAATAAGGCAGGATTTTGCAATAAATAAGCTAAGATTTAATGAATAAGATCCCAATTCTTCTGAATATTTTGTACCAGTTCCAGAATCCTTGTGCTTCTTTTCAGTAGAATTCCATGGACAGGGGAAACTTCATAATGGGGGGCTTCTACCCGACGCTTAATCCGTTCAATGTGATATTTTTCACCAAACGCGATGAAATTGAGCTGGCTTCGAATCAACTGTTGTAGCTCCACCAGCTGAAAATATAAAATTTATTTTTAAAAAAAGGAAAACTGACCTCTAAAAGTTCCTTTTCATCTCGTTTAGCTGCTAGATACCGTTGTAATTTGTCTCCTTGAAGTTCTTCTACCAAAGCTTGGCCCCATTTTGAAGTTTGACAGAGACTGACAAGGGTTTTTGGGCGCATTTTTGACAGAATCTTTTGATGAAGGAAGGCAGGAAGTGAATTTTCTTGTTGGAGATTGAAGGTGGCCTGCATTGTGGTGAAAATGATCAGAACTGGCGTTCCAAAGCGTAAAACGGCCAACAATTAAATATTAAATGCGTCACGTTACCGCTTTCGATTGATTTATGTCTAAAACATCGCTTTGGAGCTTGGAGAATTGCACGAATTTCCGGTTTCTATACCCTGTTCTGCTATGATTCCATGCCTGGAAGTAAGTCAACTTCCTACAAACTTTTGCTTCATAAATTTAGATCTGTTTATTCTACGTTGGACGAGAGATTCTACTGCGTATATCCAATGGTTGGAAAATAGCTCTACTTCCTCCTGGCAATCAAATCGACTCTTCACACCCGAAAATGGTGGCCATAGCTTGCCAGACAGAGCCGTGGTTAAATATGGACAAATCTAGCATATTCCGAAAGTTTGGTGAATTAGGAGGTGTTCCTCATATACTCACAAAGATTTTCGAAAAGGTAAGTGCTTTTTGGGCACGCGTCCCTGAAAATTTGTAATCCAAATTTTGCGCGCTCTGTTCCACTGAACAATTCCACTATGTCAGCGCACCTCGTGTTTTAGCCAAATTGAAATGACAATTTCAGATGGATTTCGATTTACAATGTCGGCTAATCTGTACATCAAAATTCGGAAAGTGGGCCATTAAAGAGTTTGGGAATGAAATCGAAACAATTACGGTCGCCTCCAACGAGCAAAACCTTCACGGAATCTCAATTTATCACGTTAACGACCAAACTGGACCTATTTTTATTCAATCAATCGATAGGAACAGCAATGCTTATGGACGATTGCGACCAGGAGATGAGATAATGGTTGTGAATGGCGAAAAAGCTTACAACAAATGGTATCGAGAAGTTCAAATTTTGATTGAGTCACAAAAGACGTGTATTATAACCATTCGACGGCATAACAGCATATACTTTAAAGGAGATTTATCCGTCAGCAAGGAACTTGTGACGGAGTCGTTTTGGCGGGAATTGAGGGTATGTGAATATCCTATAATTTATTCTTCTTCTTTTTTAGAAACCAACAATATTAGAAGTTAACATAGTAAAAGACGGTAGAGGCATTGGGATGATAATCTCTAGTTCACCGCCTTCTGGTGATCCTGCAACATATTCCCATTTTGTAACCTCTATTCTGATGGGAAAACCAGCTGATGGTAAACTCAAAATTGGAGACAAGATTTTGGCAGTGGACGGGCATAAAGTAGACGATAAGCCGAATGAAGGAATTGTTAACCTGCTTCGATTCTCGTCTTCAAATATACGATTACTTATTGAACGACGGATTTGATCACAAATTTATTGTTTTCCGCTGTGTTATTCCAATTTTTATTGATGAAGAATATCCCAATTGTCTTGAACTTTCTTTACTAGTTCCAGAATTTTTGTGCTCCTTTTGCGGAGATAGTCAAGATGTGTATGTTGGCTATACCGATCCAGTTGATATTTTTCAGAAATGGAGATGAAATGAAGGGAGTTCTTCGTGATTTTTTCCAAGTTGATCATCTAAAAAATATATATTTTCAAAAAAACAAAATTTAACCTGAAGTAGATCAAATTCCTGATGCTTGGCAATGACGTAGCGTTCAAGTCTGGCAATTTGAAGATCTTCTATCGAATCGCGGCCCCATCTTGAGGTTTGATACAGTCTGACAAGGGATCGACCGTTCATTTTGGCCAAAATTCGTTGAAGAATAGCCGCTGGGAGGGGATTTCCTTGTTGAAAACTGAAGCAAGGACACATTTTGGCACAGAAAGCAGTAGAAAATAACAAATTTTCCTTTTTGAAAATAAAATTATTGGATTTCCCGCTTTTCATAATAGAGCAAATTTACATACGATTAATTTCGATCGAAAAAACACATCGATTGTCAGGAATTGCTAAACATTTACTAAAAACAGGCGATTCTTAATGAATTTATTAATTAAAAAAATAAGAATACAATCTTCTCAAATTTCATGAATTTCATGAAAAAGTTGAAACATTCAGAAATAGGCAAAATCTACGGTAACAAAATTTGTTAATGGGATCATCAAAACATAATTTCTCAATTTTCTCAATTTTGATGAATAAGATCCCAGTTGTCTAAAATGTTCTGGATCAATCGGATCCGCCTGATATTTCCAGCAATGCGAAGCTGAATTGCTTCCTGGCGTATTCCCGAACGCTCTTCTGCTAATAATATTTTATTCGTATTAAGGGCATATCTCTCATAATATTTTATATAATGAAGAGTGCTTCTACCGATGTATTTAAATTCTAGCCACTGAAAACTACAAGCTCCTTTCCCTTCAGTTCCTTTACCTTTATAATTTCGTAGTCATCCCTTTTGGCAGTAACGTATCGCTCAAATTCTGAAGCTTGGAGTGTTTCCACGGCATTTCGGCCCCATTTTGAAGTTAGGTACAATTTTACAAGTGTCTTGAGATTTATTTTGGATAGAATTCGACGAAGAATAAAGGCAGGTATAGGATAATTTTTGAAATTGAAGGAACTGCACATTTTGGAAATGTGGAAGAGCAAATTGGCGCTTTTCCACGACGAAAAACCGTTTTTTCCGCCTTTTTGCAATAATTTTGCAGCACATTTACCATCTAAGAGCGTTTATAAACCAACGGCGTGACTAACTTATTGATTTTCCCTTTAAAAGCCTGTCAAGAGGTGAAATATTGAATAAATGACAAAAATTGATGTAAAGAGTTCATTTAATGGATTTTAATAAATTTAAAAGAAAATACTTTTATCCATGAATGAGATCCCAATTATCCAGCGTCTTCTGTGCCAATTCAATTAGCCGCCTACTATTTTCCACAACTTTTTTAAATGGCTTTGGTGGTATGAATCCTCCCGTTATCTCGTTCAACTCTATAAATCGCTTCAGATCGCGTTTTTCACGACTATAGATAGCATGAAGAGAGCTGCTATTGATCCTTCTAACCTCCAGTAACTAAAAGTAGTGGACTTCGTTATTTTAAAAAACTAAAATAACCTTTAAAAGCTCCTGTTTATCCCGTTTGGCCGTCAAATATATGTCCAATTTTTTCGTTTGCAGCTGTTCGACGAGAGCTTGCCCAAATTTTCCGGTTTTACACAATTTGACGAGGGTTTTTCCATTCATTTTGGCCAGGATGTTTTGGAGAATGCGAGCAGGCAGGGAGAATTCTTGTAAGTTGAACGAGGAGGCCATTGACTAGGGGGAAATTATAGAGGGAAATGTAGGAAACGGAATCCAAATGGAGGAAAGCGAAAAAAGGCAAAGCTGTAGTAAAAATCGATGCATCAAACTTTTCCACACCTTGGACTACAAGGATGGTACAGATCAATATTTATTGAAAGATTTAAGAGAGAATTGCCAAGTTAATCCTCGTAATATATGCGATTATGCAGTCGCAGCAGGAATTCAGCCTAAAAATCTCTCGGCTTTTCCGAAAATCACCCAAGGCGATTCTGGCCCATATTTTACCAGTGAAAACAGTTGGATTTATGAATATTTATTGTAATAATACTCATCTTATAAGGAGGATATGACTCACGTGAAGCCACTAGAGCCAAAAACTTTGTCTCTTATGCGACCCATTACGATATGTTTTTCCTTAGAAAAATCCCAAATATCATCTTCTACAAAATGAAACATGACAAAGTTTCAAGCCAATCCAAATCCAGCTGTCCAATGTTTTTTGCACCGTATCCACAATTTCTTTTAGCATGGGCCAATTTCGATATCATTTTCTTTGGTAATTTCTTCTGTTCCATAAAACTTTGATAATAATCTACTGCTTGACTTTTCTCTCTCAAAAGCTCATCGATATGTTTTCTACTTGGGATCGGAACGAGTTTTAGTACCTTTAGTAAAATTTGTTGGAAAATCATGGCAGCAAGTGGATATTCTTGGAGATTGAAGGAAGAAGGCATTTTCAACTGAGAAAATAAAGTGGAATAGTCAGGAGAAATGGGAAAGCGAAGACGGAATACGCTGTTCGATGCAAAATGATCAATAAATATTTATTGTCATCAAAATTATTGTCCTCAGTCATGAACCAATGAACTGATCCAAGTGAAACGTCTTCTTGATTGATTTGGTTTTGCAGCCACGATATGGAGTTCCTTTTCAGCTTGAGTCCAGTCATCCAACGTCTCCTCTATGCGACCAATAATTTGTATGAGTTGATCCAGCGATGGGTTGATTAGATCAGGGCGTCCTATTTCCAGTTCGACAATTCTTTCACATATTCTCCGGCGCATTTTCTTATCTTGCATAAGATTTTCGAGCTTTTCTCGTGTTGGATTTGGCTGAAGCTCTAGGACCTGGAAATGAGATATTCTGTAGAATTGAAAATAAACAACCATCTGGATTCTTTCCCGCTTGGAGGTCGCGTAGCGTTCCAATTCATCTCCTTGGAAATATTCAACCATAGCTTGTCCCAATTTTGAAGTTAAATAAAGTCTTACGAGAGCTTCTTTATCCATTTTAACCAAAATTTGTTGAAGAAGAATGGGAGGAAGAGGCTCTTGGAGATTCCAGGACGACGACATTTCGAGCAAAAACGAAAAGAAATACGATGAATATTACACAGAAAAGCGAATTCTGAGGAAAGCTGCTGGTAAAAATTTCCTTGCTTCCCTCCAAATTGATTTGCTCCGATAGCAGCTGTCATTTTCAGTTGTGATAAAGGCCAATTTATTTCGAAAAGCCAAAACCATCCGTTGTGGTCTAGTGGTTAGGATTTACGGCTCTCACCCGTAAGGCCCGGGTTCGATTCCCGGCAACGGAAGAAATATTTTTGATTTTTCCTCTACGTCAGGGATGAGCGGGTCCGGCTTTTTTCAACCCGGGTCGGTTCCGGGTCGGGTCCGACCTCCCAAAAAAAAGGTCGGGTCGGGTCCGGTCCGGATCCCAAGGTAGGATCCGAAAATCGGGTCGGTCCGGGTCTACCCGGACCGGAACCGGCCGTTTTTCGGTCCGGTTCCGGGTCCAAAAATTCCCAATTATCAACTCGAATAAAAAATGATTTCATGACGTAAGAAGGCAAATTTATTATGAAAAAATAACAAGACACAAGGTGTCTGGGCGACACAAAATCTAATCATTGGCTGGACGGATTTCATTTGTTTTTTGCAGTCGATAGAGCACATCGGACTGTCCTTTAATGAGTTTTGGCACCTACATCTGCTAACTCTTTCTATTAATAATATCGAAAATGAACTAATAGCCGCCGCCATTAATTTATTTTTCCACGGGATGATCCCAAAAAACTCATTACAATCCGATGTGCTCTGTTGACTGCAAAAAAACAGAAATGAAATCCGTCCAGCCAATAAGGAGTTCTTGTGTCGCCCAGATGGATGCCAAATTTCCATGTAAAATTTCAAAATTTCGTTTCGCGGCTGTCGAGCATTCACCTTTAAAAATATTTTATCCAAACTGTGGGCATCGGAAGTGTCTAATTTTAGTGAACACATTGAGAGCAACATTTTGACACCAGGAATTACACAAGATCGAGAAAAAAAAAAGAAAAAGAGTCATATCTAAATATCGCGCTAAAAGCTGGCGGACCCGGAATGGACCCGGCCAAAAAAGTGCCGGTTCCGGGTCGGGTCCGGGTCTTCGAAAAATCACGACTGCCGGTTCCGGTCCGGATCCGGTTCTGCAAATTTTAACCCGGTTCGGTTCCGGTTCGGGTAGACCCGGACCGGAACCGGTCGTTTTTCGGTCCGGATCCGGGTACCCGCTCATCCCTGCTCTACGTAGCCGTAGAAAAATTACAAAAAAAGTTTTTTTCTGGCAATAATTTAGCGCAGAGGTCCCCAATTTGGGGATCATCTTTATATAATTTTTATGCAAAAAATCTAACAAGTGCAATGCCTAAAAGTAGTCGTTTTTAAAAGAAACAAACTTTACATTGATTGCTTGAAATCATTCCATGTGTTGCTCATTCTTCTTGATTTTCTTCTGAAAATTCATCTAAACACTTGTATTCCGAATTAAAAACAATAGAAAACGTATGAACAATGAGAGAAACCAAAGTAAAACCGGACAGAAATGAAACGAAAGGCGAAATGGCATTTGTGGGAGCAACCATAGCAAAATAATTTCTTCCTGTAAATTTTCAGCATTCTTCGTGGCTGCAACTTGAAACTACTCTAATACACTGCTAACACGACAAAAGTTTAGAAAATAACAAAATTAAGGGAATAGCAGCACAATGGAGAGAAATGGAAACGAGATATCAGTCAAATCAGCACTTCACTTCGATTTGAATCTCATAAAGCAGCCACAGCACAACAGACGATAAACTTTTTTTTTAAAAATTCCCCATCTTCTGTAGATTTTTTCTCACTATCAAAATAATGGAAATAACGAAGGAAACCACCAGAAACAAATAATTTCTAAAATACGCAGTGGGCTCGATAAAACATTTTCGTGCGAACTCAAATCCTCGCCTATAGGGGCTATAGCTGACCGGCGGAAATCGAACATCGAACAGTAGCACTTTTTCCCGCTTTTCAAGCACTAGTACGGATGCAAAGTGAGGTTGGGGACATCCAGAGTGAGGTTTATGGGGTGCAAAGTGAGGTTCATGACGACATGACATGACATGACATTTTTCCAGGTTTGAACCTGGAAAATTGGCCTCGTTCGAATTTCCAGGTTTGAACCTTTTTCCAATTCTCTTTTTCCTGATTCCAATTCTCTTTTTCCTGGATTCTCTTTTTCCTGACTCCGATTCTCTTTTTCCTGACTCCAATTCTCTTTTTCCTGACTCCAATTCTCTTTTTCCTGACTCCAATTCACTTTTTCCTGACTCCAATTCTCTTTTTCCTGATTCCAATTCTCTTTTTCCTGATTCCAATTCTCTTCTTCCTGAATTCTCTTTTTCCTGGATTCTCTTTTTCCTGACTCCAATTCTCTTTTTCCTGATTCCAATTCACTTTTTCCTGATTCCAATTCTCTTTTTCCTGATTCCAATTCTCTTTTTCCTGATTCCAATTCTCTTTTTCCTGACTCCAATTCTCATTTTCCTGACTCCAATTCTCATTTTCCTGACTCCAATTCTCATTTTCCTGGATTCTCTTTTTCCTGACTCCAATTCTCTTTTTCCTGACTCCGATTCTCTTTTTCCTGACTCCGATTCTCTTTTTCCTGACTCCGATTCTCTTTTTCCTGACTCCAATTCTCTTTTTCCTGACTCCAATTCTCATTTTCCTGACTCCAATTTGTTAGGGGGTAACGCGTCTAAGAGTCTTTACTGTGATATTTCTGGTTTAATATTATCTGTGTAAATCATCTTGTGATCTAATCTGGTATTAATAAATCATTCTATCGCTTGCTCTCTTATTGTTCAGTCGGGTCCACCTTAACTGGCGACGCCTGATTCGAACTTGAGTTGAGCAGTGATTACCGGCAGCGACAGTTGTTTCTCTACCAAGAAAGCGGTTACGATGCCGGACGCGGACGTATCAATGGAGCAACCGAAGGTTGCAACTGGTGAAGCCAAGAGTGATGCCATAAAGGGAAAGTCCCCTGGACCGTACCAGCCGGGCACCTCTTGGAAGATGTATGCGCGTATGATGAAAATTTTCTTCAGACGCCGAAATCTGGTGACTGAAGAAGAACAACGGTATGCATTTCTGGAGGAAGTAGGAATGCATACCTGTGAGCTACTGGATTCGCTACTCGGAGGAAAGCAGCCAGAGGATACGAAAGTCGACGCCCTGTTCGCCGCCCTGGACAAGCACTACAGCCCGAAGAAGCTGGTGCTGGCGGAACGCTACAGGATGATGGCGACTCATCAGTTACCCGGCCAAAGCCTCAACGAGTACTACACTGCTGTCAACGCGGCGGCCAAGGATTGCGAATTTGAGAATGTCACCAACGTCAGGGATACCATGGTGGCCATGATCTTCGTCAGTGGGATCAGCAACGTGGAGACCCGTAAGCGACTTCTTGAAAAGGAACACCTCTCGTCCCAGGAGGCTCTAGCTGTGGCCCAAGCCTTTGAAAGGGTGTGCACAGAGGCCCCCAATCTTCACAAAGACACCGTAGGCGTGGGCCAGCTAACCTCTAGGACGAAGGGTGTGTCCGTAGCTCATCACGGTAAGGGAGGACAGGACCGTGGTAAAAAGTTTTCGAGACAGCAAAAGTCTCAGAAAAACAACCGGTCCTCGAATCTCAACCGTAAATTTTGTTCCGTCTGTGGTAAAGTTGGCCATGACGTTTCAAAATGCTTTGTAAGGGACCAAGCCTACTGCAAATTTTGCAAGAAGGACGGTCACATGGCGAAAGCCTGCAAAGCAGCCCGATCGGGCAGGAGTGTCCATTCTAATTGGACCCCCGACTCGGACGAGGAGGATTTCGTCGACGCAGTCCGGGTTGGTACGGTACGCGCTGAAATCTCCGACTCCGTGTCGTTAAACCAAGTCTCCGAGAGCCCTAAAAAGGCCGACGAGCCGGTCGCTGTAGTCAGCGAACCGCCGGATTACCGGGAAGAAGTCTCGTTGGGTGACGGTCACGAGGGGCACGAGAACGAAAGTTCCGGAAGCTCGAGTACCGAAGATCTCGACGAGCAGGTCGCTGTAGACAGCGTACCGCCGGGATTCCGGAAAGAAGACCTCGTGCCTTCGGGCACCTGGCAGGCCACTGAAATCGGTGAGCCTCCGGAGAACCGGAAAGAAATCCCCCCTGTAAAAAGGGTGAGGTGGGGCCCGGATACGGTGCACCTTCTGGAGAACCAGAAAACCAAGCCTCGCCGTCGAGCGAGCCGGAGGAAGAAGCCAAAGTTGCTTGACTCCGAGGCTGTGGAGCCTATGAAAGCCAGCGTTGACACGGCAGAGGTCTCTAGAATTCATAGAGAACCCCCGGTCATGCTGCCCATTGTTATCAATGGTTCCCAAGTCGATTGCGAGTTGGATACCGGCTCAGCAATCACGATCTTGGATGAAAAATCTTGGAAAAGTATTGGCAGTCCGAAGCTTCAGCCTTCGTCGACAAAAGCCACGGCCTATAACAATGGACCGATTACTTTCCTTGGTCAACTCACCACTGAAGTTCACTTCAATGGCGAGAAAGCGGTGATGACACTGGAAGTGTCGCCCGTATCAAGTCACCCACTGTGTGGACGTGACATGATTCGCGCCCTTGGTATCGACTGTGGACCTCATTTCCCAGCGATCCATGGAGTCACGTCGAATGACGTAATCGCGACAAAACGAGCTCTTACCAGGATGCTGGAAAAGAATGCTCGTCTCTTCGCTCCTGGATTGGGGAGGTGTACTACGGTGAAAGCGAACTTCAAGTTCAAAACCGACAATCCTGTGCCAACTTTTCGCAGAGCCAGGCCGGTACCGTACGCCCTCCGACCCAAGGTAGATGCGAAGTTAGAGGAGATGATCCAACAGGGTATCCTCAAACAGGTAGAGCACTCCGATTGGGCAACCCCCATCGTTGTAGTACCCAAGCCTGGAGGTAAAGTTCGGCTGTGTGGCGACTATAAAGTCACGGTGAATTCCCAACTGGAT
Organism: Oscheius sp. DF5033; assembly: GCA_964036215.1. Taxonomy (NCBI): domain Eukaryota; kingdom Metazoa; phylum Nematoda; class Chromadorea; order Rhabditida; family Rhabditidae; genus Oscheius; species Oscheius sp. DF5033. The sequence continues at coordinate 1,497,480 of CAXIWN010000013.1, read as the reverse complement.
ATCCACCAATACCCACTCCCGATCCCGGAAGATCTGTTCCATCTGCTAAATGGCGGGAAGAAATTCTCCAAGATGGACCTCTCCGATGCTTATATGCAAGTGGAACTGGACGAGGAAGCTCGTAAATATACCACGATCAACACTCAAAAGGGACTCTTCCAATACACGAGAATTCCTTTTGGGGTCGCCTCTGCCCCAGCGATTTTCCAACAAATTATGGAAAAGACGCTAGCCGGCATTGATGGCGTGGTCATCTATTTGGATGACATCACGGTGACGGGACCGGATGACGCGACTCACCTGAAAAGATTAGAGACCGTCCTCGACAGGCTAAATGCAGCCGGGTTCCGTCTCAAACGTGACAAGTGCGGATTCATGAAGGAACGTCTCGAATTCCTGGGTCATGAGGTCGACGCAACGGGGATCCGTCCGTCCCCTGAAAAGGTGGCGGCAATCACCAATATGCCGGAACCGAAAAACCTGAAGGAAGTCGAGTCGTTCGTTGGCATGGTCCAGTACTATGGGAAGTTCATCCCGAACCTCTCCACCTTGGCAGCGCCATTAAACGCGTTGCGCAAAAAAGGAGTAGAGTTCGAATGGACGAATGAGCACAAGGAAGCTTTCCGTAAAATCGTAGAGAGGCTCCGAAGCACTGATGTGCTGGCTCATTACAACCCAAAAGTGCCAGTGGTGCTGGCCACCGACGCATCCAACTACGGAGTCGGAGCAGTCGTTTATCACAAGTTCCCCGATGGTTCCGAAAAGGTCATCGCATACGCTTCCCGGTCTCTGACAAAGTCTGAAAAGAATTATGCTCAGATTGATAAGGAAGCGTTGGGAATCGTCTATGGCGTGGAGAAGTTTAACCAGTTCCTTTATGGACGGAAATTTACTCTTCTCACCGACCACAAGCCACTTGTGAGTATCTTCGGGCCGGAGCAGGATCTCCCGGTGATTGCCATGAAAAGAAGGCATCGCTGGGCCCTGAAACTCATGGCATATTCTTTCGATATCGAGTATCGGAAGACCGAAGAATTCGGCAACGCAGACGGACTGTCGCGATTGCCAAATCCCCGGGAATTGCCCAGTGCGGAGAGAGTCATCTGCGAGGTGACCGTCACCGCCATCCACAACGAAAAGTTGGAGGATATCCCCCTTACTCAGGAGGAATTGGCAGAGGCAACCCGGAAAGACTCATATTGGAGTCAAGTGCTGGCATTCGTACAGAATGGCTGGCCGCCGAAAGCACCCAAGGACTTTCGCAACATCGAGGAAAAGAAACTCGAGTTGTCAGTCCACAATGGAATCCTGTTATGGGGTTCCAGGGTCGTGCTACCCAAAACGTTCCACAAGAAGGCGCTGGAGATGCTCCATAGCAGCCACTATGGACGTAATAGAATGGTAGCCTTAGCCAGACAGAAGATCTGGTTCCCAGGAATTGACGCAGCCATCTCGAAGCTAGCGCAATCCTGCGAGATTTGTGCGTCCCTCGCGAACAATCCGAGGAAGACACCACTGCACCCTTGGGAAACACCGAATAAGGTATGGCAGAGACTCCATATGGATTTCGCCGAATCCCAAGGAGGTGACAGATGGCTCATTATCGTTGACGCCAAGTCGAAGTGGCCGGAAGTTCTCAAGATGAACTCCACAACCGCCTCGAGACTGATTCAAACAGTCCACGGCGTATTCGCCACTCATGGCCTGCCGGAGCAAATCGTTTCGGATAATGGCCCGCAATTCGCCTCGAACGAATTCAAAAAATACTGCGAAAAACGCAGCATTCTCCTTACCCTGACCCCGGCATACCATCCAAACTCGAATGGAGAAGCCGAGAGGTTCGTACAGACCTTCAAAAATGGACTGTACAAGGGTTGGAAGTCCGGTAAAACCACCGAACAGGCAGTCAATGACTTGTTGTTTCAGTACAGAGTCACCGAGCATCCCGCAACGGGACAGAGTCCAGCAGAAATGCTCATGGGTAGACCGCTGAGAACGGCATTCGACATCCTCCATGAGACCAAGGGTCCAGAGAAGGAGTCGAAGTACACGGAAGACATGCGTAAAAACCATGATCGCCGTGCTCAAGACAAGCCTGATTTTACCGTGGGACAAGAAGTTTTCGTCAGAAATTACCTTGCTCATGGAGATAAGTGGATCCCAGGGATCGTCCTGGAGAAGATCGACAGTAAAACCTACCTGGTTCACTATGGAACAGGCCAGCGTAAGGTACACTTGGATCAGATGAAAAAGAGATCGATCCATTGGGAAGATGCAGAGGAGGAATTTCTGATTAGGAAGCAAAGCCAACAGAAAAATCCAAAGACCTCGCCTCCCGAGAATACCTCAGGACTTCCGAAGAAAGTCCGAGCGAAACAAGGAGTTCCTCCCATTCGCAGGGATTATCCCAAGCGAGAGCGACGTGCCCCGAAAAGGTTCGTCGCCGGGGAGACAGATCCTCCTTTGAAGAAGGCAAAGGTCCATGTCATCGCCCTGTCGACAGGAAAAGGACAGTGGAACGAGACAGGATCTGTTGCCCAAAGGTCGAACAGCCTCGGAAAGAAGCGTTCTACCAAGATCGAGGGGATCCGGCTGACTGAAAAGAAGCTGTTCGACCCCGAACCCTGTGAACTTCGCTCCCAGGTGGCACAAAAGAGTGCCTGGGGAGGGGAGATGTAGCTGGGGGGTAAAAAAGCAGAGACGTAGCCCAATAGTATAGCGAACTCCAGGACCGAAAGGCTGGAGATGTAGCTTGGGTGAACTCTGCATTGTAAACACTCTTTTGACGCGTACTCTTCAGTGATCTCTCGAACACTGGGGAGGTGTTAGGGGGTAACGCGTCTAAGAGTCTTTACTGTGATATTTCTGGTTTAATATTATCTGTGTAAATAATCTTGTGATCTAATCTGGTATTAATAAATCATTCTATCGCTTGCTCTCTTATTGTTCAGTCCGGTCCACCTTAACTCAATTCTCATTTTCCTGACTCCAATTCTCTTTTTCCTGAATTCTCTTTTTCCTGACTCCGATTCTCTTTTTCCTGACTCCAATTCTCTTTTTCCTGACTCCGATTCTCTTTTTCCTGACTCCGATTCTCTTTTTCCTGACTCCAATTCTCTTTTTCCTGACTCCGATTCTCTTTTTCCTGACTCCAATTCTCTTTTTCCTGACTCCGATTCTCTTTTTCCTGACTCCGATTCTCTTTTTCCTGACTCCAATTCTCGTTTTCCTGGATTCTCCTTTTCCTGACTCCGATTCTCTTTTTCCTGACTCCAATTCTCATTTTCCTGACTCCAATTCTCGTTTTCCTGGATTCTCCTTTTCCTGACTCCGATTCTCTTTTTCCTGACTCCAATTCTCATTTTCCTGACTCCAATTCTCGTTTTCCTGGATTCTCTTTTTCCTGACTCCGATTCTCTTTTTCCTGACTCCAATTCTCTTTTTCCTGACTCCAATTCTCTTTTTCCTGACTCCAATTCTCATTTTCCTGACTCCAATTCTCGTTTTCCTGGATTCTCTTTTTCCTGACTCCGATTCTCGTTTTCCTGACTCCAATTCTCATTTTCCTGACTCCAATTCTCGTTTTCCTGGATTCTCTTTTTCCTGACTCCGATTCTCTTTTTCCTGACTCCAATTCTCTTTTTCCTGAATTCTCTTTTTCCTGGATTCTCTTTTTCCTGACTCCAATTCTCTTTTTCCTGGATTCTCTTTTTCCTGACTCCAATTCTCTTTTTCCTGGATTCTCTTTTTCCTGACTCCAATTCTCTTTTTCCTGGATTCTCTTTTTCCTGACTCCAATTCTCATTTTCCTGACTCCAATTCTCTTTTTCCTGACTCCAATTCTCTTTTTCCTGACTCCGATTCTCTTTTTCCTGACTCCAATTCTCTTTTTCCTGACTCCAATTCTCTTTTTCCTGACTCCAATTCTCTTTTTCCTGACTCCAATTCTCATTTTCCTGACTCCAATTCTCTTTTTCCTGGATTCTCTTTTTCCTGACTCCAATTCTCTTTTTCCTGAATTCTCTTTTTCCTGGATTCTCTTTTTCCTGACTCCAATTCTCTTTTTCCTGACTCCAATTCTCTTTTTCCTGGATTCTCTTTTTCCTGACTCCAATTCTCTTTTTCCTGAATTCTCTTTTTCCTGGATTCTCTTTTTCCTGACTCCAATTCTCTTTTTCCTGACTCCAATTCTCATTTTCCTGACTCCAATTCTCTTTTTCCTGGATTCTCTTTTTCCTGACTCCAATTCTCTTTTTCCTGAATTCTCTTTTTCCTGAATTCTCTTTTTCCTGACTCCAATTCTCTTTTTCCTGACTCCAATTCTCTTTTTCCTGGATTCTCTTTTTCCTGACTCCAATTCTCTTTTTCCTGGATTCTCTTTTTCCTGACTCCAATTCTCATTTTCCTGACTCCAATTCTCTTTTTCCTGACTCCAATTCTCTTTTTCCTGACTCCAATTCTCATTTTCCTGACTCCAATTCTCTTTTTCCTGGATTCTCTTTTTCCTGACTCCAATTCTCTTTTTCCTGAATTCTCTTTTTCCTGGATTCTCTTTTTCCTGACTCCGATTCTCTTTTTCCTGACTCCAATTCTCTTTTTCCTGACTCCGATTCTCTTTTTCCTGACTCCAATTCTCTTTTTCCTGACTCCGATTCTCTTTTTCCTGACTCCAATTCTCTTTTTCCTGACTCCAATTCTCATTTTCCTGACTCCAATTCTCTTTTTCCTGGATTCTCTTTTTCCTGACTCCAATTCTCTTTTTCCTGAATTCTCTTTTTCCTGGATTCTCTTTTTCCTGACTCCGATTCTCTTTTTCCTGACTCCAATTCTCTTTTTCCTGACTCCGATTCTCTTTTTCCTGACTCCAATTCTCTTTTTCCTGACTCCAATTCTCTTTTTCCTGACTCCAATTCTCTTTTTCCTGACTCCAATTCTCATTTTCCTGACTCCAATTCTCTTTTTCCTGGATTCTCTTTTTCCTGACTCCAATTCTCTTTTTCCTGAATTCTCTTTTTCCTGGATTCTCTTTTTCCTGACTCCGATTCTCTTTTTCCTGACTCCAATTCTCTTTTTCCTGACTCCGATTCTCTTTTTCCTGACTCCAATTCTCTTTTTCCTGACTCCGATTCTCTTTTTCCTGACTCCAATTCTCTTTTTCCTGACTCCAATTCTCTTTTTCCTGACTCCAATTCTCGTTTTCCTGGATTCTCCTTTTCCTGACTCCGATTCTCTTTTCCCTGACTCCAATTCTCATTTTCCTGACTCCAATTCTCGTTTTCCTGGATTCTCCTTTTCCTGACTCCGATTCTCTTTTTCCTGACTCCAATTCTCATTTTCCTGACTCCAATTCTCGTTTTCCTGGATTCTCTTTTTCCTGACTCCAATTCTCTTTTTCCTGGATTCTCCTTTTCCTGACTCCGATTCTCTTTTTCCTGACTCCAATTCTCATTTTCCTGACTCCAATTCTCGTTTTCCTGGATTCTCCTTTTCCTGACTCCGATTCTCTTTTTCCTGACTCCAGTTCTCTTTTTCCTGACTCCGATTCTCTTTTTCCTGACTCCAATTCTCTTTTTCCTGACTCCGATTCTCTTTTTCCTGACTCCAATTCTCTTTTTCCTGACTCCGATTCTCTTTTTCCTGACTCCAATTCTCATTTTCCTGACTCCAATTCTCGTTTTCCTGGATTCTCCTTTTCCTGACTCCGATTCTCTTTTTCCTGACTCCAATTCTCGTTTTCCTGGATTCTCTTTTTCCTGACTCCGATTCTCTTTTTCCTGACTCCAATTCTCTTTTTCCTGAATTCTCTTTTTCCTGGATTCTCTTTTTCCTGACTCCAATTCTCTTTTTCCTGGATTCTCTTTTTCCTGACTCCAATTCTCTTTTTCCTGACTCCAATTCTCTTTTTCCTGGATTCTCTTTTTCCTGACTCCAATTCTCTTTTTCCTGACTCCGATTCTCTTTTTCCTGACTCCAATTCTCTTTTTCCTGACTCCAATTCTCTTTTTCCTGACTCCGATTCTCTTTTTCCTGACTCCAATTCTCATTTTCCTGACTCCAATTCTCTTTTTCCTGACTCCAATTCTCTTTTTCCTGGATTCTCTTTTTCCTGACTCCAATTCTCTTTTTCCTGACTCCAATTCTCATTTTCCTGACTCCAATTCTCTTTTTCCTGGATTCTCTTTTTCCTGACTCCAATTCTCTTTTTCCTGACTCCAATTCTCATTTTCCTGACTCCAATTCTCTTTTTCCTGGATTCTCTTTTTCCTGACTCCGATTCTCTTTTTCCTGACTCCAATTCTCTTTTTCCTGAATTCTCTTTTTCCTGGATTCTCTTTTTCCTGACTCCAATTCTCTTTTTCCTGGATTCTCTTTTTCCTGACTCCGATTCTCTTTTTCCTGACTCCAATTCTCTTTTTCCTGACTCCGATTCTCTTTTTCCTGACTCCAATTCTCTTTTTCCTGACTCCGATTCTCTTTTTCCTGACTCCAATTCTCTTTTTCCTGACTCCAATTCTCTTTTTCCTGACTCCAATTCTCATTTTCCTGACTCCAATTCTCGTTTTCCTGGATTCTCCTTTTCCTGACTCCGATTCTCTTTTTCCTGACTCCAATTCTCTTTTTCCTGACTCCGATTCTCTTTTTCCTGACTCCAATTCTCTTTTTCCTGACTCCGATTCTCTTTTTCCTGGATTCTCTTTTTCCTGACTCCAATTCTCTTTTTCCTGACTCCGATTCTCTTTTTCCTGACTCCAATTCTCTTTTTCCTGACTCCGATTCTCTTTTTCCTGACTCCAATTCTCTTTTTCCTGACTCCAATTCTCTTTTTCCTGACTCCAATTCTCTTTTTCCTGACTCCGATTCTCTTTTTCCTGACTCCAATTCTCTTTTTCCTGACTCCAATTCTCTTTTTCCTGACTCCGATTCTCTTTTTCCTGACTCCAATTCTCTTTTTCCTGACTCCGATTCTCTTTTTCCTGACTCCAATTCTCTTTTTCCTGACTCCGATTCTCTTTTTCCTGACTCCAATTCTCTTTTTCCTGACTCCGATTCTCTTTTTCCTGACTCCAATTCTCTTTTTCCTGACTCCAATTCTCTTTTTCCTGACTCCAATTCTCTTTTTCCTGACTCCAATTCTCATTTTCCTGACTCCAATTCTCGTTTTCCTGGATTCTCCTTTTCCTGACTCCGATTCTCTTTTTCCTGACTCCAGTTCTCTTTTTCCTGACTCCGATTCTCTTTTTCCTGACTCCAATTCTCTTTTTCCTGACTCCGATTCTCTTTTTCCTGACTCCAATTCTCTTTTTCCTGACTCCGATTCTCTTTTTCCTGACTCCAATTCTCATTTTCCTGACTCCAATTCTCTTTTTCCTGACTCCGATTCTCTTTTTCCTGACTCCAATTCTCTTTTTCCTGACTCCAATTCTCTTTTTCCTGACTCCAATTCTCATTTTCCTGACTCCAATTCTCTTTTTCCTGGATTCTCTTTTTCCTGACTCCGATTCTCTTTTTCCTGACTCCAATTCTCTTTTTCCTGACTCCAATTCTCTTTTTCCTGGATTCTCTTTTTCCTGACTCCGATTCTCTTTTTCCTGACTCCAATTCTCTTTTTCCTGACTCCGATTCTCTTTTTCCTGACTCCAATTCTCTTTTTCCTGACTCCGATTCTCTTTTTCCTGACTCCAATTCTCTTTTTCCTGACTCCAATTCTCTTTTTCCTGACTCCAATTCTCATTTTCCTGACTCCAATTCTCGTTTTCCTGACTCCAATTCTCATTTTCCTGGATTCTCCTTTTCCTGACTCCGATTCTCTTTTTCCTGACTCCAATTCTCATTTTCCTGACTCCAATTCTCTTTTTCCTGACTCCAATTCTCGTCTTCCTGGATTCTCTTTTTCCTGACTCCGATTCTCGTTTTCCTGACTCCAATTCTCGTTTTCCTGGATTCTCCTTTTCCTGACTCCGATTCTCGTTTTCCTGACTCCAATTCTCGTTTTCCTGGATTCTCCTTTTCCTGACTCCGATTCTCTTTTTCCTGACTCCAATTCTCATTTTCCTGACTCCAATTCTCTTTTTCCTGACTCCAATTCTCGTCTTCCTGGATTCTCTTTTTCCTGACTCCGATTCTCGTTTTCCTGACTCCAATTCTCATTTTCCTGACTCCAATTCTCGTCTTCCTGGATTCTCTTTTTCCTGACTCCGATTCTCTTTTTCCTGACTCCGATTCTCTTTTTCCTGACTCCAATTCTCTTTTTCCTGAATTCTCTTTTTCCTGGATTCTCTTTTTCCTGGCTCCAATTCTCTTTTTCCTGGATTCTCTTTTTCCTGACTCCAATTCTCTTTTTCCTGGATTCTCTTTTTCCTGACTCCAATTCTCTTTTTCCTGACTCCAATTCTCTTTTTCCTGACTCCAATTCTCTTTTTCCTGACTCCAATTCTCATTTTCCTGACTCCAATTCTCGTTTTCCTGGATTCTCCTTTTCCTGACTCCGATTCTCGTTTTCCTGACTCCAATTCTCGTTTTCCTGGATTCTCCTTTTCCTGACTCCGATTCTCTTTTTCCTGACTCCAATTCTCATTTTCCTGACTCCAATTCTCTTTTTCCTGACTCCAATTCTCGTCTTCCTGGATTCTCTTTTTCCTGGCTCCAATTCTCTTTTTCCTGGATTCTCTTTTTCCTGACTCCAATTCTCTTTTTCCTGGATTCTCTTTTTCCTGACTCCAATTCTCTTTTTCCTGATTCCAATTCTCTTCTTCCTGACTCCGATTCTCTTTTTCCTGACTCCAATTCTCATTTTCCTGACTCCAATTCTCTTTTTCCTGGATTCTCTTTTTCCTGACTCCGATTCTCTTTTTCCTGACTCCAATTCTCTTTTTCCTGGATTCTCTTTTTCCTGACTCCAATTCTCTTTTTCCTGGATTCTCTTTTTCCCGACTCCAATTCTCTTTTTCCTGACTCCAATTCTCTTTTTCCTGACTCCAATTCTCTTTTTCCTGACTCCAATTCTCATTTTCCTGACTCCAATTCTCTTTTTCCTGGATTCTCTTTTTCCTGACTCCGATTCTCTTTTTCCTGACTCCAATTCTCTTTTTCCTGAATTCTCTTTTTCCTGGATTCTCTTTTTCCTGACTCCAATTCTCTTTTTCCTGGATTCTCTTTTTCCTGACTCCGATTCTCTTTTTCCTGACTCCAATTCTCTTTTTCCTGAATTCTCTTTTTCCTGGATTCTCTTTTTCCTGACTCCAATTCTCTTTTTCCTGGATTCTCTTTTTCCTGACTCCAATTCTCTTTTTCCTGGATTCTCTTTTTCCTGACTCCAATTCTCTTTTTCCTGATTCCAATTCTCTTCTTCCTGACTCCGATTCTCTTTTTCCTGACTCCAATTCTCATTTTCCTGACTCCAATTCTCTTTTTCCTGGATTCTCTTTTTCCTGACTCCAATTCTCTTTTTCCTGGATTCTCTTTTTCCCGACTCCAATTCTCTTTTTCCTGACTCCAATTCTCTTTTTCCTGACTCCAATTCTCTTTTTCCTGACTCCAATTCTCATTTTCCTGACTCCAATTCTCTTTTTCCTGGATTCTCTTTTTCCTGACTCCGATTCTCTTTTTCCTGACTCCAATTCTCTTTTTCCTGAATTCTCTTTTTCCTGGATTCTCTTTTTCCTGACTCCAATTCTCTTTTTCCTGGATTCTCTTTTTCCTGACTCCGATTCTCTTTTTCCTGACTCCAATTCTCTTTTTCCTGAATTCTCTTTTTCCTGGATTCTCTTTTTCCTGACTCCGATTCTCTTTTTCCTGACTCCAATTCTCTTTTTCCTGAATTCTCTTTTTCCTGGATTCTCATTTTCCTGACTCCAATTCTCTTTTTCCTGGATTCTCTTTTTCCTGACTCCGATTCTCTTTTTCCTGACTCCAATTCTCTTTTTCCTGAATTCTCTTTTTCCTGGATTCTCTTTTTCCTGACTCCAATTCTCTTTTTCCTGGATTCTCTTTTTCCTGACTCCGATTCTCTTTTTCCTGACTCCAATTCTCTTTTTCCTGACTCCGATTCTCTTTTTCCTGACTCCAATTCTCTTTTTCCTGACTCCGATTCTCTTTTTCCTGACTCCAATTCTCTTTTTCTTGACTCCAATTCTCATTTTCCTGACTCCAATTCTCGTTTTCCTGACTCCAATTCTCATTTTCCTGACTCCAATTCTCGTTTTCCTGGATTCTCTTTTTCCTGACTCCAATTCTCTTTTTCCTGAATTCTCTTTTTCCTGGATTCTCTTTTTCCTGACTCCAATTCTCTTTTTCCTGGATTCTCTTTTTCCTGACTCCAATTCTCTTTTTCCTGACTCCAATTCTCATTTTCCTGACTCCAATTCTCGTCTTCCTGGATTCTCTTTTTCTTGACTCCGATTCTCGTTTTCCTGACTCCAATTCTCATTTTCCTGACTCCAATTCTCGTTTTCCTGGATTCTCTTTTTCCTGACTCCGATTCTCTTTTTCCTGACTCCAATTCTCTTTTTCCTGAATTCTCTTTTTCCTGGATTCTCTTTTTCCTGACTCCAATTCTCTTTTTCCTGGATTCTCTTTTTCCTGACTCCAATTCTCTTTTTCCTGACTCCAATTCTCTTTTTCCTGGATTCTCTTTTTCCTGACTCCAATTCTCTTTTTCCTGACTCCGATTCTCTTTTTCCTGACTCCAATTCTCTTTTTCCTGACTCCAATTCTCTTCTTCCTGAATTCTCTTTTTCCTGGATTCTCTTTTTCCTGACTCCGATTCTCTTTTTCCTGACTCCAATTCTCATTTTCCTGACTCCAATTCTCTTTTTCCTGACTCCAATTCTCTTTTTCCTGACTCCGATTCTCTTTTTCCTGACTCCAATTCTCTTTTTCCTGACTCCAATTCTCTTTTTCCTGGATTCTCTTTTTCCTGACTCCAATTCTCTTTTTCCTGACTCCAATTCTCTTTTTCCTGACTCCGATTCTCTTTTTCCTGACTCCAATTCTCTTTTTCCTGAATTCTCTTTTTCCTGGATTCTCTTTTTCCTGACTCCAATTCTCTTTTTCCTGGATTCTCTTTTTCCTGACTCCGATTCTCTTTTTCCTGACTCCAATTCTCTTTTTCCTGACTCCGATTCTCTTTTTCCTGACTCCAATTCTCTTTTTCCTGACTCCAATTCTCTTTTTCCTGACTCCAATTCTCATTTTCCTGACTCCAATTCTCGTTTTCCTGGATTCTCCTTTTCCTGACTCCGATTCTCTTTTTCCTGACTCCAATTCTCATTTTCCTGACTCCAATTCTCGTTTTCCTGGATTCTCCTTTTCCTGACTCCGATTCTCTTTTTCCTGACTCCAATTCTCATTTTCCAGACTCCAATTCTCGTTTTCCTGGATTCTCTTTTTCCTGACTCCGATTCTCTTTTTCCTGACTCCAATTCTCTTTTTCCTGAATTCTCTTTTTCCTGGATTCTCTTTTTCCTGACTCCAATTCTCGTTTTCCTGGATTCTCTTTTTCCTGACTCCGATTCTCTTTTTCCTGACTCCAATTCTCTTCTTCCTGAATTCTCTTTTTCCTGGATTCTCTTTTTCCTGACTCCAATTCTCTTTTTCCTGACTCCGATTCTCTTTTTCCAGACTCCAATTCTCTTTTTCCTGACTCCAATTCTCTTCTTCCTGAATTCTCTTTTTCCTGGATTCTCTTTTTCCTGACTCCGATTCTCTTTTTCCTGACTCCAATTCTCTTCTTCCTGAATTCTCTTTTTCCTGGATTCTCTTTTTCCTGACTCCAATTCTCGTTTTCCTGGATTCTCTTTTTCCTGACTCCGATTCTCTTTTTCCTGACTCCAATTCTCTTTTTCCTGAATTCTCTTTTTCCTGGATTCTCTTTTTCCTGACTCCAATTCTCGTTTTCCTGGATTCTCTTTTTCCTGACTCCGATTCTCTTTTTCCTGACTCCAATTCTCTTCTTCCTGAATTCTCTTTTTCCTGGATTCTCTTTTTCCTGACTCCGATTCTCTTTTTCCTGACTCCAATTCTCTTTTTCCTGACTCCGATTCTCTTTTTCCTGACTCCAATTCTCTTTTCCCTGGATTCTCTTTTTCCTGACTCCAATTCTCTTTTTCCTGGATTCTCTTTTTCCTGACTCCAATTCTCTTTTTCCTGACTCCAATTCTCTTTTTCCTGGATTCTCTTTTTCCTGACTCCGATTCTCTTTTTCCTGACTCCAATTCTCATTTTCCTGACTCCAATTCTCTTTTTCCTGACTCCAATTCTCTTTTTCCTGACTCCGATTCTCTTTTTCCTGACTCCAATTCTCTTTTTCCTGACTCCAATTCTCTTTTTCCTGGATTCTCTTTTTCCTGACTCCAATTCTCTTTTTCCTGACTCCAATTCTCTTTTTCCTGACTCCGATTCTCTTTTTCCTGACTCCAATTCTCTTTTTCCTGAATTCTCTTTTTCCTGGATTCTCTTTTTCCTGACTCCAATTCTCTTTTTCCTGGATTCTCTTTTTCCTGACTCCGATTCTCTTTTTCCTGACTCCAATTCTCTTTTTCCTGACTCCGATTCTCTTTTTCCTGACTCCAATTCTCTTTTTCCTGACTCCGATTCTCTTTTTCCTGACTCCAATTCTCTTTTTCCTGACTCCAATTCTCATTTTCCTGACTCCAATTCTCGTTTTCCTGGATTCTCCTTTTCCTGACTCCGATTCTCTTTTTCCTGACTCCAATTCTCATTTTCCTGACTCCAATTCTCGTTTTCCTGGATTCTCCTTTTCCTGACTCCGATTCTCTTTTTCCTGACTCCAATTCTCATTTTCCAGACTCCAATTCTCGTTTTCCTGGATTCTCTTTTTCCTGACTCCGATTCTCTTTTTCCTGACTCCAATTCTCTTTTTCCTGAATTCTCTTTTTCCTGGATTCTCTTTTTCCTGACTCCAATTCTCGTTTTCCTGGATTCTCTTTTTCCTGACTCCGATTCTCTTTTTCCTGACTCCAATTCTCTTCTTCCTGAATTCTCTTTTTCCTGGATTCTCTTTTTCCTGACTCCGATTCTCTTTTTCCTGACTCCAATTCTCTTTTTCCTGACTCCGATTCTCTTTTTCCTGACTCCAATTCTCTTTTCCCTGGATTCTCTTTTTCCTGACTCCAATTCTCTTTTTCCTGGATTCTCTTTTTCCTGACTCCAATTCTCTTTTTCCTGACTCCAATTCTCTTTTTCCTGGATTCTCTTTTTCCTGACTCCGATTCTCTTTTTCCTGACTCCAATTCTCATTTTCCTGACTCCAATTCTCTTTTTCCTGACTCCAATTCTCTTTTTCCTGACTCCGATTCTCTTTTTCCTGACTCCAATTCTCTTTTTCCTGACTCCAATTCTCTTTTTCCTGGATTCTCTTTTTCCTGACTCCAATTCTCTTTTTCCTGACTCCAATTCTCTTTTTCCTGACTCCGATTCTCTTTTTCCTGACTCCAATTCTCTTTTTCCTGAATTCTCTTTTTCCTGGATTCTCTTTTTCCTGACTCCAATTCTCTTTTTCCTGGATTCTCTTTTTCCTGACTCCGATTCTCTTTTTCCTGACTCCAATTCTCTTTTTCCTGACTCCGATTCTCTTTTTCCTGACTCCAATTCTCTTTTTCCTGACTCCGATTCTCTTTTTCCTGACTCCAATTCTCTTTTTCCTGACTCCAATTCTCATTTTCCTGACTCCAATTCTCGTTTTCCTGGATTCTCCTTTTCCTGACTCCGATTCTCTTTTTCCTGACTCCAATTCTCATTTTCCTGACTCCAATTCTCGTTTTCCTGGATTCTCCTTTTCCTGACTCCGATTCTCTTTTTCCTGACTCCAATTCTCATTTTCCAGACTCCAATTCTCGTTTTCCTGGATTCTCTTTTTCCTGACTCCGATTCTCTTTTTCCTGACTCCAATTCTCTTTTTCCTGAATTCTCTTTTTCCTGGATTCTCTTTTTCCTGACTCCAATTCTCGTTTTCCTGGATTCTCTTTTTCCTGACTCCGATTCTCTTTTTCCTGACTCCAATTCTCTTCTTCCTGAATTCTCTTTTTCCTGGATTCTCTTTTTCCTGACTCCAATTCTCTTTTTCCTGACTCCGATTCTCTTTTTCCAGACTCCAATTCTCTTTTTCCTGACTCCAATTCTCTTCTTCCTGAATTCTCTTTTTCCTGCATTCTCTTTTTCCTGACTCCGATTCTCTTTTTCCTGACTCCAATTCTCTTCTTCCTGAATTCTCTTTTTCCTGGATTCTCTTTTTCCTGACTCCAATTCTCTTTTTCCTGACTCCGATTCTCTTTTTCCTGACTCCAATTCTCTTTTCCCTGGATTCTCTTTTTCCTGACTCCAATTCTCTTTTTCCTGGATTCTCTTTTTCCTGACTCCAATTCTCTTTTTCCTGACTCCAATTCTCTTTTTCCTGGATTCTCTTTTTCCTGACTCCGATTCTCTTTTTCCTGACTCCAATTCTCTTCTTCCTGAATTCTCTTTTTCCTGGATTCTCTTTTTCCTGACTCCAATTCTCTTTTTCCTGGATTCTCTTTTTCCTGACTCCGATTCTCTTTTTCCTGACTCCAATTCTCTTCTTCCTGAATTCTCTTTTTCCTGGATTCTCTTTTTCCTGATTCCAATTCTCTTTTTCCTGACTCCAATTCTCTTCTTCCTGAATTCTCTTCTTCCTGAATTCTCTTTTTCCTGGATTCTCTTTTTCCTGACTCCAATTCTCTTTTTCCTGACTCCAATTCTCTTTTTCCTGACTCCGATTCTCTTTTTCCTGACTCCAATTCTCTTTTTCCTGACTCCAATTCTCTTTTTCCTGACTCCAATTCTCATTTTCCTGACTCCAATTCTCGTTTTCCTGGATTCTCCTTTTCCTGACTCCGATTCTCTTTTTCCTGACTCCAATTCTCATTTTCCTGACTCCAATTCTCGTTTTCCTGGATTCTCCTTTTCCTGACTCCGATTCTCTTTTTCCTGACTCCAATTCTCATTTTCCAGACTCCAATTCTCGTTTTCCTGGATTCTCTTTTTCCTGACTCCGATTCTCTTTTTCCTGACTCCAATTCTCTTTTTCCTGAATTCTCTTTTTCCTGGATTCTCTTTTTCCTGACTCCAATTCTCGTTTTCCTGGATTCTCTTTTTCCTGACTCCGATTCTCTTTTTCCTGACTCCAATTCTCTTCTTCCTGAATTCTCTTTTTCCTGGATTCTCTTTTTCCTGACTCCAATTCTCTTTTTCCTGACTCCGATTCTCTTTTTCCAGACTCCAATTCTCTTTTTCCTGACTCCAATTCTCTTCTTCCTGAATTCTCTTTTTCCTGGATTCTCTTTTTCCTGACTCCGATTCTCTTTTTCCTGACTCCAATTCTCTTCTTCCTGAATTCTCTTTTTCCTGGATTCTCTTTTTCCTGACTCCAATTCTCGTTTTCCTGGATTCTCTTTTTCCTGACTCCGATTCTCTTTTTCCTGACTCCAATTCTCTTTTTCCTGAATTCTCTTTTTCCTGGATTCTCTTTTTCCTGACTCCAATTCTCGTTTTCCTGGATTCTCTTTTTCCTGACTCCGATTCTCTTTTTCCTGACTCCAATTCTCTTCTTCCTGAATTCTCTTTTTCCTGGATTCTCTTTTTCCTGACTCCGATTCTCTTTTTCCTGACTCCAATTCTCTTTTTCCTGACTCCGATTCTCTTTTTCCTGACTCCAATTCTCTTTTCCCTGGATTCTCTTTTTCCTGACTCCAATTCTCTTTTTCCTGGATTCTCTTTTTCCTGACTCCAATTCTCTTTTTCCTGACTCCAATTCTCTTTTTCCTGGATTCTCTTTTTCCTGACTCCGATTCTCTTTTTCCTGACTCCAATTCTCATTTTCCTGACTCCAATTCTCTTTTTCCTGACTCCAATTCTCTTTTTCCTGACTCCGATTCTCTTTTTCCTGACTCCAATTCTCTTTTTCCTGACTCCAATTCTCTTTTTCCTGGATTCTCTTTTTCCTGACTCCAATTCTCTTTTTCCTGACTCCAATTCTCTTTTTCCTGACTCCGATTCTCTTTTTCCTGACTCCAATTCTCTTTTTCCTGAATTCTCTTTTTCCTGGATTCTCTTTTTCCTGACTCCAATTCTCTTTTTCCTGGATTCTCTTTTTCCTGACTCCGATTCTCTTTTTCCTGACTCCAATTCTCTTTTTCCTGACTCCGATTCTCTTTTTCCTGACTCCAATTCTCTTTTTCCTGACTCCGATTCTCTTTTTCCTGACTCCAATTCTCTTTTTCCTGACTCCAATTCTCATTTTCCTGACTCCAATTCTCGTTTTCCTGGATTCTCCTTTTCCTGACTCCGATTCTCTTTTTCCTGACTCCAATTCTCATTTTCCTGACTCCAATTCTCGTTTTCCTGGATTCTCCTTTTCCTGACTCCGATTCTCTTTTTCCTGACTCCAATTCTCATTTTCCAGACTCCAATTCTCGTTTTCCTGGATTCTCTTTTTCCTGACTCCGATTCTCTTTTTCCTGACTCCAATTCTCTTTTTCCTGAATTCTCTTTTTCCTGGATTCTCTTTTTCCTGACTCCAATTCTCGTTTTCCTGGATTCTCTTTTTCCTGACTCCGATTCTCTTTTTCCTGACTCCAATTCTCTTCTTCCTGAATTCTCTTTTTCCTGGATTCTCTTTTTCCTGACTCCGATTCTCTTTTTCCTGACTCCAATTCTCTTTTTCCTGACTCCGATTCTCTTTTTCCTGACTCCAATTCTCTTTTCCCTGGATTCTCTTTTTCCTGACTCCAATTCTCTTTTTCCTGGATTCTCTTTTTCCTGACTCCAATTCTCTTTTTCCTGACTCCAATTCTCTTTTTCCTGGATTCTCTTTTTCCTGACTCCGATTCTCTTTTTCCTGACTCCAATTCTCATTTTCCTGACTCCAATTCTCTTTTTCCTGACTCCAATTCTCTTTTTCCTGACTCCGATTCTCTTTTTCCTGACTCCAATTCTCTTTTTCCTGACTCCAATTCTCTTTTTCCTGGATTCTCTTTTTCCTGACTCCAATTCTCTTTTTCCTGACTCCAATTCTCTTTTTCCTGACTCCGATTCTCTTTTTCCTGACTCCAATTCTCTTTTTCCTGAATTCTCTTTTTCCTGGATTCTCTTTTTCCTGACTCCAATTCTCTTTTTCCTGGATTCTCTTTTTCCTGACTCCGATTCTCTTTTTCCTGACTCCAATTCTCTTTTTCCTGACTCCGATTCTCTTTTTCCTGACTCCAATTCTCTTTTTCCTGACTCCGATTCTCTTTTTCCTGACTCCAATTCTCTTTTTCCTGACTCCAATTCTCATTTTCCTGACTCCAATTCTCGTTTTCCTGGATTCTCCTTTTCCTGACTCCGATTCTCTTTTTCCTGACTCCAATTCTCATTTTCCTGACTCCAATTCTCGTTTTCCTGGATTCTCCTTTTCCTGACTCCGATTCTCTTTTTCCTGACTCCAATTCTCATTTTCCAGACTCCAATTCTCGTTTTCCTGGATTCTCTTTTTCCTGACTCCGATTCTCTTTTTCCTGACTCCAATTCTCTTTTTCCTGAATTCTCTTTTTCCTGGATTCTCTTTTTCCTGACTCCAATTCTCGTTTTCCTGGATTCTCTTTTTCCTGACTCCGATTCTCTTTTTCCTGACTCCAATTCTCTTCTTCCTGAATTCTCTTTTTCCTGGATTCTCTTTTTCCTGACTCCAATTCTCTTTTTCCTGACTCCGATTCTCTTTTTCCAGACTCCAATTCTCTTTTTCCTGACTCCAATTCTCTTCTTCCTGAATTCTCTTTTTCCTGCATTCTCTTTTTCCTGACTCCGATTCTCTTTTTCCTGACTCCAATTCTCTTCTTCCTGAATTCTCTTTTTCCTGGATTCTCTTTTTCCTGACTCCAATTCTCTTTTTCCTGACTCCGATTCTCTTTTTCCTGACTCCAATTCTCTTTTCCCTGGATTCTCTTTTTCCTGACTCCAATTCTCTTTTTCCTGGATTCTCTTTTTCCTGACTCCAATTCTCTTTTTCCTGACTCCAATTCTCTTTTTCCTGGATTCTCTTTTTCCTGACTCCGATTCTCTTTTTCCTGACTCCAATTCTCTTCTTCCTGAATTCTCTTTTTCCTGGATTCTCTTTTTCCTGACTCCAATTCTCTTTTTCCTGGATTCTCTTTTTCCTGACTCCGATTCTCTTTTTCCTGACTCCAATTCTCTTCTTCCTGAATTCTCTTTTTCCTGGATTCTCTTTTTCCTGATTCCAATTCTCTTTTTCCTGACTCCAATTCTCTTCTTCCTGAATTCTCTTCTTCCTGAATTCTCTTTTTCCTGGATTCTCTTTTTCCTGACTCCAATTCTCTTTTTCCTGACTCCAATTCTCTTTTTCCTGACTCCGATTCTCTTTTTCCTGACTCCAATTCTCTTTTTCCTGACTCCAATTCTCTTTTTCCTGACTCCAATTCTCATTTTCCTGACTCCAATTCTCGTTTTCCTGGATTCTCCTTTTCCTGACTCCGATTCTCTTTTTCCTGACTCCAATTCTCATTTTCCTGACTCCAATTCTCGTTTTCCTGGATTCTCCTTTTCCTGACTCCGATTCTCTTTTTCCTGACTCCAATTCTCATTTTCCAGACTCCAATTCTCGTTTTCCTGGATTCTCTTTTTCCTGACTCCGATTCTCTTTTTCCTGACTCCAATTCTCTTTTTCCTGAATTCTCTTTTTCCTGGATTCTCTTTTTCCTGACTCCAATTCTCGTTTTCCTGGATTCTCTTTTTCCTGACTCCGATTCTCTTTTTCCTGACTCCAATTCTCTTCTTCCTGAATTCTCTTTTTCCTGGATTCTCTTTTTCCTGACTCCAATTCTCTTTTTCCTGACTCCGATTCTCTTTTTCCAGACTCCAATTCTCTTTTTCCTGACTCCAATTCTCTTCTTCCTGAATTCTCTTTTTCCTGGATTCTCTTTTTCCTGACTCCGATTCTCTTTTTCCTGACTCCAATTCTCTTCTTCCTGAATTCTCTTTTTCCTGGATTCTCTTTTTCCTGACTCCAATTCTCTTTTTCCTGACTCCGATTCTCTTTTTCCTGACTCCAATTCTCTTTTCCCTGGATTCTCTTTTTCCTGACTCCAATTCTCTTTTTCCTGGATTCTCTTTTTCCTGACTCCAATTCTCTTTTTCCTGACTCCAATTCTCTTTTTCCTGGATTCTCTTTTTCCTGACTCCGATTCTCTTTTTCCTGACTCCAATTCTCTTCTTCCTGAATTCTCTTTTTCCTGGATTCTCTTTTTCCTGACTCCAATTCTCTTTTTCCTGGATTCTCTTTTTCCTGACTCCGATTCTCTTTTTCCTGACTCCAATTCTCTTCTTCCTGAATTCTCTTTTTCCTGGATTCTCTTTTTCCTGATTCCAATTCTCTTTTTCCTGACTCCAATTCTCTTCTTCCTGAATTCTCTTCTTCCTGAATTCTCTTTTTCCTGGATTCTCTTTTTCCTGACTCCAATTCTCTTTTTCCTGACTCCAATTCTCTTTTTCCTGACTCCGATTCTCTTTTTCCTGACTCCAATTCTCTTTTTCCTGACTCCAATTCTCATTTTCCTGACTCCAATTCTCATTTTCCTGACTCCGATTCTCTTTTTCCTGACTCCAATTCTCTTTTTCCTGACTCCAATTCTCATTTTCCTGACTCCAATTCTCTTTTTCCTGACTCCAATTCTCTTTTTCCTGACTCCGATTCTCTTTTTCCTGACTCCAATTCTCTTTTTCCTGACTCCAATTCTCTTTTTCCTGACTCCAATTCTCATTTTCCTGACTCCAATTCTCTTCTTCCTGAATTCTCTTTTTCCTGGATTCTCTTTTTCCTGATTCCAATTCTCTTTTTCCTGACTCCAATTCTCTTCTTCCTGAATTCTCTTCTTCCTGAATTCTCTTTTTCCTGGATTCTCTTTTTCCTGACTCCAATTCTCTTTTTCCTGACTCCGATTCTCTTTTTCCTGACTCCAATTCTCTTTTTCCTGACTCCAATTCTCATTTTCCTGACTCCAATTCTCTTTTTCCTGACTCCAATTCTCTTTTTCCTGACTCCGATTCTCTTTTTCCTGACTCCAATTCTCATTTTCCTGACTCCAATTCTCTTTTTCCTGGATTCTCTTTTTCCTGACTCCAATTCTCTTTTTCCTGACTCCAATTCTCATTTTCCTGACTCCAATTCTCTTTTTCCTGGATTCTCTTTTTCCTGACTCCAATTCTCTTTTTCCTGGATTCTCTTTTTCCTGACTCCAATTCTCTTTTTCCTGACTCCAATTCTCTTTTTCCTGACTCCAATTCTCTTTTTCCTGACTCCAATTCTCTTTTTCCTGACTCCGATTCTCTTTTTCCTGACTCCAATTCTCTTTTTCCTGACTCCAATTCTCTTTTTCCTGGATTCTCTTTTTCCTGACTCCAATTCTCTTTTTCCTGAATTCTCTTTTTCCTGGATTCTCTTTTTCCTGACTCCAATTCTCTTTTTCCTGGATTCTCTTTTTCCTGACTCCAATTCTCTTTTTCCTGAATTCTCTTTTTCCTGGATTCTCTTTTTCCTGACTCCAATTCTCTTTTTCCTGGATTCTCTTTTTCCTGACTCCAATTCTCTTTTTCCTGACTCCAATTCTCTTTTTCCTGACTCCAATTCTCTTTTTCCTGACTCCAATTCTCATTTTCCTGACTTCAATTCTCTTTTTCCTGACTCCAATTCTCTTTTTCCTGACTCCAATTCTCTTTTTCCTGACTCCAATTCTCTTTTTCCTGACTCCAATTCTCTTTTTCCTGGATTCTCTTTTTCCTGACTCCAATTCTCTTTTTCCTGACTCCAATTCTCTTTTTCCTGACTCCAATTCTCTTTTTCCTGACTCCAATTCTCTTTTTCCTGACTCCAATTCTCATTTTCCTGACTCCAATTCTCTTTTTCCTGGATTCTCTTTTTCCTGACTCCAATTCTCTTTTTCCTGACTCCAATTCTCTTTTTCCTGATTCCAATTCTCTTCTTCCTGACTCCGATTCTCTTTTTCCTGACTCCGATTCTCTTTTTCCTGACTCCAATTCTCATTTTCCTGACTCCAATTCTCATTTTCCTGACTTCAATTCTCTTTTTCCTGATTCCAATTCTCTTTTTCCTGACTCCAATTCTCATTTTCCTGACTTCAATTCTCTTTTTCCTGACTCCAATTCTCATTTTCCTGACTTCAATTCTCTTTTTCCTGACTCCGATTCTCTTTTTCCTGACTCCAATTCTCTTTTTCCTGACTCCAATTCTCTTTTTCCTGACTCCAATTCTCATTTTCCTGACTCCAATTCTCTTTTTCCTGAATTCTCTTTTTCCTGACTCCAATTCTCATTTTCCTGACTCCAATTCTCTTTTTCCTGGATTCTCTTTTTCCTGACTCCAATTCTCTTTTTCCTGACTCCAATTCTCTTTTTCCTGATTCCAATTCTCTTCTTCCTGACTCCGATTCTCTTTTTCCTGACTCCGATTCTCTTTTTCCTGACTCCAATTCTCATTTTCCTGACTCCAATTCTCATTTTCCTGACTTCAATTCTCTTTTTCCTGATTCCAATTCTCTTTTTCCTGACTCCAATTCTCATTTTCCTGACTTCAATTCTCTTTTTCCTGACTCCAATTCTCATTTTCCTGACTTCAATTCTCTTTTTCCTGACTCCAATTCTCATTTTCCTGACTTCAATTCTCTTTTTCCTGACTCCGATTCTCTTTTTCCTGACTCCAATTCTCTTTTTCCTGACTCCAATTCTCTTTTTCCTGACTCCAATTCTCATTTTCCTGACTCCAATTCTCTTTTTCCTGAATTCTCTTTTTCCTGACTCCGATTCTCTTTTTCCTGAATTCTCTTTTTCCTGAATTCTCTTTTTCCTGACTCCAATTCTCTTTTTCCTGACTCCAATTCTCTTTTTCCTGACTCCAATTCTCTTTTTCCTGACTCCAATTCTCTTTTTCCTGACTCCAATTCTCTTTTTCCTGAATTCTCTTTTTCCTGGATTCTCTTTTTCCTGACTCCGATTCTCTTTTTCCTGACTCCGATTCTCTTTTTCCTGATTCCACTTCTCTTTTTCCTGATTCCAATTCTCTTTTTCCTGATTCCAATTCTCATTTTCCTGATTCCAATTCTCTTTTTCCTGACTCCGATTCTCTTTTTCCTGACTCCGATTCTCTTTTTCCTGAATTCTCATTTTCCTGACTCCAATTCTCTTCTTCCTGAATTCTCTTTTTCCTGGATTCTCTTTTTCCTGACTCCGATTCTCTTTTTCCTGACCCCAATTCTCTTTTTCCTGGATTCTCTTTTTCCTGATTCCAATTCTCATTTTCCTGATTCCAATTCTCTTTTTCCTGACTCCGATTCTCTTTTTCCTGAATTCTCATTTTCCTGACTCCAATTCTCTTCTTCCTGAATTCTCTTTTTCCTGGATTCTCTTTTTCCTGACTCCGATTCTCATTTTCCTGACTTCAATTCTCTTTTTCCTGATTCCAATTCTCTTTTTCCTGACTCCAATTCTCATTTTCCTGACTTCAATTCTCTTTTTCCTGACTCCAATTCTCATTTTCCTGACTTCAATTCTCTTTTTCCTGACTCCGATTCTCTTTTTCCTGACTCCAATTCTCTTTTTCCTGACTCCAATTCTCTTTTTCCTGACTCCAATTCTCATTTTCCTGACTCCAATTCTCTTTTTCCTGAATTCTCTTTTTCCTGACTCCGATTCTCTTTTTCCTGAATTCTCTTTTTCCTGAATTCTCTTTTTCCTGACTCCAATTCTCTTTTTCCTGACTCCAATTCTCTTTTTCCTGACTCCAATTCTCTTTTTCCTGACTCCAATTCTCTTTTTCCTGACTCCAATTCTCTTTTTCCTGAATTCTCTTTTTCCTGGATTCTCTTTTTCCTGACTCCGATTCTCTTTTTCCTGACTCCGATTCTCTTTTTCCTGATTCCACTTCTCTTTTTCCTGATTCCAATTCTCTTTTTCCTGATTCCAATTCTCATTTTCCTGATTCCAATTCTCTTTTTCCTGACTCCGATTCTCTTTTTCCTGACTCCGATTCTCTTTTTCCTGAATTCTCATTTTCCTGACTCCAATTCTCTTCTTCCTGAATTCTCTTTTTCCTGGATTCTCTTTTTCCTGACTCCGATTCTCTTTTTCCTGACCCCAATTCTCTTTTTCCTGGATTCTCTTTTTCCTGATTCCAATTCTCATTTTCCTGATTCCAATTCTCTTTTTCCTGACTCCGATTCTCTTTTTCCTGAATTCTCATTTTCCTGACTCCAATTCTCTTCTTCCTGAATTCTCTTTTTCCTGGATTCTCTTTTTCCTGACTCCGATTCTCATTTTCCTGACCCCAATTCTCTTTTTCCTGGATTCTCTTTTTCCTGATTCCAATTCTCATTTTCCTGACTCCAATTCTCTTTTTCCTGACTCCAATTCTCTTCTTCCTGAATTCTCTTTTTCCTGGATTCTCTTTTTCCTGACCCCAATTCTCTTTTTCCTGGATTCTCTTTTTCCTGACTCCAATTCTCTTCTTCCTGAATTCTCTTTTTCCTGGATTCTCTTTTTCCTGACTCCAATTCTCTTTTTCCTGACTCCGATTCTCTTTTTCCTGACTCCAATTCTCTTTTTCCTGACTCCGATTCTCTTCTTCCTGAATTCTCTTTTTCCTGGATTCTCTTTTTCCTGACTCCAATTCTCTTTTTCCTGGATTCTCTTTTTCCTGGATTCTCTTTTTCCTGACTCCGATTCTCTTTTTCCTGACTCCGATTCTCTTTTTCCTGACTCCGATTCTCTTTTTCCTGACTCCAATTCTCTTTTTCCTGACTCCAATTCTCTTTTTCCTGACTCCGATTCTCTTCTTCCTGACTCCGATTCTCTTTTTCCTGACTCCAATTCTCTTTTTCCTGATTCCAATTCTCTTTTTCCTGACTCCTATTCTCTTTTTCTTTTTTTTTATTGTTTTCTCGTGTTTTACTAGGCCAGAATTACTATAATACGGAAGGAAAAAGTAGCGAAACACAGCAAATAGACGAGAAAAATGTTATAGGGCCATTTCAACAGTAAAGACTCAAAAATAACTTTTTGTCGTGAAAAGTGTTCATGCTTATACTTAAAATGGTCCTCTCAACGAGACTAAGACAATGCACTAAAAATCATAAGCTCTCGAAATCACATTTTCGAGAATTAAATTTTTAGAAATTATCATAAATTTCGCAAAATTTTCTCGTTGGAAGAAATACGCGTAAACATCGAGCAAACCGAGTTTTTTCTTGGGAAAATATGGTCTGCCACTTTGTCGAGATCGGCACTTACTGACCACTGCATCATTTTTGACGTTCTTGGGCTTAAAAGATGCAAAATTCAATGGAGAACCGAGAGTAATTTTGTCATGATGCGCCGTCCAGTTTTTCATGGAAAAAAATGCGAAAAACTCCATATCTTTTTAATGGGTGAGTTATATGAACCCAAAAAATTACTTCCGGGTGCCATGGAGGTGCTGAATCGAATGCAATTTACAGAGAAAGCTAAAAATTTGTCGTTTTTGCTCCCCAATCTCGACAAGTTTGTTGGAATTTTAATTGAAAATTTGAACTGAATTTTGCGCGGCGCCGATGTTTCAATCAAACCGGCGAGCTATGATAAAGAAACATTAGAAATCTCAATAAAAATAAAAAAAATAAAATTCCATCGAAAAAAATTTTTACGTACGCAGACATTTTCGACGCGGCGTGGGCGCAGTTCGGCTCACGTACTTTTCTCGCTTGCACTGTTCCTTTAATAATATCGAAAATGAACTAATAGTCGCCGTCATTAATTTATTTTTCCACGGGCTGGTCCCAAAAAACTCATTCAAGGAGAGTTTGATATGCTCTATCGAATGCAAAAAAACAGAAATGAAATCCGTCCAGCCAATAAGGAGTTCTTGTGTCGCCCAGATGGATGCCAAATTTCCATGTGAAATTTCAAAATTTCTTTTCGCGGCTACCAAGCTTTTATCTTTAAAAATATTTTATTCAAAGTGTCGGCAACGGAAGTGTCTAATTTTAGTTGCAAACTGCTGAGCACATTGAGAGGAACATTTTGATACCAGGAATTACAAAAAATCATGTAGAAAACATATTTTATTCTCCCGCAGTAATTTTCCAATATAAAATTCATTCATTTTTTAAAGGGACCCTCCCACGCGCTCCAATCGTGTGCCAAGTGTGTGCCAAGTTTTGGGGCGCGCTTACTGCGCATTATATGAGAAATTGACAAATTTGCTTTCTAGATGGCTTATTTTGCATTTCCACTGTGCAGGACATGTTGCAAAATTTAAAGCAGGCTATGACAAACAATTTGATATATGAAACCAAGCATAACTCGAAAGATAAGCTAATTTATTAGCTGTATGACTAATTTGTTACTCAAATTTGTCAATGGGCATTTTTCTCGCTTATTCTGTTGTAATTTTTTATATTCCATGCTTCTTATAGTAATTCGAGGTCGATAAAAAAGATGCAAATATATAAAAACCATAAAAATGTGTAGAATAGTAGAATCCCATGTAATGCGCAGTAAGCGCGCCCCAAAACTTCGCACACACTTGGCACACGATTGGAGCGCGTGGGAGGGTCCCTTTAATTCTCCTCAATGCTTCACTGTTTTATGTTTTTCTCTCGCGTATTTTAGTAATTTGGGGTTGGTAAAACACGAGAAAGCCTTAGAAATGCATTAACAATTTTTTTTAAAGAAGTTGGGTTCCTGGAACGCTCGCACGCACAGTCCTTCAAAGAGCCGCCCGCGGCGAGCTGTGTTTTTTTTTTGTTTTTTTTTCTAAGGTTTTTGTAGGTGTAAAACGCATCCAAAGATCATATAAAGGGCCGCATCGACCACGCGATGATGCCTGTTCGCTATCTATCGCTTTGGGGTGAATGCCAGACAAAACGAAATTCCTTCTTATATAATTCAGCAACACCAAAATCGCGAAAAGTAAATAACAGCCGCACAGCTCGCCAAAATTCAAATTTTTGGACAAGTCCATTTTTTCCCGCCAAAAGTTTCTTGATAAAAACGTCCCACTTGAATGCAACGATAACTCCTTATTGGCTGAACGGATTTCAATTCTCTTTTTTTGCAATCGATAAAGCACATCAAACTATCCTTTAATGAGTTTTGGCACCTACATCTGACAACTTTTTCTAATAAATATATTGAGAACGAGTTAATAATTGTTACCATTAATTCATTTTTCAGCATGATGATCTCAAAAAACTCATTAAAGGACAATTCGATGTGCTTTATCCATAGCAAAAAACAGAAATGAAATCCGTCCAGCCAATAAGGAGTTATCGTTGCATTCAACTGCAAGCCAAAATTACTATATAATATTTGAAATTTTCATTTCGCGGGTAGAGGTTTCCTTTCTTTAAAAATATTTTACTTGAAGTGTTGGCTTCAGCTGACTCTAATTTTAGTGGCAAACGACTAGTTGCAACAAGAGCATCATTTTGATACCAAGGTTTGCGAAAAACAAAGCAGAAAACCTTTTTTGAAGTCTTTGCGAGGTGCTCTGACCCTTCAGAAAACAGCAGCTTTAGAAGCTGTACTCGGCGGAAAACACTGCGGTTAGAAATCATCAGCTTCAGAAAATGTAAAGTTTGGAAAAAAATACTTCGGAAAAATGACCAGTTAGAAAAGGGACACTTTGGAAAAAAATCGATTAGAAACGATATGAATTGGAAAAGCGAAGGTTCAGAAAACAGATTGTTCAGAAACCGGAGGTTTTGGAAAAATGCGTGGGAATGAAAACATCTTCACGTACCATGTCAATTTTCCGGAAAAAATTCGATTTTTTTCGTTTTTACTGGAGAAACTGATATTTCCTTTGATTACGAACGATTTTATCATATAAATGTTACTAGGAAAGTTTATTCACAACGAAGAAAACATGATAAACATTCTCCCAGCGAAATCGAGACGATAGCAACCGGATAACTTCGAGTACAGAGAAAAACGAAGATATATACTTTTAGCCGTCAAAAAGATTATTTTTTCAGTTCGGATACAGCCGTTGCAGTGTAGATAAACGTTGACAAGCTAATAGAAGCTTAAAAATTCCTAAAGAAACAGAATAAACATAGCAAAAGTGAATATAATGTGTTTATTGAAATTAATCAACGTAATACACAATTCTTACAAGTTTTATCGCTAAAAAAATTGCGAAGGGTTTTCCCTACGCTGGAAACAATATAATACACGAAATATTAGCAATAAACAATAAAAACAATACCTAAATAAAAAATAAACATTCGAAATCAACTTACTTGACAACATCGCTAATATTTTCCTATTTTACCAATTATCTTCGACGGCAACAGCTGCTGCAACGTTTCTTCTGCTAGTCTACAACTTATTAACAACAAAAAGAAGCATATTCGATGAGAAATAAGTATAAAATCGATAAAAGCAGCAGCAACTAATAATAAAAACGAAAAAAATCGAATTTTTTCCGGAAAATTGACATGGTACGTGAAGATGTTTTCATTCCCACGCATTTTTCCAAAACGT
This sequence comes from Oscheius sp. DF5033, assembly GCA_964036215.1. NCBI lineage: Eukaryota > Metazoa > Nematoda > Chromadorea > Rhabditida > Rhabditidae > Oscheius > Oscheius sp. DF5033. The sequence continues at coordinate 1,469,916 of CAXIWN010000013.1, read as the reverse complement.
CCGGTTTCTGAACAATCTCTTTTCCAACCAGTCCATTTTCTGAAGCACTTTTTTCCAAACTGTTTGTTTTTCTAAACTGTCCCTTTTCTAACTGGTCATTTTTCCGAAGTATATTTTTCCAAACTTTTCGTTTTCTGAAGCTGATGATTTCTAACCGCAGCGTTTTCCGCCGAGTACAGCTTCTAAAGCTGCTGTTTTCTGAAGGGTCAGAGCACCCTTTGCGAGATGTTCCTGAACAAAACCTGATCATTTTTCATTTCTCTTCAGTATTTCGCTATTTTACGATTTTAACTCGCGTTCTATAGTAATTTGGAGTTGGTAAAACACGCAAAAGCACCATAAATGCATAAAAAATTTTCTTTAAAGAAATTTGGCTCCCGAAGCGATTGCGCGCGAAGACCTTTAATGTGCCGCTCGCGGCGAGCTGTGCACTCCGTGGAATTATATTTTTGCGCTCTAAAAGCAAGGTACAGTCCGCGGGGACCGGGAGTTTAAAGGTCTCACGCTCCAATGCTAAATTATATTTTATGCGTTTTTATGTATTTCTGATGTCATATTTATGCTTGTCGACCTCGAATTACTATAAAGCAAAGCAGAAAAATCGAAAATATCGGCAAATAGAGGAAAGCCGAAAATTCCGAATAATTAATATGGAAAAATTAGGTTTCAATCAAAAAATAACTTTTCTCCCAAACTAACATTTCGTTCATATATCAAAATGTTCGTCTCAATGAGGATAGCAATTTGCAACTAAAATTATAACGAATAATTATCACCTCGCTGAGAAAAATAATTTTAAAGTTTCGCATAGTTTGCCGTAGTAGGAAAAACGCGCGTAAACAGCAGGCAGACGTCCATTTTATATAGGAAAATCTGAGTGCACGTTAATTGCAAAAACTACACTTTTTCATATTCTTTCTTCTTATGCAATCGATCGGGCGTATCGAAATCTACACGAATGAGTTTTTTCAGACGATTCCAACGAGCCGTTTTCGAGAAAAAACATTTTTCGTATTTTTCTCGTAGTTTTTTTGACGAATGTTTCGGTCCCATAACTCATTTTTGTAGATTCTTACATGCCTGATCGATTGCAACCAACAGAAAAACGTAAAAAAGTCTAATTTTTGCAATTAACGTGCACTCAGATTCCAGGTAAATGTTTGGCGGGAAAAATGCGCATTTGTCGGAAATTTGAATTTTAGCGAACTGTGAAGGGGCAGGCACAACACGTTCAAACCAGGCTTTTTTTATCGAGTTATCTTTATCGATATAATCGTCTGAATTTTGCTTATCTCTGTAAATACACTACATTCCAGGTGATGAGTTCATCCGAATTCATTAGAGTTAATGCACGACTTCGGCCTTCTGCGAGCGGCGTTGAAAAGCCTGTCTTTTTAGTAGACGCTGAGAGAAATATAATAAAGTAAGTGTTACTTTCCATAATATGCTACATTCTCTATAGATGTACGAATAAAAATTTTGCATTCGATAAAACATTCGGTGCTGATTCCACACAAGAGATGATTTTCAAAGAAGTTGGCAAAAGAGTTATCGATGGGGCTATTGAAGGTATTAACGGAACTATCTTTGCATACGGTTAGTTGTTTAGATTGTTTGTTTTAAAGTTAAGTTCAGGTCAAACTGGAAGTGGAAAACCCACACGATGTTGGGACCAGCAGAGGAAGAGAATATTTTTTCAGACTTTGAGAAGACAGGACTTATTCCTCGCTGTATCGAATACCTGTTTTCCCAACTTGAACTAGTACAGATTGAAGTAAGTGGAAGGGGTATTTTCTCCGGCAATGAACATTTCAGAAAGGTAGCAAATTCTGCTTTTCCGTATCATGCAGTTTTGTCGAATTATATAATGAAAATCTTTCGGATTTGCTAACTGCTAACTGCCCCCCAATAGCGATACGAGCTGAATCGAGGGTAACATTATTTACTGTGTATCATTTTCGTTTAGAAAATAATCCTTCAAGGGGCTGTGTGCGAGACGATTACTTCTTATATTGATGCGATGCGTTTAATCCAAATTGGATGGGAAAACAGAACAGTAGGAGAAACAAAAATGAACAAGGTGTCTTCCAGATCTCACGCCGTTCTTATTATTGATGTAAGTATTGGTGTTTTGTTATTGTATTCTTTTTAGCTGACAATGACAGATGATGATGGTGGCGTGATAAACAAACGAGAAGCCCGTATAAATCTCGTCGACTTGGCTGGATCCGAAAGGCAAAGTCAGACAAAGTCGACTGGGATTCGTTTGAAAGAGGCAGGTAAAATCAACCAGGTTTGTTGATGTTGTTATTATTCTAATGATGATCTTTATCCAGAGCTTATGTACACTTGGGCGAGTTATTAGAGATCTCTCTGCAAAAAAAAGCCATATACCTTATCGAGATTCGAAATTAACATTGATGATTCGTGACAGCCTTGGTGGAAACAGCAGAACCGCTGTTATCGTTTGCGCACATCCTGATGAAGAGTTAGTTATTATGTTTTCCTTGCATCAACGACTTTTATAGTTTCTTTGCTGAATCTCTTTCCACTCTACAATTTGCGGAGCAGTGTCGCCTTGTTAAAAATGAGCTTTACATTAACCGTGAAGTAACAGGCGAATCTGTTACTGCATTGCGCAGCCGCATACAACAATTGGAAGACTTACTGAACAATAGCAACAAAGAACTCACCTCCAGTAAGTAAAGTCTTTTTAACACTAATATGCTTGCAGAATTTGAAGAAAAACTGCGGTTGGTTGAAGAAGAGAGGGATAATTACAAACAACTTTTAATAACTATGCAAAGAGAAAAAGAAAGAGCGGATCTTGAGGAAACAATGGCTGCTTGTGAATCGCCTCCCCAGGTATGATTTTTTTTAAATTAGCGTTCAGTTTGTTAATTTTTTTAGCAATATAAAACCCCTGCTACAAAAAAAAGGATTTGTTCGCGTGATAACAAAGCAGATGAAATGCGGTGCCTTTGCTGTTCCCAAACTGTCAGATACTTACCGAAACATGATTTTTGTAGTTTGGAAGAACAGAACAGAACGATCGATGATCTCAGGTTTATATTCTGAGTATCTCGCTAATACTGTTTTCATTATTTAGGGAAAATGAGGAGGTGCGCGTTTTTCAAATGCGATTGAAGAGAGGGAACAACGGACGGTTTGTTAAAGGTGCATTTGACGGTACAAATGGATCTAAAATCCGTATCCTTGTGAAAGAAGGTGGTTCACAGCTTATCAGAAGAAACGTTGAACTGAAAGATTGCTGTAAGAACAAGTGTGTCTACGTCAGAAGACATTGATCGTTGATCTATTTAGTTTTTGTTAGTGTCGTATGACTCCAAGACTGTAAAATTTATCAAATAAATACTGAAAGTGAGATTCTGAGGGTGAGGGATGTACCGAACTTAGACACATTGTCGAGACTATATGGCACGTCACGTGCGGGTGGGTGACTTTTGGACCAAGTGCGACTTGGTCTAATGGTACCCCGCTTGGTCTAATGGTACCCCGCTTGGTCTAATGGTACCCCGCTTGGTCTAATGGTACCCCACTTGGTCTAATGGTGAATTACTGGCTAGAAAGACAGTGCCAAATCTCATCACTTATTGGCCGACAAATCATTTATGCTTCCGAAGGCTCGCTTCGCTCGCGGGGCTAGGGGGGTATCCCTCGGGAGATTTGGATTCTTTAGTTTATAGAATGTCCGGGAGAAGAACATCCGGGAGGAGATCGCTTGGTAGAGCAAAACAGCCATCAGTAAAGATATTTTACTGTTTTCCCCACCTAAGCGATCTCCTCCCAGCGCCTATTCTCCCGGACTTTCTATAAACTAAAGAATCCAAATCTCCCGAGGGATACCCCCCTAGCCCCGCGAGCGAAGCGAGCCTTCGGAAGCATACGTGATTTGCCGATCAAAGAGAGTTTATGAGTGATGAGATTCGGCACTATCAACTTACTTCTTCCGCGGAAGTAACTTGACGAGTCACAGAGAAATAACAGATCAATAGTCACCATTAGACCAAGTGGGGTACCATTAGACCAAGCAGGGTACCATTAGACCAAGTCGCGCTTGGTCTAAAAGTCACCCTCCCCGTCACGTGCTTTCCACTGAATGGTACGTCAGGTGCCATATCTGTAGATACGGTTGAGGGTTAGAATAGGGGAGAGACTGCACACTGTCATTTAAGAGATCGTGTACTTTTACTGAACATCGAAGACGTGCACGGAAATAGGGAAGTCTTCTGCTTCGGCTGTCGACAATGTACGGGTTGGGGGGCAACCGTGAGGGTGAGGGCCGTAGTGGAGTTGGACACACTGTCGAGACTGTATGGCACGACAGGTGCCATCGGCTACATACTAAATGGCACGTCACGTGCCATATCTGGAAATCCAGAGACTCTTTTTCAAGCGTTGTTCGCAAGTCACTGTCGTCGCTGAAGGCACGTTACGTGTCATTGGAATAAACCCAAATTAAAAGATGGCAACTAAAAAACCATGCGCTGCGGTGCATGACAGATGTGCGGAAATTTCAACTACTTCCTAAACTATAAAAATAAACAGTTTATTGGAGACGGGGACACTGATAATAGAGCGGTAGCAATCAACCATGTAAAAAAACAAATAGACCACCAAAAAAAACAACAACAAAACAACAAGTATGGCGCCTCTTTATTACTTGCAGTCGTCTGGAGTCTCGCGACACTTTTAATTGCCATATAACCTATTCACGGTAGCGGCACAGAAAATTCTGAATGTCTACTGCACGTATGTACAAGTTGGACTTGGCGCCGGCGAGTCCCAATCGCAGCAGTTTCACTTCTACACCGTCATAGACAACAGAAATTTCTGCAATTGACGTCAGCTTTGTCAGCAACGTGTCACGGCTTGCTCTTCGACGATATCGCATCATTGGACGATGGCCTTCCTCTTTACGCAAACACTCCGTAACGTCTGCCACCCTAGCTAGGCTCTAAAAACCGCGTAATACTATTATACTATTATGCCACTAACCTCACAGTCATCATCCTCGACCTTACTTTCCGCGACGAGGTAATTGGTTTCACGGGTGCAGGCGTACCCCGTTCTCTTTGCATTTTCTACATAAATACAATCTTTCAGAAAGCCCTTGAAGTTGCCACCACGTGTGCCCTGAAAATACACATAAGCAACATTTTCTATTATTGGAACTTTTTCCTTTCGCTTCTTCGTAAGGTTCTTTTCACCCGATTCCTCGTCCGTCTTGTCTTCTTTAATACGTCCACGCGACACTTCGCTTACAGATTCTTCCGTTGTCGCCTTCTCTGCCTAATTAAATAATCCCACTATTTATTTTACATTTTAGCCTTACTTCATCCAGTGTTTTCACCTTTTCGGATCGAATAGAGGCCACATCGCTGTTGTTACCTCGGTTTTTTAGGAGCCGGCGATGTAGTGATCTCGCTCATCTAAAAGCTTATTACTTTCAATATTAATAACGTTTTACTGTGTCTTGGGAGTCTGCTGACACTGTACCATTTCGCGGAGAATTTGTCCTGTAGTCCGATTCATCAGCCCTTTCAGTCAATCGACTGTGCAGTTGCACTCCTCGATCTCGTCCTTCTAGACAAGCCACGCTAAATTAACTACATATAGCACCTATTTTCAGCTACCTTTGACCGTTTATCACGATTTTTTGATCGGCGTTCTGTATCAACACGGCTCACACGGCTACAACTTCTCCTCTGAAAACTCATGAAACGTTATAGAACTGGCACGTCTCGTGCCATTTATCTTTTTTCCGTATGACACGTGACGTGCCTTCTTCCTTTATTGAAATACTACGAAAATTGTTTATTAAACTTCCATACCTTTCGAGACACATCCTCCTTGTCGCTATGCGTAAGATTCGTTAAAGAATCTGATCTTTCACCAGACGACGACGACTCAGACGTTTCTTCACTTCCATCAGAATTACTACCATCAGACAAACCACGAATAGTACACGTCTTCTGTAAAGAAATAAAATGTCGATAAACTACAATTATACGCACATAGCCAGTTGATCCTGTGAAGTATAGGTTGACATCCTTGACATTATCGAAGAACTCAAGTTCCTCTAGCCTTTTGTCGGATAACACACCGCAACTCATCAAGTCGCCAACCACCGTTTCATACGTGTATTCACGAGATTCTCGATTCTAAAACAAATGCATAAAAATCAAAATGTAACTAATAATACTTGTTTATGTTTAATAATACACGTCACGCGCCATTTACCAAAAAGCCGATGGCACGTGACGTGCCATACAGTCTCAACACTGTCCAAGTCCACTACACTCCTCACCCTCACGGCTACGCCCGCACCCGTACATTGTCAGCATCCGAAGCACACGACTTCCCTTTCTCCGTGCAGGACTTCGATAAGTCTTCAATAAACATAAAAATCCAGCCACGTTCCTCGCAGTGATGTTTCCGCAACTACTCATTACACGTGCAGTGCTGTTTCACTACCCAGTGCATTATCCAATATACAAAACAACATAACGATGCACAAGAGAACAAGAGGCACAGATTCAAAAAATTTTTATTGCAGTCCACTGACACTGCTTACAATCCATACATTTCATCTTGGAGTCCCCAGATACTACCATTTCTCCTCTAGGAATCCTCCGGGTTTGCTGTTCGCTTTCCACCAGCGGGAGTACGCTTCTTCTTCGGTCAGCCTTCTCTCATCCTTGAACAGATCCTGCTCAAATACATCGAGATTAGAGTAGTTCTTCCACGTCGGCAATCGATAAATTGACGGAATCTCCTCAGGCAGTATAGTCCTCACCGGTAAATACTCCGGCATTTCCTCGCAGTACCTCAGACGAAACACTGTTTCCCTGCACATCTCACCGGTATCTCCAGTGCAGTGAGATAACACTGCAAATTCGTGTACTGGCCCGCAATTACATCGACATTTTGGTCGCATCATCTGCACAAAGTTGGGACTCGGTACTGGCGCCTGCATTTCTATGTCAATAGTAATGCTATTCCCATGTACGTGACGATATCCATACTTCTCATCCACTTCCATAGCTCTCGGCCCATACAGCGATTTCCACGGACGGCCACATACGTAAGCAGTCATCACCTCAGGCCTATAGAAACATGACATCAACGTGTAATCCGATTTCAGATGCAGTTCCAATTTGAACTTCTGTCGTCGGTAGACGCATTCCACCAAGCTCCCGGATTCCGGCAGTCGACCGTACGCGGTAGAAATCATTTCCAATAAGAATGTAATCTTTTCAAGTTAATCCGACCGGTTATTTGTTTTTATACCGCAAACTATGACAGTGTGTCGAAGTGACTGGGTCCCGCTCTCCCAACTTCCTCCAGAACTTCTCCGAGAACTTCCCCCAGACCTTCCTGGGTGGGGCACGTGACGTGCCGTTACTGGGACAGTGTGTCGAAGTGACTGGGTCCAGCTGGACCCAGACCCAGGGACCAATTACCCGGTGGACATCCCGGGAAATTTCTTACCCGGTGGATTCCACGGAAATTTCTTACCCGGTGGACATTCCGGGAAATTTCTTACCCGGTGGGCGTGCCGGGAAATTTCATTGAACCATCGTGAACCAGCGCAGTATGTTTTGTTGAGGAGAGAGGATTACCGCAAAATATGCAGAAATATAAAGAATGGGCCTGCAAAATGCGCAGAGTGGAATCCGTAGGCTTGCTATGAGAACCTTGTTGAATCCATTGGCTTGTGCTGTGACACGAATTCCTGAATTTTTGTAGGCCATATGATCCATTATTTTTGGCCAACGAGAATTTGTCATTTCGTAGTTTACATGCGAAAATCTGGTGGAGTTCAAGATTCGCATCAAATTGGGGTAGTCTGGCGTTCGCTTACCTGATCGAATTTGCACCTTGTAGAATCCATTTTGTATGCCATAGTGGTTTCGGTGACCCAAATACATGAATTGTTTGCCCGTAAAACTCGTAATTTCCATGATTTGTGGTGATAAAAATTCAAAAAATCTTGACTTCCTCCTGTTTAGCGACGCAATATTGCTCAAATTTCCTTTCTTGTAGCTGTTCCATCATTGCTTGGCCCGGAGTTGAGGTAAGATACAATCGGACGAGGGCTTCTTTATCCATTTTGGGCAAGATGTAGTATCATGAAGGAAGAGGATATCCTTGGAGGTCGAAGGAAGATGACGTTATCAGAAGAAGCAAGAAAAGAAGAATGAAGTAAGCTGGGAAAAGCAGAAGTTCTGGTTTGAAGCGGAGGAGCCTCTTGAAAAGCAGCTTTTGGGAGGCAGAAACGGTGCTTTTCGTGTCTACTTCGCCATTTTTTAATTTCTTTCAGCCATTTTTATTGAAGGTTACCCAGATTTTTGTCTTTTTTTTCAATCTTCAGGGATTTCTATTGAAATTTACCCGTAATTTAATCTCTCTAACCATTTTTTCGGTTTTTTCCTGCGAAGACCCCGTCACGAACGTTTCTCACAGCGAAAATACAATAATTCTGTGGAAGTAACTTAAAATTTGTCTAATCTTTACATTACAGAAATTTTCTCCATGTCGGAGCCGATAGATATCCAAGATTACCGTATAACTGCTCCAATTCTACAGCAGATTTTACGGAAAATGGACAGAGAAGCCTGCCTTCGTTTGTATTTGACCTCCAATTGGGGACAAGAAGCCGTAAAACGATATAGAAAAGCTGATTTTGAGAGATTTACCGTTGCTAAACAGGATGAAGCCGTTCTTTTGAAGGTAACTCGGTTGTTTTTCTTATTTTTATGAGGTTTTTAGATGATAGCGCCTCATCCAAGAAAATTGGACGAAACCATGATAAAATCTATAATCTTCTGTGAAAGCGGAAAAATTCGATTGTGGAAAGGACAATTGGACGATATGAAGCGACTTCGTTACGCAGATAGAGAAATGGTGGAATTTCACGAAGAAAGGATTCGAAAATATACGAAAATTAGGGAATTGGCAAGACGAGTGAAGGCTAATTGGAAATATTTACATGGAGACGATAAAGAACAGTAGTTCTGAGCCATATTGTACTGTTGTTGTATAAGGATAAAAAGAAAAAAAAACACATCGTATGATATCTTTTTACATGAAAATTAAGCGGTTACGGGAACATTCAACAGAAAACTACCCAAAAATTCCACTGAAAATTACGCGGTTACACGAAAATTCAAATTAAAGTTCCTTCAATCGTCGTATTTTTACTTATTCGAATTATTTAAAAAAATAGAGTAAACATTTTAACCAAAAAGTTCCAAAGGTTTAATTCTTTTGACGAGGACTCGTAACCTTGGAGATGAGCCCATCAGTTTCAAGGTTTCTGCACAGTCCAACGACAATTCTTGGTCATTTATCTTGTAGACGCGGTCACCCATTCGGAGCCCGGCTCTATCCGCTGCTCGATTTCTCATAATCTCCACGACCACATGATATTTCTCCGCGAAAGGTTCATGATTCCTGGGATTTGTCAGCGGCCCCGTCATGATAAATCCAATCCTGACGCAGTATTGTTCCCACCCGAACACTGGCCCCACAGGCTGGACGTCGAATTCGATCTCGATGGTTTCAATATCCTGGAAAATCGGTTAAATTTTTGAGTTAAAAAGTGGCTTACCATAGGCCTTGGAATCCTCGCCAGAGCCAGGACTTTGACATTTTGCGGGTCGATTTTCATCCCACCTCGGAAGACTCGATGCCGGGTCTCCAGCTCAAAATCCACCGTATCTTTTCCATTAATTTTAAACAGCTGATCGTAACATCGGCGGGTATTTCCCCAACAGGAGAGAAGGGCATTTCCTTGCGGATCCAGCCGCTTGATCCAGGCACTTTGGGATGAAAAGGAGCTACAGTCCACGTATGCCACGGGAATTCCGTAGGCTTCGATGGCTTCCTTCCCGAAATGAGATGTCATGCTCAGGTAGACTTGTGTCTTGAGATTTAGCTTTAAAAAATATAAAAATTAAGTTAAAAATACTCACTTTTTTAATAATTTTAGCTAGGATGGCGGGTGAAACTGCCTGATGGCGTATGTCCACCGGCTGCATTCTTTATTACCAAATAAAAATCCAGATCCAGCTCTATTCCATTAGCCCAGTAGGTTCTATAAAATTTGTAAAAATCTTACAAAAAAACATAAAAATAACTGAATTTTGAATGAACAACCGAGTACAGTAGAAAAGCTTAAATAGAAATTTATTATCGATTCTTTGTGGAATTTAAATTTAACTTTCGAAGCCAATCCTCCTCACGGTTAATTTCAAAAATGGCTTGGCGGCTAACTGGGCAATTATATCGGCATAATGTGGAAATTGTGGCCCTTCTCCGTTAATTGTAAGGATCTCATCGCCATAGCAAAGCCCAGCTTGTTCGGCTTCTGTCCTCCAGTGAACTCGATCAATTACCAGGCGTCTCCTTGCTGGCATATCTTCTGGGATATCGAATCCCAGTCCTGGCTCGCTTTGGTCGACAAGAAGGAATTCTATCGGGATTGTGAGGATTTCCTGAAAAGGGGGGTATTTTTGGGATAAAATAACCGGAAAAATGTGGGAATTGATGATATTTCATTTGAAACTGCCTTTTTTGGGGCGAAACCTTGTCTTACCACCAGAAAAAGCGACAAAATGACCCGAAATACGTAGAAAACAAACAAACACTCGGAAAAAGGTCATTAGAACACAAAATTTCTCAGATTTCAGCTGATTTTTGACGCTTTTATTATTAAAAATGCCCATTTTTTACTTGCCAAAGGTGAAAATTGAAGAAACAAGCTTGTTTTACGGTTCATGACTCAAAAATCAGGATTTTCACTGGAATCTGCTTCCAAAAACGAAAACTTAATCATAAAAATAAAACCCACACGTTCTTTTGGTCTTCTCAAAATAATATGCGGCTGTTCGTATCCTTCAGCCATGTAGAGTCCCTCCATATTGATAAAAGATCTCATCTCTGTCACATCCAAATTGTTATAAACCACAATAACATCGTCTTTTTTGACTGTTCCCAGGCACATTGGCTGTTCCTCGACTTCCCAAATGAACATCGTCGGTGGATGGCTGATCATCGTCGTCTTGGCTCCGTTTAAAAATCCTTTTATGAATATTAATTCCGGCCCATAGGATTGGGCAACAGCCTGGCCGAAGCGACTTGTCATACTCAAAACGGCTTGTGATCTGTATTGCATCTTTAAAAAATAGAAAAATGTTGAAAAAAAAGAGGAAAATGCTTACTTTTCTGACGATTTGACGCAAAATTTGGGGAGTTAATGCTTGATGCCGCAAATTTAGGCCATCTGCCTTTGAACGAGTGTGCAGCATTCTCTAAATGGGAAAAATTAGGGATTTTTTATTAGCAGAAGAGTTTTTTTTAGAGGAAATAAGATTTTTATGGAGAGTGAAAGGTTTTTATGAGAAAATTCTATAAAAATCCGAAGAATTTCGCCAAAAACAAGGATCAAATGAGTTTGGCGGCGTAAATTGAAGAAAAAGCTTTACACTCTTCTTTTTTTGAGTTGAATAGAATTTGTAATAAATAAATGGTTTAAATTTAAAAAATAAAACTAAAAACATCACTAGAAAAAAAAAACTTCACGATTATTCCCAAAAAGGGCCTGCTATTGGAACAGAAAGCAAACACGGCCGTATTTTTGCACAGACGTCATGACCACAAGCGCTTTGTTTGGCTCCGCAGGTTTTAGGACCTTTTTTAAATCCAATTTTAGTATTTTCGAGTAGAAATAGATGGGAAAAGGCGGAAAATTGTAAAAAAAATTTGGAAAAAAAGAAAAAATATTCTTCCCATGCCGGGAATCGAACCCGGGCCGCCTGGGTGAAAACCAGAAATCCTAACCACTAGACCACATGGGATGGTGGAATCGTCACTCGGCGAACTGATCTCATAGCGGAGGGATTGGCAACGTTGATTATGGCAACTTTCTTGTGATGAATGGCGTTAAAAACCTTTTAAAAAGTTGAAATACAGGATTTTCCGGTCTTAATACAAAAGAATTTTGGTTGCATTTGCTGGATTTTCCGGAAATGTAGACATTTGAGGATTTGCTGCAGTTTTTCGGCTCCTTCCGACCCCAAGCCCTGGAAATTCGTCATTTTCCCTCCCATTTTCGGGGAAGCTTTCCAAAATTAAATATCAATCACTATTTTCATAGGATCGAAAGGCAATTAGTACCTCAAACTTGGGTAATTAAACCGTCGATGAAGTGTTGCCCTCAGGTTTAAGGGAAAACATCTGCCGAACTGGAATAGGTTCGACTTGTTTGCCTCAAAAGGTAAAATACAGGATTTTTCGGTCTGGAGAGGTTGTAAATGCTTTGGATGATGCAGAAGGATGGCAGCTCCTGAAACTATTTTTTGCCGGGTTGGCGGAGACCGGATTCATCTTTTCCAATAAATACTGTGTAAAAAAATTTATTTCACTGTGTAAATACAGTAATACCCAGATAATTTAATTTAAAATCCGCTTCGCTTTACAGAAAGTCGGAGGATTGGCTCCATTGCCAGGAGTACCCGGGTGGCATGAAGATGGGGAATAGGCTGATGACCATTGATCGCGATGACTTCGTCTCCTTCCTTCAATCCGGCTCTCGCTGCAGGACCATCTTCTGCCACTAAAGCCAACAGAAATCGATTTCGAATCACGGCGTATTCATAGAAAATAAAACCAAAGTTTATGACATCACCATCCCGTTCCAGGGGAAATTCACAAGTTAGGGTGATTATTTCCTGAAAAAAAAATGAGGATAGAAAAACTTTTAAAGGACTAAAGTATACAGAATTTTGTGTAGAATATGCAAAACTCTTTAAAAATTTAGAGAATACGAAAAAGACATTCAACAAAAACAACCATTGCCCTATGTTTAACAAAGGAAAAACAACTTACGGATTCTCGAGGCCGCCGTAAAATTATCTTCGGAGGTGACGAACCTTCAGTTGAGTTCATAATCCCCGCGTCAACATCAGAAGTCGCCATTTTGGCAGCCTCCCGGCCATTTAAAACGACAAGTTGATCTCCTATTTTTAAATTAGCTGGGCAATTTCCTGGGCAGAAAATGTCGGTGACATAAAGGAGCTGAGAACGGTTGGGACCAAGAACATGGTCAAATGAAGCACCGTCACAGAATCCTCGAATAAAATGAAGATCAGCCCCATGGGAATTGTAGGCATCTTTTCCATAATTCGAGCAAAGACTCAACACGGCTTGAGAACGGTAATCCATCTGAAAAATGACGATTTTCTCAAAGAAAATCAACGATTCGACGGCTCTCCGCTATGAGATGAGCCCGCCAGTTGCCACTGTCACCATCCCATGTGGTCTAGTGGTTAGGATTTCTGGTTTTCACCCAGGCGGCCCGGGTTCGATTCCCGGCATGGGAAGAATGCTTTTTGGTTTTATTTTTTTCTACTTTTTATTGCCAATTTCCTCATTTTTCACTCAAAAAACATTCAAAAAGCTGATAAAATGATGGGAATCTTTCTATTTTCGTTTAAACTTGGTAGAACTCACTTTTCTGACTATTTTCCTCAATATAGCGTTAGTTATGGCTCTGTTTTGGAGATCAACGCGATCCATTTCGATTTTTAACAAAAAGAAAGTCGATAAAATCCAGAACGAAACAAAAAATGCCAGAGAATAAGAAGAAAACAAAGAGACGCTTCTCGTTGTAGAATTCTACGTAGTTTGACCCATTTTTGGCGAAACGACGAGGGAAAATCGCTCGTTTCCATGACTTTGCCCAAACTTCTGTCTCAAACGGGTAAATTATTCGTATTGTGATTATTGTAACTTGTTTTAATAATAAAATAAACATTATTTACATAAAAAATAGTATTACGATCTCAAAAAATAAAAAAAAAGGCTATTTCCACGCGTTTCTTCAGCAAGAACACCCTCCTTTCGAGCAGAATTCTCCCAAAACACCTGAAAATTCCAGGATTCTTTTAGTTTTTAGGTAAAAATTTACCAACAGGTCCTGTAGCTGCTGCAGTAGCTTTACAGGCATAATAAGTTGGACAGATCCAATACTTGCACTCATTTGACATGGCAGAAGAGAATTGAATCAGGATTAGGAGGAGAAAAACGGAGAGGAAGAAAACCTTCATGTTTTTGTCATTCTACTTTGAGTCTGCTTTTAAGCCGATTCTGAGGTCATATGAACAGATCACACCCTCTTTAATGCGGGCTATTTTAAAGAAAAATGGCTGTGAGTCAGCCAAAACAACTTCGGAGGTCAAAATACATCGGACAAGGTTCCGGGTACAAGCGTTTTTTCGTGAAAATCTTGGGATTTTGACCCCGAGGGCCGATTGGTCGACTTTACACCACAGATAAACAGAGATTACTCATGTTTCCCCTTTCCTTTTCTCATTTTCATTTTCAAGAAAGTAAAGAATAGCTGGTGGAGGCTGGCAAAAAAAGGATAAAAAAAAGACGATTTCGTGTTCTAAATATTTTAAAGGACGGAATACTTGTTTAAATTGAAGATGAACTACTGGAAAATATGGAAAACTCAGAATTTGGTAATAGTCTTCGGTAATTTTGAGATATCTTCGGGAAAGTTGTCGCATTCGAGCTGTTTCCCAGCCGGGAACACAGGAAAAAATATGCGATAATATTTCGTCTGTCAAAATTTCTGAGACATCTTTTCGAGCCATAGAAAAGATGGGTCGAGTTTCTATAAAGGATAACGAAGAAAAGGGCTGTGATGGGATAAAAAATCAATGAAAGGTCAGGAAAGCGGGATAAGTAACGGCAAGTCCGGATCGAGTTAGTGCGCCAAAGTCTTTTGATGGTATTTCCATAACTTGGATGATTTTCCGTAATGAAGGAATACAGTGCACTTTTATTGAAATATGATAAAATAGTTCACAATCCGGGCAATATATTCATATTCTTGTGAGGAGATTCGGCTTAAAATTCAAAGTCCATCAATTGAACGCCGTGGCAAATCATTTCGACATATCTCGAGCCATCCGTTTTTAATTCGAATACGCATCGAGGGATGAGAATTTCTATCAATTATTATGGATTCGTCGCCGATTACTGCCGTGTTTATGATAAATCCAAAGAAGCCGAAACGTATAAATGGATGCATAGAGCTGAGATTGGGAAGAGAATCATACGCCTCTTGCCAGCCATCTTTAGAAACGTGTCGGCAACGAATATAATCAATTTCTCTTTTATTCTCCATCCATTCCTAAATAGGGTCCTTATTATTTTTACATCCTGCTTACATTCATTAAAATGGCCAGAATTTGCATATAAATGGCGGATGGAGGCTGCTGCAACAGAATGAGCCAAGGTGAGGTCATTTTCTTGACGGCTTCCACATCTTTTTGAGAAAATTCTTTTGGATCGCATATCCAGCCATCTAAAATAATATTTTAGAGAAGGAATAACCAAGAGTTCTTACTATACTTGTCCTGGATATCCTTGTAGGTTTGCAGAGATTCTGAAGGAAATTCTGTGTACAATATGGGAGATGTTCGGCAAGAATTCAGAGACTGAGCAAATAATTCAATCATTTTATCAATATTTTCGATAGAAGATCGCTTATTTTGACCCTGAAATTGTAATTTTTTTAAAAATGTCTTAAATAAAAAGCGAACAGACGAGTACCCGCACAAGCGCCAAATCTCACCTTATTTTCATCGACGATTATCACCTGACCAATGGATAGATTTCTTTTAAAATAATCCAATAAAAGTCCCAGAGATTCGTCCATTGAATTGACAGGAACCCGAACAGCTAGATCGCTGCCTTTCGAGCCAGCTAATGGCCAAATTTCTGGCGTGATACCTGGAAATTCCTATTTTTTTTTAGCTGACAAGAAGCTGTACCGAAAACTCTCTGAAAATAGTAAAATGCCCTTTGGAATTGGAAATAGATTATTAGACTGGTGGAAGTACATCGGATGCAACTTTTGTAACGAACAGGGGTCGGTTTTGTGTCGATAATAACGAAAACTGTAATCCCTGTGGCCTAAAAACTTCACTAAATATCTGAAGTTAAATTACTTTTTTGAAAGCAAAATGAACCACTGGTAGAAGTGGAAGGTTCATTTCTTGGTAGTTGACTGCGGTAATTTGGGAACATCGCCGGGAAACTTGCCGAATTCGAGATGTTTCTAATCCGGGAAGATAGGAAAAAACTTTGGATAACACGTCGTCGGAAAGGATTCCAAAAGATCTACAAAAAATTTGAAGTTTTGATTGGCTACAGACTCACTCGAAATTGTTGCTTTCAGATTGACGGGTATCTTCGGCAGGCATAATGGGAACTGCTCTGAAAATTCAGAAAGACTGGGAATAGGGCAGAACAAGACGCAAAATTGATAAAAATCAATGGAAGGTCATGAAAGCGAGATAAATGACTCCTCGTCTCTTGTCTCCTTTTTAAATGAGTGATAAAAAAAGTAAAAAGTTGGCCACAATTATTTATTCTTAGAATTAGCTATTTTGATGGGCACAATTACAATCTACAGAGTACAATTAATGGGTTTCTGATGATGGTTTCTGTCCATCTTTGACATCTCCAGTCGTCGACTTCGCCGTCTTTTCTGACTTGTGTTCCATTTCCGATTTCTGTGTCTGTGCCAGTCGTTTCTCCTCCTCTGGCCATTGTCTCTTCTCCCGAATTCTTTTCTTAGCCCGTGCCCAGTCGCGTTTCTCAATCCATGAGGGTAAATTCCCGTCGTGGTCGTAGAGATGTTCCTCGAGTTTTTTCTTAATCTCTGGCGGGTAGCTCTTCTCTCCCAGACTGTACTTGTAATGGGTTTCAATCCAGCCAATAAAAGCATGACAAACTAGACAGCCTTCCTCTTTCGATGGTCGATAGTGGCACTTGTGCTCGCTGTAAATCTTATGCACTTTCTCATATTCTTCCTTGACATTTCCATATCCTGTTTGATATTCCAATGAGCCGCAATTGCGCTTGGGTTCTTTGATACATTGAGACAGCTGCTGGCCACAGTTGCGGATGGCTTCGGCGTCCTCCTGGAAGACAAATTATTAGAAAACCGAATATTTTTGGGTTTTTATGGACAAAATTAGGTTTTTCCACCAAATTTCGGTTACCATATGGTTACCACACGGTGGTGGACGCACCCGTGGTTACCAGATGCGCAAAAGACCCATTGTTCACCGGCACATACCTCATATTTGGTAAATTCCTCCTGTGTCATCTTCTTGGCTTCAGCCACCGGCTTCTGCACTTTTTTGCCTTCATTTTCCATTCTGAGTTTAGCCTGTACCCATTCGGGATGTTCCAGAGATTCGGGTAACTTTCCCTGATAATCAAAGAGGTCTTCTTCGAGTCGACGTTTAATCACATCCGGACATTGAGTAAACGAGCTTCTATCATATTGATCTCCAGCCCATTCGATGTAAGCCGCACAGATTTCACACGTCTCATCTGCCAGTCGATTTTTCTCCGGATTTGTGCATTTATGTCCTTCGTAGATTCCTCTGGCCATTTTAAATTCTTTATTGATACGTTCCTTTTTCTGGCGAGAGGAGTCTTGTCGCGTTTTCCAAATGGAATCGGCTTTAGGATCCTTGTATTTGGAAGTGTATTCCTTTTTCTTTTTTGGTTCTATTGCCGCCTTTTTCTCGACTTGTTCCTCAACTTTTTCCTCCGGTACTACGGCAGTTTTCATTTCATCGTCGCTATCATCCGACTCTTTTTCTTTCTTCTTTTTACACATTATCAGCAAATACGGCAGGAGGTAAAATGTCAGCAAATGGGGAAGAAATGGCACCAGCAGTATGATGCCACGAATCAAAAATGACAGCAGGTACGATAGAACAATTAAAGTGATCATCGGGAATAACAACCGTCCAGCTGGCTGTTGGCTGACCCGAATGACTGGATTTCATCAGGATTAACAAATTGTGACCGATTACTGAACATTCCCTGTAATTTATACGTCAAATTGGCGGTTACTTTTAAATTTATCATAAAAACGCTTCCACCGGGAATCTTTGGAAATATTGGTACCAATTGTCATCCAAATGTCGCGGGTTCAATTCCCGGGCTTGTCCCCAGGATTTTTGCCAGTATTTCCATGTCTCCTCCACGGAATTCTTACCATCACCCCCTCCCCCAATTTTTGCCCCAAACTAGTATTAGGGACTTCAAAAATTCGACTGGTCTCATTCCTTTCTTCTGAAGAAAGGAGAGTTCAGAAAAGCCATCAGAAAGTAAATTAGGTACACGTGGTACATGAATTTGTCAGGCCCGAATTTGGACGAAACCGGACCGGCTGATATTCTCCGTCGTCTGCAGACATTTTATCCAGGAAACTGACGATTCTTTCCTTCGAGTAGATACTTTCATAGTCATTTTTCGGTCGAGGGTCTGAAACTTTGAGAGAAATGCCATGTATTATCTTTGCTGCGGGGAGAGCCCCGCCAAAATAAAAATTCAAGCCTGTCACGCGCGCGATCATGGCCAATGCAAACATACACCGTACACCAATACACCCGGTGTATACACCGGTGTATACACCAAATACACCAAACGCTATATTTTGCTTATTTCTGCTGTTTTCTTTTATTTTTTACTATTTTCTATATCAGAAAATTACGGAGAACAATAATATCATTTATGCTTCCGAAGGCTCGCTTCGCTCGCGGAGCTAGGGGGGTATCCCTCGGGAGATTTGGATTCTTTAGTCCGGGAGAAGAGGCGCTGGGAGAAGATGGGGAAAACAGTAAAATATCGTTACTGATGGCTGTTTTGTTCTACCAAGCGATCTCCTCCCAGTATTTCTTCTCCTGGACATATAAACTAGTTTTGGTGTATACACCCGGTGTATTGGTGTATACACCCGGTGTATACACCGGTGTACGGTGTATGGTGTATGTTTGCATTCGCCCGCGATCATTTCAATTTTGAGATTTTTCAATTGACCTGTATCAAAATCGGCGCAACTTTTGCTTGAACTCTTAAATTACTTTAGCCCCGCATATTTTTACAGCCTGGAAACATATTACCAACCATGGTAACTGCGCCCCTAAAAATTCCACAATACATCCAATCATGCTGCCGTCTGTCATTCTTTTCTTCTTCTATTCTGCTCAGGTATTCTTATAATTTCTTTAATATTTTCCGGCTTTTAGTCATTTGGTCGTACAGCTTATAATTATTCGTTTACCCAACATCAACGTGGAAATATCTATAAAATTGTTACCACTGGCGACATGCCTGGGTGATTTTGCTTTCTAATCCTCTACCTAAATTTTCAGGCATATTGTCTCTCTGACAGCGGTAAATTCCACAACAGAGCTAGAAGAAAAATCAGTTAATTTTCATTTCTCTCTGATGCCTGGCTGGAATCCTGTAAGGTTTAAAATAACTACAATATTCTTCAAATATTCAGCCGTCTATCATGTTTAGCCAAGTGATTGGCAATAATCCCCCATCCAAATGGAGGAACCTCACAATTCCTGGATATCCAAGATTTCAAGATTCTCTTCGCGAACTTATTTATTATTTTATTTTCTATGAAGGAGCAAGTTATGTAAGTCCAGAATTTCCCCTTTTATTAAATCCCCCTCTAGTTTTCAATTCCCACAGTTGGAAACCCGGAAATCTATACTGTAATTTTGTCAACAGATGATTGGTGGCCATCGGATGGATTTAAATGGATGACAATTGATTGTCATAGCTGTCTAGCCATATATTTTTCTGTTTCGTGTTATGGAAATACGGATGGCGATTTGAAGAAATTGTCGAAAGAATCAAAACACATGTCACCGTATTATAATAAGACGAATGCTACAATTGACCCGGTAACTCTGGAACTACTCACAAAAAGAGAGCGAAAGAAGGACAATGACTGGAAATTCGAGGAGAACAAGAAGCCAAATTCCAAGAAAATCAAGGATTCAAAGGAGAGCGAAGAATTTGAGTGGAAGAAACCAAAACAGAACACAAAATCGAACAAGAAATGGCGAGATGACAGTTGGCAATCAAAGGAAAACAGAAATTGGCATTGGAATAAGGATTCGAAAAGCGAAACCATCTGGTATAAGAATCTCAAAAAGAATACCAATCCCAATCACAAGAAGAACTCAAAGGAACGAGGATGAAGGACAATTCTCCGTGATTTTTGCATTTTGACTTTACCAAATATTTTCTGTATAAATAAAAAAAATTCTGGTTGTACTCTTGAAAAATTGTTGGTTTTTTTCTGCATTTTCGTTGTTCACCGTTGAAAATTCAAAAAAATGTGAAAATGGCTGGCCCAATTTTTATTCCAAAAAATTAATCACAATCGCAATCCTTCTTGATACAGGCAGTATCCCAGAAAAATCCTATAAATTTTGTTATTTTTAAAAAATAGAAAATACTGACCGATAGTTCCTCGACAGACGTGAAATTGTGGGCAGATCAGTACTCGGCATTCATTTTTCTTCTCTTTAGCCGCCCTTTCTTCCTCCGATTCTTTACTATTTTTCGATGAAGCCGACTGGAGAAGGAGAACAATAAGGAAGATGAAAAATAGATGGCGGAACATATTCTGAACCAAAAAATTCTTAGGGAGAATAAGAGGACAGGGAAAGGATTAGAGAGACGCTTGACCTCATGGATATCAGATGGGAACGCATGATAATCGATGATATCGCTTCATTTTACCATAAACAAGCAGAATTTGTATCGATATTTATTATTTCTGGGTATTCTTCATATTTTTAGACAGTTCGTAATATTCCAGGATGCTTTTCAGGAGGCCAGCAGCTTTTTCCAGGACTTTTTCTTCAAGCTGAGAAGATTTCTTGTAGTTATGAAAATTTTTTTGAGATCTGCGGTCGAATATTTTAAATTTCCATCGTTTTGAGACCCATTTACCCAATAAATTTTTTTACCTGATGGTCATTTTTGATTTCAGCGTCCTCCAAATCATAAATTTCCATTAAAGTGCCCAGAATTTCAAAACCATGAAAGGAAAAAACGTGGATAAATGACGTTTTTAGCTAGAATTTTCGGTATTTCGGTGAGTTTTCGAACTACCTGTTCCCTGGTAAAGGGTAGATTTCCACTTGGAACCTTCGTTGTCCAAATATTGTAATATTTTTCGAGGATGTAGTCGGTATACTGTAGGCGATCAGCTCCAGAGAGGGAAGAACAAATAAATGAGACGATATCGACAGCAGGAGTGGAAAGGGCTGGACTCTGAAAAGCGCGCCTTCAGTTCTTAAAATTACAACGAATAACTGTGGGAAATATATCATTTGGTAAAGAATTTTCTGGCCTATTTTTTAACGCTAACCATACACATGATCCTTCCAGAGAAAAGGACAGAATGAGCAAAATACCTGATAGTCTACAATGGCTTCCAATTGATGTGCTCCTTCACCATTTTTTGACCAAAGCAAATTAGTTGACCATAAATCGCCATGAGTAATAACTGGCAGCATTCCTATTTTTCATTTTTCTAGCTAACTTTTTTGGTTACCTAATTTCTGACAAAGGTCATCCATTTCTCTAAAAGATTCCATGGATCCTATGTCATATTTTATTTCATCCAGGCGGTCACACAGCTCCGGAAGGCGGCTTCCCAAATATTGACGGATTTTCTTCATATTACTGTCAATATGCTTAAAAATGAGGGTATTATTTAAGGGGCCAGGTACCCTGGGAGTATGGTAAGTTCCACAGACGGTACTGAACATATTTTTGGTGAAACGGTCTAGCTGCTCTGATGGGAGTTTTAGCGTGACGGCGGCCATTTCCACGATTGCTTCCAAGACCTGGAAAAGATTTTTTTAATGACAAATATCTACACCCATAAGTACTCGGCAGGAAGAGCGAATCTGCCGAGATTTTACGGTGGCAGTTCCCCTTTTCCCACCTGTTCAACTTCGTCAATTCCCAAATTATCTGTGACATTAACTTCTGCTAAATTTTCATAAAATGGAAGGATAAGAAATCCTTTTAACGGATTGTCGGAGGAGAAACGATGTGCTGCGTACAACTGAAAATTGGGGAAGTTTTTAAATTTCCAGGTTTTCCGACTTTTGCCGCTTTCAATTGAGGCGTCCGATATTTTTCAAAAATTTCATAGGTATCCACTTCGGAATTATGCATCTAAATTCATTGAAAATTCACAAAAATACTGTAAACTCACCAATTTAAAGAGATTTTCCATTTTTTCTGTACGTGCATATTCTTCATCGTATTCTACCTGTGGCAATTGGGAGCAAATTTTGACACAGAATCTCTGTGGCAGGCAGGAAGATGGCTCTACCCAATCCGGGTCAATTAGAGCTATTCGCGAGATAAATCCCTGAGATTTTAAGTGCAAGTTTGGTTAAAAATTGCCTTACCTTCCCTTCTCCAATTTGGAATAATTTCTTATTCGGACCCATTTTACAGAAAACGCCAAAAGCAGACGTCAAAGCGTCTTCGACATCTTCCCAATCGACGTGGGTCTCCAGAAGGCCAAAGCTTTTATCACAGAGAGACATTCTGCATTTAAATTTAAAAATTTAGAGAGAAATTAAAGGAAAAAGGAACGAAAATTGAAGTAAATTGCAGAAAAGACCACCCCCCTCGACAAGGATTGCACAACATCGACGCCATGTCGTCATAGGGAAACATCAGAGAACGCTGGCTGCCTGGAAAGAGGAAACGGGCTCGTTTTTGATAAATCGACGAGTTTTCATAGCTAATTTCTGGCAGAAGTTTTTTTTAGTAAAAGATAAGACGGCCAATACGCGCGCCTTGATCCCCCAAAAGGTTTTCGTCAACTTTTCTGTGCTGATGGAGGATTTTGGGTGCGTAACTTTGGAAATTTGCATTTTTGGACAAAAACCACGGTCGTTTTCCTGGTAAATGACAGACTACGCTGCCCTTTATACTTGAATAAATGGAAGCCAATGGAAGTTTCCAACGATGACCAAAAAGCAGATCCTAAAGATTCAAGACATTGACCACGGGTCCAACAGAGTTTGCTGAAAAAAAAATTATTGGCACAATATTCAAAAATGTTTTCCTGCGTTCGGGGGGAATCGAACCCCCGTCGAATGCTTGGAAGGCATCCATGCTGACCATTACACCACGAACGCGGTGATAACCCGACTTTCAGGGACACAGCCCATTCGTGGAAGACAATCCCTGGATCGGGGAAACAGGTTCTGGACTATTTCCAGTCCCGGATTATCTCCAAATCGTCGAAAAATTTCGAAACATGGCCGAGTGGTCTAGTGGTATGATTCTCGCTTAGGGTGCGAGAGGTCCCGGGATCGATCCCCGGCTCGGCCCGATTTTTTGGACTTTCTCCTGATTTTTTGAACTCAATATGATGCGCCCATGTTCCCGCTTATTATTTATTACCATGTGCAATGTTCCCGGGACACATTAGCTGGGTTTTGCGCACATAGTTGAGGATAGGAACATTGCGATGCACATCGCGAGCGCATAAGGGATGTATATTGCACATCGGGCAGTTGTACTTTGGCTGTGTGCACATAAATTAAAACGAGTAGCTCGAATATTTTGTACAAATGGCGGCAAAGATCAGAAAATGATAAAACTTTACAGAGAGTCCGCAAAAATTGTGATGTGCCCATCGCCAAGTTGTTAGCCAGCTGAATTGGAATTAGTGGGAGAAAACAGGAATTAATGGAAATCGGGAGCTTGGAGAAAAATGGCCAGAGCTTGGAAAAAAATGGCCAGAGCTTGGAGAAAAATGGCCAGAGCTTGGAAAAAAATGGCCAGAGCTTGGAGAAAAATGGCCAGAGCTTGGAGAAAAATGGCCAGAGCTTGGAGAAAAATGGCCAGAGCTTGGAGAAAAATGGCCAGAGCTTGGAGAAAAATGGCCAGAGCTTGGAGAAAAATGGCCAGAGCTTGGAGAAAAATGGCCAGAGCTTGGAGAAAAATGGCCAGAGCTTGGAGAAAAATGGCCAGAGCTTGGAGAAAAATGGCCAGAGCTTGGAGAAAAATGGCCAGAGCTTGGAAAAAAATGGCCAGAGCTTGGAGAAAAATGGCCAGAGCTTGGAAAAAAATGGCCAGAGCTTGGAGAAAAATGGCCAGAGCTTGGAGAAAAATGGCCAGAGCTTGGAGAAAAATGGCCAGAGCTTGGAGAAAAATGGCCAGAGCTTGGAAAAAAATGGCCAGAGCTTGGAGAAAAATGGCCAGAGCTTGGAGAAAAATGGCCAGAGCTTGGAAAAAAATGGCCAGAGCTTGGAGAAAAATGGCAGGTGGAGGATCGGGAGCTTGGAGAAAAATGGCCAGAGCTTGGAGAAAAATGGACAGAGCTTGGAGAAAAATGGCCAGAGCTTGGAAAAAAATGGCCAGAGCTTGGAGAAAAATGGCAGGTGGAGGATCGGGAGCTTGGAGAAAAATGGCCAGAGCTTGGAAAAAAATGGCCAGAGCTTGGAGAAAAATGGCCAGAGCTTGGAAAAAAATGGCCAGAGCTTGGAGAAAAATGGCCAGAGCTTGGAGAAAAATGGCCAGAGCTTGGAGAAAAATGGCCAGAGCTTGGAGAAAAATGGCCAGAGCTTGGAAAAAAATGGCCAGAGCTTGGAGAAAAATGGCCAGAGCTTGGAGAAAAATGGCCAGAGCTTGGAAAAAAATGGCCAGAGCTTGGAGAAAAATGGCCAGAGCTTGGAAAAAAATGGACAGAGCTTGGAGAAAAATGGCCAGAGCTTGGAAAAAAATGGCCAGAGCTTGGAGAAAAATGGCCAGAGCTTGGAGAAAAATGGCCAGAGCTTGGAGAAAAATGGCCAGAGCTTGGAAAAAAATGGCCAGAGCTTGGAGAAAAATGGCCAGAGCTTGGAAAAAAATGGCCAGAGCTTGGAGAAAAATGGCCAGAGCTTGGAGAAAAATGCCGGTAGTGGGTTACGCACGTACAGGGTGGCCTAGCATTTTTATAGTCTGGGCATTGCGATTCCTCCGTGATGGAATTCTGTTCGGGTTCTTTTTCCCTCTATAACTCTCGTTTTGTTCTCTTTTTGCATGTCGCTCGGTCAGATTTGGTCTTCTGATCTCAATTTTTGGAAAAAGGAGAATCCTGTAAACACGTCATGTCAAAGGAAAATAGCCAAATAGCCACTTGTAAGATTTTGTGGGTGTGATTCATCGTCTAAAAGGGGCTTCCTTACCCAGGAAAACAGATCTGCAGCTATTGATAAAAGTCTTCAATAATATGGGCCCTTATCGCCTCCCGGTAAGAATAGCCCCTGTGTATTTACATTAAATGGCATCACTTGGTCGAGACATCTACAACTCATTTATTGACAATTTTTAGCCCAGTTTAAAAATATAAACATCCGTCAGGGGCCCTTTAAATGGTCTGGGAAGTGGCGGGGAAGGCAAGCAGCCATGCTAGTTCTCCTTCTTTTGGGGCTTTTCGTCACAGCCACCGGCTATCGACTGACCACTCCTCATCCGGAACTCCCAGCAGAAGAAATTCTAAATAAATGGAGCCAAGATTTTCGTGGTAGGAGCCTGCCACCAGTTGAAGAAACCAATCGTGGCCGGACCCCATTGCCATTGGAAAATAGGGTAAGTTTTCTTTAAAAATTTTGAAAATTACGGGATTTTTAGCACTCCTTCCCACCAGAAAATGATAATCGTGGTAGGACCTTGCCACCAGTATTGAATCGACGCACACCTCCTCCGGTAGACAAAGCTAATCGTGGAAGGACTCAAGAGCCAGAATTCTCGGAATTTGTCGGGGTTACGGTCAATGGAGAACAGCTGAATTTGGTACGTTTTCTGGACTTGATTGTAGGGAAAAAATTGATTTTTCAGCTGACATTCCGTGGCCATACTCCCGGTCCTGTTCCCGTTCGATATTCCCCCTCAATTGGAGAAGAATGGTCCCGAACCGTTGAGCCTGAGCAATTAAATCGTCGAAGTCCCCCGCCTTCTTGGGGATTTGCTCTCCCTGGTTGGGATGAATTCTTCCCGTTCCATGGTCGAACTGTTGATCCCCAACTGTGGAATGGTCGAAGCAGTTGGCCTGCTCCAACCGGTGGTGCTGCTTTCAATCCTGTTACTCCTAGCGGTGACATTCAACGGCGTTCGTTCCCTCCAAGACATCGAACAAATCCACCGGATGAACTTGGAAGAACTCCCCTGCCGGAGTTGAATAGACATACCATGCCAGCTGAAGATATTCTGAGAAGGACGCACGTTCCTCCTTTCCATAAAACTTCTCCACCGGTTGATGTCAATCCAGTCATGATGTCTACTCCTGGATCCGTAAGTTTATCTCATTTTTTAAGACACAAAAAATTTTCCAGGATTCAAAGCTTCCTGTCATGTTGTCAACTCCCGGCTCTGTAGCCTAATTTCCTACTCCTTTTTATGTACAAAGTGTACAAATTGTAAATAAATCATTGAATCATCTTGTCTTGTCTGTTGAGGGGAACTGTCTGAGATAATAGCAAATAAATAAATAAATTTACTTTAAAAAATGTTAAAAATATGATAAAACTGAACGTACGTAAATACAAAATAGTCATAAAAAATTAGCAGCAACCAAGCTTCTTCTTATCTTCAACAGATTTGTAAGAATTGATGTTGAGCGGTCTATATAATTCTTCGGAATAGATCAAACTGTTGTTACGGGCAATTAGATCGGCAGTCAAACTTATAAAAATCTGAAAACTGTTTGAATAAACTCATATGTTGAACATACGTCATGAACATTTTTTGCTGTTTTCGCTGAAGCTTCGATAAAATTAGTGGTGCCACTGGAGCAACTATTGGCGAATTCCTATGAAAAACAGGTTAGAGTAGAAAAAGAACTTACATATCCTTCTGTCCAGTCGACTTCACGTTCAGAGGCAAGATCTGTTTTATTTCCAACAATAACTTTGCAGACATTTTCATTAGCATGTATTTCAATTTCACCGAGCCATGTTTTAATATCATTGAAGGATTTCTAAAGGAGAATACTGTGGTAACACAATATACAAACTTTGTCTGTTATGTCGTAAACTAGAACGATGCCATGAGCTCCACGATAATAACTGCAGATTATACTACGGAAACGTTCTTGACCAGCAGTATCCCATATTTGAAGTTTGACGATTTTTCCATTTACTTTTAGAGTTCGGATACGCTGAAATTAGAAGAAGTTGGTTTATTACAAAAATAATAACTTACAAAATCAACACCAACAGTGGATATATAATTATCAGCATATGTATCATCAGCAAAACGTGTTATCAGTGAAGATTTTCCAACTCCAGAATTACCAGTTACAACAAATTTGAATATGTAGTCGTAGCTCATACTGCTGCCTAAAATAACTAATAAAATATGATATAGCAATGAAGTAAAGAAGAATAAGAAGCTACGACGGTCGCTAGGGTATTCTACAAATAAAAAATCATCATGAGCTTCTTTTCCATTACAGAAAATTGAAAGAAAAGATAAACGTCCGCTTGACTGGTTCAAAAAGAGTAACAATTCTTTGGCTTGATTCTTTTCCTAGCTGAAATATTTCTTTGAATCAACAACTTCAACAGAAGAAACACTTATTAGAGATGGTTTATATCGTTGAACGAAAACAAATGTAGCGAAATTTTTAAATTAACAACAGTCTATATGAAAAGAAGCAATGAGTAGTAATTATAAAGGATAACAATGTGTGTGTGTAACATATAAAACTTTGCTAAGAATCCTTTTGATATGCAAGTGCTGAGTGTTTGCCATGCGGAATTACTTGATGTTCCTTATCACTGCGAGTTTTTGTATCAATATCAATAATTCGAGGATTTTGATATTTCTTATAGCAGCTATCAGGGATTCTTATAATTCCTTTTTTACCCCACTGCTTGAATTGCTCGCCAATAGGTAGTACATCCCAATACTGTGTTTTACCATTACCATCATGGCCTAAATTGTTACGCATCTAATAAAATGCAGTAACAAACCATAGCCGAGGACGAGTACTGGAAACCCGATCATTTTATTTATGTTGTGCTCGGCTTCACACACTTGACGAGGAAAAACATCATCTTGATAGAAGAATACGTGATCATGGAGATAGACTACTAAAAACACAATTACGGCTACTGTATTCAAAAACAAACCTGTAGCGAATACTCCTTCCTTGAGTAGATAATTTTTATGGAAGTCATCATCTCTGAGAGACTTATCTGCTTTAATAATGTCGAATAGTTCGTAATTTGGTGAAACTTTCTATAAAACAAGTGTAAACACAATGAGCATATGGTAGCTTACCTTATAGAAGTCTTCCCAAGTTTTATACATTGAACGTATCCTCGAATCTGTAGTAGCATGATATATCCATTGAAAAAGGGCAGACTTTACAGTCTTATTAATTGGCATCGTATCTAAATTTTCAGTTTACAACCTTCAGCAGAAAGCTAACCGTTGAAGACGATCATTTCTGCTATCGAATAGTTGCGAGAGAAACGATGAGCTTTGCTATCATTGACTTGTACTTTAGCATCTCGAGAAGTTCGAAGAGGATGAACATACTGGAATTGAACTCGTACAATTACAAAGGTCAAATAAGTACCGATCGTCGTTTATCTTCACACCAATCAGAGAAGATTGTATTTCCAAAGTGACGAATACCTTTTCCAGTTTGGCTATTGTACGTCTCGATGGTTTTCTGATTAGACAAATAGCATTGAATGCCAGTGCAAGCGTCCGAAATATTTTTGCCTTTGTAGCTGGAATGGGTAAATAAATTAGAGATCACTAGAAGACTAACGAGTTGAAATATTTTTCGAAAGTTGTTATTTGATCGTCGGTCCAATTGCCTTTGACATCACAATGAGCATGAAAATCGTTGACAAAGGATGTATTGCCTGAAACATTGTTGAGCACTATAAATAAGCTTACTCTTGATCTCTTTGATGTCTTCTTCACCAGAATTGTATAAGATGGCGGCTAGAATTACGGCGAATGAGACGACAAGCAGTAGGAATAAGCACAGATAGCAAGCCCACCTAAACCAATTGCAATTAACCTCTACGGTGATCGAATAGTGATACACATATTGAAAGTTGCCTAAACAGTTCTAAAACAAAGAGACTAACCTGTAGTAACGATTTTCTTCGGATGCTTCAACGTAATACGTTCCGCTGCTGAATCGCAAATGCTGTTTAATTTTTTCTGATGCCGGCATGCCTGAAAACTAGTAATTGAGGTTCAGATTTAGAGCAAATAAAATTATACAGGAAATTTTTCAACAGGAAGAAATAGAAAAAAAACGTGAAGACGAAAAACGAAAGAGTGAAAAAGTGAAAAAATGCAGAGCGAACAAACAATTGTGCGCCCTTTTCAAAGGACTGCCTATAGGTCCCAGAGGGGTTGCCTGATTTGCAAGCTTTTTTTGGCCCTAATTTCTCTTTCTTTCCAGTTCCGTTGTTTTTTGCATTGCGGGTTGCTGTGCTCATGATTGCGGTAATTTGTACCACAAGTTGTCTTCTTACTGTACAGGCTCTCTTTGCCAGTCTGCGAAATTTCGGTAGAATAGCTTGTCACTAAATTGGCACAATGCATTTAGAAATGTTTGTTAATAATGGTACAATAGTAATTGTAACACATTCTTGGTACTAGTGAACACTAGGTACCCCACCCAAATTTTTTCGGCTGGAAAAATTTTTTTCTCTGAAAACGTCTCTATAGGGGTAATCGAGTATGCTGAGCACGATTTCGATAGTCTCGCAGGGTGATTTCTCTTTATTTCTGCCAGGACCCAATTTGTGGTATACCATCGTCTTGACTCATTTTTCTTCGTTTTTCATCATTTTCCCCATTTTTTCGTATTTTTCTCGTGTAACAGTAGATTTTATAGCGTATTTCAAGTTAAAGTGAAATATACACAGTATACCACAAATTGGGTCCTGGCAGAAATAAAGAGAAATCACCCTGCGAGACTATCGAAATCGTGCTCAGCATACTCGATTACCCCTACAGAGATGTTTTCAGAGAAAAAAATTTTTGCATCCTAAAAAATTTGGGTGGGGTACCTAGTGTTCACTAGTACCCACATTCTTCTCTATATGTGCCCAATCTGTTGACATTAATACGCCCTAGCATCATTTTCTCAGCGAATTTTTGAACATAGGGTTTTGTGAGCATGATGTGAACTCATTTCTGTTCAAGTTTCTTCGCTTGTGCTCTTCTCATGATCTTCATCACATTGGTTAACCTTTATTTTTTTCAGTTTTTACAATGGCTCACGTTGCTGATTACTTCAAGCATCTCACCACGGACAAGGTCGCCCTCCTTGGCCAACTTCGCGACCTCAACGACTTCCTGCTGAACCGCACCTTCCTCGTAGGCGAGCGTCTGTCCTCAAGTGACATCCAGACTGCTTCGATTCTTCTTCCCGTGTTCCAGGTAATTTGTTTGATTTTTGATAATATTTTATTTGTAGCATGTTTTTGATGCAGATGCCGAAAAGAAGCTCGTTAATCTCACACGCTGGTTCAAGACTGTCATCAACCAGCCCAATGTCAAAGAAGTCCTTGGAGACATCAAATTGGGAGAAAAATCGAATTTGGAATGTAAGTTGAATTTATTTTTACATGATACTAATTTCTTTTTTAGCGAAACTACGAGACCTTGTTTCCAAGCTAGGAAAGGCTACCATCAAAGAGGAGAAACCCAAGAAGGGAGAACAACCTAAGAAAGAGGAGAAGAAGCCAGCCGCGAAGCCTAAAGCAGAAGATGCCGATGACGACGATGCTCCGAAGGAATCATCCAAGGACCCCTTTGCAGATATGCCAAAAGGAACCTTCGTGATGGATACCTTCAAGCGTGTCTACTCGAACGAGGATACTGCAGCCAAGGCCATTCCCCACTTCTGGGAGAATTTCGACGGAGACAATTACTCGATTTGGAAGTGCGAATACAAGTATCCACAGGATCTCACTCAGGTCTTCATGAGCTGCAATCTCATCTCAGGTTTGTTAACTTTCTAATAAATTGAAATATTTTTGATTTAGGTATGTTCCAGCGTCTGGAGAAGCTGAAGAAAAATGCGTTTGCATCCATGATCCTCTTCGGATCTAACAACGATTCGACAATCTCCGGAATCTGGGTTTGGAGAGGCCAGGAATTGGTTTTCCCCCTTTGCCCCGATTGGCAGGTCAGTTTTAAATTATATCTTTGTCTTTTTTTCGAATACGAGTTGTCTCTTGAGTATGCTTACTTTGGAGTGTTATAGTATTCGTAGAAAAAAATTCTTTCTCGTTGGATGTTGTACATTTTTGCAAGCGTCTTCTATTCCTAGAATAACATTTGTATTTCAGGTTGACTACGAGTCGTACGAATGGACCAAGCTGGACCCTAAGGATGAGAAGACCCGCAAGACCGTCAATGAATATCTTCTGCATGAGGGCGACTTTGATGGAAAGAAATTCAACCAAGGAAAGATCTTCAAATAGACATCATATGTTTGTGTTAATAAACTACTTTTGAATAAATTTGTTTGTAAGCTACTTTGCTTTGTTTTCTCTTGTCGCTCGAAATCGATTGTATATCTTCTTGACTTGTTCTGGAAATGACGAGACTGAGTATTTCAGAGCCCACAGCAGAAGGGCATGATGAGTGAAAATTATTTAGAAGAGCGGCGAAATATGATTGAAGTTAGCTTGCTTTCCATCTGCAATATATTATTTTGTAGTTATTTCAAACGTGGTCAGATATGCAGAAACTGGACTATATAGAAAGACTCTTGCACACTATGGGACATTATCAAATTGCACGAGTAGACCTACTAATTCGGCCAATGCTTCAACGTGATTTTATTTCCAACTTGCACGGTTTGTTATTTTGTTTTCGTTTTTATTTATGCTTAGAAGATTTGCCGGCTTGTATTTTAAAATATTTGGATGCTGAAACGCTCAAGAATTGTGAGCAAGTTAGTACTTCATGGTTGTTCCAAGTGGCGAGAGCCCAAGCATGGAGGAAAATGATTGAACGGCATGTTAAATCCGATAGTATGTGGAAAGGACTTGGCGAGAAGAACAAATGGCGGAAATTTATTCTTGTTACACGAGAAGTAGCACAGCAGTTGATTTGTGACCATTATACCGTAGACTACAATATGATGAAGAAAAATTACTATGAGATGATTATGCTTCAGCACAAATTTTACCAGTACGTTTATTTTTATTTGCACACGTATGATCTTATTGTTTTTAGAGCGTTGTATCCGAAAGTTTTAGAAGATATAGCCAGAATAGAGAACAATTGGAAAAAGGCTAACTACTCGTTGAAGACAATCGAATGCAATTCATCACAGAGCAAAGGAGTCTACACCCTTCAATTTGACGATGACAAGATCATATGTGGACTCCGAGACAACAGCATCAAAATATGGGACCGAGAAGAATTGACCTGCACCAAGACTCTAATCGGACACACAGGCTCTGTGCTGTGCCTGCAATATGACCATCGATTTATTATATCAGGCACGTTTAATTTTGAATTCAGTTAGCTAACAATAATTTTAGGTTCATCAGACGGCACTATTCGTGTCTGGGACATCGAATCTGGAGAGTGCATTCATACTTTGATACATCACCGTGAAGCCGTTCTTCATTTACGTTTCCACAACTCAGTTATGGTTTCTAGGTAAAATTCGTTATTTTTAAATTCTATTTATGTTTAGCTCAAAAGATCGTACTGTTGCCGTTTGGGATATTTGGGATGCAACAGATATGAAGCCAATTCAGATGCTTATTGGACATAGGTGACTGATTTTATTATTTTTAAATGAACAACTTTGTTTAGAGCAGCAGTAAATGTGATAGATTTTGATGAGAAATATATTGTCAGTGCCTCTGGTGATCGTACAATCCGTGTCTGGTCAACCGATGATTATAAATGTGAAAGAATTCTCGTTGGACATACGAGAGGAATTGCTTGTCTACAATATCGAGGAAATCTTATTGTTTCTGGATCATCCGATAAAACAATCAGGTAGGATTTTACTTATTTTTATTAGAGATATTTTTAGGGTTTGGGACATCACCACAGGAATTTGCCATCGAGTTTTAGAAGGACATGATGAACTTGTTCGCTGTCTTCGATTTGACGATAAATGGATAGTATCTGGTGCTTATGATGGAAAAATCAAAGTTTGGGATCTTAAAGCAGTTCTCGATACAAGCTCTCCAGCTGAAAATATTTGTATCAACACCCTTGAGGCGAGTTGCTTTTTTTTATTTTTAATATTCTGTCATTGTTCTATTGTAACTTTCATATTTCAGGGGCACACCGGACGCGTTTTCCGTCTACAATTTGATGAATTCCAAATAGTCTCCTCTTCGCACGATGATACCATTCGCATTTGGGACTTTTTCAATACCAGTGAAGTGAAAGATGAACCGATGAGTGAAGATAGTAACAGCGATAGCCCGTAGATCTTTGATTTATTCGATAAAAATGATGGTAAATAAATATTTGTATCTTTGTAATTCTCTTCTTTCTCTTTAGATTATTCTATCGTTTGTTTTCTTCTCCAACGCAACTCTCCGTCAAAGCTCATCAAACGCGTCAATGAATAAACGCGAATGTTTTTTTCCTTCTATTCTAACAACGCGTTCATTTGTTATCTCATCATGCCTTTGGATTACATCAATTTACGGAATAAGGCATTTACACCAAGAATTATAAAAGAAATTGTTGAAAAGGTAAGTTTTATCCGAATCAAAGGCAATTTCTTCCAGTTATCTGATCGAGCAGCTGTTCGCCTTTGTCAAGCATCCAAAAGTGGATGTTTTTATGCAAATTTATGCAGGAAACAAGCAATTGAACAGTATTCCCAGGCTCTAAAATGTGAAAAGGAGCTGCTATCGGTGGGTTCGATTTTCCGAAGTAGAAAAATAACATTTAGAATATAATTTTACTGATTTTCGATCGAAAATACATCGCGTTTGATTTTTTACAGCAAAAATTAATAATTTTCAGACGGATTATTTCTATTTTAAATTCTACACAATAAAAGAAGCTGTAAAACATGCTGAAATGGAAAGAAAATGTCTTGAAAATATTCGGGAAGCATTCAAAGATGATGTCGATCCGGAAATGATAAAAGAAATTGAAGAAGAAATTCACTGGGCAGAGAAACATGCCAGTTCTGCTTTTATCTTGAAATCAGAAAATTTTGTCGGTCATTTTTCTCCTAATGAATAATTTTTGCTATTATTTTTTTTCCTTTTCGAAACAAAACATTTTTTAGCAGAAATATTTCCCTTTCCCTCTGGCAAATCTCGCTCAGTAGCTATTTTTCGTAATAATCGTCTCCGGGGGAATAAAAACGAGTCCGTCTCTCTCTCTCTCATCTCCGATGGAAAAGCAGAGAGAAAGAGAGCAAAAACATCATAATATTAGAGACGAAAAGAACCAGTCTACTTCATACAAATTATGCAGCCACTGGGGGCTGTGGAAGGAGAGAAAAGTGACTGTAATCGGCCCTTTTGGTGCTGTTTTCAGAAGGAAGTTATGAGGTCAATTACAGCTGAGATTCCTGTAAAATAGTTTTTGCTCGAATTTCCTTATTTGACCTCATTAAAATTTCTTCAATATCGATTTTTGGACACTACCTACCCAAATTTCTTGATTAAATCGACTAAAATGTCAGCTTCTTCGTCGAATCTTCAGCAGGGTCGATTTACTGCTCATATTCTTTATGAAATCTTTAAAAAGGTGAGTTTTTTCCCGCTTATGATGTCAGTTTTCCAGCTCTCCCCAAGATCGGTTATTCTTTTAGCTCAAACTTCTAAAATGGGCTTGGAATTTTCCGTTCAACATCGAAAAAATGTTCTAGACACTTTTGAAGAAGCAAAAGCCTTTGAGATTTCCCTGAAAACGGTAAAAATTCTGGTTTAGAGGATGGCAAACGTAGGAATTTCCAGAGTAATCCAGCCATTTCTCAATATAACAGTGAAGAAGCCAGAACGGCCGCCAGAGAGAAAAGAAAGGCCATTGAAGAAATTTTAAGGAGCAGCAATTATTCCGGCATTTTATCACTTGTTGGAAAAGGCCTGGAATTGGCAGGAGTGTATGAACAACATGCAGAATCCCTGGAAATATTGAAAATGGAACAAATTTAACTGTTAATGGGGAAATAAATCTCTTTTAAATGATTTTAAAGGGTTTTTACGGTTTCTAATGTTCAGAACCAGCGATTAGAAGATTTCTTGATCAAAAATTTGGGATTTTTCCGGCCCGGAAGTGCTCATTTCCCCTCTTTTTGTTAACCCTCTCGCTGTGATTTTTATCAGACAAATATTCTCTGACCTGGCTGCGCTCTCCACATCCCTCGACGTTTTTCCCACCACCGGCCGTCCGCCGGCGTTTTTCATCCGCTTGGCCTGAAAATTGTCTTTCCTCCTCTTTTCTCGAAAACTGACGGGCCTCCTTTGATCCTGCTTTTATTTTAATTTAAATCAGTTTCTATTTCTATTTTTAGCCAGTTTTTAAAGAAAAAAAAGTCTTTTTTGTCTAGAAAATGGTTTTTCTGAAGCGAAGAGAAATCCGCCAAATTCCCCTAGGAAAATTCAAAATCCCGCCTTTGTTAGCCAATAAAGATGAAGCCTACGAAGAAAAAAAAACGTTTTATGATCCCACGAGAGAGATTTTGTCGAAAGGCGAGTCAGTCACTCCCTCTATTTTTTTCTCAGCGGGGTGTCCAAATATTCCCCATCCCCGTCTCTTCCCTCCCCCTCTTTCTCTGGTTGTCTTCACTTCCTCAACAGAGGAAAAGCCTTCCAGAAAGAAATTTGAACTTGGGGAACAGTCTAAATCCTTTAGATGAGAAGTCAAGCGTTAGGATTTGGACCATATGGCGCCATGTATCACCGAGAAGGCCCCATTTTTGAATTCTTTTTGTTCAACTTTCTAATTTTAATATCGTGGGCCCGTCTCTGGTTTCTAAATTTGAAGGAAACGGCAGCTTCCCAAGAACATTTGGATCCGTTCAAAAATGGGATCCTTACATTTCAATGTCCATGACTCCTGAAGAACATTTCGCATAGTCTACGCGGGTCTTTTTAGGATTTCGCTGTTTTGAAACTCATTTCGAAATATCTGCAAAAATGAGTAGGCTGGTGTCTCAAAAACGAGAAAAACGAGAGATTCTGTAAAATTGCTGAAAATCCACCAATTTCAGGGGAAATTTTTCTCAATTATTGGTCATATGTTGCAATTTTTCAATTCTCCCATCATTTTATTAGCTTCCAAGCCAATTCCCTCCCCATTTCTTCCCCCTTTTTCCCATAAAAATTCGGGTCGATCATAACTTATTAGCTCGCAATTGTGCGCGCCACTTAGCCAAGAAGAAAAGACGAAGATTTCTAACTGGTTTGACTCAACTGCCCCCATATCCCGTTGGTGGTCATTTTATGCGCCTCTTCGTTTTTCTTTGATCCATCAAAACAAAATCGGCGTTCTCTTTCTAGCCGGTTAGCCCCCCGCGAAAATTGAAGAGTAAGGAGGATAACCTTCTTCTTTTTTTTGTGGAATTTTATGAGCCACTGGCCTTCACGGTGATTTGAGTTGCCGAAGACCTTTCAGCTCCTCTTTGAGATCTTTTCCTTGCCACAAAAATGAAGGAGAAACTTATTTTTTCAACCTTTTTAATTGAATTGAACGACGCGGAGAAAAATGTCGCGCCATGAACTTATGGAGGAAAAGAATAGAGACACGGATGCTGGCCAGGGAACCCCGTAACACGCAATGTCTCCCAGTTTCTACCGAAATATTGGCAAAAATGCCTTGCTCTACCCGGGGATTCGGCGTGTAAACGGCTACACTTTTGATTGGCGGTAAACCTCGTTAAAAAATTCCATTCAACTGGCGAAATTGGACGGTGCGGGCTGGATAGGCCCCCCTCTATTTCCTCAACAATTGCGCCCGCATTTTTGGCATTTGTCCGGCGACTGTAGCTGTCCGTTTGGGAGAAATTTTAGTTTTTTTTCACAAAAATTAATTTCGCTTGGCCCAGATATTGTCATCAATGTTTACCCATCTCATTATATTGCGCTCACAATGCTGGAGGGAATTTATCATTTTCCGGGAAAAATCAAGTTTCTCCACGTTTTCTTTCCGAATAATTTTAAATTTTTCTGTAGTTTTGTACATTTTTCATAATAAGACTAGTGTGAAAAAATAAAGCAGAAAATTCTTTACAAAATTATCGTAATTTTTTGGTTGTAATTAAAAGAAATGCCGAATTTTTTAAAGAACACGAATTTGGCGAAATTTTTTGAAGTATCCAAATATTCCCGCTATTTTTTATGGCTACCAGCCGCTTTTCCTCCCCTGTCGGTCCTATTTCAATAAACAGCTTCTCTCAGCTGCTGTCGTCTCCCCGTGTTGTCAGTAGCTGTGGTAATGTTTGTGCTTCTGAATTTTCCCCTCTTCTTCTCTACCAAAACAACAAATCCCCGTCTCCAGTTAAATAAACCTCCTTTGTGACGCATTTTCTCCAAAAATTTCCCCTTTTTTCTCAATTTTTTTGGTGTAAATAGGATTGTTTTCCCCTTTAACCCCGAAAAAAATGAAAATGAAAATGGAAATTAGAACGGGCGAGAAAAAAAGGCAATTTCCCGCACATGGTCACCGCCTTCCGCTCGTCCAGACCACGGGCGATCAAATAGTGACCAATATGTGTGTGTACATGTTTGTTTGCCCCCTCCTCCCGCTGGCGGTAAAAAAATCGCGATCATAACATATTCGGAGGGTTGGAAGAGGGACATTTTTCGACTTTCGTACTAGAATTTTGGGAACTGTGCGCTAGTTTTCACATATTTCGGGACTTCGGAACAGTTTCAAAGCAAATTTGAAGCTTGAATGTCAGGTAATCTGGCCAGAAAACGCCAAAAGCGCCCGTAAAATCTCGGAGTGGCTCTTTTTTTACTAGAATTCCTATTAAATGAGCCGTCAAGCCCTGAATTAGCATAACAAATGCTTTGAAATTCCAAAAACAATTCTGAATTGGAGAATTTTCCGTCAAGAGCAGCAAAATTTTGGTAGTTGAAGAAAAATCTGTCATTTTGAGAGTAAAAGACGGAATGATTCGTTGGTTGGCGAGGTCTTACGGGTGCCGACACTAACAAAGCTTGTAAAGCTCACCGCAGATTTCAAACTTTTCAAATATCATCAAATTCAAAAGATCCCCCAGAGCGACTTTCTCCTTATTTCCATCATTGTTTCCTCTTTTTCCCGTTTTCTCCATTTTTTTCTCTTTTCACAAGACAATTCTCCCCTTCCCGCAATTTTGATGATGAAAATCTCTGTCTCTCTCTGTCCACCAGCCGCCCCGGTCCCTGTCTATTGTCTCCTATCGCATGGCTGATCTGCATTTTATCTCAGTCGGCAGCAGATATTTTTACGGGGAAAAATATACGCTGACGATCTTTATTCTTTCCTTCTCTCTTTGTGGCCAGTTCGCGATCTCCCCGGTCTCAGAATCCATAGTCCTTTAAAAATCCAGTGTCAGTTGTTTTCCTCTCCTTCTCTTCCCATTTTCCCGTATCCGCTCGTTTCTTTAAAGGAAAAAAAACTAGTCTCCAGAGAGAAAAAGAAGAAGTGGGGGTAGTTTTTGGCCTGGTCAGTCAGTTTCCGTAAAGAAGTAGTAAAATGGGGGAGCGAGTAGCCACTGGCCTATTTTTTTTCTCGTCTTCGTTGTTTTTCGTCTTGTGTCTATCTGGGGGTTTCGCCACTTTCTTTCTCTCTCTGTTCTCCTTTCTCATATCTCCTCACCTCCCCCAACCATAATTGTAGACATTTGGCAGAAAAAAAATGCGAGGGGAGGCATATTTCATAGCCTGTCATCAAGGCGGGCTGGCTAGGCTCTCTGCACTTTTTGGCGAATTTTTTATTCTTTTCAGGATTTCATTCGACTGCTAACCCGATTTACATTTTTGCTCGAATATAACTTTACTGATTGTCCACCCAGAGCTGCGCTTTGATTAAAATTTATCGGGAAACTTTGTAAACTCCAAAAATCAAAATTTCCAAGAGCTTCCTCGATTCTAACAAAAAATGCCATTCTCCCCAAACATTAGAGCCCCATTTCCTTGTTGAATTTTGTCGTAAAATCTTTAGCGAGGGAGGCGGTGGACCCCTAAAAAATGTCGGATCAGAAAGAGACTGACGAACATGTTTCGGGTGCTTCCATATTGTATTGCTGCCATTTAGATGAGCGAAAATTCAAAATCTCTTCCCGGCCTCATTTCTATCAAATTGCCCAAATTCATATCCATTTTTCAGTTTCAATTTCCTCGATTTTTACCAAAATTCTCTGAGATTTTCGCCACATTTTTTTCCATTGGTAATTTATTTTCTGATTGTTCTATTTCTTGGCCAAATAACTAGAGTGGTCAGTAACAGTCTTCTTCCCCTCTCTCCTCGCCCATTTTCCCGCGATCTGGGACCCATCAAATGGTCGTTTTTTCTCACTCCGCGCCGTCCATCTTACCTCCCAGCGCTGGCTATAAATTTCAAAGAATAACTAGGTCGAGGAGAGGAAGGCGATATGAATATATGTGAAAATTCATTGTCCCGCGCATATTTAACCCTGAGAGAGGGGGGATTATTAGTGGCTGAAAAATGGAGAGGCTGATGTGGCGCCAGAACTTTATATTGGTCTCTTTTTTTCTACCCGGACGAATCCTCATCAAAATTGCATTGATTTGTCCTTGAAATTTTATGCTAATGCGGATGACCTCTTATTGGCAGAAGATGGGGGAGATCGGGGGGAAAAGTACGGGGGATAGGGGCAATTATGTGGATTTTTAGTGCTGGAAAAGAGGAAAATTCAATTGGAGAAGCTTGTAGGGATTACGGTATTCTAGAAGAAAGCTGTAAAAACTTGGAAATCCCCAAAATCCGCCTCCTCTTTTCCCCATTTGGATTACTGTAACTTTTCCTATAATTCCCATTAAAACGGAATCATTCCTGATTATCTTCACTCGTTTTGTGTCCCACCCAGTTTTCCCATCTCCTCCAATTCTCATTTCTCCAAGAAACCAGCCCGATTTTCTGTAACGATCGCCTAATGAGCTGAAATAACCAGATGAGTCAGGATTCGGACTAATCCGCCAGTCAAGCTATTTCCCTCGGGTTATGAGCCGTTTTTTGACCAGTCCTCATCGCTGCTAAAACGGTTTCTTGTCATCTTCTTGGGAAAATGGAAAGAAAGTTCGATGGTGATTGGACCAGAAAATGGTGGCGGTAACTCAAAAATTTCCTGGGATCGAAAGTAGCCATGGCCCATGGGCAATAAAGGACCACTTTAAAAAATTCGCCATTTCTTTAAATTACCACGAAAAATCATGAGAAATACATCATTTTGTAGACAATTTTTTGGGCTATTTTTTGGTGTTAAAATTGTTATGAAATGTCTGAAAAATATTTAAAAAAACAAGGGGATTTCTAGGTCATACCACTGAGCTTCTTTGAAATTCTTCCTGGGTAAATTGGTCGCCAGGTTCATGGTGATTTTCTGTTTCTTTTTTAAAATATGCTTTGGTATTTTGCAGAGGTACGGGGACAGGAACGGCGAGGACAAATCGCCCCGTATTATCGTCATCGAATTTTTTAAAACCCTCCCCTGTCCCCAAAACCTGATGATTTTTCATTTTTGGTTCTTTGCGAGAAAAAAAATAGGTGAAAGTGATTTTTTACAGTCACGGGGAAACCTATTTTTGACTCAGGGAAACGCCAGCACTTTCAGCCTGTTTTCCTTTAGAATTCCTGCTGTTTATATTGTTCATTTAAAAATTTGTCCAGTTCCTAAAATGGTGAGGGGGTTTCTCTGCAATTTTTCTCCTGTTTCTTTTCTTTTAAACAAACATCAGAATTCGGGTAAACCCGTGTTGATATTGAACTTCCAACCAGCCAAAAATAGAAACAAGCAAAAAATGACATTGAACTGTGTGATATTTACGTATTTTTTTCAGGCCTGTCAATATGATGGTCAAGTATTCTACCAATTTTTGAATTTTCTTTGATTTCCCGGCTTTTTAAAAGGGCCGGAGACCACCGGGGCCCAGGAACTTTGCCCGTTTTCCCCGATTCTCCTCTTTGAATTCCGCGACTAGGTGAAATTGGCGGTAAAAATTGTGAATACAAAAACAACAGCCCTCCCCGGGCATCGTAAAATCTTCTGATGACACACTAACTGGAAACAAGCAACCAGTGAGGGAAAAGATTGGATAGGCAGAGGACGGCATGACAACTGGAAAATGCCTGTTTAACTTTTGATGTCTAGCTGCTAGACGAAAGCCGCTGCCTCTGGACCGTTTCGAAATTATAGTCTACCAAGAAAAATTGGGAGAAACTACGCTGACCAGGAAAATTCATAGGGTTAAGACGCCTGAAAAACAGGAAACTCGCTCTTTTCAATCTTTTTTTCCAAAATTTGAAAATTTAAAAGCCCGCAGTTTCCCTTAACCATCAAGCAGCCCTTTTCTTTTAAAAAATGTGGCATTGCTTTGCCTGGAGATCCCCATGATGCAGGTGAATTCTTCAAATATTCTAAATATTCCGCCTGTTCCGTCTTTGAGCCTCTTTCAGACGTCGTTCTTCCTCTTTCCCAGGGATTTTCTCACATTATTCAATTTTTAGTGACCAAAATTCACATTTTTCTTTCATTTTGGCGCCCGATGCAAAAATTCCAGCTGAATTTAATAATTTCCTTGCAGAATTCACCCTCATTTTATTCGCTTCAAACTTCCCAGAATTTTCTCTTTTAATTTTTGATAGCACGTGAATTTTTTAAATTATCCTCTTTCCCCCAGTTTTTCCTTGGAGATTACGGTAACCGATTCTTGTTCCATCATTTCGAGATCCTTAGACCGAATTAAAATCATTTCGAGTTCAATTCTTCCCTTATAAGATCAAATTACTCCCAGCAAAAAAATGGATCTGATCCAGCTTGTGATGTTCGATCTTCTCAGTCTGCCAGTCCTCATATTACTGTCTTCCCAGGAGAGAGGAGATCGGATCCGGTCATAAAATTATATCTTCCGCGGGCGGGCGAGGGATGTTTTTTTTCTGTTGAGTTTAGGCTTCGTCCCGTCCCGTTTCTGGGCCTCTCGTCGCATTAATTTTGCCTCTAAAATAATCGTAAACCCGCCCTCGTCTTCGTTTCCTTCTTTAGTCATCCCCCCAACCAGTCATTTGTTCATTTTGCCTGAAAGTGTGACTGCTCCCATTTATCGGCAGCTGCTGGATCTTGGGTCGAATCCTGTTCCAGTCCACCACCCTTTACTATTACCAACAATCTCTTTTATTCGCTTCTCCTTTGTCTACAAATGCAGCAGAAAAGAGAAAAACAACCACATTTGTTGGTGGATCTCTTGGACTGCTGGGTCTTTTTCCTCTTTTGGCTGTTTAACTGTGGCTTTTTCGACTGTCTAACTGTGTCTCCTCTTTTCCCTCTAAAAATTAAAAAGAATTTTCGACCACGGCAGGATTCGAACCTACAATCTTCTGCTCCGTAGGCAGACGCGTTATCCATTGCGCCACGCGGCCATGTTTATGGCTGTTTTCTTTCGTGAACTTGCTACTACAACCACGTTTGATCTTGACCACGGTTCAGGGTCAACTTGTCCCTTTCCCCTTTCTTTTAAATTAATTTTCCCTTCGGGATCTAGCTTTCTAGTTTTTTTTTGTAATAGAAGATTCCCTTTTTTGAAAATCACTGAAAACCCCATTGATTTTGTCCTTCTCTATGTCATAAAAGAAAGATTTTTTTCCCTTTCCCCCTATTCTTTTGAGATTTCGTTTCTGAGAAAAGAAGGAAAAAAGAAAAAAAAA
Source organism: Oscheius sp. DF5033 (assembly GCA_964036215.1). Taxonomy (NCBI): domain Eukaryota; kingdom Metazoa; phylum Nematoda; class Chromadorea; order Rhabditida; family Rhabditidae; genus Oscheius; species Oscheius sp. DF5033. The sequence continues at coordinate 1,427,103 of CAXIWN010000013.1, read as the reverse complement.
ATTATAAGAATTCGATACAAATGGCTACAAGGAAAAATGAAGATGGTTGGTTTCTCTGTTTATTTGGGGCTCGTTACGGTAATTTTTCTATAAAACACTGGGTCTTAAAACTGGATAGACCTTGAATTTCTTGTAACGGACAGTGTTTTGATCAAAATTCCACAAAAATTGCTACAAAATATTCTCCCGGATCCGGAGGTTTTCAAAAAGCCGAAAAAACGGCGATTTCTGTCCGTTTTCCCCATTTTTTTTCCCAATTTTCTATGTCTCCGCATCATTGGGCTTTTATAAAACACATTTCTGCCTTCTCTTCCCTTTTCTTAACAAAAAAAATTCGCCATTTAAGCACAATAGAATAGAGGCGTTCGATTTTGATGAATCGTCTGGCGCTTTTATTGACCGTCTTCATCATTACATTTTCTCCGTTTTGCGGGGCTTCTTATTTTCCGCCTTTTCTTACTGTAGCCCTTTAAAAATACCGAAATTTCCCAAATTTTCAGGAATGAGCTCATTGGTCAGTGGGAATAGTATTCTCCACATTGCTAATCGACTAGGAGACATGAGGAAGGATAATATTATGGAAGGTATGGGGCCACTCAACGAAAAACTTAATTTTTTGGATCCTTGGAGGAAAATGTTACGCCCAGAATTTTACAGTAATTCCCAATTTTTTTTCTAGGTGACATGGAATCGGCAGCATCCTCCCCGCCATCGGAAAATGTCCCAGAAGGAGAAGCTCCTTTAAAATTTAGGCTCTTTAAAGATGTCCTGAAAAATACGGTATTGTAGTAAAAAATATGAATTAAAGAAAAAAATTACAGTACTCCACAGTGCCGACATCCAATGCAACGACGCCGTCGACGTCAGAAGAACAGCAATCAACGCCACCGGAGCCCGAAGAAGAAAGGCCGCCTGCTCCACCGGCTTTTGATTTAATGCAGGCAATATCACAAATACAAAAAGAGCAGCAATCCGGAGGAGGTAATAATCAGGTACGGGCCTTTAAAAATTAGAAAAAGGACAGTTTTACCTGATTTTCGACTAATTTTCCAGTTTCTCATGGGCGTGCACGGGCTGCAGGTATAAAAAATTTGTCATTTCTTTAAATTACGATGAAAAATTATGACAGATTATTAGACATTTAGTAGAAAATTTTCTGGGCTACTTATTGATACTAAATATGGCTAGCTTTTATTTTGGTGGAAAAATTAAAAAGCCAAAAGAAACATGCTCCCGTCGACAGAGCTCGAGGTTTACGTCACGCCGCCAAAATTGCGGTATCTTTTAAAAAAATTGCGTACCATTTTTTTAAAACTTGCCCATTTAATAAAACCTCCTCAGGCTTCTTTTTCAGGCCCAAATTTCCCAGACTCGTCCCTTTCCCCCTGGCCGAGTTACTATAGAAAATTAGATCTCCCCGTCTCATAAAATTTGACAGATGTCTAGATATTTCCAGTATGTCCAAATTAGTCATTCCGACGTAAAAGCTCGTAAAAATTAATGTATAGTGACATTTTTGGATTTTGTCCATTTAAAAAAGTCAAATATCTGTCAGTCACAGGCATTACCTCTCTCTATTTCAAGCTACGACTACCGTAATCAGCCATATTTCAGCAGCAGACACTCTACGGCACTCCACCACCGGACCTACAAAATCAAAATCAAATGGATAATATGCTCACAATGAAAGGTACAGTTTATCTGTCTTTTAAAAATTATTTGAACCTGTTATTTGTTGGATTTCTGGGACAATTTTGAGATTTAACTGCAAAAATGGGACCATGAAATAATTTGGACCTCGAATTTCTTTTTCTTTCGAGGATTGCCAACTTTTTGCCAGAAAACCGTGCATTTTAAGATAAAAAGAGGCAATATTCTAAGTACCACAAAACCCGAAGACGTTTACTGTAACTGTCGTTTCGGGACCGTTACAATCCCCCTGTTTTAAAGGATTTTCCCCTTTTTTCCGTTTATAATCCCTCCATTTTCAGACCTGCTTCCCGGCTATTCTCCTTGGCTCCGCAACGCCGGTCGCAAAAAATCTCACCCAGTTTGGGATTTCTTTAAAGATTTAAAAGACACCAGTATGTTACCGTAACCCGTGGATGTCAGTCAAAAATGCAGATTCAGATGGCGTCGGAGGTGTTGTCTGTCTCCATTGCAATTGGACCGGCGATGATCGCAGCCCGAATAATCTCCGCACTCATTTGAAGAAATTTCACACAGTCGATGGCATCTTCGCTAAATTTAGCCAAAAGCTGGCACAGGTTTGTTCCATTTTTCTTTTTGTAGAAAATTGGTTTGCGGGGTGCGGGTGGTCGGCGGGGGAGAGGCTGTTTGCCTGGATTTTGACCTCCGTCGGTGTGTCGGCGGGATGCCTCCACTGGTTTTGCAGCCCCCTCTCCCGGGGAGGAGGCAGCGGGGGAAGCCAGCGAGGGGCAGAGACTGGTCCGGTGGCCTGTCTGTCATATGGGAAAGGAGAAAATACGTCAAAAATAGAAGAGGAGGAGGAGGAGGAAATTGTCACATCTCGAATGTCGGAGGAGGAAATCTACTGGACGGAAATATCAAGAAAATGGCCATGGATATCGACTGACGAGCAGAATATTGGTAGAAATCCTATGAAAAGTCCGAGGAATCTAGCACAGAACCTCTGGATGGCCAGTCCGGTGTGGTACATCCGAAAATGGGCCCACCACGGCTTTTATCCATCGATACGCCCCACGGATCCAATTTTTACCATGAAAAAACAGTGGAAAATTGGCAGAAACCTCTGGACAACCCGGTGATTCGAACCAGCAACATTTGGATTCTAGTGCTTCCAGGATTCTGTCAGATATTCGTAACATGAGGCGCTGATACGGAATCACATGCTCGAAATGTTAGAAAATCACCGTAAAACCCACAAATCTTCAAATCTACCAAATAAATGGGACTGCATTACGGTAATACGTTGAAAATTAGGCCCCAGAGACCTCATAAGTTCAAAAACCAAATTTTGATGTGTTCGAAGTTCCTCAAATGGATTTCAATCTCGGTAAAACTTTTGCTGGACGGGGGGACCTTTCCCCCGTCACGAAAAGACATCGATTCAAGGTCTGGTTCCCCCCGGGGTGTCTCTCTCTTGTCAATTCTCTCTCTCACCGCCCCCGTTGACTTTGGCCGACGCGCACGGGGTCCCATCCCCGTCTCCCCTCTCCTGTCTCTCTTTATGTACACGCGGGGGGACCCGTCCCCCGTCGGCTGCCCTGCCTGGCGCTCTCCAACGAGGAAAAGTTATCTCGTCACCGGCTGACTTCTTTCCCCTATACTCCTGGCGCACTCTCTGGCGGGCAGTCACCTCCAAAAACCCCTTCCCCCGCGGGGTTCTCTCCCTCGATTGCCGGCCCACCTCTATATCCAGTCGGCTGCTACTTTCCTCTCTCGTTTAATTCATAAATTACTGTAATTTCTTGCTTTGGCGCCCTCAATTCCCTCTATTTTTTTGGTATTCTCCTCCCTCACTTGTTTTTCTCGATTTTGACGGGACCCCGAGTAGACACACAACAGACTGCGGGGGTCACGGGGTAGGAGAATTGAAAGACGGGGGGAGAGATAGAGAGGCGAGGGAGGGGAGGAAACAGGCCATCCGCCCCGTCGCCGTCATCACCCTCAGGGGGTCCAACCCGTTTTATTCTAAAATTCCCCGTCACCTAGAGACCCCTCAATTAGGATCCCCTCCACGAATACTAAAAAGCCTCTACGAGCTTTTGACTCTTTTTCCCCCGCCTTGTCAGCAAAGTCGCCTCTCATTTGTTTGGACTGACCGCCTCTCCCTCCCTCTCGCTCTTCTTTTCCCCGGACCACTCCCTTCGATCAGGCTATAATCATCTTGATCACAGTTTTCTTTTTCTTCTCCGCAATCCGCCTCCCCTTTTTGGGGTTAGTGGCCTCCCGGGGACCCGGCCATTTTCTCCCTCGCCCGGCCGCCCGCTCCCCGTCGAACTATTTCCCATCGATTGGTCCCGATTTCGGTCGTCCCCCGGCCTCTTTCTCTCTTGACTTCACTCACTCAGCCCCGCCAGGGGGCCGAGGGAAATTCGTGGGAAAATTGGCCACTTCTATGCGGGGGAAGAAGGGCTGAAGACGGGGAAGAACCTGTCCTTTTTTGGATCTCAAGCCATTTCCCTTATATCTTTAAAAATTCTAATTTCTTAGTTATATTTTTGTGTCTCTAGATTGATCATTTTATTCCTCGAGAAAACAATCCCCTTAGTCGTATAAGCCGTAGTGTAATTTATAGACGAGGAGACACTGTAAGAGGTCATTGAGCTTTGGAATCACCAAAAATTGAAATTTCTGGGCAAAAATCCATTAAATCTGTAAGAAGCCTGAAACTTACCGGGAAATGAGGCAAATATTTCTGATTTTGAGATTTTTTTCCTGTTTTGAGTCCTTCTCCCTCTCAAATTCAAGGAACTTGGCTTGTGTTGACAGATCATACCAAATTTAAAAGTATTTTTTTTTAAATCAATTGCATACTTCTCCATTTCTTCGACATACCGTAGGATCTTCCATTTTCCCGTCATGTCTGCCTCCAATTAATCAACCCCTTAATATTTCAAAAAAGAAAACGAAGTATCCCATTCGCCCGGGGAATGTAGTCCATTTTTAGTAAGACGGGGCACTGCCATAAACTCCGGGGGCAGTTTCCCGGGATTTCCGTCTATTTTCCTCTTGTTTCTCTTCTTACCGCAGTTCTCCTATAAATGGATCGATTTCCAGTCGTTAAAATGACAACAGAACTCCTGACTCCAAGCTTCGAAGATATTCCAAAGTTGGAAGATCTCCAGCTGCCTTCCTCGTCGGCTTTGAGTGCCATGGATCCCAGCGATACTCTCCGAGATCAGCTGAAAAAGCTTCGAAATAATAAGGCGAATAAGAAAAGCAGCGAGATTTGGGACCATTACCGTCTCCTGGCTGAAGCACAAAATGTCGAATGCGTTCATTGCTGGAGAATTTTAAAAAGGAATGACAGTTCAACAAAAAGCATGTGGGGACATATGACAGCCTATCACCAAGATCAATTGGATGAGAGCAATTCAAGAAAGAAAAGAAGAATTCTGCCATTTATTGACAAGAAGGACGGGGATGACAAAGTACATTTTTATTCTAACTATTTTGGTTTAAAGGGGTTACGGTAATCTTAATAAAAAAGTCTTTTCAGACTCCTACCCAACCTTATGTGAAAAGAGCCCGAGCTGGTGGATTGAATCACACACAATCAACACAAAATGCCACGGATACCATGGCCCTGGCTCTTCAACAACTTCAAAATGCATCGAATGTAAGTATTAACACTAGATTTTAAAGGGCTAATAGGGAAGAATTACGGTATTTACTGCAAGAAATCTTGGTGAGCGCGAATTTTGAGCTTGCCCGCCAAAATTTCTACAAACTCGCTTGGTAGGCGCCCTGAAAACTTGAATATCTTCGCATAGAAGTTAAAATTTTTTTGTAATTTATAAGAAAACTAATTTGCGGCAGACAGAGATCTAAACCACATTTTGCCTCTCTAAATTCCCTTATTTTCAGCTAAACACAATGAACGGTGCCCTGAACCTGAACGGAGCTTTGAATTTCCTCGAAAATATGCCAAAATCCAGTGAAGTTATCAATATTTCTGCCGGATTTGGTGGCAGCATGAAAGAAGAAGATTTGGAGGAGAATAATGGCGGGCATGATGGTAATGAGCCCGGAAGTTCGGGAGCCTCAGCCAGTGGAGAACGGGCAGTCAGTGGCAGTCCGGTAGAAGAAAATGCTGGTGGCAGCCCGTCGGTCTCATCTACCAATCATTTAAATGCTTTTATGAATATGGCAGCTAATCCGCTGATGTGGAATGCTTTGGTGTAAGTCATTTACCATGAAAAATTACGGGAAATTTGTTTTAGGGCTTCTAATTCTTCCCATGGTTCTGCTTTTTCCCTAAATGATGGCCAATGCGTCTCGGTTTTGATGAAAATGGCCATTGATCTGGATTTGACTATGTCTTACCATAAACGAAGGTTAGTAATTTTTATAATTAGCGTAAAAATCCACTAAAATTGATTCTTGTAAGCAAAAAACCTCAAAAACAGCCCAAAATTTCTGCTAGGGCAATTTTTGGCAACCATTAGTGTACAAATCTTAGCAGCCTACGAAATTTTTTTGAGATATTTTTAAAATTTGTCCCGGTATCCTTGGCAACGACAGAAATTCGAAAAAAAAGCTGCTGAAAATAGGGAAAAATGAAGATTTTTGCTATTTCTTCGAATTTTACCACTTCCTTTTGGCGCGCTTTTTAAAAACTCAGGGATCTCTTCGGATTACAGGCGAAAATTATGAGAACTATATCATATTGTAGACAATTTTCTGGGATATTTTTTGATACCAAAGCATCCGATAAACGTCTGTGTGTCATATCAAAAATTGCCATTTTCAGAGGAGACATCGAGCTGTGTTTTGAGAGCAACCGAACGGCGGAGAAGAGTGGCGGCCGTGGAAAAGTTCTGTGTCTCTGTGACATGGGCCGTGAGATTCGAGTAATTGAAAGGGTTAACGGCGCTCCGACCGATACCGAAATGTGGACCAAGACAGATTTCAACCAATTCCATTGGGCCATCCGGGGCAAATGCCAAAAAGTCCTCGTCAAGAATTAAAAACCCCTCCTTTTTTTTGTATTTTATCCCTTCCGTATCTCACAACCAATCCCCGTCCACAATCCGTGTGCCTAATTTCTCCTTTAAAGGACCCTCTAAATGGCTTCCTATTTTCCAAATTCCCCGGGTCTTTACCGTATCCAACCCGTGATAATTTCCAGATTTTGTATCCTCTATAAATTTATGAGATTTCTTTCCAAAAACTGTGATTTGTGTGATAAAAAATAAACTTTCTCTACTTTTTTCCAGCCACCAATTATTGACTTCCTGCCTGATCACAACTGCCATTGGGGCGTCGATTTCATGGCCGCGTGGCGCAATGGATAACGCGTCTGCCTACGGAGCAGAAGATTGTAGGTTCGAATCCTGCCGTGGTCGAAAATCTTTTTGATTTTTTACCACAAAAACCTCGAATTTTGAATTTTTATTGAATAAATTAAATATTTTAATGGTTTTATTACTATTTCTTGATTTAGACTCCTGGATTTGAAATTCTTTCGATTCTTCTCTTTGCCAATACTGAAAATTCCATTAATTTGGGTAAAAACCCCGAAAAACTCACATTCCAATCGACTTGGCAGCTTCTTTTTCTCTTTTTCTGCTCCTCGAACCACAAAAATTCTCCCAATATTGTTCACGATCACTTTAGGCCTGAAATTAGTCCATTTCCCCTTCAAAAGACGGTTTAACCCACGCAGTATCTTCAGCAGGACTTCTAACAATCGGATGAGGAGCTTCAGCTGCTGCCCGGGCTTTTTGCTCAACTAATTTGGCTTCCCAGAGGGAAATACCGTAACCCAGGTGGATTAAAGAGAGAAATAAGATCAAAATCTTCATGTTAATTGGCCAAGGAAAGAAAGGAAAGGAGACGAACCGGTGGGGGGAAGACTGGCTATACGGGACAATGAACGCGGCAAAATAACACAGAGTACAGCGACGGTTGCGTACTATTTCAACGTATCGGGGTAAGAAACAGCTGCAGAAGCTTCGGGATGAAACGGTGGAAAATGGCTGAAAAGGCAACACTTTCCTCATTGAAAAAAATCTTAACCAGCTGTTTAATGGGTCATTTCCCCCTTCAACTTTGATTTTTTTAAAGGGACAGTTAGGGCTGATTTTTTGGGGCTACAGTATCCAGATTAAAAACTTGTCAAAATCTTGTAAAATCAGCCAGTCGAAAAAATTACAAGCGAAAATTGTTCATTTTTCCTATGTAATTTTGTAAAAAAAACATTTTCCACGTTAGTGCAGGCGAACGTCATTTGGTCGCCTGCGTTGGATCACTTGTAATGCGAATAAAAGTGCTGAGGTAGGGCTCAGACCTTCGTGACGACTAACAAGATAAGGACAGGGATTAGGCTTACTCAGGTTTATTGGGACTAAGACAATAGATAGGGACTACTATAAATGGAGATCAGAGAGAGACTTGGCCAGGTCTCTCCTCGGTGAAAGTGGAGACGGAGAGAGCTCCTTGAGGGCGGGCGCTGGCTCTTTTATAGGCGGGTTGAGTAATGCCTGAAAGCTTCCTGTTTAGTCGTGTTAACTCGGGATCAGAGATCCCTTACAGTATAGTGCTGATGATAGAACTTGAGACTGAATTCAAAAGGCGGGGCAAACACAAGATGCAAAGTGCTGACTCAGAAATGGGCTGATTTTGTGAAAAGAGAAAAGAAAATATCGGAGTTCGACGACAAGTCGAATTGGCTGAAATAGTTGAGAAAGATGAATCGGAACTAGTCGAGGAAGAATTACCGTTGTCAATCGTAGTTGAAGTCGAATCCATTTCATCTGCCCAGGCTTGGTGGTTGACGTAAGGGTTCGGTTGCATAATAGCGCCATTTGAGGCAAAAATTCTAGAAAAAAAATGTGATTTTTGATTTGAAGTGAGGCGGTATTTATGACAGCCTGAAAATAGAATAAAATATAAGGAAATATGGGAGAGATGGCAAGAAATAAGAAGGACTGGTGACTGTATTAGCCAAAAGACAAGGACAATATGGACTTCGAGAGTCATGACCTAATCCAATTTTCCAAGGGCAATATGGGAAAATGACCGGGAGTTATACGGAAAATTTGAAAAAAGAGGCGCTCTTTTGCTGGAATTTTAAAATCTTCTTAAAATTTCTTGTGCTTCTATTGATTTACAGGGATTTTCAAGATAACAACACAAATTTATGTGGTTTTATTGGCAAAATATGGCGAGGAAAGGAAAATACAAAAAAACGAGCAGGAGACAGCCGAATAGAGCGAGGGCAGGCGGTACAAATTGTGTAATAATGTACAGATGAGTACCGCTTTTGGCTCCTGAATCACCTCCCAGTGTTACACCTTTTTAAACGTCGAAATCTGTAATTTTCCCAGTTTTCCAATGAAAAATAAGAAATTTCAAGGAATAAAACATGAAATAAGCGCTAACTGTGTCTGAACGGTCAAAAAACTGCCAAACTTTACCATTTTTATACAATAAAAAGCCTCTAAAAACGATTTGAATACCCAGAAATCCGTGAAAATAAAGAAAATATCGAAATAAGCGCAAAATTTGATTCTAGAAATCAAAATTAAAAAGAAAAAAATTTTCTGCCCTACGCCAGGGTCGAACTGGCGACCTTCGCATTGCTTATTGACTATAAGTACGACGCGCTAACCACTACGCCAGTAGGGCATGTTTGTCATTGCAATAGGTATGACCTCTTATATCGCCGATACGATTAATTTCACATTTCTATTAGCTGGATTATGCTTCCTGTAATGAAATTTATACGGATAGCTGGTTTTACGCTATGGGGGACGCGCATACTGACCAGGTGGAGAGAAATCAAAGAGTGGCAGGCGGTCTTCAGGCGGACAAGTTGAAAGATAAGCTATCGGGGGCAAAAACCATAAATTTGAAGGGGAAATCAGAAGCATTTTATGGGCATTTTGACTGATAAAAAGTGTAGAAACTTGGGCAAATAAAAACAGAAAAATTCTACTGAAAATGGACGAAATATCCCGTTGAAATCTTGTCGACCACCGCCAAGTAACCCGTAATGGGCCAACATTTCAAAACCTGTCCGATATTTTGCACTGGAATTCACTAACAAAATATAATTTGTATCATACTGTAGAGCAGAAAAAATGCTTTAAAATGATACTAAACACACCTCGAATCCGATTTATTTTAGCCGATAAAATATCCAAAAATTGTTACGAATCAATCCAAAAATGGAGAATTTACTGTTCCTACTCCAAAAACTCTCAAAGGCCCCTAAAAATTTTGGATTACTGTTGGTTTTTTATATCCTTTGATAGCTCTTTTTCTACTCTTCAAGATGATATAAGTCACGTAGGAGAATTCTGATTTGCCGTGGAATTAAAGAGGTTTTTAGTGCGGTTGCCAAATCCGGTGGTTTACTTTCTGGCAAGCGAAGATAATTTTCAGAAGTTTGAATCAAAGAAATAGGAGAAAATAACAAAAATAGGGACAAAAAGGGTTAAAAGAACTCTAGCGGGAATTGTATAAACAGCGATATGCTGGGCGCGCCATCTGGTTGACCTTTAGACGATAAAATTCTTTGACGAAGGATCGGAAAGGAACATGTTGACTGTTTGAGAGGGAAGAGAAAGGCCAAAGGGGCACTGCGCAGATGGCAAAAGTTATAAACATAGACAGACAAGGGTCATTTTATCGAATTCAAACTGCACAAAAGCGGGCACATCCAAAATTTCGGAGTTTTGGCACAATTTACACTGAAAGAAAGAACGGAAGAAATCAAGATAAGCTCAAAAAAATGAAAGTGGTCCTGATTACGATTTCGCCGAACACCTGGCCGCGTGGCGCAATGGATAACGCGTCTGCCTACGGAGCAGAAGATTGTAGGTTCGAATCCTGCCGTGGTCGAAATATTTTGAATTTCTTATTATTTTTTTGAACTCTTTCCTTCCCAAAGCATCTAAGAAATGTATTGCAGTAATGGGCAGTCTCTCTCCCTGCGTGCCGGTCAGCCATTTGTCATCACGCATCCGTAGCCGTCTGAATTAATGGTAAAGAGGGGGAGAAACGGAGATGTTCTTCTGAAATTTTTGACCTCTTCTGCCCTGGAAATTCCGCCATTTTACCCCAAAAAGGCGCGAAATTTCTGTTTTATGAAAAATGTGCCGCGTATTTTATTTTTGGATTAAATCTTCAATTTCAGGATGATCTGGACCTCATTTTAGCTGGATTAACGGTCTCAGGATGCAGATCACCCCAATTTGAGTGCTTTTTACAGCGAAAATACGAGGATTCTGGAGGTTTCTCTTACGTACTGTCACAAATCCGTCGGATTATCTCAGCTGGACCTATTGGCCCCGTGTTTCCCCCCAAACGTCAGCGCATCTAGCTCCTTTTAGCTGTCTAACGGTGTCTCTTCTAATTTTCTTTAAAAATACAGTGCCCCCCGTTTAATTTTCGACCTGCAGACAAAATACCGTAACCCAATGTCATGAATACTTGGTGCGTGGTTCTTTATTTACCAAGGGGCGCCTCTCAATGTGCGTGCTGTGGATCCGTTACTCAGCTACACCGTGTAAGGGCGATCCTGACAGCTGGCTGAGAGGGTGCCAGTATTAGCTGACGATGGAGGAGGCGGTAAAGTGGGTGGTAGATATCATCAGATGACACCTGCAGCTGTGTGAGGGTCGGCGTTTTCCTTCTGGCTTTTCTGGAGCTCTTTATCTTTTTTTTCCAGTAAATTAAATGCTGATAAATTCTAAACTTGCCAGAAATCCCACTTTCCTAGCGAAATTTGGTCATTTTCTCTGAAATTTTTGTAGAGTACCTTCGGTTGCAAACTATTCCGTCTTTGTCGCCTCATAACTTTTGATTTACTCTACCAAATTCTAAATGATTGGAGGCATTGGATAGAGCAAACAATTCTCTACAAGATGATATATTTTAAACAATAAATCAATTCCGCACCGTAAAATTGGAAGCTCTTGAAGGCGGCGGGCCCAACGCAACAGATTGCTTACAGTAACCGGCTTGCTGTTGCAAACTACGAGAATATTTATCGTTCTTTAAATATTTTTTTCCAGGAACGATTTTGGTATTTTCTACACCATTCGATAGCCCATTTTCTGCTGATTATTTTGATATCTTGAACTTTAAAAAATACGGGTTACTGTAATTTTTAAAGCACAATTGAAGTAGTCTGTCAATTTAGAATAAGAAGCCACTTTCCCTCTTGACTAACCCGAATCTCTTTCCTGCCAAGCCTCCTGATCCCCTGGCTGGCTGTCTTTTCTGCCCTAAGAAGTCTTGGGTTTCACTTTCGGAATTCTTCTCCTCCGGGATTGGGTTTCATCGAGCCATTAAAGTAGGCACGCAACTCATCACCGCTAGGGCAGTAAATATATCCTCGGGTGGAGGGATACGGTAACACGTCTGACTAAGAGCTCCTCCCCCGGCTTTTACTTGACTTCTTGACTAGAAATCTTCTTCTTTAAAGGAGGTTACCTAGTATTTTTCGCACCTATGGCGCTGTGAGACTAATGCCTGCTGGCAGGATGGGTGCCTAGAAACAGTTGGTGAATAACCCAAGTACGCCCCCTTGGACACCTATTCAACTGCTGGGAAGGTCCTAGGAAAAATTCTGACATATCTTTTGCTTTAAATGGAAGCTGTACAGCTTTATTTTCTAAAAACATACATCTTTTCTGCAAATTCCTCTGATTTCGTCCAACTTTCCCGTTGGCCGTTTAAGTGTGGCTTTTTCGCTGTGTAACTGTTGTTCTACCGGCTGTCTAACTGTGCCCCAAAAGCTCTAAAACTCCACCCCGAAATAATATTTATCAATCCACGCGTCAAAGATCCCAACCTTTCAATGTCATTTTTCATTATGACGCCCCCAGGGGCGAAGACCTCCAAGACACAAGGAGGAAGCCATATTTTTCCAATTTTTAAAGGTCTCTTCTGTCTATTAAAAATTTTAATAATTTTTCTATTGAAAACGATAATTTCTGGGACATTTGTGGTTTTTTCGTGGTTTTTTTCTATTTTTGGCTGTCTAACTGCGGTGCTTCTATCTCATTTTTCCCAGAAATTTTTCAGTCTGCTGTCTAATTGCGGCTCTATTTCCTCTCTTTTTTTCCTGCAAACCATTTAAAACGCCAAAAATCTTGCTCAAACAGCGTATTTCTTTCTCCAAAATGTTCGATTTGAAATTGCGTGTCCTTGGCTCCTGTTATCCTCCCCGTGTGTAGATTACACCTGGTCGCCCCTTGTTGCAAAAGCCGCAGAGAGGAAAAGCCAGCGGGGTGAACTGACCACTCGTGGAGCCCTTGGGTAGACTTCTTTTTCATTTTAAACCCGGGTCGGGGGGATAACTCAGCCGGACGGACGGAGGCTGGCCAGCCGGGTAGCCGCCGGCGAGGCTGATTACGAACACATTGCGCAGCTATTCCTCTCTGGTTCTCTTTGGAACAGGCGAAAAATACCTTCTTTATCCATATTTTTTCTGTCCAGAACCCAATTTTCCATAAATCCCCCGATTTCCTAGTTTACGGCAGTTTTAGGGCATTGCAGGTCTTGTACCAGTCTAAGTTTCCCTAAATTCCTTACATTCATGGCCAAATGGTTAAAGCATCGGACTGAAGCTCATAAGGTCCGGGTTCGATTCCCCTTGACGACTGAACGATGTTTTTGCCGATTTTCCTATGCTTCCTGCTCATTTTTCTTGATTTTTTCGTCGTCTTCCCTGGATTCCAGGTTTTTTGGCCCAAATTTTCCCAAGAACTAGCAATCGACCTTTGAGTGTTCCACCACACAGTTGGCTTCGAACGAACCAAGGCCCAGCGAGCCCAGTTGGAGTTTTTCCGTGTTCCAGATGTCCCTCCCGGCATCTGCTGCCACTTTTCTTTCTCGAGTCGCCCGTTGTCTCTTCTTTTGACTGTACAAAATGTCGCGAATTGACCTATTGGCTCATGCAGACGTGGGGGAAAGAAAGGTTTCGTTTAAATTTTTCTTTTTCCCACTTCTCCTACTCTTTTTTCTTGTGATTACCGTAGTTTTATACAATTTTCTTTAAAAAATGATGAATTTTGGGGAAAAAATAAAAAATGTTTTCGACCACGGCAGGATTCGAACCTACAATCTTCTGCTCCGTAGGCAGACGCGTTATCCATTGCGCCACGCGGCCATGAGATCAGCGTTCAATCGGAAATAGTGATCAGCATTTCTTCAAGATCCAATAAATGGCTTGCTTCTTGTTTTAAAACGATTCTACAACGAAAATGCACCAATTTTTTTGCTAGAAAAACATCTCAAAGTAAAGAAATTACAGTATTTTGATTAGAAAACATCCTTTTTTTACGATCTCCTGGATTTTTTTCCCAATTTAGTCTAGTGAAACCTGTCTGGGATAACCTTTCCTCCCGTAATATGTTGAAACCCTTTACCGCAGTCTGTTATTCACTTTCTCCCCTCGGCTTATCCCTCGAGCCATCTGTCACGGAAGCCCTTCTCCACCTCAACTCCAGTCAGTCGGCTGGCCGATCGGGGCTTCTAAGGTTTCAGTTATTACCTTCTGCCTTTATTTAGTAGCCACTACCGTAATCTTTATTTACTGGAGGTTATTCTGCTCCATTTCGGCAGTTTTCGCGGGTTTTTGGTAGCTTTTAGGTTTTAAAATCGGCTGATGTGGTTCTTTTAACTGTCTAACTGTGGCTTTTGTATTTGTCTAATTGTGGCTCATTTAGCTGCCAGACCCGCAGTCGACTGGTAAGCGCGTGAAATTTCTAATCCAAAAGTCCCAGGTTCCGCTCGTCCACCCAATTTTTGCCCATATCTCTCCAACCCGAGCGAATGTCCACCAGCAGCTTCTTGTCTCCTGTTTCTCCTCTCGGACACTTGTTGGTTCGTGATAGTTGTTCTCTTCTTTCGGATAAGTGTTATGAGTGGCCGGCTTCGGGGCGGTTGTCGCCACACTCTTAACGCACACTCCGCACCCGCCTAACCATCTGTACTAACGACTTTTCCACTCTCGGCGAGATTTCAAGAGGGTCCCCTCAAAACCTAAAACATGAAAAACTTGAGCCCCCGCGTCCAAACCTGGCTTTATCTCATTTCTCCGGCGGTCGGCGTCCTTTCGCCATTCTTCGCACCTTTTGCTGCGGGTTTACGGTATCCTCGTGGTGAAATTCTAAGAAAACATCTAAATTAGTTTATATTTCAACAATTAACACCTATTTGCCGCCAGACGCCTTGAAAATGTTCCCGCGCTCTGATGACCATCCGCTTTGTTGATATTTTACGGAGCATTGATAGCCCATCGAAAATTGCAGTGTTTCTTTTTTTTCTAGGATTTCATGGATGTTCATAGCTTGCACCGCAAAGAGCTGGTTGAAAAAAAAAGTTGTGTCACCGAGCAGAGATGACCATCATAGTTTAACTCGAAAAATAGAAGTCACAAATTCAGAAATAGTGCTAAAAATTTCTTTTCGGTTGCGCAATATGTTCGGAAAGGCTTCAGAGCTGTTTTATCCACTATTTTGCAGTCTTTTTGAAGCAAAATGACCGATTTTTCCCGTATTTTTGAGCAATTGACCATAATTGAGTCCTTATCCTCTTCGAGGAGCTCAGCTAGACACCAATCGGCTTTTGAGCAACGTGTACGAGTCAGATTGATTCGTTTTTGATCTGAAAGAGAGGAGAACAGTTTTCTTTAAAGAACACGGGATCTACTGAGTATTATAGCCACTTTAAAGGATCTCATACTAAAAATGTTAATTCGAACTGGATTTAAAAGCCACAGTAACTCAGCAAAATCTTTTTTCTCCCATTTCAGTAGAAATCCCATTTTTGCTATTTTTTCTTCTTTCTCGTTTTCCTCTCCTCCATCATAATTCTGTGACTCCTGATAATGCCCCTCGACCTGGCGATCATGTTTGTATACCAATAGCCGGTGGGTGATTACCGCGAGAGAGGAGAAACAGCGTGTTCAATTTGTACGTAGCCGGAGGGAGGAAGAGTCAACAACTCAGTGACCTCCTCTTGCTCTTTTTCCTCTTACGTAATTATTTGACTGGGAGAGGATAAGAGCCACAGTTCGACAGCCAAAAGCCAACTTTCCCTCAATTTCCTTATCTGAAAGCCACAATTAGACAGCTGACCCCCTTTTCTGTGCAAAATCCCCGTTTTCCTATACTTTCTACTCATCTCTTCGACTGTCTCCCCTCTCGCCCTTATCACTTGCGGGTATTGGGTCCCATTGCTGTCCCCGGACGAGTTATCAGTAACTCCCCCCTGGTATCTGCCCTGGCTAACATGCACTCCATCTGCCCTTTTCTCTTGCCAACTCGTCTTAACTCTTACGAGAAATTGGCGGGCATTTTGAAATCCAATATGGAGGTTTCTTAATCCTCAGAATATTTCCTTGTTTTTCTTTTTAAATGGTTCTTTTTGCTCTTTTCCGTACTAGAGATTATGCCAAAAATCAACTGAAGTTATCGGTAGTGGTCAAATGATCAGTGTTCAACAATAGCCACTTGAGATTTTTTGGAGCAGGTCCAGGGAGGGTTGAAATCTTCAAAAATGACATGAACACCGTGCAGGATAGCAATTAGGCGGTGCTGTAGCTGTTAGCCGTCTAACTGTGGCTCTTTGAGCTGTGGATACATTCTCTCATGTTCCCCTTGTTTCAACCAAAGAAAACTACGGTATCCAGCTCATTTTTTCAAGTAAACTTTTATCCGTTCGCTCTACCCCTATTTTTCCTCCCGAAACCCACTAGATCCTGAGCTTTCTGTACGCAGGTCTCCCAACTCATAAGCTTCTTATGATCTTTTCTTGTTATTCCCGCCTATTTTCCCCTCAAAATTTCTAATTTTCTCAATGGATCCACATAACAGAATTAAAAAGGGATAAAATCATTTTTGTTTACAAAATTCCCACGCGTCTGGGGAGATCTTCAAGAATTGGGGAATTAATCTGTGCTGTCTAACTGTGGCCCATTTGGTTGCCTAATTGTGGCGTTTTCAGTGCATGGTTAATACCGTTTTCTACCTAAAAATGATAAAATTGGGATATTGAACGGTTCCGTAGGATTAGAGGGACCTAGAATTGTCCATGCTGATCCTCCTTTTGTTTTAAAGCAGCCTTTGTGAGGGTGATTGGGATGCGTACTGTGGTTCTTTGTTAGAGATTACAGCTGTGTCTTGACGTAGAAGATCACTTGGATCCCTGTTTGACCGAAACTTTTCGATCTTACTGGCACAAAACATGCTTCCAACAATTTTTACAGAACTTCAGGATTAGCCACAGTTAGACAAAAAAGCCACAATTACACAACTAAGTGCCGCAGTTAGGCAGGGAATGAACCACAGTTAGACAGCCAAACTCGACCAACAGCCACAGCGGTGTCTAACTGAGGCTTTGAACAAGGTTTCGACTGGCTCTCCTGCTGTTAACTAATGCTGATGTGGTCAAATTTTGAGTAAAAAATCCAGTTTTGGAGCGGGACCCTTTCCGCATAGGAATGTGTCCCGAAATCTCAAAGATCCCACTCACGTTAAAAGCTTACAAAAAGAGAGGGGAATACGTGAAAGAGCCAGTCGAAATTGTGTTTCTTTTTGTCACAAACACGTCGTTTCCCAATAAAGAGACAAGAAAACTGGGTGATAATGGCTTTCTGCAGCTTCCGGAAGATGATATGGCGCCTATTTCCAGACTATTTACACTCAAAACTACCGTAATTCATCAGTTTCTAAGTTATTTTCTAATATTTTCGTCATTTTCCTGCAATTTCTGTATGTTTTCGGCCTTTTCATTGATTTTGCCCAATTTTCGGTGTTTTTTACTCTAAATTTGAATTTTCCTAGTTTTCCCGCTATTTCCTCGATCTTTTCACTAAATTTCCGGTTTATTTACATTAAAAATTTATTAAAATGCAATTATTCCTGGCTCCCCAAAGGTCACCTTCCCCCAACAACAAAACCCAGGTCTCGAAATCGTTTACCGGCCGGACGACGACGACTGACTGTTTCGGCCGGCTGTCTAATCCGAAAAGAGGGGTTACCCCCAATACATGCGCAATGAGAGCAAAGGCAAGGACACGCTGCCTTCTACCTATCTCTCACCTTTTTTTCTTTTGAGGGGTAAAACTTGTATTTTCCTCTTTTTGATCGAAAAAGATAAAAAGCTTTTCGACCACAGCAGGATTCGAACCTACAATCTTCTGCTCCGTAGGCAGACGCGTTATCCATTGCGCCACGCGGCCATGCTGTTCTGGCTAATTTGATTAGCTCAATACCTCTTGGTAATTATTGTCAACAGAAAAACTTGAACATATATTGTGGTACCTGCACCACTTTTTGGACTTGTTTATTTATGGTTATATGACCGTACCAAGGTGGTCGGGCAATTTACCCGTTTTCCGCATAGCTGAAGGGCTGTAAAACCTTCTTTGAATTAGGACCCTGTCTAACTGTGGCTTTTCTGTTGTCTAACTCTGGCTAGTTAGTTGTCTAATTGTGGCTTTTCACTGTCTAACTATGGTTCACTCGGCTGTTTAACTGTGTCTTTCTTCCCCCATTTCTCTCCCCAACAGTTGACCCGCCGTAGTTCCTTCTGACCCGGGTGTAGGTGGCCGATTTGTAATTGAATATCAGTCGGGCGGTGGTTCAAAAAGCGACCCCAGTCGCCCTCTCCTCCGCTGTTCTGCTGGCTGCCCCAATCACTCGGCCAAAAACTCGACAATTGTGACCACCACCCAGGGGGTCATCCCTTTCGTCTTGTTGGCTACTCATACTCCCCGCTTCATACACGGTGTTTTGAATAAGAATAGCGGTAAAAAGGAGCGAGAGAGAGAGAAAAGAAGAAAAGACACCGCCCCAGTCGAAAGAAAAGGACCGCCACTGTTGTTGAAAATGGTAATTTATACGAATAATTTAAAAGACTGTTCGCAAATTTAAATTATTCTGGGAAAATAACCCAAAACCCCGTCTTTTGGCTGTCTAACTGTGACCTTTCCGCTGTCTACCTGCGGCTATAAATCTCCTGCTAACACCCTTTTTCTACTATTTTGCTACAGGATTCACAGCTAATTATTTTTTTCTTCTTACGCTACCGAGGCTCGCTTGATAATTTAAAGAAAAATCGCTCCAGAACCCATATTCCAAGTTTCAAGTTGTCTAACTGTGGTTTTTTCTGTTTCCATAATTTCCACCCTCTTTCTGAGTTCAGGACCTATTTTTCCTACTGCAATTATATTTTTACACTTTCAAATTGCCGTAATACTTTGCTTTTCTATCAAAACCAGACAAAACTGCCGAAAATCCATGAAAGTTGGCCAAAATCACCTATTTTCCCACCTTCTTCCTCCGCTGTCTATTTGTCTAACTGTGGTTCTTTCCTCCAGAATCTTTGATAATTTCTTTCATGTAACTTCCATGACAAAGAGGCAAAAGGGCGGTCACCTTGTCCGGTTTTACCTCGATGGCTGACTCTAATCCGCGCCCACTTGGCGCACCCGGTCATTGTTGCCGTCGCTGGGTAAATCCCTACCGTAACCCCTTTAAATGAAAAAGTTTCTGTCAGGTTCGTACTGTCGACGTCTTCTATGTTGTGACTTCTGTGTCACCCCGCGCCGACGGCGGGGAAAGACAACAACCCAACAATCCCAACACCCGCCCCGTCATTTATTAAGGTTTCCTTCTGTCTTCTATACCGCCGACATTTCCCCCCAGCCGAGGAGGAACTTTCTCAGCTCCTTGAACTTTTTTCTTTGGCAGGTAGCCCTTCTTCGAGAAACCAATGGACCGCTGCCCGTGTTTTATGGGGTGTGAATGAGAGACGCACAGGGCAGACGATTAGAGACGATGGGAGGTGATGACAGCCTTTGAAATAGAAGAAGGAAAACACGATGTTTGTTTTTGGGAAAAAAGGCACAGGGATATCGAAATATTGGCAAAAATGCACATTTTAACCGGAAAATCCAGCTAATTCTTCCATTTCTCGTCATTCCTCGTCCCATGGCCAATTTTCTTCTATAACATTTCTCTAACTGGATTACAGTAATCCCCTTTTCCATTTAAACAAAATAATATCACAGGTTTTTATCGATAAACTTAATGAGCTACTCCACTCAATTTACGGCTCCATTGACCTTCCAAACTTTTGTCTCTACCGTACCTGTCTATGATTCAGTTGTTTCCTTTTTCTTCTCTCCTTTTTTGGCGATGTCTCTCTCCGCCTGATAACATTTCCAAAGAGAGACAGACACCTACCAGCCGGAGTTAACAAACCCCCGTGTGTCATTACCTAGGCAAGGCGGCCGGGGGGTGATGGCACCGGCGGCTCACCTAGTCACAGTCACTGCCCCGGTTGCGGCGTCCTTTTTCCTTTCTCCGTTACTTGTTTTATACAGAAATAATAAGCAGATCTTTTCCTTTAAATTGCTAAAAGCCCAAAATTTTGATGTTTGACTGTTTAACTGTGGCACTCCTGATATCCCGATCCTGGTTTTGTCGGGAAAAGTGGACTCTTTTTTTCCTTAATCAAAAAAGTTCCGAGACGAATGCATTTCCTTTAAAGAAGAGCACTACCAGGTTAAACCAAGTACAAGCCAACAATGATAACCTCTTGCCCTTATTATCATTACCCTTCCCTCTCCTCTTCCGCTAGTTGCTGGTCGTTATCAGAAGATGGGTAAAGTCAAAAGTGCAACGCAAAAATAAAAACCGCGAAATTTTAATTTAAAAATGTTACTAATTCAATCCCAGTATTTTCGTTTAAAAACCCAATTTACCTGCCAATTTTTATTGTAATATTGTAGGTTTGATACCCCAATCCGTTTGCAGTTTAGCACGTCCTGAGGCTTTTTTTCTAGTCATTATCTGGTTACTGATAGGCGCTCAGCGACTCGGGTTTTTCCTGCAATGTGAGCACTTTTCCGCACTTTTGGCGATTAACCATGCTGGGAATTCAATGTTTAGCACCTCATGGTCTAAAGTTACAGTATTTTTTAGTTAAAATCACCAAGTACAGTAATCTTCATTTAAACATTGCTGAATATTTTTGGGTAATCCGTTCCAAAGTCCATTTTGGTGAGAAAACACCGAATTTTTCAGAAAAAAAATTTGTGCTTGATCCAAAATTTCAGGAAATCTCGTTAAATTCTCTGCATATTTGGTCTACCAGCTGGTACCATCCCTTTACTTTTTAACAGCCTACCATTTCCCCTCCTCCCAGTCGTACAGTAGTCCCCCCATAAATTTCGACTTTCCCTGCTTCCCTCTGGCGAATAGCCCATGGGTGTGTCTATACAGATTTCAATCGAGAATAACTCATATGGCCATTTCCATTCAAAGGTATTGTCAGTCGTTCCTCTGTGCACACGGGCAATATACGCAGCCCACAGCTTTTCGAATCTCTCTGCGCTACCTCCCTCTCGTAGCCTCTAAAAAAAGAGAATGCCCCCCTCAATTCACAATGCCCGGTAGCAGGCAGGCTGCCAGCTACACTTCCCATGAGGATAACCGCAATCCATCATTCCTGGGCCCGGAGATCCGTGTAGGTATTCAGCAGCCATTTTGAGCCCCTGTTGTCCTTTAAGATTTCGGAAATTTTGAGTGAACTCTTCCGACAACCTTTTCATCATACTTTGCGGATCTTTTACCTAATTGGGCGCGCATTCCCGCATTATTTTAAGCTTTTACCAAGGAAATTGGGAAATTACCGTAGTTTTCCGAGAAATATTGGCAAAATTAATTGGTTAACCCAGAGCGCTGAACATGCGATCTTTGGATAGAAAATCAAGAGCGCTGATCACTTGGCCATGGGCGGGCCTGCTTTCTGTCGTGAAAATTGTTTAGAAATTGCCATTTTAATCAATACTAGCAGCTGATTTAGCAATTTTTGGGTAAATGCGTCCCTTATCTTGGGAAAAATGACTGCCAGTCTATTCTATTGCGAGGACACTTATCAGAAGCCCACAAGTACGCGTTACCTTTAGTCCGATGAGAATTTGGCTTCATTCAAATTAAACTTTTTTAAGGAAAAGTTACAGTAATTACTTGGCTCAAAAATTTCTCTACTTCTTGGTCTCCTAAACTAGGATCCCTAACCGCCAGTTGCCCTTTTTATCTTCTTCATATCAAGCCGCCTTTTTCCCAAAGTTTATACTGAAGTGAACTTCTTTTTGACTCAAGAGGCTACCGCCTTCTTAAAGAGACGCCGCTTCTCACGGTAAATGTATCGGCCCGTCTTCCAAGTTTCAAAGGTTGCATATCAAGTAATTGTGAGAAAAATCCTTTGGGCACACAAGATGGTCTTACAGTATTTGGGGCAAAAATCCTTTAGTAAGCCGGGGGATTTGAACTTGGAGCCTTTGTTGCCCATACTTTCTCCCGTTTTCTCCGTCGATTGATGACATTTTTTCCTGAATCACCTCCCCATTTCGGTAGCTTTTTGGAACAACATACTCGGGAGAAGTTACCGTAAACGGCAGATCATCTATTTTTAACTTTTCCCTCTTTTTCTTTTTTTTTCTTTGAAAATTCAATAACTTTTCAGGTCCTGATACGAAAATAAGGAGCTCCGAAGCCTGGTGGCGATACAAAAAAATTAGAGAGCGTCGTTTTCCCGCCTTTTTGGGTAAGTAACGGATTTTTTGGGATTTTCCTGGCTGGATACAAATTGTAATCGACGTGGGACCCAGGGAATAAATTATGAAAGCCTGAAAATTTCTTTAAATAAAAAAACCGGAAGAATGATTGGTTCTGGTCGATCTGCTGGCGGTGTGGCGGTTTAGGTGGTGGTCATTCTGGCCTAGAAGGCCACGGTTTACCGCACTCTTATACAATCGGGCAGCCGCTTTTGTGTCGTTGCGCAGCACATCATCCCCTCGTCTCTCGGGGCGGTGGCCTCAACTCGTTTTCCCCACAATTTTCCCTACCTAAATCTCCTCTAACTCAAAAAGCAAATTCCCCCAGGCGCAATATTTTATCAATTTAAATCTAGGCGGTCATTTGAAGAAGAGACCACCAAAAAGGAATGCCTCCAGTCTTTTTTGGTCTTCAACGCATTAGCATCGACCTGGGGGATTTTATAATCGAGTCCAACCCGGGCCTGGGGAGGCGGCAAGTCATAGCAGCCGGTGAGAAGAACACATATTGGGGGCTGGTAGGCACAGAGGGACGCTGCCAGTTGTTTTGGGAGCCGGCACAATTTTGACAATTCGAATTTGGCCCGTTTTTTATACAATTTTGCACGGTGTTTACCATTTTCTACCATTTTTAACCTAATGTGTCTCATATTTTCTGCCGTCGATTTTCTAATTAAAACTGTCATGTATTTAGATTATTGTGAACGCATTCCACAGAAAAATTGCCTTGTTACTACCAAAGATCTTTCCAAAACCCTTTTAAATTATTAGAAGCGAGCCCCTTCCATACCCAATTTTCGACCCTAGACATCCAATTTTTGACTTATTTCTTGGTCTTTTCCTCATTTTTCCCAAATTTACTTCATTCCTTATTTGCTCACTCTGCCAGCTTATTTTTACCTTTGTTTATAAAATCCGGTGACCTGGTGCCCGATTCAGGGATTCTAAACTATCGAGTGAATCAGTGCCTCTTTGCAGGAAGCCGGTTGATGTTCTCTCTTTTGGACTAGCTCCATTTTTTGAATATTCCCAAAAAATGTGCCAGCGGGTTACTTTTCCACTTGGGACTCTGAAGTGACCTAAAATACCGCAAAAAACTGTTCAAAATAGCTCGTTTGGTTGCCATAAATTTGAAGTATTTTTCTTACTTGTTCAAAGAATTTCCCAAGGGCGGAAGTTAATCATCCACTTTTCCCTTTTGTCTTTGTTATTTCCATTTTTGCCACTTTTTGTCCATGTTTACATACTTTATGATGCAGGCGGAAGGCTGACTCAAGTCTAGACTAATCACGTCGCTTTACCTTGTTCAGGGAAAACGGGAGTTTATCTTTTAGGGGCTTCCACCTCCAAATTTTTGCATGATATCAGATTTTTGAGATAATTTCCCGCAGGTTCCTCGCTGACTTTTCGACTGCCAGTAATGCTTTTGGTTGTGCCCGGTTTTTGACTGGTTTTCGTCGTTCGTTTAGTCTTCCCGCTGCTGGCAACTGGATTATCTCTCTGACTTTTACCCGCCCAATGTTCTTTTACTTGTGTTTGCCCCGAGAAAGCGAGTATATAACGCATTAGGGAGATATTAGCAGCGGAGAGTGAACACATTACCGATTTGTTAGCGGGGAGAGAGTGCATATAACCACGTCTCTTTCCTCCACAGGAAGTACATCAAGGTAAGGCACTTGGCCAAGCCGGAAATGTGCCACCGGGTAGTCACTTCTCCAACGGTCAAATGCAAATCCATCTCAAGATCACCGCTGGAGGTGATTTATTTCCTTTTATGAATTTTTCAATTTTTTTAAACTTACAGTCCTTTAAAAATTGTCTCAATTTACTGTAAATCTGTATTTTTTAATTAGTAGGCCTTTAAATTGGCGGTAATTGCCTGTTTCTGGCTGCACATCAGCTGGTTTTTTGGGGAAAACTGCTAACAAAAGAACTTTTTGAGTATTTTATTCCATTTTCTACACATGCAAAATTGCTAGAAGAACATTAAAAATTAACTGCCGGAATCTTATAACCCAAGCGTTTTCCAGTGACAGCGGTCGATTCCGGATCGTTTTGGAGTCCGAAGCGATCAGAAGTTCAAAATTCGGACCGTTTTGACCAAATTTGGCAGTTTGCCCAGAAAATTAGCCGTCCATTTTCCTCCGGAAGCCAAGAAAATAGGGATTTGTAGCGAAAACCCTTTAAATTTGCAGGAAATCGCGCAAAAAACTGCAGATATTGACCATAAAAAGTCTCGGGGTGTCGAAATGATCGTAAATTAAATTTAAAAAGGAGGTTTTATTTGCTATGAAATCAAAAGTTTATATTCCGCTAATAAATTTCCCGGTATTTCGTACTGGTGACTGTCAGTCTGTGTTCTATCTCTTTTCTGCATCATTATCGTGACAGTTACTCTCGTTCTTACTTGCCGCTGGCTAAAGCCCCCAGGAACTGCAGCCGAACCGGCTCTGTTAGCTGTTATGTTGTTCGGGTATCTCTCTCTCTTCTGCCGTCGTCTCCTTTCGAGTTATCTTTTTCCCGTACCAGTTCAGTTGTCTCTGGCATCGCAACTTGGCCACCGCCGCACCTCTTTTCATCCCCCCGCCGTCCACCCAATATTCCAGTGGGGGTCCCATTAATTATGCCCATTGTCATTGTTCGCACTTTGTGTGTCCGAGGATTCTTCTCCAGCTACAAGGGGGCTATTTCAAGAGGATCGAATGTGTAGCCGTCTTCTCTACCTCAATTTCGAATTTCCGCCAACCACTAATGTCTCCTCTCTGATTCCTAATCTTATTACCCGTTCAGCAGAGGCCCACACTTCACTGGGGGGAGAAACGACGGACGACAACTTTTCTTAACTTGGGGAGGAGTAAACAGCCAGTTTTTACTTTTAGATAAAGGGAAATTTTTATAATTGGGTTTTTACTAATTTTTTGAGGATTTCGGGAGCCTAAAGTCGAGGTGAAATTGAATTTTTTCCCCTATCGTAACTTTTTCATCAAATGAAAACCCAACAAATTAAAATTTTACCGCTGCTTTAGGCAAATTTAGCGATTTGCTGGTATTTTGAATGAATTTTTTTGTTATAAGGTCCCAAATTTTAAATAGAAGGCCCGCACGCCTTTTACAGTATCATTTCTTTAAAGAAAACCCATTTACCATTTAAATTTCAGCAAAGTTCTGGTCCTAGTACAAATAAAATCCAATTCTCGCTTTTTTTTTCCTCGGGATCCGAACAATTAGCCCTTTTAAAATTACCATTTTTTCACTTTCTCCTCCTTTAGGACAAATCTGAATTTAAAAATCCCTCTGAATCCAGAATACCCCTGTATCATCCATTCCCTCGGCGTCCCGGAAGTATAACCTCATCTACCGTAATCCAGTGGTTGAATTGCCGGCTGGGCCCTCGGGCGGGGCGGGCGATTATCCGCCGTCATTTGAGTGAATTACCCGCAACTCCCAATGGCTACCTATTACCGTAATCTTTTTCAATATTTTTTGCGGGATTATAAGTACACAATTTGTTCTTCCGTTTACGTCGGGTGGCGCGTGTCTAGAAATGTAGGTTACTGTAACGTGAGTATTTACCTCCGATGAGTCTCTTGATCCCGATCCAATTCAAGAGACGAGCGCGACGTCTCTTTCAAGTGTTGTAAGTTATACCAGTTTCCCTCTCCCGATTCCATAGACACTCAAGTGTGTCGTATCATCCTCATTCTGACTCGGCGGCCTATTAACACCACCGACCAATCTTGAGATCGCGGATCTCCGCCACACTCGGCTACTTGTTTTTCTCAAATTAGCTGCTTTTACTTTCTTGGTGTCAGCTGTAACTTAACCAATTAGGAAGGAAAGAGAGCTCTGGGTCTCGTTACCTAATTCGATGGATTATAGCTGGGGAAAATCTTGGGTTATTTTGGAATTTTTGGACTAGTTTGCATTTTTGTATTCCGAAGTCCCGTTTCTATCAGCTTGTTTCCAGGAACCTTGCGAATCAGTCTCCGATTTTCACATTTTATTTTTTTCTGGAGGGGCCTAAAGCGAAAATTACCACTTTTACATGCGTCTGTCATTCTGTACACGTTTTCGCTTCAAAAATATTAGCAAAAGCTTATAACATTATGCAGAGGCTCTGAATATTGTCAAAAATCTTCTGGTAAATCCGGGAATTCGAATGCAAGCTCGGTGCGTTTTTGCAGCTGCCAGCCGTTTTCATGGTCTAGCAGTAGGCCAAAAAATTTTTAACTATCTTGCCTCTAAACCCTGAAAAACTTCGATTTCATGTGTACCGCTATAATATCCGCCATTTCAAGGGCTTCTACCTCTCCGTGCCCCTCTGCCAGCCTAGGTTTTCCCCAGGTTTCCCTGGTTTCCACCTCATAAGGTTTTCTCCCACTGCACCTGATCTCCCTCTTCCATTTTTCCCCCTCCTCTGACCTATTCCTTCCCACTGATTTGCACCTTCTTTAAAGCAAAGCCACGTCCGACCTCTATCGGGGCGACTTCTTACCCTCCTCGCAATGTTCGTTTTTTCTTGTACTTGTTGGACCGTGATTATGAGGTCAGTGTCCTCTTCTTCTTGTCGACTATATGACTCTAATTTAACTTTTCCAGATGTCTAAATTCTCCCTGGGCTTTCAGGCAGTCGAGTTCGGGTAAACACACACGGAGCAGGGGCTTTTAGATAATATAAACAATTTTGAGCCGGGGGAAGAGGAGCAGTTTATATTTGGGTTGGGGGTAGTAGCTGCTGTCATCTCTCTACGTATTCTATTCTTCTTTTTGACAATTGGACCGCATTAATTTTGACATGATTTCTGGCTATGATTTATGCCCACAGGGGAATTCTTTCACGGGGGGACCTAATTCACCCGCGGGATGTTCATTTTTGACTAATGTGCAGAGGGGAGAAAAGATAGGGTAAATAATGCTTTAAATGGGGGATTTTTTACGTAAACTGGAAAGTTACAGTACCCCGAGACAGTGTAAATTCCCCTGCAAGTCTCCTAATTGCCCTAAATCGGAATAAATAGAGTGATGAATCGGCTTATAGACATGAATCCCATCATCTCTTCATCACTTTCACTGCGCATAGGGTTTCTCCTCCCCTGTACTTATGTTTTTCTTGACATTTTGCCAAAGATCAGAATTTTTAAACGGAATAAAATGGGTTACGGTAGTTGTGATTCAATGGGGATCTCTGGCTACTTTCAGCATGGTTTTTGGCACTTCGCATTTAAATCCCTCCATTATTTCCTAAGTATTAAAAATACGGATTACAAATTTTAAGATTTGAGTGCAGATACAGAAAATGTACACTGACATTGCGGGGACAGGCACATCCCAACACCATGACGTTGGTGATTTCCATTTGGATTTAGCTGATCGAATAAAGCAAATATCTAATAATTTTAAGGGGAAAGGCGCATATTTAAAGGAGGATTGTCGGGGTCATGCAGCCATTTACCACAGGAGCATTAATATTCAGCTCTCTATCATCATTTGTGTACCAGGAATTGTGGTAAATAATCATTTCTGCCACGAACATGCGCTCGAACAAAAATCTTTGGTAAAACCTATGAATTTGAACCCGCTGCATTTGGATTATCACTCAGATGCCACGGATTTACTGGCAAATTCGCTCCACAACCACGGACCTTATTCAAATTTCTTTAAATGGATGGCTTGAAGATGGTCATTATCGTGTGAATTTCCTCCAAATGTTCAAATTTCCCCCGATTTCTGCGATCTTCTACCCGTGGCGATCCATTCCCACAGGTTATTGTTCACCCGACCCCTACCCGATATCGATGGGGGCCGAGTCTGTGAAAAACCGAGGAGAAGAAGAGGCAATCATCTCCCTCTCCCGTCCCAAATATCCTCCCATAGGTATTGTCAAGTATTGATTCCCTTCCCCCGATAATCATATTCAATAGTGGAGTGGAAGGTCGGATTACTTTTGACCGGTGGGTAACTCTATAACCAAAAAAAGGCGAGTGCACCTTGTCCATCGTCTGCCAGGCTCTCCCCCCGTCACAATTCTCGATCATAACCGATGAGTCCTCCCAAGAGGCATCAGGTTTTCACCCCTAGCTCTTCTTCCCTTCCACCAGCTTGTAAATACTCCCAGATTTAGGGAAGATAACCTACCGTAATCCTTTTTAAAGAGAGGCTACTTGGCCAGCACTCAACTCAATTGTTTTCTGTCCCCTCTTTTGGCGATTTCAAGTAGGTTACCTTCTTTAATTGCTTCATTTAAAATCTCCCTCCTTTGATGTCTAAAGTAGCTACTCCCGATTATCAGAAGATAAAAGATAGACAACTTTGTTAAATGAAATTCTGTTTCTCTTTTCCTTTTAGAGAAGATTGAGGCGACAATTCTTGTGTAGATACATGTCAGGTCTCATTATTATAAGTGGCACCTAGTCGAAATTGAAAAGATCTTGACTGTGACCTAGAGCTTATCCCTTGCCATCTGCTGACAACAGGAGGGGGTGGAAAAAGAGATCTGAAAGTTCGGACCCCGGCGGGAGCAGATTGCACTTTTGTGAACAGAAAAATCGGACTTGAAATTGCCACCAAGTTACGGTAATCTCTGTTGTGGAACAGTAAATTAACTTGGGGGCCTGGGAATAACGGCAGGAATTCTTGGGTAAACCTGGAATTTTTGAATTTCAAAACTGGTGCGTTAGGCATTTGGCCATAGGCGCGCAGCGATTCCTGTGTACCAGCACTTACTTATCATGACCGCTGCACTGAATATTCCACCACATTTTTACCAAAAAACTACACTCAGATATTGACGAAAATCCTCTGCTTTACCTGGAGAATTTTTTTCAATTTTTAGCTCTTCCTACAAACTTCCACGGTACCTGGTACCGTCTCGTCATCCGTATTAAAATTGGCTCTATTATATTCTTTCCTCTCGCCCTATCGCTCCTCAGCCATTTATCGTGGGAATGGTTCACCTCTCAATAGGTTATTACAGTAGCAGTATTGTCCCCTGTGTAAATGGGCTATGTCCCTCCGATTTATTGTCATACTTTTTACTGTACAGCTGGCTGTGTTGAAATATTAGGAGGGGATCGGATGTTTATTCCCATATTTTGAGCTGATTTTAGATGATAAACAGGGGAGACAAGTACATTTATCCCAGAGATCAGCAGCCGATTACTGCGGTTAAGCGCGGGGATCTGTGTTGAGACTATTTGAGACCATTTCTATGGGGAAATTTGTCATGCTGAGCATCTGGAAATCTTAGTTTTAATGAAATTTTTAATCCAGAAAGCACAGAGCCGGATTTTGCGACCACACGGTTTTCTGGAATTTTTAGGATCATTCGAGGAGCAGAAATATTCTAAAACCCTTTAGTCAACCAGGGAACTTTTGTACTACAATTTGGGCTCTAGCCACTTGGATGAAATTTCTGCGTCTGCCTGTCCATAACATTACCAGTTCTCCCATTACAGAACATCATTTACACAATGTCGGGCTTTTATCTTTTCTAATTTTCATTATCACTCAACAAAATGAGTCTCGAAGGAGGGAGACGGCTTATTATTTTCTTCTGGCACTTGGCAATATTCATTTCCAATCAGTGAAATTGTCGTGTTCTTTTTTAAAAACGATCGAATGCCAAAAATATTTCTCATTTTCCATAGTAGAGGGAGAATTGTTGTTTTTCAGCTCATCCCCAGATCAAAATCACGAACTCGAATGAGCTGGATCCCTCACCCAGCTCATACCGTGATCCTTTTTCCATTTCCATAATCATTTTTAAAATCCTGTCGATTTTAGAGAAAACCCTTGGTGGTTTAAAGGAGACAAGTTGAAATATACACCGCAAAAAGGGGAGAGAATTGATATCAAGTTGTCTCACCGAGTTCTATAGTTGTCCCTTTCGCACGGTTAGCTCAAAAGGCGACTGTGGGCTGTCTACCGCGGGCGCATTGATATTCACCTCTCTGTAACCATTTGTGTACCCGAATTATTGACGAAAATCTTGTGGCAAACCCGGGGGTTTGGACCTGTGACTTTTGGGTTGCAAATTGGCGCGCTAACCACTGGCCCGTCCAAATTCTTCGCGCCAGTTCTTGTAATTCCACTGGTACACGCCATAAATTCGGTTTTACCACGAATATGTGCTCGAGACACTGCCAAATGTTCTTGACTCGATCAGGGGATTCGAACCAGGGACCTTTGGATTACAAATTCGAACTGCGTGCCTTACATTCCCCGTACAATATTGGTTCAAACACCGAGCGCCCAATAAAAAC
Source organism: Oscheius sp. DF5033 (assembly GCA_964036215.1). Taxonomy (NCBI): domain Eukaryota; kingdom Metazoa; phylum Nematoda; class Chromadorea; order Rhabditida; family Rhabditidae; genus Oscheius; species Oscheius sp. DF5033. The sequence continues at coordinate 1,396,545 of CAXIWN010000013.1, read as the reverse complement.
TGTCAGTGCCAGCCATAACCAAAAGTTTTATAACTTTCTGAAATGGTCGCCATCTCATTATGAATACATCAGACCTATTCGATTATACTGGGGCGACTTTGAATTTCGTATCTTTGCCAGTCGCCCGCCTTCTCTCCTCCTCCAATAGCAGTCAATTATATAGTCGTCCTCTCGGGTTACAGTACTTAATTTGCTTCGATTCCCTCGTGTCTTCCAGTAGAAAGAAGTCTCAGTAACCCAGTAAGATTTAAATCTATCCCGTCTTTCTTCTCTAACAAGTCAACAAACCGCGTAACCTGCTAAAGTTCCATATCGCTAGCTGCCATCTCATAGAAGAATAGAGGTTTTCTGTACAGTTTTTGGGGCGGTAACTTGTTCCTGATCCCCTAGATTTTAGCAAATATCCTTTGATTATAAATCTATGAGCTAACCATGGGCACGAATTCCGTGACAATCATCATGCTAATCTGTCGCATTGTTTTCCTTTCAAGACCCTTGTTTTGTAAATTCTTTCCCTGTGGTAAACACCGGCGATTTCCCCACAGCCGCTCCCCCCGCCTTTACCAGTAATAAGCCGAAACAGAATCATCCTGGTAATCTTATCCTGCCATCATAGATCCTGGGGATTACTGTAGTAATCAGACTAAGTGCTTTGTAGAGCAAAAGAAGAGCTCTCTCTCATGATCGGCTGGCTTTATCCGCCCCAAAAAGCTTATAGTCCCCAAGGCATCTCATAAGTCGAGTTTTAGCCGTCAATATTGGGGATTTTATACTCTTTTGCCTTTTTAACTTCCTACGGGACAATTTCTTATGTATCCTGGTTTTTATATGTACGCAATTTACTGTGCTCAACATGAAAATTTGCTTGAAAATTCCGTAATTTTTAGAAATCGGGAATAAACGCCTATTTTGCTGCGTTAACCAGCAAAAATTTCTTTTAAAATTTATTCCTAGAAGGTTTGCTATGATTTTTCTATTAAGAAATTATTTTCCTGGTTACTGTAGTTTTTAAAAATTTAGAGGCAGTTTTAAAACCCCGATAACCCAGGAAAAATGACTAAAAATCGAGAATTGTGCCCTTTCCTTTCAAACAATTTTATTTCTCGCACCGTCAAGCAGCTTTAGTTTCCCTTGTAACACCCACTTTACCTCGTTTTGGCTGGATTTCTAGACTAATGGGATATTTCTCCTTAAAGAATTGTGAAAAATAAAATACCCAAGGCGCATAATTTTAAGTTAACATTTTCCCTACCGCCAGCTCTTTCTCCCCCGCTCTTCCCTGCCATCTACCCGTTGCCCTCTCTATCACCTAGCCAGCTGCCCTTTCCTGTAACGGGCTGGCTGGCTGGCTGTATCGCAATCCACGTATGGGTTTGTGCATGACTCCTCCTGAGCTAACAGTTGGCCACACACAACCGAGAGGTGGGGTAAATACCCGGTAACCTACCATCCCGTGTATCAATTCTCTTCTTCTTCTCTTTAAATTTGATTTTAATTTAAAGTTTTTCAGGTTCATGTCAGTCTAAGACCGCCACAATTGGACAGCTACTACCTCTAATCAGCCCTTAAAATGAGCTCAATTCTTGCCGACGGTCCGCCTGAACCGAAAAAATTTCGTATTGATATGCCGGTAAGTTGAGAATTTATTTGGAAATTCACGGAAAGACGCGATAAACCGGGGGATGAGAAAAAAACCCCGGTCCTGATCATCTGATCAGACGCTGGTAATCGCAGGATAAACAACAGCCAAGGCTATTTCATAAGATTTTTCGAGAATTTCGAGATTTTCTGCACGGTTTAGGGTATCTACAGCGTTTGAATTTAAAAAAAAACTTTAGGAAATTTGAAAATAGCGCGGTAAAGTTGAAATTCGCTGGAAAAATGGATTTACTCTGTCATTTTTGGTTTATTTCCTAATATTTTCGCGCTATTTTAGGCAATTTTGGAATATTTGTGAGCCTTTCAAGGTCGCAAATGAAAAGAAAACAGCTTTCATAAGTTTCCACGCTGAGTATAACATACGTAGTTAGTTCACAAAAAATGGCTGTACCTTTGGGCTTTCGGGTTTTGACGCCGGAAAATCGCTCAATTTTCCCGAATATTGATGAAAACTGAGTAAATTTTCAAATATTTCAAATTTCCAGTTTTCTAGCATTTCTGTAACCTTTTTTTGCTTTGAAAAGTTTATTAAATGGTTCCGTTTCTACTCCAAGCTGGAGACAAACCGCCATATTTGCAACTCAGCCCATGTTTGACCAGTCATAAAACCCAGTCTGGCAGAAATTGTTGCGGTTCGGCGTCTTCCCGGGTTACAGGTCGCTTACCCGCGATATTTTCCCATCATTTTTCGCACGAAGACGATCAATCTAATGGCCACTTTTTTGGTGATACCTTTTTGTGGACACAAAAGAGCCCAAGATGATCATCCATCGAGTCGACCATAAACGACCTTTGAATCATCCCCGGGCGCCAGCCAGTCAGCCTTTACCTGTGTGAATCCACATTAGGTAAACACGGGACGATTCTTCTTTAAATGGGAGGTCATATATTCTCTTCCCTTTTGGGAATCTCCATATGTAATTTGAGCTACTGATTCCCGGCATTGGAACAGTTTACACGGGGGACACATCGGAGCTAAATTTGGCAACAGAGACTGTACTCATTGACTCTCGTGATACGCGCGGGGGTGGCGGAGATTTTTCGGTGGAAAATATACACAACTGGGGTAAATTAATAAAATGAGATGAGAAATTAGATAAACATCCTAAAATGGAGGACGAGCAGGGGTAACTCGGGCTAAAATTGGTTGGTAAGCCCGGGTAAAAACTAATTTTTGAAAAACTAGGATTAGAAAAGGTTTCCGTACAGGAATTTTTGAATATTGGGAACCGGAATATGGCGGGAATGGATCCAAAAATTGAAAACACTTTTTCTATGCTTCGATTACCCAGAAATTTCGAAAATTCGTGTTACAAGCCGCGGTGTCGCGCTATAATCCGAAAAAATGGCCAGTTGTCTCCAGATTTTAGTGAAAACCTAATTTTCCTCACATTTTGAGTAATCAGACCTAGAAATCGTTTCCTAAACTTATAAAATCTCTGCATTTTTCAGGTAGACGCATCTCTTTCTCCACCGGCAGATGCCACGCAGCCTTTGGCCGGCTTGGCTCCAGAAGAAGGTCAATCTCCAGCAGCCCCTTCCTCCGCTCGCAGCAGCAATGGTTCCATTGTAAGTTTTCCTAGACTAATTTTCTTGTTGACAAGTAAGAAAAGGACCCGAGATGGATAATACCATAATCTCCCAGAACCCCCGCCAATCACATGGGCTTTTAAAATTATTAGAAAATAAAAATAAGTGCCGATTTTCAGGTCTCGAGTGGATCCAATGATAAGGAAGATGATGTGGATGTCGGGATGACAGGGAATCTCTTGGAAATGATCAGTAAAAGTCTTCTGGGACAGATGGCGCCATTTAAAGTAAGATAAAATTACCGTAGAAGCGCGTGGGAGAAAGGGACAACGCGCAATTATTTGAACAGTCCCGGTGTGTACACGAGAGAGGATACAGTGAAAGTAAGGGGAAATTCGAGGGGTTAGTAACCGTATATGGGCCAACTCGTGTCGAGGAAGTAAAATTGAAAATCTTGGACAAAGCATTGTAGATACAGGGATGACAATTAGCCAATTGCAAAACTACAGTTCCGAAGATGAAAAAAAAGAGTTTTGGGCACGCAACTATTCCCTAATTTTTAGCTTTTTAATTTTTTTTTGAAATGAAAACAAGCTACGGTGGAGAAAAAACTTCAGAAGTGCAGCAAGCATCAAAAATACCTTCTCTTCTCCAAGGCGGGAGAGATGAAGGTAGATTTTCAAGAGTTTATCCCGTGCAAAGCGGCCCAAAACTGCGTAAAACCGGGGACTTTTTCTCTTTATGACGTGGGTACTGTAAAATTAGAAGTTTAAAAGTTGATGATTTTGTAAAGGAAGGAGAAAATTTAAGAGAAAGCGGTCCCAATTATTATGATATTTAAATTGTCACAATAAGGAAGATTTCGAAGCTTTTATGGCTGCTCCGGGTTCCAAGTATTCCGTTTTATTTAAATTTTTAGGATGATTGACAGCTTTTTTAAACGGATTTCATAGTAAAGGGTACCACAATTTACGGTAAACATAAGTAAAGGGCAAGTTTACCCGCCGACTTGAGAGCCAATTTCCTCATTTAAAATGCTACAGTATGATTTCTATTAATAACTCACAATTTTCAGTTAGACGATGTTACTCGCCCATTGGGTCCCAGTTTGTCACCATCTCCGAAGCCCACAACTCCGAATCTTGTCCCAGGAGCTGTCGCCGTTGCCCAATCCCCAGCTGCTCAGCTCTTCGCCGAGGTTTGCCCTTGTTTTATTCTTTTTTTTTGTCGTTGTATATTCCACTTTCGTGTTAGAACCCACAAAAGTAGTTAAAATGAGAGAAAGATGCCTATGGCGGGATTCAGATTGGACGACTTCAGGATGACTGGAGTTGGCATCGAAATCCAGCTGCTTCTATCCGTTCCGGCGGCACAAATAAACAAACCCCAGTTTGGAAATATTTCGTGTATAATAAAGCCGAAAATATTAGCCGGTAAGTATCGTAGTCCGTTTAAAAAACCACCAAGTTACAGCTGTATTGTGGGAGATTGCACTTACATGTTGAAGGGACCTCATACCAGCACGCTGGCCTGTCATTTAAAGAAACATCCTGCTGAATACGCCGAATTTCAAAAATTAAAGGTATCAATCCTTTGATTGCAAGACAATCTTTTAAATTTTAGGTTGAATACACGAGAGAACGCCATGGAGGACAGATGCCATCATCCCCATCGTCGTCTACATCGACAGTCAGCAATGGGATTCCGCCGCCTTTGAAACCGGTGAAAAAGAAGGAAAATCGATCGGATGTCAAGTGAGTTATGGTACACAAAAATCCGCAGAAAAAATTGTGGTAGAATACGAAATTTAAAGGATTTTAAAACGATAGTGGCACAGAATAAAGCCTCATGATTAAGGCGCCAAATTTTCAGTTCAAAAGCCGCTGACTCGAGTCCTCGGTTTGACCAGTAGATTTTTATCAATGTTCTGTGCGCATAAATTTACCGTGAAAACTATTTGAAGTTTACTTGTGGTAATTTCTGGGATTGTAAGGGTCAAATTTTCCACGTACCTAATCTTATCCGCCATTTTTAGCAACATTGTGACAGCCCTCCGAAATCCTCCAACATCCCCGATGCCGAATTTGGTTCAAAATTTGCTTGGAATGAATCCTCTGCAATTTATGATGCCGGCTGCGCAGCCACAACAACAACCAGTACCTACCTCCACAGCTAATTTAACCGCCGCCCAAGCGACAAGCCAAATGCTACAACAAGCCGGTAACTTCTAGAAAAAAATAACAGACAAAAACATGTGATTTAGGGCTAACTCTCACCCCATCGGGACAGATTATCCCCTCGAAGAAGTGGCGACGGGATGAGCGACGTCAACGGGAATTGGAATCGAGACTGGCTGTTGCTTTGGCGGCTTCTCATATTCCTTCGGATGTGTTGACCAGTCCCCTGTGGAAGGAGTTGTTTGAAGTTGCGCAGCCGAAATTCTCCTTTCCGGAGGATCCTTCCCTTATTGAGCAGCTCGTCGCATCGCATCATAGTCGATTGACGCAGGCTATCAAGTCACATATTGCTTCTTCCAGAAAAGTAAGAGGGAGATTTTTAAAGTGAAATAATACCGGATTACTGTAGCGGTTTAAAGGACAAAAGAATACATTCGATTTTGGCAATTTTAAAGGCGGGAAATCTTTTTTGAAACCAAAACGCGAGCAGCCGTATTTTTGGCTTTTTTCTTGGGATTTCGGCATCCTTTTGGAAAATTAAAAATATTTCCATATTCAGAAAAAAATTCCTGATTTTTTAATACAAAAAACAACACCGGATACCCAGGTTTTTATAAGAAATTTAAATTTTCCAGATTTGTCTAATAATCGAAGGTGTCAAGTTCCCTGTTTCCGGTCAAGATGAACCCCAACGTTCTCTCCTTATCAGTGCCAGTTTTCCCGGTTATAATGGTCAAAAATACGAGGTTTTTCATTAACCCGAAACTTTAAAATCTCCAAATTTAGGTACAAACAGTGTTAATTGCTTTCCGTAATGTTACCGCAGCTGAAACGTTGCCCGAATCAATTACTTTGACAATCGAACAGGTACCAAAATCTAAAATTTTTATGGATTTTCCTAGGTTCTTTCGGATTACGATATTCCCATGGATAAAGTGAGTAAAGTTGTTTGTTTGGGACTCAAAGGAGTTGGATTGGATTTCGGAGAGTTGTACGACAAGCAGGTAAGCCGGGAATTTCAAATTTTGCGAGTTCCCCCTTGCTCCATCGCGTATTCCCCAATAAATTCAAATTTTCCAGATCGACAGCTTCTGTGATCGTCTCCTAACCGCCTTTAATTTCTACCTGGATAATTCTCAGACCATAAAAGAACTCAAAGAAGCTGTCTTCGCCATGATTGTCTGCATCGTCGCCAAGCCAGAAGCCCTTGTGGCCTTGAATAAAGCAGCTGGTGGACACGCCGATCTTCCCCTAACCGAGCATTTTGTCACCCTCTGTGAAGCTGTGCTAAAATTCAAAGATGTCATGCAAATGATCCTCTGCCAAGGACCAAATTTGACGAATTTTTCCGAAAGCCAGTGGACTTTATTACGGGCTTTGGTACACGCTGCCCAGCTCATAAAACAGGCGGCCAGCGGTGATATTACCACAATTGATGGCGCTCTTCCTGCCCTTCGACAGCTGCTGACATCACTGGAAAAGGTAGTGCAGTTTTCTTTAAACAAAACAATAAAAATTTAGGACAACATCCTGGCTCCAGTTGCAGAAGAACTGAAGGGAACCATAGAAGACCATTTGGAGAGTATTCTCAATGTTAATTCGGCTAATTTTGATGGTACTTATGTTCTCTCAACCGCGTTAAATCCACAATTGGCTGTATTGTTAAACGACGAGCAGATTGCTTACGCTAAAAAGACATTGGAGAAACAGGTAAGAAATGGGAAATTTTGGGGAATTTGGGTCGGAAATACCATTCGTGATTTCGGACGATTTATAACGAGACATTTTCTGGCATAAAATCCCGGTCGTACTGTGTAAAATCGATTTTTTTGGCTAATAATACCCCTTTATTTTTCAGCTTCGTTCCCGTATCCCAGCCAATAATCGTCCCAATAACGTGGACACACTTTTGGCAAATGTAATGAACCAGACAAAAATGTGTGGAAGTGATCTGTCAACAAATCCCGTCTTCGCTGATATTTTCCAACAAGCCCATGAGAGGATTCAACAGGATAAGAGCCCGTCTCGTGAACAAATGGCCCAACATGTTGTCACCACTTATTTTGATGAAATTCTCAATGGCGTGAGTTTTTTTACAGTAGGAATTGATGGGAATGGGAATCGTTTCAGTGCGCTGTTGATGCTCTTTTGGGTGTGCCGTTTGGTAATCGAGCATTTGGACATCCTTTCCAGCCACCGCTGTTGTTTTGGCAGCAGGCTAATGGCAATTGTCCTCAGGTGAGTATTATTTTCTTTAAATGAGACAGAAATTGTTACAAAAAACCACTGGAACGCAAAAAAAAGAAAAGATTTAGCTATTTTTTCGATTTTTCACATCACCATATTTTAGCTGCGCGATTTAAAAAATTCGCCATTCTTTTAAATTACAGCCAAAAACGATGGGCAATATATCATTTTGTTGAGAATTTCCTGCTCTATTTTTTCTTATCATTCCGGTATTTTCAGTTCGCTGACTTGGCGCAGGAACTGCTCTGCATTCCCCAAGCTCCTCCACAAGCTGGTAAACTGCTGTCCCAAAGGAATCGCGACGCTCCTTGGCATCAGCCCGACGTCTCTCTGCTGCTTTCCCAAATGGATAAACCCGATCGACTAGAGCGGAATCTTCTTCTCCGAGCCAATCGTTCCTTCCTCCCTAAGACCTATTAATTTTATTACCGTAATCCCAGCATTTATCTCTTTACGCATTACACACGAGAATGCTTTAATATTCTTGCCGATTTAAAATATTTTCCACTTGTATATTTTCCTCCTGAATTTTTTGTGGCATAGTCATGGGTTTTTCCTCTTTTTTTTATTAAACGTCTTTTTTGGGCGATCTCTTTTCTCTTTCGCTAGCCCCTTTCCCCCATTTTCTACCCCAATTTTTGTGCAATAAATTATCCAGAGTAGAACCCGTCCATTTTTACTTCTCCTGTTTACAGTGTCCCCGTTTCTTCCTGTGATTTTAATATTTACCGTAATCTTTTAGTTGACCTGTTTGTGCCTCCTCCTTTTGGCTACCCACCCTTTTTCCTCCTCCTGTCCTGTGTTTATGGATAAAAATTGAATGTAAAGAAGAAAAAAAAAAGAAGTAAACTTAATAAATATCTTTATTTACAGGCGTTTGTTTTACAAAAAGAAAAATTAATGGATGTGCCCATTTTCCTGAGAATTTCAAAGTTTGGAATATGGCTCCCTGCCAACAAATAACGTGCTTCGCCAGGAATTTTTAGCTCTGTCCAAAATTTCAATTAGTTTTTGCCAGATGAGTATGGCGGTAGCCAGGATACTGAAATTAACCTTACTCGAGATCCCAATTCGGCCATGAGCGCACTATTTCTCCTCGTGTTTTCATTCTCATCTTGTATACATCTCATTGATTCTGCGACACAGTGCTATGGTTCGTCAGCCAACCTTATCGAAAAAGACACATGGTATCGGGCAATGGCTAGCTACAATGAGTGCAGTTTTTCGTAAAACTTTTGATATTTTACCACGTTTAGTGAAGATAATTTGGAAACTAATCTGGGGATTAAGTTCATGACTGCAAATTTCTGGTATACGGTAATTAACTATCAACAGTTTTCGGGAGGCGGCATAGAGCTTTCTATCACAACTAAAGTAGGTTTAATGACTATTTTTCCACACTTTTCTAGGATTGGGAAAATACTACCTCAGGACCCGGAGCAATTACGTCGGATAATAAAGTTTACATAGGATTTTATGTGAACAGCACGCATATTCAGGTAAAAATGATCGTTTATTGACTAAAATTATAGGCCTCAACTCTGGGAAGCGCAGAGACTCCATACACACTCACCCATGAGATAGACTACGAAACCTTTATCTCACTGTATGATCATGTTGCAATCTGGGGCGCTATGAACATAGTGTCCACAGAAGGAGTCTTATGTGTTATGCCATAATGTCGTAACCTGAAATGAAATACTGTGCCGGCATGTCTTCTTAGAAAAAGGGGATTTTTTTCTGGGAAAATTCGCTCCCGAATCTACGTTATCGCATGCCGGCAATTTTTAATTAGAAACAAAAATTTTAATTAGAAATATTTCCGCACAACATTTATTTCTGTTAATGTTGTACTTTGTACTTATCATTGGCCACCCTTGTGTCACCCCCTTTATCTCTAATTAGCCCCATCCCTTATAAGGCCTAGCTTTTATATCCAAGGTCAATCAGTATATATTGTGTAGACAGCTCGTAGAGTATTGGTAGGTAAGATAATAGGCTTGCTATACTGATTATTAGGATTACCATCATAACTAAAAATCTTTTCCAAGACTATATTAAAAACCTACCTGTAAAATGGCTTGTCATTTGGATCTTCACTGGAATAGAAATCAAATCTGCTTATTGAAACATTTGGAAGGAAATTTTCCGTATTTGTGTATTGAATTTCCATATAAGGTTGAAGTCCCTGGGCTGTTTTACGCACAGGTATTTGGTTGCTGCCCATAGGGGTAGTAGGGATATCCGGGAGCGTGCATGATTCCAAAGCTATTTGTCGAATATTGTGGCCCATCACAGATGACCGGAGCAGCTGTTGGGAATGCGACAAAAGGCGCTTCACAGTTATTTAAAAGAGCTAAAACCCAAGGAATATTATGACAGCTGTTTATTGGTTACGGAACACAAACAGATGGTCTAATAGTATTGACAATCATATTGGCCAGAGAATTGTAATCAGTGAAAGAAGAATCCATGTTGACGATGTTCGAAGTGAAGGTCGACACTCCTGTTGCTCCTAAATGTTGCATTTATTAAGTTCTGGATATAAAACTAACCATCGATGGCTACTCCAAAAGTATATTTGAATTTTTGAGCGTTTAGCGGTCGACAAGTGGAGAAATATTCAGAACTGCGGCCAGAGAAAAGGACAAGGCAAGGATTTTCCGTTCCTGGTGGGATTTCATAGGCGTTCAGCTTATCAATGAAACTGGAATTTCTATTTTTTTAAAGGAAACGATTACCTGCACAAATCAACGGAATTCGTTCCTGTGCTAGGAATATTCGGCGCTGTGGTATCCGTATAATTGGCAGGTGTCAGCTGAGAATAAGAATTGTCGACATTTCCATAAGCAGCTGAATTCCAATAGAAATCCAGGTCACATTTTGTTGTATCATAAGTATTGGCGAGTTTGGTTGTTATCTTGCTAATCAACTGGTTTTCCTATAATTTTATATTGTAGCACGGTAAGAAATCTTACCAGGAGATAAGTGTTGCTCGCAGAAACTGTGTATGGTCCAAGGTAGCCATAATCCATGACAAAAGAGCAGCTCAGCTTTTCTATTTTTATCAGTTTTAAATAAGGCAAGTAACCTACGTTGGGCGTCGTAAACCAAAACCGACCAATCATTTGTATGATGAGCATCTCCAGTCGTAGTGTAAACAGCGCGCATAATATTAGTTGGTGAGGTTACTGTAGGAGTTGTGAGAGGTCCGGGGCCATTGAAACTGTAAAATATAATGTTTTCGTGGACATTTCTTACACATAAAATGGCTGGTCGTTGGGATCCTCACTGGAATAAAATTCAAATTTACTAATATTTGTCCGGAAATTAATATCAGCTGTTAGCAGTGCAAACATCGACGGGTGAAGACCTTCCGGGACTTTTTGAATATATTCACAGGTATCGGGCTGGATTCCATAGGGATAATATGGATGTCCTGGGGATTGCACAATTCCGGAAATATTTAAATATTGCGGTCCACTGCAAGTAACTGGCGTATCCGTGGGATAATGAGGATACGGACTGTCACACTCATTTACAATGGCTGAAAACATATTTTTTAAATGGAAGATGAGGTTTCTTACGTTTTTTACAGACAACATATTGATTATAATCGGGAAACTGACTACAATCGTCGGAATACCAATAATTAACCGGAAATTTGCTTTCATTTAAAGCTAAATATGTGCAGACGCCGGGGGTTGTGGATTGATTTGCTGTAAAATTATTTACGAGACCAGCAGCCCTTACAATAATGAGTAAAATCAATGACAGAACCATCAGCCCATTGGCTGTCACCAGTTTTAATTCCAAGAAAAATGGCCGTATCTGAGCCATCAGTTGTATCTCGAGTTGAGTCGGTAAGGGCCATATCACGTACAAATGAATTTTCCTGTGAAATTCTATAAGATTTTAGCTATGTTACCCCTTCTGAGTGGATTGAAGTAACAAAAGCACACGAATCTTTGCATATAGTTCCAGCTGTATCGAAATCGTCCACCCCCTCCATAAAACTGTAACAATGACCATTCAAATAAAAGGGGTACATTGCCATATTATCAAAAGGTTTTCCGTTAGCACACAATGGAGCTGCAGGATAGGTTTATATGAGAATAATAAAAAAGAACCGTTATTTGTGGGAGTAAATTTACAAAAGAAACCCAGATCTTTGCGGAGTGAGCAGGATTCACTTCTCCAGAGACCAGTTGTCACATCCTGGTAGACACAGGGGCCAATTGTGGCATTTGGAAAGCCTAAAAACGATTGATAACAATTAGATCGAAATATTGGCAGAAACCCTTTTGCTAATGGAGGCATTGGTACCAGCGGTCTTTGGATATCAAGTTGGCCACGTCAGCTTATTACCGAGGGTTATATTTTTTTAGCTTTTAATGGAACGAAATGTATTTGCAGCTTATAAACGCAAAGATAAGAAAATCAGGACAACGCCCGACACTATCACTGGCAGTACGGGGGTGAAACCATGACTTACCCGTATCAAAATTCGTGTAACTTCTGCTTGTCAGCTGTGTTCCATCATCCCAACTGCAAGAATTTAATGTATTTCCTAGACAGACAAGTCCAAGCCACATTCCGGGCAGCGTCTTCCCCAGCTGTGTACCCTGTGTAGTTTTTTGTTGCAGCGCCGCATTTTGAAATGCATTAATCACGAAAGGAAGATAAGAATTGTAGTAGGCGCATCCAGAATAGAAATAATTTCTTATCCGTCCGTTATCTATCTGAAAATTGTAGTAAAATAATATAAAAGCTGAGTGATACTTGGCTGTAGCAACTTCCATCTCCGCCATCTGTAAATTGAATGCCAGTGGCTATCCAAGGTGCAGGAGAGTTCGTAGGAGGACAAACCAAAGCATGGAATCCTAAAAGAATAACTATTTTTTTAAATAATTTTCTGTTGATGTCCCAAATTAAATACTGATTGTTATGAATACCTGCTGCCAGAAGCAGTAAAACAGCCAAGAATCGAAGCATTGCAGCTGATAAATGCTAATAGACCAGCGAACAAGCTTCTATATAGGGTATTTTGTCTCACAAAGCCTGTATTATCTGGCCATACTGCGTACAGTGTCGCGTCTGCTAAAAGAGAACCAAACTAGACAGCTACGATTGACGCGAAACCCAGCTTAGTGAACCGGAGCTGATAGATAAGAGGCCTGTTCCTATCTCATTGAGCTGATTCCCGCTCAAGGTTCCAATCAGATCCGCTTTTTTTGAAGGTTCCTCAAAGATAAAATTCCCAGAATCAACTACAAGTTTCCTGAGAATCTCAATGAGCCCGAATAAAATTAGAAAGAAGAGCGTATAGTTTTCCCAGACTATTCTCCAAGTACCAACACTTTCTGAGGCATTGCAGAATTTATTTTACAAATCCTAATAATAGGGAGATCTCTGTCTGTAAGACCTGTTGTCTCTGTAGATTGACCGTCAAAATTTCAACTTTCGCTTTTGTTTTCTGTTTTCAAATCTCTTTTTCGACCGCGAAATGATAGCCCAAATTTTTAATGACAATAGATACACTGTAGATAAGTAAATACATAGTGTTTGAATTAGAGGTGACACTTTACCGTCACAGTACAGGTTTTCGGTTAAAAACGGCCATTGTTCGTATGTTGTTGTTTCTCACAGTTGTCTTTTTATTTCTATTTTTTATATTGGTTCTCTCTGTCATAATTGTTTCGGATATCTCTCAAGGAGCCGGGCTTTTCCCATGGAATGCTCTACGTAGCTCTGTCACGCAGTACTACTCAAGATGGCGTTCGAGTTGTCACTCTACAGTCCGATGGAAACAAAGCTGTCAACATCGTGAAGCCAGCTGTATTGGAAAGTCTCTGAGTAACGATGCCTGCCGCCCTCTTCACCCTAGCGGTGAAGGGTGGTCTACTTCTCCATATCTTTCTAACATCTCTTACCAGCCGTTTCGACCCCCCTACGGGGGGTCTTCGGCTGGGCGCCCGCTACGCGGGCTAGGAAGTCCAAGGATCCGAATATTTGTCCGGCTCCGCCGGACTGTAGTCCGCTCGGCCCGTCACTCGCCTTCGGCTCGTGCCGGACCTCGCTCCCCCTCCACATGGTTCTCTTCCTCTCAATTGCTTCGTATGACGCGATCAAAGGAAAAAGTAATTAGATAAACCCAACTACTGCGACATTACTGAGGTTCCAAACCATGATACACGCTGCCAAATCTATGCTTTTTGATATTCAGCCCCGCTTTCATAAGCTGGCAGAGTGAAATTCTTCTTCTCCACACTGAGAGCATTCGAATGATGCTAATTTCACTACAGAAGGATGAAAATTAGGAGATACGCAGCCAAATTGCGCATTTGATACTCAGTCTCATTTAAAGAAAAAATAAGTTGCCGATTCTGAGAGCAGTCGAATGATATCAATTTCGCTGCGTAAGGATGAAAAATAAGAAATATGCAGCCAAATGGCACATTTGATACTCAGTCACACTTATATTGCGAAATAATTATAGTGGAGCCATAAACAAAAAAGCAAAAATGTTTTGAGCACATTTGTCACCGGCGGGGATCGAACCCGCGTCGCTTGTTTGGTGCGCGCGCCTTAGACCACTCGGCCACAATTTTTCGACATGTCAACGGACAGACGCACAGACACCGTAGCGTTTTAGTAGTAAGGGATCCTTATTATATTTGTTCGGGTTTCGAGAGAGCTACCTCCTGATCCTGAGTACGGATTTAGTTCCGGAAAAGGTGACGGAGGCCTCTCTCGGGGGTCGTCTCCTTTTTTTCGTATTGTGTTTTAGTACAAACAAATAAATTTTATCGTATTCGTTTCCTAGGCTTTGAAATGGGCAAGGCGGGTGATGCCCCGCGAAGCGGGGCCGAGGTCAACTTGTTATCTACAGAAAGAAGGCCTGATGGCATTGATCATCACGTCTGCAATAACATCTTGCATCACGGATCCGAAATTTGTTATATTTGCAATATTCGGTGCGAAAGTCGATACTCCTGTGCTACCTAAAATCACCATCTCTCTCGGATGTAGGGATTGCAACAAACCATTGATGGCTATTCCAAAGACGTAGTCGAATTTCTTTGTGTTTATCGGGTTTTTAAAGAGTTTTCGTTATCTTTTTTTGAATATTTCAATGGAAAGCCGTGCCCCCAATGGTGTACATCGCCTGACACGTCACCAACTTTCATCCAACAAGTCACTTTCTAAAAATCATAAATCTTAAAAATACAAAGTATCTGGACACTGCGAGACTTGACAATCCAAAAAAGCGATCATTTGACTCTAATATTTATGGGAAGCATAGCTCAAATTAGGTTCATTTGGCTCAGAATTTTGTACCTTTAAAGGCTTTTTTTTCTTTTCAAAGAGCTAACTTCTTCCTAGCTGAACTGAGTTTACTCCTGCAGATACCTGACGACCCCGTAAAGCTTTATTACTCCCAATCGTCCCGGTTCTGATCTCTGCTTATCTGGTTGTCTTTGTTCTTCTGGAAAGCGGTTACGACCATGGGCAGAATGATAAACTCCATGGAAAAGGAAGCTACAATCAAGTGATTCACTTTTTAAACATAAGAAAATTTAACACGATGCTTCAAACATTGAAGATTTTAAGTTTTTTTAAATAAATAGAAAACGAAGTGGATATTTGGGGTAGTTAGGAAACTGAAGCCCATTTTTATATTTTCTAAAAAATAAAGTTCCTTCAAAATTAGCAATCATAGCCGGAGATCCCTTTTAAAAACGATCATTATTGCCAAAATTCTATAAAGGTACCGTGCACCCTGTCGTACGTTGCTTACATGTCATATTTCAAGAATGCTTCCGGATCGTTATTGTCCTGCTAATTTTAATATCTGCCCTCCCAAAGAGGAGTTCAGGACAATCTCCATATTTTGCAAATGATCGACAACTGTGACCGGCGGCTTGTCGCTAATGAATGCCGTCTTTCCTGGACAAATTCTGTCTATGACCCTGTAAATATCAGTTTTTCTCAATTTTCATGATGAATCAAAGTATATTGACGTGCCATGTGCTCTGATCTCTGCTTATCTGGTTGTCTTTGTTCTTCTAGAAAGCAATTACGATCGAAAGAAAACAGGGGCTCCCCAATGATTCACTTTTCAAACATGGAAAAATTTGATAAAAACGTAAGGAACAAAATTGCACAGTCCATCTAGGGTCGGAAACGGTTCGGGTTTCGGGCACCCGCACCCGAAACCGTTCGGGTGCGGGTCCAAACGGGTCGGGTTCAAACGGGTGCGGGTCCAAACGGGTCGGGTCCAAACGGTTCCGGGTCGGTTCGGGTTCAAACCCGTTTTTCCAGCGTCGGCGCCAATTTGAATTTCAATTGTTTTCAACAGCAAAATGAGATGCAAAGGATCCGAGTTCGATCCCCGGCGGTGTCTAAAGATTTTTGCTTTTTTCTTTTATGGTCTAAAACTCAAAATACACTTGAAAAATATTTCTAGACAAAAAAATTGTAAGTTTAGTTTTGGTTTTGTTTTAATCATTTCGAATTAACTAGGGACCTAAAAATATAAAATAGGGAAACGAGCGATATTAGCAAAATAAGAAGAGCGAATAATAAGAAAACTTCAGAAACGATAAAAATAAATTTACAACAATATTTTTAACAGCTTCTGCATGTGAAAATACGTTAATACCAAGCTACACAACTAAAATATTGAAAATAATAGCAGAAATCATGTAGAAAATAAAAGAATAAGCAAATCTACATCGTTTTCCAAATTCTTACAAACTGTTGAAAACAATTGAAATTCAAATTGGCGCCGACGCTGGAAAACGGGTTTGAACCCGAACCGACCCGGAACCGTTTGGACCCGCACCCGTTTGAACCCGACCCGTTCGGGTTTTCAGAACCCGTTCGGGCGCCCGTTTTGGCCAAACCCGCACCGACCCGAAACCGTTTCCGACCCTAGTCCATCCTGTACATCCGATCTTCTGCCGTTCTTCTTATCTCTTTTTAATAAATTTACGACTTCTCTGTTTGAGAAGTGAATCAGACTTCAGAGTAGCTTCTTTACAGGCTTTGTGAGATAAAATGCCCTATATAGAAGGTTGTCCAATGCATCATTAGCCCTTATCAGTCGATATGTTTCACTTCTTGGCTGGTTCAGTGCTTCTTATTGGAGGTATGGTCGCTTCCCCTGCGAAATCCCATGGATTTTTTGGCTAAAAATCCTTGAAGTTCCCACCATTTTTAGGTATTCATGCCTTGGTCTGTCCAAAGAATAATCTTCATTCCCCGGTTGCCGGTATTATTGAATTTAAAGATGGTGGAGATGGAAGTTGCTACAGTGACGTATTGTCCTTCTTTTATATTTTTATTCTGCCATTTTTAGATAGACAATGGACGGGTAAGAAATTATGCTTATCCCGCGTGTGCCTCCTACAATTCCTATCTGCCCTTCGTCTTGAATGCGTTTCAAAACGCGGTACTTCAGCAAAAAACGGCACAGGGGACATGGAATAATCGATCGCTGCCCGGCATGTGGCTAGGACTTACCTGTTTGGGAAATACAATAACTACTTGTAGTTGGGATGATGGGACACCGCTGACGAACAGTTCGTACAGTAATTTTGCTAAAGGTGAGCTGAAAAATCGGGATTTTGACAGGAATTATGCGCGCCTCCTAGTCAATTGGTTAGGCTGTCAAAATTTTCATCAAATTTTTCGGATTTGCAGTCAAAAAGGTTGACCAAAGGTTTTTTGCCAATCTTTCCGCCTTCAATCTTTGTTATCTACAATTTTTAGGCTTTCCAAGTGCAACAATGGGTCCGTGTGTCTACCAGGATGGGACAACCGGTTTGTGGAAAAGCGAAACTTGCTCTCTCCGCAAGGATATCGGCTACTTTTGCAAATTTACTCCTACCAATAATGGTTCCCTTTTTAATATAATATTCATTATTTTATAGTTCCAATGTGTGTAAATCAAGACCCATTTGATAATGATGCCCCGTATCCATATTATTTGAACGGGTATTGTTACAGTTTTCGGTCTTTGGTAGAAGATATGGATCACGCTGAAGCTTTATGCAAAAATTCATGTTCTTTTGTTACTTCAATCCACTCAGAAGGGGTAAGGAAACCAAAAAAAAACAGTATCGTTCAGGAAAATTCGTTCGTACGTGATATGGCTCTCACCGATCGGTTTCGAGATACAACGGATGGCTGGGATACTGCCGTTTTTCTGGGACTTAAAGCTGACGATTCCCAATGGCTTGATGGTTCTTCCATTGATTATACTCATTACTGTAAGTGGCCCTAATTTATTTAAATAATCCTTTTAGCAAATCGATCTACAACTCCCGGCTTATGCACATTTTTAGCTTTAAATGAAAGTCGATTTCCTATGAATTATTGGTATACGCACCAATGCAAACATCAACATCTTTATTATCTCCAGTATGTTGTATGTAAAAAACGTAAGAAACCTCATCTTCCATTTAAAAATTATGTTTTCAGCCATTGTAAATGAGTGTGACAGTCCGTATCCTCATTATCCCACGGATACGCCAGCTACTTGCAGTGGACCGCAATATTTAAATATTTCCGGAACTGTGCAATCCCCAGGACATCCATATTATCCCTATGGAATCCAGCCCGATGGGTCTCCCCTGGTCTCGAAACTTCTCGGTTTCAAACCGGTACGAATCCGAAAAATCTCACTTTCGAACAGGGACGCATATGAAAAGGGACTACTTCAAACCGGTCACTTTCACACCAGGACAGGGTTGCACTATGATGGATTCGAATAAGGACTAGTTTGAACTGGCCGGATTGGAAACGTGACAGCTTCGAACCGAACGGAATCGAAAAGGTACGAAGTCGCACGGGACGAAATCACACCCAGGACAGATTGGAACCGGATAGAGTTGAATCCAGGACGGTTTCGAACTTTTTTTCTGCAAAAGCGCGTCAAAGCAAAAATATTTTGTCGAAAAGGAAATATCGCAGAATTTTTCAGTTTTCAATGGTTTTTGCTAATTTTACTTCATTTTTTATGGATTTTTGCTAGATTTTGAAGCATAGAAAGGTTAGAATGCACGGCAGGACACTTCGCAGAGATACACAGAAGAAGTTGAGCGAAGAAACTGCATTAAAAAGAGTGGAAAAAACCCCTGATCCTCATATAATCGATCTAATTAATTTTTTTCCTGCCATATTAGGTAAACTCACACCTGAAGAAGTGCTTCTTATCTAATATATTGAAGAACGTCCCTAAATAAAAAGAAAAAAACAAAAAAACATATGCATATGGAAGCATAATATCGATAGCTACAAATTAGATTGATTATATCGTATTCTACAGAAATTCTACCGTTCCTGATGTCCGAAGAACATTAAACAATCTGAAATAAATTATTAGCAGCAAGAAATAGCAAAGAAACAAATAGAAATCATCAAAATCTGATTTTACCGTTTTTGGTACACTAATTTCGAAGTTTCTAGGTCAATATTGCTTGAATTTCGACAGGATCTTTTTTGAAAACACTCTATATCGTTTGTGCATTATTTGGCACATGTAAAACACATAAAAAATCAATCGTAAACAATAAAAACAAAGAAAAACGAGCATTTCTTATCAAAATAATCAAAGACATTTCCTTTTTGACAAAATATTTTTGCTTTGACGCGCTTTTACAGAAAAAAAGTTCGAAACCGTCCTGAATTCAACTCTATCCGGTTCCAATCTGTCCTGAATTCAAGTCTGTCAGGTTCGACTCCGACCGGTTCAATTCCATTCCTTTTCGATTCCACGCCGGTTTCATATCGTCCGGTTTAAGTCTGTCCCGATTCTATACTGTACAGTGTGAACCTGTCTCTGTTCGAAGATAACCAGTGCGAGTCTATCATAGTGCAACCCTGGCTAGGTTCGGTAGCGACCAGTTTGAATCCGTCCCAGTGAAAATTAGTCCCTGTTCGAAAGCGAGATTTTTCGGATTCGTACCGGTTTGAAACCGAGAAGTTTCGAGACCAGGGGAGACCCCAGCCCGATACCTGTGAATATATTCAAAAAGTCCCGGAAGATCTTCACCCGTCGATGTTTGCACTGCTAACAGCTGATATTAATTTCCGGACAAATATTAGTAAATTTGAATTTTATTCCAGTGAGGATCCCAACGACCAGCCTTTCTACGTGTAAGAAATGTCCACAGAATATTATATTTTACAGTTTCAATGGCCCCGGACCCCTCACAACTCCTACAGTAACCTCACCAACTAATATTATGCGCGCTGTTTACACTACGACTGGAGATGCTCATCATACAAATGATTGGTCAAAATTATTTTACAACGCTGAACGTGAGTCCTTTTTTTATTGAAAAATGAGGACCGAAAGTGGATTCGAAATCCAGATCTTGGCCAAAACTAGTGTACCGATTCAGGACGCATTTTAATATTTTGGGTCCGGGTTGTAGTCCAGTGTCCATTTTTCTATGAAAATTATTTACAGAAAAGCTGAGCTGCTCTTTTGTCATGGATTATGGCTACCTTGGGCCATACACAGTTTCTGCGAGCAACATTTATCTCCTGGTAAGATTTATTACCGTGCTACAATATAAAATTATAGGAAAACCAGCTGATTAGCAAAATAACAACCATACTCGCCAAAACTTATGATACAACAAAATGTGACCTGGATTTTTATTGGAATTCTGCTGCTTATGGAAATGTCGACAATTCTTATTCTCAGCTGACACCTGCCAATTATACGGATACCACAGCGCCGAATATTCCTAGCACAGGAACGAATTCCGTTGATTTGTGCAGGTAATCGTTTCCTTTAAAAAAAATAGAAATTTCAGTTTCATTGACAAGCTGAACGCCTATGAATTCCCCCTAGAAAAGGAAAATCCTTGCCTTGTTCTTTTCTCTGGTCGGAGTGCAGAATATTTCTCGACTTGTCGACCGCTAAACGTTCAAAAATTCAAATATACTTTTGGAGTAGCCATCGATGGTTGGTTTTATATCTAGAACTTAATAAATGCAACATTTAGGAGCCACAGGAGTGTCGACCTTCACTTCGAACATCGTCAACATGGATTCTTCTTTCACTGATTACAACTCTTTGGCCAATATGATTGTTAACACTATTAGACCATCAGTTTGTGTTCCGTAACCAATAAACAGCTGTCAAAATATTCCTTGATGACAAAATTAAATCCAGCAGCGTGTGAAATAAACTAATCTGACTCTGAATCGGAGCCAATTCTTTGTCAATTCGCTTCACAACAGGAAATACGACCAAAAATTTGATAAATAGACCTCATTGTACCGTCTAATCTGCTGATTTTATTCCACCCGGATTATACAGTGATACGGCGACGTAATTCTCCTTTAAAGAAGATCAACTGCTAGCCCTTATCACTTTCAAAATGCTGGCTGTCTCCTCTGTTTTGTTGCTTCTTTTCCTCGACGTCAATGCCCTAGTCTGTCCTCCGATTCAATTTGGTAGTATCGTTTCTAAGTTCACAGACGGGAATGACGGCAGCTGTTACAGTGAGGTAATTTTCCTCAATTTCTCTTATTTCCCCTCAATTTTTAAGGTAGAAAATGAACATACAAGGACAGAAACCTATGCGGGTTGCGCCCGTTACAATTCCTACCTACCATTTGTGTTGAACGCTTTTCAAAATGCTGTTCTGCAGCAAAAAGCCCAACAGGGAACGTATATTTTTGGACTCCCATTGCCAGGAATGTGGCTGGGATTGACATGTACCGGAAATCAGACGACTTCCTGTAGTTGGGATGATGGAACACCGGTGACGAGCAAAAGTTACACCAATTTTGATACTGGTAAGCACCGACTGATGTCAAACATTACCGGGTAAACATGTCCCCAGCCTTGTAGAAACAATGCGTGCCATTTCTCCAGAAGTTTCCCACCATTCGCTGAAAAATGACTGTGAAAGCATCTTCTCTGCGTCTCCCTGAAGGAAAGAATTGCCAGTTTTCCGGATAAAATGTCGGCAGACGACGGAGACTACCAGCCGGTCCGGTTTCGTCCAAATTCGTGCCGGACATATTCATGTACCACGCGTACCCAATTTACTTTCTGATGGCTTCTCTGAACTCTCCTTTCTTTAGAAGAAAGGAATGAGGCCAGTTGAATTGTCGAATTTTTCAAGTCCCTAATACTAGTTTGGGGCGAATCCCCGCGTTAACCGAAGGATTTTTGTCTGACTTCTGTGGCTATGCGCCGTTTATAGGTTTCCCAAACGCCACAATTGGTCCCTGTGTCTACCAGGATGTAAATACAGGACTCTGGAAAAGTGAATCCTGTTCTCTGCGTAAGGATATCGGCTACTATTGTAAATTTACTCCTACAAACAATGGTAAGCCCTAGGAATTCTACAGTAATCCCCCAATGTTTCAGTGCCTATGTGTTCCCCAAGAAATTCAAGTATCCAACCTTTCCCATCTAAAGATCCTGATTATTTTGGGGGTTTCTGCTATTACAGCTATGATTTCAACGAAGTGAATCTGGCAGAAAATGCTTGTAATCAAGACTGTGCTCATATTGCTTCTATCCATTCGGAAGCTGTAATTTTACCAGAATTTCTAATTTGTTTTATTAAGGAAAATTCCTTTGTTCGGGATCTACTTGTCCAATTGTGGGTCACAGATGCTTGGAGTAATCGAGGATACTTGGGAATGATTGGCAATGAGAGCACATGGCTGGATGGTACAGATTTTGATTACACCAGTTCCCGTAGGGAATTTTAAAACAAAAACTTATTATTTTTAGTATATGACTCGTTGCCTGGTTTTTGTTTATTTCTCTCTGCTGACGACAGCAGTCAAGTTCCAGTTGGTAGTTGGTTCAGGGACGCTTGTACCCAGCCTTTTACACGATCAGTTATTTGTAAAAAAAGTAAGCGATTTAGATTGCCCAGATTGTCTAAAATTCCACGAGAATTAGCATTTTTATAAACTTTCAGCAGTTCTAAACGAATGTGACAGTCCCTATGTTCCATTTCCAACCAAAGCTCCTGTTCTCTGCATTGGCCCGGAATATTTAAGCATCTCTGGAGAGCTTTACTCTCCTGGATATCCTTATTATCCCCAAGGGGAAGAGCCAAATACCTGTGAATATATCCATAAATTGGAGGAGGGACTTCACCCGTCGGTTATCATTACTTTCTCAAACCAGAATAATTTCCTTCCCGCTACAAATATCAGCCGATTTGATTTCTACAGCAGTGAGGATTCGAATAGTCCGCCATTTTACAGGTAGATTGCCTAAAAAATAGAAACCCGCTTCAGTTACCAGGGAAACACGGGATATTTCACTCTATCTTCACCGACTAATATCCTGCGGTCTATCTACACAACTGTTGGAGATTCAAGACATCCTTATGATTGGGTGGAAATGGTTTATAATGGAAAACGTGAGCACATTCACCGCATGAATAGTTCTCGTATTTTAGAGAAATTGAGCTGTACAATGGTCATGGATTACAGCTATTTAGGCTATTATAATCAGTCTGCGTCGGATACTTATTCCAAAGTACGGTTTTTTTTAAATTTAAAAGATTTGTATGCCTTCCATGGGTCCTGAAGTTATTTTGGGCATAGAATTTCCAAGAATTTGCATTTCTGCTCGTAAATTTTCCATGAATTCCCCTTTTTGTTCGTAGAAATTTCAAATTTCTCTCCTAGTCCTTCAAATCTCTTCCATATTTCAGGAAATGATAATGATTGGTGACATAACCTCTCGCCTTGCCTATAACTATAATAATAATAAATGCCAATTGGATTTCTCTTGGAATTCTGCAGCTTATGGAAATGTAGCCAGTTCCTATTCTACTCCGTCTCCCGCTAATTACACGAGCATGGGCCAACCGTATATTACCAGTACCGGAAGTAATTCTGTAGATTTGTGCAGGTATTTTCCTCTGTAAAAAATTCCACAATTTTCAGTTTCATTGACCACCTGAATTCTGTCCAAATCCCAAAAGGGACAGAAAATTCCTGTCTTGTTTTCTTCTCCGGTCGTAGTGCTCAAGATTTTGCTGCGTGTAAGCCAGTTGACACAAAGAAATACAAATACACATTTGGAGTGGCCATAAATGGTTTATATTCTTCTTTTATTTAAAGGAATATGATATTTAGGAGCCACTGGAGTGTCAAGCCTCACAACGAATGTGGTAAATGTCACAGATTTCACGAATTTCAACCAAGAAAAAGCTGTAATGGAAATGATTATCAATAATGTGAGGCCGGATCCTTGTAAATGAATGCTTTAATAAAATGTCTTGAGGATATTATAATTGATTTTCCCTTTGAATTGCTTTTTTTCAGTGTAAAAAATGTTGGATTCCCTCATTGCCTAGCGCACATAACGGGCAGGCAGCATCGTTTAAGATTACCAGAGTCATTTTTATGGAGTGACTGTATTCTCTAGTTCTCTTATCTTCCTAGGAGCGAATGTCAGATTATTATTCTTCTCCATGTGGCGGCACATCTCCGTGCTTCTTTTTCTCTCCCAGATCAAAGGTTAATTTCCATCTTAAAACTTATTCACTATAGATGCGACGTCCGCAAATTGCACATCAGGCTGGACCGATCTTGGGAATGGAATCTGCCAATCGGGGGTATATTTGCCCATTATTTTTTTCATAATTATTCCAGAGATACTCGAATAATGCTCAATATCAATCCTATCATAGTTGTGCTTCGCTGAATGCTTATATGCCGACTATAGCTAATGCATTTGTAAGTGAATTTGTGCAAAATAAGCGCAGGGCGTTTCTAGGAGAATAGCAACGTCCACAACCTATTGCCCAGCGCTTACCAATGGCTAGGACTCACTTGCACTTCATCCCAAGCAACTTCCTGTCTTTGGGACGACGGTGTTTCCATTACAGACTCCTCCTATCCAAATTTCGCAATAGGTGATGCTCTAGTCTGTTTCCAATCTCGGAGGTGAAGTTAGCGTCTCCTAGCCATAGCTCGGTAGTTTGAATTTCTTGAATCCAAATCATTTCTTTTGGGAATTCAAATTTCCGGGTTTCAGCTCGGGGACGCTAACTTCTCCCCCGAGATTGGAAACCGACTATATTTAATTGGTGCAATTCACTGGCAATTTAGGACATCCAAATGTGAACATTGGAGCATGCATCTACATGTCTACCAATGGTCTGTGGTATAGTTCGGATTGTACCAAGTTTGTAAGTCCCTATTACTACTGTAGAACTGCTCCTGGAGTCTATGGTTAGTAAACCTTAGGAGTTCTGGTGCACCTTTTTTAGTTCCTAAATGTGCCAGCCCTGCCTATTATTTCCGTGGTCACTGTTATTATGCAATCGATGCTCAGACTTACGGTAAAGCTGTTACTCCCTGCAATGCCAACTGTGGAAACATTGCTTCAATTCATAATGACGGGGTAGGTTACGGTTATCCAGTTCTTATGTGTCTAAAAAGTGGCTGTTTACGTGTTTCTTGGCGTTTGTGTGACTGTTTATTGCCCTTATCTGGGATTGTAAACCGTCAAGTCTATCAGTGTCAAAATAGTTCTAGGGAAAAGGGCCTGAAAATCATGTGTATTAATGGCTACTGTTGGAGGAGGCGTTGTCGGACAAGGGCAATGGTTGAGTACAGATTGCAGCGACCTCACAATCGCTGTATGCAAGACAGATTTAACTTGCTCAATAGCAACTGATGCCCCTCCTACCTGCACGGATGTTCAATATCTTACAGAAGAAGGCGAAGTTTGTTTCTCTTAGCTAGTTGAAACAGGATATTATAGATATTATCGCCAAATTATCCGTTAGGAAGTGGTCCAAACCACTGCCAATATGTCATTACAGATTATTCTGACCCCACCAAACTGGTAACAACAATTGTGGCGGGACTTTCAGTAAATCACCAGAAGTTGTGAGTTAGAACTTGTTCAAATATGAATCTCCTCAGATTTCTGGACCGCACACCGCTTTGAATTGCACGTACAGTCTACGAATGGGCGCAACAACGGGAAAAACATGTATTCGGTTTTCTTCTCTCGTCGTGCAATCGGGCGACTCAATTTCCATTTATGATGGAACTGTGGATCCTCAGAATAGGATTGGATTGTAAGAGATAACTATTTTTATATAGTCGGTTTCCAATTCTGGGGGAAACGGGCGCTGTGGCAGCTCGAGAAGCGCTTGAAACAGGTCCCTCCGCCCTTTTCTCCAAAAATTGAAGCCCGCCTATAACTTGTAAATGACTTTAGCTTTTACACATCATCATCGTCGTATTCTACTTCCTATATCAACTATCCTGCTCTTTGCACTACTACCTCAAATTACATGACACTGGTTACTACTGGACAATCGGGACTTGGCTATGAGATGTTCCTGTTGACTGCAGCAGGCAAGAACAAACCATAAAGAAAATTTCGGAATTTACAGATTCCCCAAATGTATTGAATCCGCTACCTTTAACATTCGGTTATACTGGTGGTAAAGGCGCAGTTCCAACTTCAGGTGAGCAACATTTATACAGCGCATATAATGAGTCTTTTAGTTAATCGAGGTTATCCCGGTGGCACATCTTTGGGTTACGACTATTATACAACAGATCCCAACAAAAGGTAAATGTATTGAATATGTTTAGAAACGTCATTCAGGGTGCAAGCAAACTTCACCTATCTCAATATGGCCTCCCCGGATTACATTTACATTTTTGACGGAAATTCAGGTTCAACCGTGGCATTGGCTTACGGGTAAGGATTCTCTCCCAGCTATTGAAATTCCATGTAGAACTTTGGTCAATTCATGAATGATATATCAAACTTCTCAACAACATCTCGGAATATTCGCACAATTTTATTCTGGAATTACGCCTGTCGGATTTAACGCTTACTTTACAGAAGTTTAAAAAGACACGGATAAAACAATAGAATCTTATCTACAAGTTTATTTCTACTGTATTTACATCAACAATTGTGACCACAGATCAATATTTTCGTTAATTAATTCTTTTACTACCATGATCCGATGCAGTTTGATAATGTAGACCATAAAATCGGTATTTTTGTCCTCAATAAAGTTTGTCATTTCTCTAGCGACTGCTGCTTTCCATTCTTCCCTCATTTTCATCAATTCGTCCAAAGTCTTTATTTGACTGCATCGAAGAGTCTGGACAATTTCAATATAGACAAAATTCAGAAATATGGAATACCTTTTGAAGTTTCCGCCTTGTAAACATAAAATTCTTGTAAATTTCGGCCTTCACATTACAGTAATCCTTGAAGTCCTGGGTTCCAAACATTTCAACCAGTTCCAGTCCTAATTTTGAGGATCTTGCCAGATTTATTAGGGATTTGTAATCCATCTGAAAGGGTAAATTTACGTGAAAAGTTAGGAAAAAGTAACTAACCTTTTGAATAATTGCCCTCCAAAGAAAAATGGGAACACGGGCCTCAATAAGATTGAAGGAATCCATTGAAGTAATTAGAGAGAATAGGAATGGTACGATGATGTACAGAAACTGGAAGCGGGTAGCAACGAGTAAAAGCTGCTGCTACTTGTTGGCCTTTTCGGCTTTCGCTTGTTTCTGCTTAGCTTTAGACCTGTGTCACACTACTTTTTAAAGGGACAGTGCAGGTGAGAAAATACGTGCGCACAACTGCGCTGAGGCCTGCACGAAAATGTCGTTACGTACTGAAAAATTAATTTTCGTTTTTCTTGTATTTTACAGTTTCTGCTTCATTTTTTTTTAAATTTATGTTGCTAATAACTTTTATACATAGGCAGACCCTATAAAATAAAGAAACATTGGAAATCTCAATAAAAATAAAAAAAATAAAATTTCATCGAAAAAAATTTTTTACGTACGCAGACATTTTCGATGCGACGTGGGCGCAGTTGGGCTCACGTACTTTTCTCGCTTGCACTGTTCCTTTAATTTATTGCAATACTTTATTTCTTTATAAAAGGTAAATCAATCGCTACAATGAACAGGCAGCAGGTCTGATGGTCTTGACCATCATTTTCATTAAATCTTGAGCAAAGAAAGAATCCGTCACATTTACCACATTCGATGTGAGCGTTGACACTCCTGTGGCTCCTAAAGACCGTTTTTCTTTAAACAAAAGTGGTATACTAACCATCAATAGCTACTCCAAAAGTGTATCGAAATTTCTTTGTGTCAACTGGCTTACATGCAGAAAAATCTTGTGCACTGCGACCGGAGAAGAATACAAGACAGGAGTTTTCAGTACCCGGCGGCATTTGGACAGAATTCAAAATGTCAATGAAACTAAAAATTGTGGAATTTTTTACAGAGGAAAATACCTGCACAAATCTACAAAATTGTCACCATTACTTGGAATATATGGTTGAATTGTATTGGTATAATTTACGGGGCTTGGAAATGCAAAGGAACGGCCGACGTTACCATAGGCAGCAGAATTCCAGGAGAATTTCAACTGGCAACTGAATGTATTGTAGACATCAAGGAGAAGTTCCGTGGTATATTGTACCATGTGATTTTCCTGAAAAATAACTGTAAAAATTGAGGAATTTTCCCACTTGGAAATATGTCTCTGATGCTGTTTGATTGTAGTAGCCAAGATAACCGTAATCTTCGACGAATGTACAGTGAAGTTGCTCTAAAAATGTCAATTTTCGATGTCAGGAGCTAGAGGCCGCAATAATCGCCTATGACCTGCTAGACTAACGTGTCAGATTTTCAATCTAAAGGTCGCGGTCCCCGATTTACCAAGGGAATTGCTTCAATATTTCTGTACTACTCACGTTCTGCACTGTATTCCAATTTCCCCCAATCTTCTGTATAATGTGGATTTCCAACGGTCGTGTAAACAGCTCTCAAAATATTAGTAGGTGAAGTTACAGTAATCAAACTGTAATCATAGTGGCCAGAGCCATTTACCCTGAATCGATTCAATTCCATTACACCAATTTTAGCCCACCTAAAGAACGGCTCCTCATTTGGATCCTCGCTGGAATAAAATTCGAAATGGCTGATGTTCGAAACTGGAGGAAAATCAGCAAGAATGACATTGGATAACGTCATTGTCGGATTCAGGACTTCGTTCAATTTTTGGATATATTCACAGTGATTTGGCTGTTGTCCATAGGGATAATAGGGATATCCAGGAGAGCGAAGAGATCCAGAAATTGGTAGATATTTAGGTCCATTGCAAATGACAGGAACATTGGTTGGAAATGGATTATAGGGAGTGTCACAGGTGTTCAGGAGAGCTGAAAATTGGATATGTTTTGGGCAAAAAATTCAAATATCTTACGTTTCTTGCAGATCAAATAATGTGATGGGTTGCAGTTATCCCTGTACCAGGAGCCTCTAGGAATTTGGCTGGAATTAGCAGCCAGATATGAGCAGGGACCGGAAGTGCTGCTTCCTAGAATCAGATTTTACGTTTTCTATTAAAGAATCCCTACCGTATTTCGTATAATCAACTGGAGTACCATCTAGCCATTGGGAATCTCCAGTTTTTAACCCCAAATAACCATTGGCAGGATATGTGGCATATTCATCGCCTTTTAAAGCCAAAAATAGATCACGAACGAAGGAATTTTCCTGAAAAATGCTGCATTTAATGATGAAAATTCAGTTTTTACCCCTTCTGAATGGATAGAAACAACGTGGCCACAATCTTGGGCACAAATATTTTCAGCATTATCCAATGTCTTCGGGGAATCTTTCGAATAATAGAGGACATAACAATTGCCGTTAAAATAATACTCGTGGTCAATATATGAAGGAAGGCGTGTTTCTCCTTTAAATGTGCACCAGGTGCCTGTAATACGCGTATAATTTTGGGAAATAAGGAGACCAACCGTTGTTTGTTGGGGTAAATTTACAATAAGCAGCTAGATCGTACCGCGGGTAACAGACTTCGCTTCTCCAAAGACCAGTGGTAATATCCTGGTAGACACAGGAACCAATTGTAGCGTTGGGGAAGCCTATAAAGCGGTTTTCGATGCAGAAACATTGGCAAAAATTCTATGGTCTACCTGAAGAGTCGAGCAAGGGACATTTTGATTGCAATTTTTCTCCCTTACCAAGAATTTCTGCATTTCCCCCCTTCCAATTTGTATTTTTCCTCCTACCTTTATCGAAATTACTGTAAGAGCTGCTTGTCACCGGCGTGCCATCATCCCAACTACAAGAAGTGGCCGCATTCCCGGTACACGTCAATCCCAACCAAATTCCGGGCGGATGTTTCCGATTCACCGTAACATTCATCGTTTTCTGTTGAAGTACAGAATTTTGAAAAGCATTTGACACAAAAGGAAGATAAGCATTGCTACTGGAACATTGGAGTTGATAATCCAGCCTGCTGTAACCGGTGGTAATCTAAAAAAAAATAGAAAATTTGAAGAAAATAAGATTACATCGCTGTAACAGCTCCCGTCATTTCCATCTGTGTAGAGTCCTGCACCGCCGTAAGGGCAAACTAAGGCGCTAGCACCGGAGAAAAGCCACAAGGCAGCAAAGACACGAAGCATAGTCTGATAAGGGAAAAGAGCCCGTACCACAATTTATAAGAGAATTTATCGGGCGTGTAATCCGAGTAAACTATAGGAAATGGGTGTGACCGATTGTCACTAAAAAAAGCCTTCCAGAAACTTTGGACATCGTAATCAACACAGAAATATTGGCAAAATCCTTCAGACAACTGGGGAATCCAACTGGCGACTTTTCGATTGCAAATCTGGCGCGCAAACCATGATATCTGTGTGCAGAAGTTGTTGTAACTAGTGAATGCCCGCATTTTGCTTCAAAATGTTGGAAAATTCCCCCTTGTAAATTTGAACTCCTGTTGACTTTCTTATCTTTTGATCAGCAGAGGGAACAGTGGATCCTATTCGTCATTTGCGGGAATTTTGTAGCCTGATCACATGAGTAACTTCATTGTAGTTGTAGGACAAATTAATAACGGAAATATTTCTGCATTCCTTCTTTTATAGTCTGTTTCCAAATTGGAGAGCACGAGCAGTTTATTAAAATTTGAGAGAATTCAATTTATTGACATTTGAGGCGACGAATTTTGGATGTTGGCGATCGCCAATTTTGGCGATTTGGATTTTGACGATTTGGATTTTGACGATCGCCAATTTTGGTCATTTCGATTTTGGCGATCGCAAATTTTGGTCATTTCGATTTTGGCGATCGCCAATTTTGGTCATTTCGATTTTGGCGATCGCCAATTTTGGGCTCCGTAGCTTTGGGTACGCGTACCCACGTAACAGCGCACTTTTCATTTCGTACCCAAGTAACAATGCAACTTTAGTTTATTCTTGTTCTTGCACGGTTATAGTGTTGCAACGTTTCTCTCCTGGAACAAAACGTTTCTCTTCTGGAACAAAACGTTTCTCTTCTGGAACAAAACGTTTCTTCTCGACTTGTTTTTCTAATAAGAATGGACTCGATTGATTTTTGGAAAAGCGAATTTTTTCAAAATCGCGTTTTTTATATCCCCTTTAATATGATCGGCTTTTAACCTCGAGGCACTGTGAGATTTCCCTGAAAATCAGAATGACTTCAAATTTTCATTAGAAAACTGAAAATTGAAAGTGGCGCGCCTTTTAGGTCCCGCAGCTCCCGTTTCTCTCGAAGGTTTTCCTCCACACGATTCGTCTAATTATCCAAGCAGTCAATAGGATTATCAGTCCTTCTTTCTATCCAGCCAGCCAACCTCTCGAGTGTCCTTTGTGACAGTCCTTGATCTTCTTCGTCTTCTCTCGTGACACCCGCATTGTGTGTATGCTAATGAGCCACTAATCTGACAATGAAAGAAGACTGTCCCTCTTCTGTCAACAAAAGGCGGCGGCTGGCCCCGACTCTGCTCCCGAATCACTCGTATCTTTTGCCAAACTTTCTTTTAAAAGGATTCTAATTGGATAAATGGTCTCTTTTCTTTTTGGTAGCCGCCTCTTTTGACAGATTATTCAACCACCTGCTGTTTCGCACCTGTCTTAGAGGCCAAATAGCCACTGTTTTTTAGGCTGGGGTTTAATTTAGGAGCTTCCGATGGCGCTAATGGGGATTTTTCTAGCTTCCATTTGCATAAAATGACCCATCGGGGTCCATAAAATCTCTTCTTTAGACACATTTGCTCTTTCTAGGATACAAAGGGCAATTTTTGTGGTAAATAGCTAAAAATCCCATGGTTTATCCGAGGAATCGAACCAGCAATCTTTTGATCACAAGTCCGTTACGTTTAATTACCATTGGCTCGTCTAGGTTTTCTGCCACAAGTCCGTAAGATCTCCTTTTACCCGCCCCTTTCCTCGTTTTTTTTGCTCCTCTCCTAAATTTTCCACGACTCTGTTTAGCTGTTTGCTTCTCACACCAATAGAGGAAGCGGTATGCGTGACTCGCGACCATTGAAGGACAGCCTATATCCCCTCGTAAGCACGGGATTTGATCTTATTTTTGACCCTTTTTCCTTCTTTTCACATTTCTGGCTATTTTTTTCAAGCCCAACATCAATTGCACCGCCAAAGAGCTTGTTTATTTTCTATCCCAATGACCGATGACCATATGGTCTGGGAATCCTGGGGCGCACAGGCTTTCATAGCCCTCCTGGATATTTTAAGGCAGAATAAAACATACTGGAAACGATCCACAATTGGCAAAAATGTCACATTTTTCTCATAAATTTGTTAATCAGAATGGGAGGAGCCGGTTCCTCTTGGGCTTCTATTCTCACGCATTTCACATATGATAATTGAGGATTCGGGAGAATTTCTCATTTAAATGAAGTCCTGCGCTTACCAGGAGGACAGTTTCTTGGTAAAAATGTGTAAATAGCGAGTAATAGAAGCCTGGAAGCAGAAATTACGGCACAGCGACTGGATAGCGCGTCAAAATTTTGGTTCATAGGTCCCGGATTTAATTCTTTTGATTTACCAAGTGATTATTGCCGACATTTCGGTGGTTTCACGCGGGATTTCCGTCTCGATTTAAGAATTTGAAGTCAGAACACGGTATCTTCCCAAAACTGACGATTTCTGTCGCTTTCTGCTTACTGATGAAAGAAGAATTAAATAAATATGCCGAATGACTGTCCATGAACTTGACTCTGGCTGCGTTTACCTCCCTCCCTCTTCCACAATGGCGGTACACGTCTAACCCGCCGCCCCTTATCCAAATACAGAACGTGTTTTCCAATCCATTTCTAACAAAGGCAACACTGAGTCTTTTTACTTTTCCAAAAAATCCCAGCGCTGCCTCAAATGCCAGATGTCGCCTCCTCTTTTCCTACACTTTGCCCATCCGGCAATCCTTTATCTGCCACCACTTTTTCTAGGCGTCTAATTCCTGGCAATGAGGCGCGGGGGCAATTTGCCACCAGTCACATTTATCCTCACTCGTCCCGTTTAAATTAGAATTTTTAGGCAAAAATATGGCGGGAAAAGATTTTGAACAAGACGAGGAGTTGATGAATGCTCTAAGGGAGCTGAATAATGCAGTTTATGAGGATCCAGGCTACCATACCCCGAAGAATATTTTTAACCCGGCTATGACTCGGTCCATTGATAGGTAGGAGCCATTTTCCTTGGATTACGTCAGATTTTATTTAAAATATAGTCCGTTGAGCTAATTTCAGACCATTTTCCCAGTCAAATTTGTGCTAGAAAACAAAAAACACAGAAATTTTTTAATTGTCGAGATCATTCGAGATACAATACACCAGTCCACTGCCAAAATTCCTGATAGATTTTCTTTAAATGAAATGTTTCAAGGAGTGCTCTCCACGTCCTGTCCTTTGACCCCTGCAATAATAATAATCCGCTACGTGGCGCGCCCTGTTACGATCCCTTTGCGCAACTCACAGCGACTACCCCTCTAGAATGCCAGAAACGCAGCAGAGGGCAAAGTGTAATCATTTCCGAGGTCGTAGAGGGGTCCAGCTCGATAAGGAGGGTCAAAATGGGGGATAATCTGGCCTAAAACAAAAGAAACTGTCAGAAATTGATGGTCAGACTTCCTAAAAAATGGAAAAATATAAGCAGCGAGTAGTTTCGATCTACCGACCTCTGGGTTATGGGCCCAGCACGCTTCCACTGCGCCACGCTGCCGACGCTTTCCTCCTTTAAAGGAGCCAATTTCTCTTTGCTAACTAGCAAGAAACTGGGACATCTGTAACCTCTGTTATTCGGTACAGGACATCTGTAATCTCTGTTATCCGGTACATTTAATTTTACGCTGAAGGAAAATGGCATTTACCCAGAAATTCCGCACGAAAATACCCGTTTGACAGCAAAATTAGCGTCGCCATTGCTGGCCTACGCTATCTGGCTCTGCCACGGAAAGCGGCAAACGTACAGCAGCGTGGCGCAGTGGAAGCGTGCTGGGCCCATAACCCAGAGGTCGGTAGATCGAAACTACTCGCTGCTAATCTTTTTTGATTTTTTTCCATCAGTATTCTATGCCCATTTCTGGTCTTTTTCTTTTGTTTTCTAGCCAATACCGTCCTCCTAAGGCTGGAAAAACTTAGATTTTAGCATATTTTCCCAAAAATTTACTTAAAAACCTTTAAAATAGTGGTAAAGTCCACTTTGAAACAAAAATATGACCATTTCTGGGTTTTGCGTAGAAACCACCGAAAATAGAGTAAAAAAACCATTTCCCTTCAAAATATTTCCATTTCAGGCCCTCTAGAAGTTCCCTGATCCAGTCAAAAGCCTCTCCTTCTCCTGTAGAAAATCCCTATTCAAGTCTGAAAAAATCTAAAATCAAGGCGATTCGCAGTTGGGATATTGAAGCCCTGGTTTCCAAGGAGACAGATATCCCATTGTGAGCTCAATTAAAGGTGATTCTTTAAAGAAAGTAGCATTTTTAGAACCGATGTGCCATCCAGAAGATCAAAGACGTTGTCTTGCATGCATAGAATCTTAGATTCTTTGGATACGTGTGATTATATTCTCGGTGTTGCCCTCTGTTTAACCGTACTCTTATTTCTCATAGGAATTATTGTTCTACTCTCATAAAATATTTATAATTTTCTTTAAATAAAATACTTGGAGACCTGGAGTGCTCTAGGATATTATAGCCGGCAGTTTACACAATGAAACTATTAAAAAATCCGGGTCATCACATGGAGCATACCGCCAACCATCCATGTCACTGCTTCCATCGCTGGTGGGATATGTGTAATACTAAAAATTAATTTAAAATTAGCGGTAAATCTTTCTTACGTAGACACAGACCATTCCCATATCTCCATTGCTATTTACTGTCGACCATTTGGTGTAGGTAAACTGAAAATTGATGGAGAATTATGCAAGAGGAGACCATTTTTTAGACTAAATTATGAATCGGGGATTGTAATGAATGGGGATAAACTTGAAAGGAATCAATATGGAAACAGGTGACTAGGTTTTTTTTGAGAACTGTTAGTTTTCCTCTGATTCCATTGGAGAAAACTTCCATAATTTTTAAACGGGAGAGTCTATCGTTAAATGTCCTGGCCCTTCAGGTAGGTCACCTTCTGAACTACTGAATGTTCTGTAAATTTTCTCTATAAGATCATTTTGAGGCATTTTAAGTGAGTGAATATTGCCAAAAAGTGTTAAAATTCCGAAAGACTCGACCTAACAGCAGGCTTGTCTTTTTTTTGCTAGCAATTGAAAATCTCTTTAATTTTTTAAAGGACTAGTGACTTATTTTTATGAAAAAATAAATATTTACCGGATTTCCATCAGTCCAAGTGAATGGTCCCGTTGGTTCCGGAGCCGAGGCGCCGATCCAAAAAGAAATTGAGAACATATTTCCGCCATTGAATTCAATAGCCAGATCTTAAAGGGACAGTTAGGGCTAAAGTGCAAGTTGGCCTTATTATTTAGAGAAAAATTCGCTGATCACGATGCACTAATTCGTTTTTCATGAAAATGTCTATTTGCGGAGAAAAAAGCATTTTAAGTGATCCAACGCGGGCGGCCAGATGACGTTCGCCCTCACGAGCGTCGGCGCGAAATGAATAATTTCAAATTTCGCCCAGAAGCAATTTCTCTACTTTCAGTAGTTTTTACCTTTTTTACTTATATTTTTATGTATTATTTGTTTGCTAAATTATCAGCATTCAATTACGAATTTTTTGCATCCAAACATAACACAAAAGGTGCTGTATTTCTTCTTAAAAATGACGATTAACAAAAAAGCGCATTTAAAAATAAAAATGTTATGAAATTTCGTAGTTTTCCCTTCTAATCAGCATTGTGTATGAACTAAACATGTTTAAAATGTTTTACATCAATTGTATGAGATAAACAGAAAAAAATGTTGGGCGAATACGGTAGTTGAAATCAGCCCTAACTGTCCCTTTAAAGAATTCTTTTAAAAATGTAAAGAATCTTACTGTAAATAAAGAGGAATTCATCCATATCAGTGATAGATGCCAGGTGGGAGCCGGGTGTCGTGGTACAGGCGGCTTCTGCTTGTGCCCAGAGAGTCATTTCCGGGTTGATTTTATAACAAAATTTATTGGCAATATCCAAGCTCCAGCCCGGGAGACAGGCTGAATGTTTTTAATATAAAAGTTAAAAAGATGACGAACTGATAGAACTCGTAGTTGTGGTAATCACAGGCGTCGTTGTAATTTGTTGCGGAATTGTGGCGGTCGTCGGCTGTTGTGGCGGTATTGTCGTCGCCAGCGCATCATTATCAAAATCTGGATTATAGGTAGGAATACAACCAGAAATCGGGCTGATTATTAATAAAAATCGGGTGAAATCCCTGGAAATCCATAAAATTTAGTAGAAAGGTCAAAAGAACTCACATGTTTCCGAAATCCGCAGAAGGAGCGGCTATTTTGCTGGTCAGATATGCGATCTACGCGCAGAAAAAAACCGGGTATAAACAGGCGATTTGTGGTGCATATTTTTCACTTTATGAACCGCATCCAAAATCTTGTGATCTGCAGCTTGATATGCTTGACTTTTGCAACATTTTGCCCTTTTTTTAACCATTGTCCCTGTGAAATATTAGCGCAGCCAGATCTCCAGATATCGAGCGGTTTAAAAACGGTTTTGGTCACTAAATTCGCCGTACAAAAGTTAGTAGAAAACACCAAAACCCAGGAGGAAAATGCCCGTAATTTCGGTGTGAGACCCGACACTGGTCTGAGGAACCCTCACCGCAAAAGCATCCCATTTCAGTCAGAATTCTTCCCCATTTTGGCTCCATTTTCTCTTTAGACTTTTTCCTTTTCTGCCCCCTTTTCCCCCACTTATCTATGTCTTTTTTAACAATGATTTATTGGAAATAAAGAGAAAACAAGTTCGTTTTTTTTGCTGTGTGTGCATGAACAGGGACAGAAAGTTTTGAGATAATAGTGAAATGTAACAACAAAACAGTATTTATTTTAAATTGGTTTAAAAAAACAACGGAGTGATTTTATTTTTTCTTTCCTCCAGCAGCCTTCTGGGCGGACTTGGTGACCTTTCCACCACCGGCTTCCATCTTCTCAACGGACTTGATGACACCGACAGCGACAGTTTGTCTCATATCACGGACGGCGAAACGTCCAAGAGGAGCGTATTCTGTGAAAGTCTCGACGCAGAGAGGCTTGGTGGGGACGAGGTTAACAATGCAAGCATCACCAGACTTGACGAACTTGGGATTCTCTTCAACAGTCTTACCAGTACGGCGATCGACCTGAAAAATGGGCATTTTATTTTTTTGTAAGCCAAAAAATTCGAAATGCAGCCTAAAATTCACAAGATAAATTCAAAATTCCCGGGATTTTTAGAATATGCGCGGTATTTTACAAAATTATGGCAAAATTTACCTTCTCCTTGAGTTCCTGGAATTTGCAAGCGATGTGGGCAGTGTGGCAATCCAAGACGGGAGTGTATCCAGCAGCAATCTGTCCAGGGTGGTTCATGACAATGACCTGAGCAGTGAAGCTCTTGGCCTCCTTAGCGGGATCGTTCTTGGAGTCAGAGCAGACGGAACCACGACGGATATCCTTGACAGAGACGTTCTTGACGTTGAATCCAACATTGTCTCCGGGTACGGCTTCAGGGAGAGATTCGTGGTGCATTTCGACGGACTTGACTTCAGTGGTGACATCCTGGGGAGCGAAAGTGACGACCATTCCTGGCTTGATGACTCCAGTCTCGACACGACCGACGGGGACAGTTCCAATACCTCCGATCTTGTAGACATCTTGGAGGGGAAGACGGAGAGGCTTGTCAGTGGGACGGGCAGGAGGGACAATGGAATCGAGAGCCTCGAGGAGGGTCTTTCCACTGGCAT
This sequence comes from Oscheius sp. DF5033, assembly GCA_964036215.1. Taxonomy (NCBI): domain Eukaryota; kingdom Metazoa; phylum Nematoda; class Chromadorea; order Rhabditida; family Rhabditidae; genus Oscheius; species Oscheius sp. DF5033. The sequence goes on along the minus strand of CAXIWN010000013.1, from coordinate 1,358,665 downwards.
TTCCTTCCTTGCGCTCGACGGACCATCCCTTGAACCAGGGCATGTTGGTCGAGGGCTCGAGCATGTTGTCTCCGTTGAAACCGGAAATTGGCACGAAGGGAACGGTGGCCGGGTTGTATCCGATCTTCTTGATGAAGTTCTTGACCTCAGTGATGATTTCTTCGAAACGCTTCTCGGAGAAGGGAGGCTCGGTGGAGTCCATCTTGTTACAGGCGACGATGAGCTGCTTGACTCCAAGGGTCTGAGCCAGGAGAGCGTGCTCACGGGTTTGTCCGTTCTTGGAGATTCCAGCCTCGAATTCTCCAGTACCGCAGGCGACGACCAAGACGGCGCAATCGGCCTGAGATGTTCCGGTAATCATGTTCTTGATGAAATCACGATGTCCGGGGGCATCAATGATGGTGACGTAGTACCTGAAAAAGAATTTTAATTAATATTTTCACTTGTAAACAGCGGGCATTCGCGGAAATCCCGAAATCCCGCAAAATTTATGGTCATAACTGGAATTTTTGCGGTTCAAAATTGTTTTTTTGGCTAAATTTTTAAATTTTGCGACTTTCTTTAATACTACAGTACCCCCCGAAACGATTTTCCCCCTAAACTTACTTGGAGGTCTCGAATTTCCAGAGAGCAATATCGATGGTGATACCACGTTCACGCTCAGCCTTCAGCTTGTCCAAAACCCAGGCGTATTTGAAAGATCCCTTACCCATCTCCTATAAATTTATTAAATTATTTTTCTAAAAAAGGCGAACAAACCTGAGCCTCCTTCTCGAATTTCTCAATGGTACGCTTGTCAATACCTCCGCATTTGTAGATCAAATGACCGGTGGTGGTGGACTTTCCGGAGTCGACGTGTCCAATGACGACAATGTTAATATGAATCTTTTCCTTTCCCATGGCTAGAAGAGAGTAATCTGTTTGCCCAACTGAAAACGAATTTCATTAATAAAGGGATTATTTTCTATAGAAATGAGCAAGATGAAACGGGCAAAATCTTTACACCATGACCTAGTGGGTAGCACCTTGGACTTGTAAACGGGTTCGATTCCCACCTCGGTCGGAAAACTTTTTTGCTTTTATTCTTTTTGAATTCCAATGGTTTTCGGCGGGTTATCAATTTATTTAAATGATTTAAAGCGGGTTGTTTTCGCCCTGCCGTCCCTATTGCGCCATATTACGAAATAGGCGCCTATAATCTCTGGTGGTATTCTTTGTGTTCTTGAACATTCGCCGCTAACGTCACAATTTCGCTGAAATGTCAATAGGACTTCGACTATTTTTTCCCCGATTCTAAATCCGTACAAAAAGGGAAATTCCCCCAAAAACTGAAGGTTTTTTTTCCGGTTTTTGGTAGTCCGAAAATTGTTATCAGGGCCCCATGTGACTACCCAATTTTTGGGCCAGAACTAGTAGCCCAAAATCTTCTTTAAAGGATAGCGAAATTTCTTTTAGAAAATTCTTTAATGGACTGCGAAGGCGGTGGAAGAAAAGCGCGGACTTTAGGCCAAATCCCACCAGTCCCTAAAGACCCAAAATCTTTTAAAATTTTTTTAAATTTGGGACTACTGTGACCATTTCCAGTACAGAGAGGCTTCGTTTAAAGGAATAGCCCCGTTTAAAGAAACCCCAAGGAGGGGAAGGACCACCAAGCCCTCAGTTGAGACTTCCCCTAAATGTAAACACCCTGGCTCTTATTCAAAAATTCCCGGGTAAAAATCAATATTCCCCCGCTTTTTTATACCGAAATTGTTTAAATTATCCGAAATTAGAAAAAGGGAAGGGGAGAAGTAAAGTAAAGGAAGGAATGAGTGGTTGGGGGACTGACGGGGGAGGAATGACTCGATGGGCCTAAACCAACGCGACGCGACTCAGAAACGGGGGTACGGTAGTGTTGCCTGATTCGCGTCAAGACTAATATTTTCCCTGGTGACAATGGGGCACAGATTATGGAGAGGAATGAGGAAAATTGTGATAAAAATAGGGAAATCATCGTGATTTCGGGGATTTTTGTCTTAAAAAGGTAGTAAAAGTTACAATAAAACGGATTTTTAACCGACAAATGAAGGATAAGCTAATTTTTATGGCTGATACACCAGAATTCTGTATTTTTTGTCCGTAAATTCCAGAAAATAGCCACAGGAAATTTACAGCTCAATGTGCATCAACTCTTCTGAACCACATTCCACCCTTTTTCTGCGGTCCGAAACCCGCTAAAATACTGAATTCCGTGTAGCTTCCAGAAATATAGGCAAAAACCTCGGATCGACCTGGGGAATCGAACCCGGGACCTCTGGATAACAATTCAAGGGCACTAACCGCTCCGCTGCCCGCTGGCTCCCGTCTGCATCCTTTGTACTTCTCATGCAATTTGGTTTCCGGGCTCTGAGTCAGAGTTTTGTTATCAAATCAATCAGAAGTTCAAATCGGACAGATTCTTATTCCGAGAGGCTTTCTCAATAAATTCCATTTGTTCTATTATTCTCCAACTAGAGTCACAGAGTGGTAATTTTCGTATCCATGGGGAATATTCCCAGGTGAGGTGATAACCCCTGTGGACGGCGGGTAATTTTACTTACAAAGATAATACCTGTTCCATTGGTCGTTCAAATGGCATACCATGTCTCTCCTAATGTCCTTCTAAGTCAAAACCCACCAAAATTTAGAGAAAATTCGATAAATACCTGGAATTTTTGAACCTGTTCCATAAATTTTGGCAACGATTTTGCAGAAAACCGTGCAAATTACATTTTTGAGTTAAACTCTGGGGTAATGTGCCCAGAACACAGAATTCCTTTAGGAAATTCTTTTCTTATCAATTCCCCGGAAGCGAAAATTTTTTATTATTGTATTTTTTCCACTGCTCTTCGCTTTGAGACCTATATTTCCCGCCATTGGGAACAGGGCGCAGATGCTGGCGCGTGACCCCAGAGAATAAATGCAGAATACTTGTATACAACAACAATACAACAAATAGACGAGTAGTTCATAGCCTGAGGAGGAAGAGAGGAAAGCAGAAAAAGGAGAAGAGGTTAGTTTCGAGGGCTGGAAGTGGGGTTTTTGAGTAAAAATCGAGATACCAGCGAAATTTAAAGGATTTTCTTTAAAGATTTAAATGTTTGTTTATTGTTTTTATAATTCTTTTATTTATCTTTGAATATTTTTAAAAAGCTTTATAAGAAAAAATGGCCTGAAAACGCTGAAAGCCAGGCTAAAATTCAAACTTCTTTGGTTTAGCGGGTTATTTCTGTATTTTGAATAATTTTTTAAGTGTTTCCATTATTTAGAAATTAAACACAAAACTTTACAAAGAATTTTAGATTAAAAACACGTTTACTTTAAAGAAGAATATCTTTAAATCTGGAAAATTGACCGAAAAATTGTGGAAATTCTCTCATTTTCCACAGAAGACCCTAATTTTTTTTCCAAAATTTCAGAGACTTCACAATTTTACTCGTGAATGGAGACATCTTCCCCCAGTGGCGAGTCAGATGACTGGCCACCTGGTCCCGGGAATTTTGGCTATTTCACACGACTTGAGTTCAATTCCCTCAATCCGACACCGATCACCTCCATCGCTTTCGATCCAATTGAGGAAATCATTTGGTGCGGGAATGCTAACGTAAGAATTCCCTTAAATACTTTACTATGAAAAATTCAGGGAAGATTAGCCTCATTTTGCGGAGAAAACAATTATAATAAGTACAGCGCCTTCGCATCTTTTTCCACGGATATTCGGGATATTGATGCCAACCAATATGGAGTGCATTCCCTGTCCGCTACGCATCTTCGTAGTCATACGCGACAAGGATTGCCGATTTCTACTTTTACGTCAGTTTTTTTACAATAATTTTTTGGTAGAAAGGAAGCGTCGAAACCTGGGCTGTTAAAAAAACGAAATGAGTATCATGTGAACTTTCCTGGTTATAGATCCCGCAACATGGAGAATATGAACTGCCTCTTCCGGTTATCTACGGCTCCTACACTTCTTCTTGGAGGAGATCAAAAGAAAATGATACAATTTGACTTGGAAAAACAGAAGGAGATCCGTGTGGTGGGTCTATTGCTCCTGTTTTTTCCTAATTCAAGGAATTTGGTCCCGATTTTGGTAAACGCACGCCCCCCTCACACAGTAGCGAACCAGCACAATTTATGGTCTCTCTCCATTTTTTAAAAGAACCGAAATCGCGGATGAAAAAGCGAAAACAGCTGGCAGTGAGAGAGGCAATTTTGACTCTTCTGGAAATCTCCTAGGTGATTTAGGCTGTCTGCAACGGTAAAAAAAGAGTAATTAGGGCAAATTCCCATAAAAATTCCTAAAAAATTCCTTTTCATGTTGTTCGAATTTTCCTTCCATATAAATTAATTTTCAGGCCACGATCAATGAGAAAAATTGCATGATTATCCGTCAAAGCGGCTCCAATATCTATACAGCTGATACTGAAGGAAATGTAAATTTTTTTGCTACTTTTTTTCCCGCTAAAACATCAAAAAAATGGTCTTTTTTAGATCTGCCAACGTTCTATGTCCTCCTTGGAATCTTTGAAGGTCCTACCCAAAGTTCACGGCGGTCCTGTAAATGATTTTGACGTTTCTGGAACAAAACTGATTACTTGTGGCTGTTCTTTTAGGTTTTCTTTATTTAAATTATTTTTGAAGAACTATTTTCCAGAGTAAATTCCCTCCATGGAGATCCGTATGTCAAAGTCTACGATTTGCGAATGTTCCAGGCACAAAAACCGTTGGCCTTGAGCTTCGCGCCAGTTTTTACACGGTTTTTACCGAGTTTCTATGAATCTCGAGCTGTTTTCTGTTCCCAGGTAACATTTTCTATTTAATTCTTTTAAAGAAATTTTAAAAAAACGAAGAAATTCGAGGTTGAGGACCAAAACGACCGCGATGTTTGAATCCAAACATTTACTTTTGGATTTCTCTCCCGATTTCCTCATCTGTTTGGAAAAATGAAAATATCTCCCTGATAAGAAGAAACTTGCGGATTTTCAAGCCGTTTAACAGTTTTTTAATGGAAATTTTGCAGCTAGGAGAAGCCCAAATCAATGATATAAATGGTCAAACACCTGCGACACCGCTGCTCATAGAATCGGCTGGCTGTACTTTGATGAGTTTCGGCCTATCTTCGACCTTTCAGATGCTGGCTTTTGGAGATGATTACGGTAAGGATTCGCCCATTTAAAAGGAGAATATAGAATAAATTCTGAATATGTTGTGTATTTCAGGTAACATCCATGTTTATGCGGATAGACCCAATCCTGTCATCAATCAAGAATCTTTCCCAACGGAATTTGCTGATTCTGTGGTAAGAACTACTCGTTTTTAGCGGAAAAAAGAAAAAATGCAGATTTCACCTTGAAAAATCTAAATTTTTTATTTTCCAGCTAGGATTGCCCCAATCTTTCGGAATTGATAATACAACGACGCCATTGGCCAGCATCCCGATGCCCTTTTCCGCTGATGAGTCGCTTCTTTCCGATTGGCCTGAAGAATTGACGGAAATCCGCTATCGGTACCTTCTTTCGCATATTAATTTACCGCCCATTTAGAAAGCAGAAACCTCTGGGAAATTATCAAAATGTGAAAACAATTCAGTACGTGACATATGCCAAAAATCCCAAGGCTGGGACTCCTTTTCAATTCTTCAATACGGTACCATATTACATTGAAGATGAACCGGTTAAAGGTCTGTTTATTTATAAATAAGGGTATTTTTTGAATTTATAGAGGAGCCTGTAGGCGATTTACCGGTGATAATTCCTCAATTTTATCGGAGATTGAAAAATTCCCGCAAAAAGGGTATTCGAATAGTCAAATCCATTTTGAATTGCAATAAATCGACCACTGTTCCGCTGGTTCATTTTTCTATCACGGCGTCGGCTGTCAATCCTATTGTACACGTAAGTTGAGCATCTTTTTTAGTTTAAATTATGTGGGCAATCCTGAAAACACGGAAATTTCGCAGAAACATGATTTCTTCCCCCATTTTTCCCCTTGCAATCCACTGAATTCCCCAATTTTCAGCTCCTCTACATCGTTCCCGCATTCCGGAATGTTTTCCTCGGTCATCTATGTGATGATGAGCATTGTATCTCATGTCAGCTGGGATTCCTTTTCCGGATGATGAGTGACCATCATCCTACGACGGCTGCCAGTAGCGGGAATCTTCTTCGCTCCATGATAGCCTCTGGATTTCCTGCTCCTTGGGTTCAATCCTACGTCTCCAGCCAGGATGTCTTCACTTTTCTGATTTCGGCCATCGATAAGGTGATTTGAAGAGAAGAATTAGCCTTTTAATTTATTTTTAGTCCTTCGAAGCAGAAGAATCTGCCAAAATGGCTGAGCTTTTAGAAACTGAGCAGACGGTCAATTGTCGATGCGTCAGGTGCGAGGAAGTCATTCCTAAAGAAGAAAAGAAAATGCTCCTGACGCTACAGTACTCTACCGGTATAGAATAATCACTGTGAGACCTAAAATAATAAATTTAGCCTCAGTGGCAGAGCATTTGACCCTCTCCGCTTTGATAGAAAAGGCTCTCCATCAACGGGGACAAGTTGAGGGAGATTGTCCGGCCTGCGAGACGAAAACGAGGATGGAAGAAACTAGAAAAGTTAAAAAATTACCACCAATATTGCTAATTGACGCTAATCCATCGGCAGAGAGATATCAAACGTTTTGGGAAGAACAGCTAAAGGTAGGCCGGAAATTTTGTTATTTTTTCCCAGGATTTTGGGCTGTATTCGTCTTAGAAAATTTGCCTTTTCCTTCTGATCAGAGACATTTTTAATTTTCGTAGAAGCCCTCAAAATCGGGAGAAAATGCCAAAAACTCGACGAATTGAAAAAATCGAAAGAAATGTACAATTATTTTTTTCAGATATCCGAGCGTCGTCCAAAATACTGCGCTCCTGAACAGGAATACATCCTGGGTTTGGGAGGAAAATGTGAAAAAGCCTGCCGCTATGGTCCGGATTGCCGAAATCGGTAGAGATTCCCCCTATTTTTATTACATTTTTTAGGCCCGTTTGTAAATATTCCCATGGAATGTCCGATTGGGAATCGGAGTGTGATACGTGGCTGACGGATACAGGCGGTGAATGGAAGCATTTTTTGAGTCGATCCTTTACGGCCAAAGTGTCGAATGGGATAGCGATTCTGTCAGAAAACGGACAAGAAACAGAAGCACCAGATACTTATGAATTGGTTGGAGCTGTGGTGGAAATTATAAGGGAAACTGAGGAAGAATTGGAGAAACACGTTGTAACTTTGTTGAGAACTGGCAGTGAAAGGTACGAATTATGATTTTGACCCAGAAATATTTGAAAAATGCCCTTGGTGCGCACTGGGAAAGCGAACCAGCGACCTCTGGGGAGTAAATAATAGGATTTTACGATCGTGGCATTTCTGATATTGCCCGTCATATATTCGTTTTTAAGATGAATATGCGCCCAGGATACCTGATAGAAATCGCCTTGTCTAACCGGGGATTGGAACTCGCGATCTTTGAAAAGATTCGTCCGGGTTCTGTCTGCCATCCCACAATTTACGTCCAGTCCTGATCTCTGCTGCCATTTCCGCGCCATGTTCATGCTAATAATATTATCCATGTGCACACACCCAAAGTACAACTGCCCGATGTGCAATATACATCCCTTATGCGCTCGCGATGTGCATCGCAATGTTCCTATCTTCAACTATGTGCACAAAACTCAGCTAATGTGTCCCGGGAACATTGCACATGGTAATAAATAATAAGCGGGAACATGGGCGCATCATATTGAGTCCAAAAAATCAGGAGAAAGTCCAAAAAATCGGGCCGAGCCGGGGATCGATCCCGGGACCTCTCGCACCCTAAGCGAGAATCATACCACTAGACCACTCGGCCATGTTACGAAATTTTTCGATGATTGGGAGATAATCCTGGACTGGAAACGGTGTAGAACCTGTTTACCCGATCCAGGGATTGTCTTCCAGGAATGGGCTGCGTCCCCGAAAGTCGGGCTATCACCGCGTTCGTGGTGTAATGGTCAGCATGGATGCCTTCCAAGCATTCGACGGGGGTTCGATTCCCCCCGAACGCAGAAATATTTTTGATTTTTATCCATTTTTCCAGTAAATTGTGCTGGGTCGTGGTCAACGACGTGCTCGTCACCGAAGTTCATCTGGATGAGGCGCTGCACTTGGATCATCGCTGGAAATTGCCGTTGGCTTTTATTTATGCCAGTACAAAGAGCGGTGTCATGAATGGTGAGCCATTTTTACCCGGAAATTGTCCAAAAATCCCGATTACCAAAGTTATGCGCGCGCAATTTTTACTTATCAGCACCGAAATTTTGGCCGATTGCCCAGAGTCAGCACGCCAGCTGCTATTTCTGACCCAATTTTACCGCCCATTTTTTCAGTTGCCGAGCAGCGAGTCTCCATATCTGCCAATGTCTTCCAAACCGATTGCAATCTGGCTGGAAATGACGAATTTATGAAGACAAGAAGTGGCTACGCAATCCCCGGCCCTGGTGATATTGTCGGAATTGATGCAGAATTCGTCGATGTGGGTAATTTTGACAGCGGGGTAGCTGGCAATTTTATCCGATGAAAATTGAGAAATATTCAGGAATTGGGAAAAAAGACAGTGGGACGAGTTAGCTGCGTGGATCCTTCGGGAGAAATTGCCCTGATTGATGACTACGTGATTACTTGTGTTGGCACCGTGGTCGACGATTATTTGACTCCTTACAGGTGGGAATTTTTCTTGGTTTTCTTTTTTTTATAGCTTGAATCCAAGAAATTAATGCAATTCTTCCGAAAAACAACTTATTCACATTTTCAGGTGGCGCCAATTTGGCCCGCTGTTTAAAAAAAATCCGCCATTTCTTTAAATTTAAACAACTTTTATGATTCCTATATTGTCTTGCAAAGAATTTCCTGGCCTATTTTTTGATGTAAAGATCTGTTGCAGAATTTTGCAGAATATGAAAAAATTGCCCGAAAACTCGTAGAAATCCCCATTTTTCAGTGGAATAATGCAAGATGATTTGGATCCTTCTCGCTCGACGAAACATTTGACCACATTGAAGAAAGTCTACTTAAAAATGTTGCATTTAATTGAAAAAGGAGTAATCTTTGTCGGTCACGGGCTGCAGAATGACTTTTCCGTGTTGAACATCTACGTCCCACCGGAACAAATTCGGGATACTGTCAACCTCTTCCATTTGCCCGATAAACGGAACATGTCGCTACAATTCTTGGCTTGGAATATTTTAGGTAATTTTTCTATTTATCCACCAAGAAAAAAAAATGGAATTTTAGGCGAAAGGATACAAGAAACGACTCATGATTCGGTGGTAGATGCCCGGGTAGCCCTCCAGTTGTATAAAAAATATCTACAATTCCAGGAAGAAGGTGAGTTTTAACGAGAAATTAATGTAATTTGCGCACCGGGTCCTGGAACGATTGAATTTTATAATCGCGGTTGAACATTGAACAAAAATCGCGCTGGTAGTCCTTTTTGTAATCCAAAGGTCTCGGATTCGATTCTCCTTGTTGACAATAGGATTTTTGCCAATATTCCAGAGACAATCGTGTGTTTTCTGACAACAAAAAGTTTCCAAATTGGTTCAGGGCCCATAAATGACGCTATTAGCTATCTCTTTCTTTAAATTTCCCGTTTTCAGGGACTCTCTTGGATAAATTAAAGGAACTCTATGAAATTGGAGTGAATACCAACTGGCGATTATTCAGTCAATCTCCGACCAAGAGTGTCTCCCCAATTTCATGTCTCACTGAATAGAAAACGTCTCATTTTGTACAAATTCTTGAAACTCTCTTCTTTTTCCCAAAGATATCACTTATTTTTTGATATTTATTTCCGTTTTCTCTTCTTTCAGGTGTAAAAAAATTGTAAAAAATAATAATAAACATTAATAAGATAGAAATGGATAAAAGTTACCAGTATTTAAAATTTTATTTAGGTAAAAATATTAATAATATACAGAACAATTTAACGCTGAGGGAATACTCGAAGGAGGATTTGACAGTCCCAGCACCCACCAAGCGTAGGTGTTCATATTCAACAAAACAAGGAGCATAGACGCCAAATCCAAGAAAATACCCGTGTACATCTAAAATTACCGTTTTCCTCCAGTGAAAAACGCCTACAGTATCTCGTAGTGTTATTAATTTCGTCTCCAAGATGAGCATATTCATGACATTTGTTCGACTCATAAAGCCAAAGGAGAGGATCAACGTGATGGGGATTCCAATGTACAGTGGGTGGATTCCAAAGTTTTGAGAAATACTAAGAAAAATTCCGATGAAAACGGCTGACACGCCGAAAAGTTCTCTGGCAATTAGAGTAATCACATAGGCGAAGGCTGGAAAATGGGAAAAATTAACAGAATAACTGACCTTGTAATAGAAACTGGCTATCTTTACCAAATATTCTTAAAATTGAACAGGATGCCAGATTTCCTAGTCCAGATTTCTGAAAAAAGCATAATTTTTATGGGCAGACAGAGTTATTGGCAGGAATACGCTCCCGTGATCCCGCTGTCAGCGTAAACCAAAAGCCGAGGGTTCAAATCCCTGTGTTTACCAGAGTTTTGCCAATATTTCCTAACTGCACTTAATTTTACCTTGACACCATGAGCCAACGCACTGGATTGTCCTATAAAAAGCAAAATCTGCCATGCAAACTTCTGCTTCATGATTTCCCACGTAAGAATAGGCGATAATTTTGCTAAAATAACTTTAAATGACACCGAATTTCAGTAATTTACGATCATTTCTCGGATCTTTCGGCCAGATGAACATCAATGAAGCGATGAGCATTCCAATAGTCGAGTCAGAAATATATCCATCGGGGAAAAGTTCCCCCCAACCGGGCATAAATCCCGGTCGACGGAAGATCCAAGACAACGTGAGAATACTAAACCAAAAGAGGAGGGATCCTTCTCCGAATCTGAAATGTTCTGGGCACTTTATTTTCAGCCATTTCTTACGAAATTGGCCCCAGCTCCCTGTAGCTTTGTTTTATGACTTCTACCACAGTTTTTGATCCAATTTCCTGTTCATCTTCTGCTGGATATCCTTCTAATGAGCTTCCCGATGGAAAAATTCTATTAACCGCGGGAGCATTCTCATTTTTCCAGAAGAAAAGGTGCTTAAATCCCATGAAACACCACTGGAATGTATTTATGCGTAAAAATTAGGGCAATTTACCACTAGGACAATGTAGTCAATTATTAGGAGAAATGGTTGGGTAGGCATGGCGTAGGCAATCCATTGAGTGTAGGTAATACCATTATAGTCGGAATAAAAGCTGAAAGCTGTCATAAATTAGGGAATAAACACGGAAATATTGGCAAAAATTCTTTGGCAGATCTGGAAAATCGAACCAGCAACGTCTAGATTGGAAATTCGGCGACTAAACTATGGGCTCGTCGGAATTTTTTCAGCCGATCCGTTGAATAACTCGATTGCCCCAGATGGCCAATTTTTCCTCTTTCCGATCATTCTCTTTAAATGACTTACTATTGCATTTGATCATTTAGTAGTAAATTCGCTGGGCTGGCGGTAACAATTGCCGTTCCTCCAAGGGCTGAGCAATGTGACGCCGCTAACAGCAGCGCCTTTCCAAATCCTTTATCCTCTTCTGTAAAATTGATCCAATTTATTGGTCCATGGTCTTTTTTCCTATAATTTTTTTCGTCAAAAATAGAACAAAAACGAACCTTGAATCATGTACAGATTGAAGGGTTTGAATAATGGCAATGGCAATTGGAATCATCAACGCAGTTGCCGCGGCATCGGACAGGAAAAAGGAACTTTACCAGAGATTTTTAAAGAAAAACTGGGTAAAAATACATAAATGTCGTGGCCAGCATGAAGTTTATCAAAATATATTGCCGTTTGGCCCCAGAAATGTGCAGAAGGCCCAAGGCTATTCGACTATGGAGACGAGTTTCCTCTACGGCCATTGCCATAATCAACGTGGCTGTAAAAAGAACACCAACATCCTTAATAAAAACCCTCATTTTTCGATGTTCTTATGATTTTTACCCTAAAATAATTGATGCTGACATCTTGAGCTGGGATAATATTAAAAATCGGAAAGAAAAAGACGGGCAATAAGGAGGCAATGGCCATTGGGATCCAATTTGTGCCAATATACGCGCCACATACCCAAATTGTGTAGATACAGAGATATTCCTAAAGATTTTTGCTATTAGCAATGGGTGAAGTCACTTTTCCATAAATTAGAAGGGGAATCCCAATGATGGGAACTACTAGGAAACCGATTTTTTGGACGAGAACAGATCGTCGATACATGACGAGAGACGGCGACCAGCAGGCGGGGGACTGTTGAATATGCAATTGAAGGCGGTAGAAAGTGACGGATTGCACGCAGCGGGAAGAGAACAGAAAGTTTGCAGGAAAAACATAGAGAGATAAGTAATTTTGACGGGAATTGGCATCCACAAGGGGGTGTAAAAGGTGGCTGTCCCCGATTGCCAGTCACAGAATCGCGGGCTAGCCCATGATGGTCGAGCACGTTCAATCCACAAGTAGAGGGTTCAACTCCAAGGTTCATCAAGGGATTTTTGTCACCCGATACGCCCAATTAACCACCAAAAATAGTTTATTATTAAATATAAAATTAATTAAAATAAGAATAAATTAAATTAAGCAGTTTTCCTGTATCCATCGCCATCATTCGTCAGTTGTCCTGTGTTTACGGCCATTCCTCCCTGATTACTACCGTATCCAACTTGCACTTCAAATTCTACACTTCGTGGTCCACCATATGTCTGTCCACCGGAATAAGTGCCATAATTAGCAGCTGTATCGGTTCCATAATTTGTTGCAGTTCCATAAGTTCCTTGGTTACTGTAGTCTTCTCCATAATTTGTATTCCCATAAGCGGTGGAGTAATCTGTTCCCTGACTTGTGCCAGCAGCTGTTCCATAGTCCGAAGCACCGTAATCCGTTCCAGTAGATCCTGTATAACCCTGACTGCTTGCACCGTAATCCGTAGTTCCAGTTCCAGAATATCCTTGGCTACCGTAATCTGTTGTAGCTCCTTGGGTTCCGTATGAATTTGTACCATAATCGGTCGCAGTTGCTGTATATCCTCCCTGGTTACTGTAATCCATCGTACCATAATTTCCATAATCTGTGCCATAAGTCGATTGCTGGCTACCGTAATCCGCAGTTCCACTTTGGACTGTACCGTACTGATTTTGATTATAATCCGTTGACGATGCACTTGTCCCATAATTACCGTAATCTGTCGCTGTATATCCGTCACTATTTCCATAATCCGTGGTAGCTGCTGTTTCGGATCCATACTGGCTACCGTAATTCGTAGCAGTTGCTCCAGTTTGGGTTCCATAAGCACTTTGCCCATAATCCGTAGCAGCTGCTGTATATCCTCCTTGATTACCGTAATCAGTTCCATATCCAGTAGAAGACGCACTGTAATCTTGGCCATAAGAACTTCCAGTATTACTATAATCCACAGCTGGCTGACTACTGTAATCCGTTCCATAATTTGTACCAGTGGCCTGGTTATTGTAATCCGTCTGGGTCCCGTATTGACTACCATAATCTGTAGCAGTTTGTCCAGCGCTTCCCTGACTACTGTAATCCGTCCCAGCTGTTCCATAAGCTTGATTACTGTATCCAGTATCAGTCGTTGCAGAACCATAAGTTCCCTGGGAACTGCCGTATCCCGAAGTTCCCTGATTACTGTAATCTTGTCCATAATTTGTAGCTTGACTACTTCCATATGTTCCTTGATTACTGTAGGGATCACTTGGAGTACTGTAATCCGTCGCTGTTTGGATCCCGTACTGATTTTGATTGCTGTAATCAGTAGCAGTTGATCCAGTTTGGGTCCCATAGGAATTCTGACTGCCGTAATCTGTTGCTGTTTGACTCCCATACAGATTCTGGCTACTGTAATTTGGGTTACTACCATAACTTGAAGGGTTACTGAAATCTCCACCGCTTCCTTGACTGCTTCCCTGATAATCTTGAGTCCCGTACGAATTTTGACTGCCGTAATCCGTCTGTCCATAAGTACTGGGACTTGGAGTACTGTAGCTCGAATAATCCGTCCCATAAGATTGACTGCCAAAATCACCGGCATTTCCTTGCTGGCTACTGTAATCTGCACCAGTTCCGTAGGTAGATCCTTGGCTGTAATCTTGCCCTCCAGAATAAGAACTTGGAGCCGGGTTATTGTAATCCGTAGATTGTCCCTGACCGGAATAACTGGAAAATGTCCCGCCACTTTGTGACGGCGCCTGACCGCCATAGTATCCAGAATTTGCTGTAGGGTAACTGCCGAATTTTAGAGGCGGTTTACTTGGAGCAGCAGAAGTCACAGGTGGCGGAGCTTCTGAAAACGACAGGAAATAAAAAAATCTGGGGAAAATGTGGAACAGGGCTGCGCGAGTACTCGGATTCGAGTCGAAAAATGGTCCGAATCCGATTCGAGTACTCGACTCGGATTCGAGTCGGACTGATATTTGCGGATTCGGGTTCGAATCGGGTTCGCCATTTTTGGTTTTCAGAGGATTCGGAATCGAATCGGATTCGGTACTTTTAGGGTCCCCGAATCCGAATCCTCAAATCAAATTTCGCGCGGTCGTTGCTCGTTGTTTAGCGGCTGTGTTCTTGCCATGCTGGCGTTACGTAACGCATAATGTAATGTTTTTTATTCTTTTTTTTGCTCATTTTTTGCTTATTATACTGTTCTTTCTGTAATTTTTATGGTTTTCGCATTTATAATTTCGTTTAGAACAATGAAGTGGGACAAATTTTTCAAGAGGCACGCGGATAACTCAAGAAAATTTCGCTTACGTAGTTTTTATTGTTTTGCAGGTATCCGCTGTTTTTTGGACTAGCTGCTGCTTGTCAACGGTGCTAACTAACCATTATTAAAAACCGCGGATACGCCACAAAATATTGATAATAAAATTTGTTTGTTGAGCCCCCTCTTTTACCCTAGGCTTCAGCCAAAAAAGTCGAAAATCTCGACTTGTCGACGCGCTATCTAGTGACGGCCGGTTGTTACCCATTCCCGACACCCGTCTGAAGATATCCCTTCAAGTTATTTCGACGGAAACGGCCCGGCACGCGTCTGGCGTAGCACTGAAATTTCCCATTATAAAATGGTCAAGATAAATGGTGAATTTTCCTCGGATTTTTGAGGGTTTGGCGGAATTTCACATAGACGTCCTTATAGAGGAGATCACGGCGAGCAACTTTGTAATTTATCGTTTTCTTCCAAACCGTCAGCACGACCGACAGGAAGGCAAAATTCGTAAAAGTAGGGGGGTACGAATTCCAATGAGCGGTACTGTATATCTGAAGATTAACTCAAAAGTGAAAGATACTAATAATAATCCGTGATATTTGGCGCTGCTGTTATAGTTGTTATTTTCTTTTCGTTATAATCGTTATGTTTTTGCCAATAATAAAATTGTGTTTTTATAAAAGCCGGCAAATTTTCAAGAAAGACTAGGGATTCGGATTCGAGTCGAAAAATGGGCCGAATCTGATTCGAGTACTCGGGTTCGAATCGGTTTTCGAATCCTACCTTCCGATTCGAGTCGGGTTCGAGTCGGGGTCATTTTTGAGGGGTAGGATTCGACTCGGAATCGAGTCGGTCTTGAAAAACCAGGATTCGCGCAGCCCTGATGTGGAACAATCACGCTTTTTGAAATTTGAGCTTCCCTTGTGGGATCTCGGGAGGAAATTCAAGATTCCAAGCAGCTTTCCCAGCAATTTTTGTAACTTTACTCGAAAAATTCATTAAAATTCATTTTCTGTCTTTTTCAGTTTTCTGTATTCATAATAGTTAAAAAAATTCTAATATATGTGAAAAAGATAAAATTTGTGCTACAGGAAAATTTAGCTACCAAAAATTGGCAAAGCCGAATAATTTTTGGTGTAAAAATGATTTTTTTGAGTTAAAAATTCTATTTACCCGTTTTTCTAGCTTTCTTTCATGTAATTTATTAACTCACTCTGTGAATAACCACCAAATCCCATTGGAACAGCAGCTGGATGAGATTTTGCATTATTTCCAGTCATATAAGGATCACCTGCACGAGAGCTTCCAATTCCGGCTCTATTCAAAGATGCTTGTCCTTTTACGCTGTCAATACTTCCTGTAAATTTTTCTCTTTATATTTTTCTAATTTTTTTACCTTACCATAACTGCCAAAAGTATTTCTTCCTCCTTTTCCTGATCCAGTGATGGCACCCAGATATATTTTAGAGATTTGTGATTCCGGAAGACCACGGTAACCTCTAAAATTTATAGCAATTTTTATATTTTTTTTCCAAATAAAATAATAAAACTCACGTGGCATAAGGATTACCATATCCTTTATCTTCTTCGGCACCATAACGGCGATAAGAAGAGCCATAACCACCAGCTTTGGCATCAAATGGATCTTAAAAATTCGTTTCTTTACTAAAATTGCTCTTACTTCCTCTACTTTTATTATGACTCAATGATTGTACAAGTTTTTTGACATCTTCAACAAATTCTTCTTCCTAAAATATCTCATTTTTCTCGTTTTGTCAACCTACAATAGCCTTTCGGCTTTTTTTCACCTTCGGTTTAATTCTAACAACGGCTGGAAATGGCGTAAGAAGGCTGCCTTGATTGTAGGCGACTGGGCTTCTCTGTAGGGAATCTAATGAATTTTTTTGGACAAAAATTGCCAGTAAAAATTACCATTTGTTGGCTTTTTTAAATCAATTTCTTCTTTAGCTGAGGAATTGTGGCGCTTTTCAGCAACTACAAGAAGAAATAATGCGAGAAGAAGACGTATCTCCATCTAGAAATGGAGAAAATTTTGAAGAAGAAAAAAATGGCTGGTCAAAATGAGATCTGGAGATTTCTCGCAGCTGGCGGCGGCCGTCAGACTCCCGGGCTCGCGACTGGCTTTGTTTTATATTTGGCGACCAATGTTACCGTCGCTTGACAGCTAAACGCAAATAGCCCCAGGAAAATCATGAAGAAAACTGGGACAGGGGACTAGAACATCGTAGATCAGAGAAATTTTTGTCTTTTTATTCTGTAAACAAAACAAAAACTCTTCAACAAACAATGAAATTAACAACATAGTGAGATAGAGAGAAGTGATAACAAAATTAATAAGAAACAAACATTTTTGAAGATCACTTTAGGACTTATTCTGAATCCGAGTCGGAGCTTGATTCTTTCTTGATTTCTTTCTTTGGCTTCTCGGCAGCAGGAGCGTCTTTTTTCTGTAAGAAAAATATATGAAACATTCGAAGAAAGCTTACCGATGAATAATCGTCAAATTTGTGTGTTGCTGGTGTCTTCTCATTAGCTTTTCCAAATTTATCCAGTAGACCTTCCTATAAAAATAAAATATTGAGCGAATTTCAGGAAACCACGAACTTTGATCATTTGTTTCTTTTTGGAAGCAACCGGACCCAAGCCCCACTTCCTCCCGTAGACATCTCGCTCCATGATGACCCGTTTGGATTTAGCAACAACACCATGGTCAACAGAAGCAATTGTTGACGTGGTCATTTGAGCGATAGCTAAATAAAATAGAATACGTAAAAATAGAGGTAAGTTATACCAATGCAGACAGCTTCTCCTTTAGTTGTAACAATGACAATTTCTTGGCCGACTTCAATTCCATTATCATAGCGAAGAATTCCAGGAATTAGAATTTTAGCTCCATAACAGACAGCATTGATCTAAACGAGATGAATAAATTTATGCAAAGTTTCAATAGCTTACAGCACTATCCTTGATTACAACTCGTTTATGTTGCACGAGAAGAGCTTCCAGTGGGCGAACAATGCGGCGCATATAGGTCTCATCCTTCTGGTGATCTAACAAGTACTGAGCATCCAAAATGTCATGCATAGTAACGAGTTGATCATGTTCATCAGTAATACCAGATCTGAAAAAAATAGCAAGAAATGCAAATGTTTAGAAACAAACCTGTTACGGCGAAGTTCTTGCATTTGTCCACCAACACCTAGAAGAAGTCCTAGATGGACACAAATTGTTCGCACATATGTGCCTGATTCGCATTTAACCCTGAAATTAAGAGACTTTTAACGAAAAAGGGCATTACAACTTACCAGAAAATACCCATTTGTTGATCCGAATCATACTCAATAAGCTTGTTTTCATAGACGGTGCGAACACGAAGCTGACGTTTGACTGCTGAGATTAAAGGAGGCCGTTGGAACAAAGCACCCGTTAACTAGAAATCGTTAAATGAGCGCGAACAAGTTGTGAATACCTTCTCTAATGCTTGCTTAATCTTCTTCTCACCATTTACAGGATTGTGCAGTTTAAAAATACACACGTATTCTTTACCAGCTCCTTGTTGAGATTTGGCAAGACGAGTAGTACGATCAATACATACAATAAGGCATCCTGATACCTAAACAAGCAAATGAATAAAGCTCAGCTCAAAATTTTACCTTCGGATCAAGAGTACCACTGTGTCCAGTCTTTTCAGCTCTCAAAATTCGTTTGATCCATGCCACAACTTCATGAGAAGATGGATTTGCTGGTTTGTCAAGATTGAAGAAGCCAGAAGATACGTAGTTTCTAATTTCACGCTTCAATGGTGAACATCCATCCGGAAGTGGTGTATAATGATTTGTGCGTACATTTAGCTTGTCATAATTCTAAAGAATAAAATTAAAATGCTTCAATAGCTTCATACTTTTAGGAGGAGTGGCCATTCCGATGCATCTAATGAAACTTCAGCATTCGATGGTGGAACTTTAAAGTTTCCTTCAGCTTGTTCTTCTCCAAGATCTTTCTTTGAGCGTTTTTCCTTCTTACCCATAGCTATTCCTGAAAATAAGCAAGTAAGTCAAAAAAGATTGCACAGCGAATATTTCAAGACCAAAAAACATGGAATAAACATTCATCAATCATTTTTAGATGCCGTTTTTGATCAAATTTCATATAGCTCCTAAAATCTTGTCTAAATTATTTCAACAGCATGACTCATTGTTAAATTCTTGCTTGTTACGAAATAATGCAGCATTACTCACAAGCAGCTGAAACATAGACAAATCGATAATCAATACTGGCCAATAAAAGCAAGCAAATGAAAAAAATATATTGTTATTTGTATTCGCATTGAAAATTGCGCCAACTTGTTCGGCAGCCCTTCCACGTGTATTGCGGCCGCCACGCAGACTTTTCCCGCCCTTTCGCCATTGCCGTGCATTCGAAACTCAGTTCCTTTCTCCTCATTGATCAGTTTGTTTTTCTCCATATTTCAGCCATTCTTTTCGCAAATTTTTTATTCGTTCCATTTTGAGTAGCGTCTATTCATACTTCTAAATTAGTACCAGCTCTTGAAACCGCATAAATTGAGCTATGTTTTCATTTTATTGATGGTAAACGTAGCTGTTGCATCACTCTTGATCTTATGATTTTTTCTTCATGTAAACACATCCACAAAGCTTATTTTTAGATGGCATCTGGTGATGGAATTCCTACTTTCAAGCTTGTACTCGTCGGTGATGGTGGTACTGGTAAAACCACATTCGTAAAGCGGCATCTCACTGGAGAATTCGAGAAGAAATATGTTGGTATGTCTTATTTTGTGAATGTTAGATGATCTTTTTCTTTTAGCAACCCTCGGAGTAGAAGTCCATCCTCTCGTCTTCCACACCAATCGTGGACAGATCAGATTCAATGTATGGGACACGGCTGGTCAAGAAAAATTCGGTGGTCTCCGAGATGGCTATTATATTCAAGGTAAACTATCACTTCGACTTTAGCTTCTATCTAGCATTACTAATTTTAATATAAAAAAGCATTACTAAATAAAAAAACTAAGAAAAAACAACGCCAATTTGGTTCTTTTCAGGGCAGTGTGCCATCATCATGTTCGACGTAACTGCCAGAGTCACCTACAAGAATGTCCCCAACTGGCACAGAGACCTTGTCAGGGTCTGTGAGAATATCCCAATTGTTCTCACTGGTAACAAGGTTAGCTCTCATCTCTTTGAAATTAATTCAGAATTTCCTTTTTCTCCGATAAACTTCTTTGTTTCAGGTAGACGTCAAGGATCGAAAAGTCAAGGCCAAGACTATCACCTTCCACCGCAAGAAGAACCTTCAGTACTACGACATTTCGGCCAAGTCGAACTACAACTTCGAAAAACCCTTCCTCTGGTTAGCTCGCAAACTTTTGGGAGATCCAAACCTTGAGTTTGTCGCCATGCCAGCTCTGGCTCCACCTGAGGTAACATTTCATTACATTTTGAAATCATCGTTTATGCAATAACATTTTATTGATTGATGTTTTTCAGGTTCAAATGGATCCCACAATGGTCGCCCAATACGAAGCCGATCTACGAGAAGCAGCCGACGCTGACCTCCCAGATGATGACGACGATCTCTAAGGCTGTTCACACCTACGGTTGTTTTTTAAATGTTTCTATAATTTAACATGTTTGATGCGCTTTTGTCCTTAAAAATAAACTTTGTGAAATTACATTATTTGTTTTGTACGTAGATTGAGCAGAAATGGGTGGTCCATAATTTGGGTAGTTTGTCTGCAGCTCGCCGCACAATTCGGACATTTTTCCCGCATCATCCGAAAAAAATTTTCCATCCGCTGACATTGTTTTTTCACGTCGTCGATATTCTGCTTTTTTTGTGTTTTCCCTAGGTCTAACCGTCACAGGATTTTCTCGTCGACCCCATCTACATCCACCGTCAGAGTCTGACTCGGACTGACGCAAGCTGAGGGTAAAATATTTATTCAAAATACGTTGATATATGATTTAAAACATCCATCATATACTCCTTAATCTGGAGATCACGGCAGACAAGAACTTGGAGAAGTCCAGACGCATCGAAGGGGATTCTCGAGTCGATGAAGTAGTCGAACCAGTGCACCGCTAATTGGTCGATGTGGTCCCATGAGGCTTTGTAACCAACACAGAATTGCTGAAAGGCGACGACATGGAAATATTCTAGATTATATACCTGGCGATAATGTTCCATAAGGAAGGCGCAGCCGTCGCTGGTGAAGAAAACGAGACCTGTGGACTGAAAATAGGATGGGATCGATTGCCGGCTCCGGGTTAAGACTTTCCGTTGTGCTTTGGCTCTCAACGGATCGGATCCGGGTACCCAAACCCGCGCTAGAGTTCCCCGTTTGGATCCGGATCGGATCGGGTCTAACACGAAAAACGAGCATTTTCCAATAAAAAATTCAAAACTCTAATAGGCGCCGACGCTTACGAGTGCAATCCCTGGAACCCCAATCTTAGGCTTTCTTTTAAAAAACTCACGTCGCTGGTTTTCAGAGGCCATTTTGTCAACTCCGAAAGCTCATCATTATCCAAATAACTGCATTCACGATTGATGGGCAGATGAAAATGTTTCAAGTGCCCATCTCCAGTTATCCACTTCTGAAAAGTCAATAAGATTTAGAACTCTCGGCCCAGATGTACAAAAGCAGGTCAAACGACTTTTTAGCGATCAGTTGCATTATTACCGGTCAATCAGGTTCCAGCTATTTCATGCGGTTTTTCACCATTCTTGTTAAAATTCAGAGAACTCTAGGCACAGGATTTCCCACTACTTTTGCAAGAAAATGTCATGGTCTCCTCTGAAGCCTCTACTCCTGAATTTTCTTCTCGCAGACTTTTTATAAACTAAAGAAACCAAATTTGGGATACGCCCTAGTTTCGCGAGCGAAGCGAGCTGGGGTGAGTGAGATAGTTCCGGGTCTGGAAAATTTTGGATCCGGAGATCCTATCCGGAGTCCGGATCCGGTTAGGGCATAATAAGCAGAAAATTGTTTGTATCCGATCCGAAAACGGATCCGATCCTGTCATTTTTCGAGGATCCGGACAATTAATAACCCAGAGTCCCCTGTGGGTCTATTCCCAAAGAATAAGGAGGTAACCTTGATAATCGATGCAAGTGAATAGATGTCTTCCTGGACAATTCTTTCAATGTGGACATGTTCAAACTGCGATAGGATTGCGGCATAATCAGTCGGTAGATAATCGCAATATGATGTGTATATATATCTGCATCCCTGAAAAATAAGTTGATAAAAAATTCAGAGATGAAATGTCGTCCTCAATCGTGGACACCATACGAATAGAGTTTTCATTATTATATTTTTTACTCTGGAACGTTGGCAACTGTAGAGTTCGAGGCAACAACACCAATATTTACCGTAGTTGCCAATTCCCTAATGAAATCAAAGGGGAGAGGCCTCTGTATCCCAATTTCTCGATCCTCATGGTAAATAGTTTTCATGGAGAAAGAAGAAGCTTTACAATCCCGGAATAGCTTCATAACATCAAATTCATCGGTCAATCCATTTTGAACTACAAGCTTGTGCGCTTTTATGTTGACATTTTCCATGTATTGAATGAGATCCACCTGGAAAAGATTCATGTTTCCAAAATTTGAGCTCGAACAAATGCTCAAAACTCACTCGATGAGATCTCAATTGTCCTCTTAGTACTGGAGCACATTTCTAAAACTTTATTATTCTGTCTTCAGTCCTTTCTTACCACTAGTACATAATCAAACAGGGCACAGTCCATTTGATTTGGGTTATCTATATCAACCATTCCATATCGACAATCCGGTTCTAGCGATAGCCATCGAGGCACATAATACTGAAGAAAGACATGGAATTAAAAAATTGGAGTAGATACGGTATCATAGAGGCAGATCAGGAAAACCTCCAGTGATCCTACAGGAAAATATAATTTTTGGGTATGTGCCATTTCGTTGACCATGCGGCAAGCTCGACGCATTCTGCAAGCTGTTTTGAAATCCATCTGAAAGCAGTTATGTGTCAGGCAGATTAATAAGTTACCTTTCCCAAAATCTTGACGACATTGGCATAAGGGATCTGATAGAAGGGAATCACAGCTGTCATCTGGAAGAACAACAAATGGAAGGGTATAGGAACTTATTGATTTATGTTGCAAGCATGAGTGGAAAGCTCAATTTTTGACATTTAGCTATTTAGCGCACTTTAATTCAACGAAATCGATTGAGAAATAAGCGAGATCTGACTAGGGTTGTCAAAATTCGGGCCTAGGCCCGTCAGGCCCGGTCAATGCCCAAATGTCCGATACCCTGCCGTCGACCCAAAACAGTCAACTCATGGAAACATCAGAAAAATTCCGGATATTTATTCAAAATGATACGAGGATATATGGTTTAAAAATGACAGCATATACTCCTCGATGTCCATATCCTGCCTGGTGAAGATGTCGAAAAGGCCGGACGCGTCGATGGGGATTCTCACATCGACGAAATAGCTGAGCAAATGTAACACAAACTGGTCGACCGTGTGCCAAGAAGCCTTGTATCCTGCACAAAATTGCTAAAAAAGATCTTCATAAGAATATGTTGGACTGTACCTGAGATTCCATTAGGAAGGCGTAGCCGTCGCTGGTAGAGAAGACAAGACCGGACGACTGAAAGAGGATGTCAAGTTCGGGTTACTGTCATTGAACTCGAGTAGCTGCCCCGGACCTCATATGGAAACAGATCAGGCTAGTTTGACATCAATAATCATCATTATCTCTTGACACAGCTGTCAAACAAACAACATCGAACAATGAGGCGTCGACACGACTTGACTCGACACAAAAAATTAGTGTCGATGTCTAGTCAACTCGAGTCGAGCTGGTGCGATGGTGTCGATATCGACAAGTCGATGTCATGTTGATTGTGTCGAAGATGTGTCACAGTGTCGATTCGGTATTTGCCGTGTCGGCGAGCTATCCTACTTGAGTAGAGGTAGCCGCACCACCCGTAAATTCTCGGTAGTGGCATGGCCTCCGCGAAGTGTTGCTCGATGTTCAGGGGTATTATACCGGATCATAAATGGCCTAAGTTGTGATAAGAAAAGCGCGTCTATTCAAATTTGAATTTTCAATTGTCGTTTGCCCAAATTTGTTTACATTTCTTTTATTTGCCCGTATTTTCGCTCATTTCCTGCAGAATTATTTATTTTTCAATTTTAAAACCGTCTTTCCCGTCTCTGTCGACTTCTCTCCCACCCGATCTTGGATTAGACTCACATGATTCGTCTTGAATTGCCATTTTTTCAGCTTTGAAAATATCTCGCTCTCGATGTAGATGTTTCCACAATAAACAGGCAGGCAGAAGTGGACTAAAGGCACGTTACCACTTATCCAGAGCTAAATAAAACGTGTAACAAAACTGTAGCCCAATGTTAGCTTCGGAAAACAGTCGGGAAGAGTAGACTACTTTCCTTGTACTATTACAAAATAGAACCTCGATGATCGAATAGAGAGAATATGGATCTTTCTCAACGATGCTATCTATGCGGACATATTCGAATTGCGACAGGACATCGGCATAATCAGCAGGTAGATAATCGCAGAACGACGTGTATAGCTCTCGACATGACTGAAAGAGTTGGATTAAATTTTTCTAAATAAGGCGGTCGACAGGGCGGACCTTTTGGATCACTAAGCAACCAGCTCGAAATAGAGGCAATTCTAACATATCAAATTTGCCCAATGCCACCGCCCATGGCATACCACTTTTTCGGCTTTGATGCGCATTTCCTTGGACGATATCTTCGTTCTACCATGGACTATTTGAATAATTTAAAGACCTCATGAACGAGGAGATCCTAACCCTTCTTATAAGCCAAATATTATGGGATTTATAACTGGTGGAAGCATAGAGTAAAAGTGCTCTTTACCGCCTATTAACCGTGACTTCAATGGCGTGGCGAGTCGGTCCAGCCGCGTAAACTTTGCTCTGCCATGTACTCGTCAGGCACGCATTTTTTCTCTATCCTATCGCTGTCGGATTATTGGAGATTTTGACTGTAAGGATCTCATGCTCTAATGGAAATTTGCTAAATCCTTTCCGACAGTAAACAATCTTACTCGCCACCCAATTCTCGAAAGCTGCACGGCATTCTTGTCAAAGGGGCGACCCCGGCTTTTCTTGCGGCGCCATTTCTTTTGGCTGATGGCCTTCCATTTTAGGCGTTTAGGCTTATTCGGCTGTAAACGTCAAAAATCGCGCAGTTTGACAAGTATGCCGCACGACTTTCAACCGCTAAAACGTGAGCTGTAATTATGGCTTACCTCACAAGCCAATTGCCTGATGATATCCATAGATAAAGGCCTCTCTGTTCCAATTTGTTCGTCTTCATAATACATTGTTTCCATAGAGAAAGAGGAGGCTCTACACTCCCTATACATCTTTATAACATCGAATTCATCGGCTAGCCCGTTTTGAATTATAAGTTTTGGTCCTTTTATCCTGGCGGTATTGATATACTCAATAAGATCAACCTGTAACAGAATCGCAAGACTATTTTGCTTTATGAGAAGTGTCGTGTAACTCTTTGGATATTTTTATCCATCGATTGTCGGTTTTCAATCTCAGGGGCGATCGGGCTTGATCAGCAGGGACGCGTCCTTTTTGCTTAATGGATAGTGAATGAATTTGAGTGATTTTTGAAAATCCGCGTCCCTGCTGATCAAGCCCACTCTACCATCGAGATTTTAAACACAATTTCCGTTTTTCAAAAGAAAACGCGGGCCCATTTGGGAAGAACGACCCAAAACTTTTGCCATCTTTCTGTCTGCATGGAGGAAAACTCACACGAAATTGCTGAATTTCTCTTGTTTTTGAAGGAGCGCATTCCTAAAATATAGGTTTCCAACCGTAGGATATCAGATTTACCACTTTTATACTGTCAAATTGGGCGCACTCTATTCTACGTGGATCTGGAATTCTCATCATTACATCCGGATGACCTGGGTAGAGCAATTCCCACCTAGGACAACAATACTAAACGATGGATATAATCTTCTAGTAATAATAGATCACATTTTCATATAAACAAAACATGAACGTTATCCGATTTTCTACTGGGAATTTCAGTTTCTGGGCCTTTGCGCGGACCATTTCATCAATATTATGGCATGTTTGACGCATCCTGCAAGCGGTTTTAAAGCTCATCTGAAAAGAAACTTTTCAAAATATGGCAGTAAAAATGTACCTTTCCCAAAATCTTGACGATGTTGTCATAAGGAATCTGATGGGAAGGAATAACTGCTGCCATCTGAGAGAACAACGAATAGAAGTGACTTGTACAGGAACTTATTGATTTTTTTTTGCAAGCGATTAGCAAAATCAAGGCACGATTATAGCAAGAAAACGCAATCCAATCATTGGAAATGTATTGATTTTCCAAGGATCTAAAAAATTGATGACATCTCAAAACATCTCGAGTCGAGATTCTAGACAATACGGTAATTGCATCTTCCATATTGTCAAGAATCCTTTGGTCAACCTGGTTTTACGAATCCGAGGCTTCTAATTACAGGACCGGCACTCTGACCACAGGCGCGTCAACCGTTCCCCCCATTAACCCTTGCAATACCATTACACGAGCTGATCACAAGTCGATCCGCCAGCCGTTGCCCACAATACTTCATTGCAACCCATCCAGTTTCAGAGAAAAATATAATTGAGATCATCTTTATTTGTATTAATCACATGCAGAAAAAAAAGGGAGAAATATGTCTACATGACCGTGAATACGCCATTATCATATTTCGCCGTTTGTCCTGGCGTTGGTTTCATGCTCAATGGGACTAGCCTCTTGTAGAATAATGCCACGAGAATGAAGGCTATTGAGAGGGTGCACATTTGTACGACAATAATCCATTGGTAGCCAGTTTCTTGGAAAAGATACGTGGCCAGGACCGGTGCCACAAATTGGGCGACTGATCCACCGAAGGAGTACATTCCCTGCATGTAACCCTAAAATTACTTGATTTTATGATTTAGAGGGATGCTTACCTGTGGCCTGGGACCAAGAATATCGGTGTAAAGGGACGCTGAAGGCGATCCAATGAAGGGAAAGGCGACTCCGAAGAAGATTATGAAGGCGAAGAGATAGAGCCAAAGAGGAACACGGACAGTGTGCTCACACCAAGAATAGCTCGGATCACAGCCGCCAACTTGAGCAGAAGTCATATTAGCAGGGATTAGATCCAAAGGACCCGGGTAGAAGGGCCACGCGTAGGTGCAAATGTGATACGCCATGAAGACGATAATTCCAAAGATGATTTGCTTCCTTTTGTCACTGAAATTTGCCGTAAAATCATGAATACTTGCTCGAACTCGTGAATTTAAAGGTCAAGATTCGATCCCCATGAAAGTAAAAACTTTTTTGGTTTTCTTCCCTCCCTTTTTCCATCATAAATTTCCTTTTTTTTGCAGAAAATACTCACATTGTTCCAACTTTTGTGTATCCAATTAGGAAATTCATGAAGACGGAGACAATACAGGTGACTGATTCCAAGATACCGTTGTATAAAATGGATTTGGAATCTTTCCAGTCGTACATGGCTGTGGAAAGAGGAGTTGACAGCCTGAAAAGTTCGTAGTTTTTTGAGAATACTGTGGTTTTGCGTGGAATGGAGCTAGTAATCTTTCTATCGGGCTAACACGCTCGCCTGGGATGCAACGGCCCCGGTTAAAAAATAAAAGATTGCTTTCTTATCTCTTTCTTTGGACCATTTCTAACTTTTTTTTCGATAAAACTTTTAATATTACAGTATTTTCTCTGCGGGACCCAAGAATAAAATAGAGTAAAAAACTAACACTTCAATATTGGTAGAAATCATGCAAGAGCAGACCCACAGCCAGATGCAGACAAGTGCCGGAGGTAGATCGTACGTCGGCATGACCACATTTTGATCTAAATTTGGGATTTTCGTAGATTTTTTAGGGGAAAGATACCATCTTGTTCACTTTCGTCAATGATTCCAGCATAAGTTTCACTGAAGACGGTCCACATTATGAAGCAGGAGACGAGGATTACGATGACCATGAAATATGGCGGAAGAGTGTACATGTCAATTTTGTAGCCGGCCCACACCCAGCCATCTTCGATTGGGGTGAAAGCTGCCTGAAATGAGAGATTTTTGTTGGATTTTCAATTATTTTTATAAAATCTTTCCAAAAGAGATAAAACAGAGTAATTTCTAGTATTTTCAGGGCTAAAATCCGTATTTTTTCCATTCTTACCTGAATAACTGGGCCCAGAGATAGTCCCAGTACCCATCCGGCTGTACTATAACTGATGGCTGTCAGTTTATCCTTGGGTACAGCTGCCATCGCCGCGTAAGCTCTCAACACGGCAATTGAACCGGTACCAATTCCAATGACGAGCCGAGATCCGACCATGATCCATTTCGTCCCTGTAGGGAATAGTGGCAGCAAGGCGTAGAATATTTGTCCTAAAAATGGTGACTATTCTTTTTTCGGGGACTGCAGTACTCACCAATACTGGAGATAACGAGTCCACAGACTGTTGGCACTGTGACCGACATCGTTTTTTGATTCCACCAACCGAAAATTGGATTGGCCTGAAAGGATATCATATATTCTGGCCTTTAAAGAGAGATTTTTAAGGTTACTGTAGCGATTGTGAGCGTAAACAGCGGACGAAGGTTTTCTAGCAACAATGCGTTGAAAACATTCAAAATCGCTCATTTTCTCGCGTTTTCTGGGATTTTCATAACTTTTAATTAAAAGGATATTCATAGTCAACACTAAATTTCCATATTTTTGAAACCGAAATCAACATGAAAAACTTACAATAGAACATCCTAATGACGAAGAAGCCACCACCCATCCAACGAAAGAAAAGGAAGCCTTTGGATCGAGCTGAAAAAAGCCATTTTATCATTAAAAGTCAAAAGAAGCATAGATTAGATTACGGTAGTCACATATCAATCGAGGAAGTTTTCTGCTTTGCCCCCAGTCAGCAGGGGCCATTTCGGTTCAGACAGATCGCAGCTGATAAGAGAGGCTTGAGGCTGGGACGCGGCGGTCAGATGTTGGGAAAATACTAGAAGCTAGTCTGTCTATGTTTAAAAAACAAACGGTATTATTATGTGAACTTGTTTTGGGTGACGGAACGGCAGCACGTGGGACGGGACGGGGTTACCCATGGAAAAATACGCAGGATATTGGCAAAAATTCGTTAGTAAAGCCGAAGATTCGTATCTGGGTTAAAAAATTCGATGCGCTAATCGCTGGACTATGGGCCAGGATCTCGGGTTACGGACGCGTTACCTGCGCCCAGAAAATTACCCTGGGACCAGATCATCCAGAAACTTTCCCAGACATCCGTGGTACCATTCTACCTTACCCTGTACCAGCTGGAAGCAGCTCAGTGCGCTCAGAAGAGCCATTAAATGTTTACATGTCTTATTTTCTACCCAATTATTTGTATTGAGTCATACGCGTCAGTAGAAACAGTGTGCAAGCGGAAATGATGGTAGTCGACTTTTTATCAGCTGTGATTATTTTTAAAAACAGTCTGCTGCGCTGCTTCCAGCTGGTACCGTAGGATGTCTGGGGAAGATTCTGGAAGTCCTGGTCCCAGGGTAATTTTCTGGACGTCTTACGCCCAGAAATTCTAGACCATGGCTTAGTGCATAGGATAGAAGCGCACCGTATTTGTAATCCAAAGGTTGGGGTTTGACAAGATGATTTATTCCAATATTTCTGCGCCCAGCCTGCCTTCTATTTTTCGGGAAGCTTCTGTCTGAACATCTGACAGTGTCCCTGGTTATCAGTAGCGCTTCCCCCTTTCGGGTACATCCCGGTGCAATGGGGGCAATTGATTACACTTTTTCCTGGTGATAGTTGAGAGGTTATAGATGAGGTAGCTGGGAGGTTAAAATCTATTTTTTGGATATTTCGGTAGTAAATTTCAGCCTCTACCCAGTTTAGCAGGTCCCAGGTTCCCACCACGACTTTTTTTCTTTTCGTGCTAAAACCCACCTCATTTAAATATGGCCACGTAGACATATAATATATCGACATTTGTAGCCCAATTATGAATTGCATATAGATCGAAACCCAGATCGATCTCCATGGCGTCACTCGCTCATTTAAATTGATCCTGAAAATTGGAAATTACCGTAATTATAACCACCAATTTATTTACGAAATCCTTTAAAAAACTCACTTTTTTCCTGGTAAACTGATGACACTGCTTCGTCGACTGCTTGGCGCAACTGGAACCACCATTTTTCTCCAACTGGCTGTCTAGTTGTGGTTCTTCCTGTGGTGATAGACGGTAGCTGTGATTTATTGCTGTCTGAGGTAGGCGAGAGGTAAATAATGGTTTCTCCGCCTCCGCGATAAGAATTGAAAAAGTGCCTTCGATGTGAGAAGAGCGCTGGTTATCAGCGAGCGACAAAGAGCTTTTATAGAGGGTCGACTACTGGCCAAAACTGATTAGAGGGGGTCGCCTGGGGGCATGAAAAACCCTAAACGCGATCATTTTTAGAGGTTTGAGGGGGCAAGGATCAAACAGGTGATAGCCTTTTATGGTCGGGAAAAGAGTGCCTCTGTCCTGGGGACAAAGAAATCGGAAGAAGAGGCCCCAGATGACGGGCAAGGGGGACATGCACTCCGCACTTCTTCGACAGCCAATCAGAGGTGGCGTGAACTGGGTGCGGAGGTGCACGGCAAAAGATCAGAGCTGACAGCGACTGGACTCGTCGATAAAAATTAAAAGAGAAAAGAAGAAAACAAGAAAGTCACAAGAGTAGGCTCGCTGAATCACTGGACTCCTTTATTCGTCTTCACTATTTATAGAGACTGTTTTGGGAAAATAGGAGCCCCGGACCGTCTAGCCATTACGCTCCCATTTTCTGTTGACTGGGAATTACAGTCGTTTTTGCAGGATTATAAACTAAATTAGAATTAGAATTTTTTAGAATTTTGACCGTATTTTTGGATAATTTTATTAGCCCAATATTATAGACTGAAACTCTCCAAAGTTACACCGAAAATGCACTGATCCGGATGAATGCTCTGAGTTTCTCTATTTTTATTAGCCTTTGGTATGTTTTTTCCTGCATTTTCTTAGAATTTGTCTTATTTCCTAGTATTTTGGTAGACCTCCAAGAATTAGAAAAAAGGCAGGTAACATTTATCAAAAATAGCCAATTCTACGAGATTAGCCGCCTGGGGCAGCCGTAAAACTTGTGCAGTTGGCTTTTGGAGAGCCATTTACCGTAGTCCTCTTCCGATTGGAATATTTCCTATGTAAAAAAATAATATAAAAGGCTTTTCAAAGGAGTCTCGAAGGATCTGCTGAGTAAATCCTTCATATTCGAGGATCTCTTTGGTTTATAGGCCAAACTTTTTAAATTTCCATATTTTATTTCTGGCCATCTATTTTTGAACTTTTTACTGCCATCAGGCTAGTAAACAACTCTCCTGGGCCAAAGATTTCGCGAAACTTCTTCTCTTCCCAACCTGCAGATAAGAATTTATGTTCATCTAGCCCCCCCCCCTCTTCCTCTGACGTGTTCTGCTCTCCCCCCTTTCCTAATGAGCACACACACGCGACCCACGACTGTCAACAAAAACCAACTGATTAAAAATCAATCTGATTGCCTATTTTTATTCAAAATTTAAAAAAAAATTGGAGGATCACGTACAGAAATTACAAGTTTTGGCACAGAACTTCTTCTTATGGGCGGCGTCGTAGCCAGGATTAGAGCAAAATCCTCGTTGATTCCATTGGGCACAGCTGAAAGCAAACTTGTATTTCGGGTAAACGGGCGCCGAGAATTTCGGGCGCGTTCCTGGCCAAGCTAGAATCCCTTACCTAGTCGCCTCATCCTCACAGAGCACTGCCCCACAGGTATTACACGTCTTTTTACATATCCGATGCATTAAACTCGACCATTTTGGATGCGTACATCTGTCCACATTTTTCTGACAATCATCTGCTAGATCTGCACAGATTCCTGGAAATACAAGATAAAAATTGGAGCAAAATAGAATTTCCTGTTGGTTCTGTTCCATTATTTGGACAGCGATTGCACGTCGATGGACATTGTTTTGTCATTTGATCATAGTATTCGACGGAGTTACAAAATTTCTGAAAAAAATGGCGATTACTGTAGGAAAGTGGTGGGCATAGCGAACCGATTAGAAAATCGGACTGTTCAGCGGGGATTTTAAGGATAAGGCTTACCTGCATAGATGCACAAATAATTGTATCTTCCTGATCATTACACATATTCGCATTTTTTACATCACATTTTCCACAAGTTGCTGGGCATTTTTCCTTCATAAATTGGCCCCAAGTAGTCGAATTGCATTGACTGGCTAGGGAAGTGCAATTCAAAATTGTATCTGGCTGAGGATTATTACAGGAGAAAGAGTCGCAGGAGCTGCAGGTAACTAGGCAATCCTTTAAAAATTTGAATTTAATGGAAAGGGATGCCTCTTACCATAAGCATCGGTCGATATTCTAAATTTAAGCAATTTTGTTTGTCTTCAAAAATTGAAGCACAACGATCTTCTCGGGTATTTTGGATGCAATCTTCTTTACCAGAAACAAATGAAACGTAGAAAAACAAAATAACCTGGAAAATTGTTTGGTTTATGGGGAAAACTTACAGCAAAAAAGGACCTAATCATTCTTTGGACAAATGGCGAAGGAGGAAGAATAATGAGATTTTATCCAGAAACAGGCAGCTGTATCCATAAATTGTTATTCAATTGACAGAGGAGACAGAGAGACGTCTTTACCATTTGGCAGTAAATAGACTGTAGACAGGGAAACGTCACAATAAATATGGACAGAGAATGGCGATAAGCAACAGCAGGAACCAAGGTTTTTTAACCAGATTCTACCATCAAATTTCACAGTCATTTTGCCATCTGGATACTGGCAAAATTCTTCGGAAAATCAGCCGAATCAAACCTGCCTTTCAATTACAAATTCAGGTCGAGTTCGTCGTAGTCCTACTCCTCCTCCGATTCTTTTGCAGCTGTTTGCACTTCCCATAATTCGCCGAAATCATTTTTTGATATTTTTTCGCAGTTTCTGTCACTTTATTACCATGAAAAATACAAGATTTACACAATATTTCATCGTCAATCGCTTCAGATTGGAGCTATTCTTCGCGGTTTTACGGCTATCGTTGTGCTCTGTCGTCTTTCTTCCAGGGCAAAAATCCGTGTCGGTTCTTCTCGCTCATATGTGCACTCTGGAGGGAATAGCAATAATTTTGCGACGCTTCGGAGGTACGAATTTGTGTACAACAGTAGTCCAGCAGTTATTGGACTATTCCTTAAAATTTGGCTGTTATTCGGACTGTAAAATGACGTACAAATGGAGAAAAATTGTCAAGAAACAGTAATACAGCTGGCGTTGCTCTTCCTCGTATTCTGGTAAGAAAACAGCTGCAAAGCCACCCAGGGTGACGCAATTCAGCACGGTGTTTATGATGGAAACATGGATCAGAAGCTGCATTCTATCAATAACTCAAAATTGACAACCACCTTGGTATTCCAAATATTCGCCTCGGCTTCAGATCTCAATTTTCTTGCGTTGAAATCAGTCCGCTTTAGGATTTTTCCATAATATGTGAGGGTATTACGGTAGCAGATGAAAATAATCTGGAAAAGGTCGGATAATTGCTATGCGTCGATTAAATTACCACAGCTCCAAGAAACATGGACCCGGCACCGATTGCAGCAACAGTTGACCAAGGAACGTAACCTGTAATTTTTCAAATGCAAAAAAAAAGAAAACCGCAACCAGAAGTGCATAGGGCAGAACCATAGAGACCGAAACAGACGGCAAAAGTGAAGATATTGACAGAAACTCGGTAATCCGGATCGGCTTCGTAGTCACGGATACACCAACGGGCATGCAGACGTTCTAATCCGATCCAGAAGACACTGAAATTGGCGGATATTGCAGAAATATTGGTAGAAATCCTTTTGGCAACTCGGGTATTTGAACCAGGGAATTTTACATTGAGAGTCCAATCCAAAGGCCGTGGGTTAGACTCCCTGGGTTAATCCAGGGATTTTTGCTAATAAAATGAGATCCAAGCCCATAACTTACCTGGTAAGAACCAAAATGAGATAATATCCTTGGACGAACGAACAGAAGATAACAATTCCTAACGAAGGTGGTCGTACATCTAAACTCCAGATTTTTCTGGGTCCACTGCAAATTTTATTGACCCTGATGTACCAGATAATATCCCTGAATCAGGATGATAGCTGTCCTAGCAAGGAGAAATAACACAAAATGGATGATATAAAAGTAAGACAGGTACTGAAATTTGGCTTACTGTAAGAATTTTTAGTCCCTGACCTTGATCACATCATTAAGTCGAGTACGACGTGTAATTTTTGCGTAAATGATAGCCAGCAAAAATTCCAAAGCAACAATGATAAACTCCGCCATAAAAGACAAATCGAATTCATCGGAATTCTTAGGTGTTATGAAGAAAATCTTTGGATCTGGTGGTTTCATTGTCGATGGACGAACAAAAGGAAATTTCTTGTCACTCAACAACGGCTGCATTCGTAGGAATTATACCTGAGGAGGGAAATGCCACCAGATGGCTGGCTTCCAGCTAACGAAGTCTTGAGGTCAGCGCTGTAGTCGCTGTGCTGGGAAATTATATAAAATCCGTGTAAACAACTGTGAATGAGGGTGCATAGGGTCGACACAAAAATACAGGGAAACTTTTTGGTTTTGACAGAAATCTTGGGGTTCGAATTCGTGAGCTTTGGTTTGCAAACCCGGCGGCCTAACTGTTAGGGGCGTGTCAAAGTATCCAATCTTTGCACGATCGTGGACCTGTACAGCCAAAAAAAAGTGACTGCCCTGGAAATTTACCAAAATACCGTACTTCTACCATGAGTGACGTGTAATTTCCCCTAAAATCGGTGCCAAACTCCATTTACCTCGAAACTGCAAGCAAAGTTCAATTTGTCAACTTGTGCGCTTTCCTTTTCTGAAAAATTTTAGTTGCTTGGAGATTGTTAATTTAATCGGATTGCGTGTGTACTTTTGTCCTGCGCACAGGAGCAACAATGACCTCGAAATTTTATTAGCTGCAGGCCGGCACCTGGTGACATTTCTATTTTCTGAAGTTGGACTCCTACCGCCAGTTATGCAGCTCTTTTATCTAACTCAACGGAATTGGGATGAGTTCAATATTTGGTTCAAAGTGGAGCTACTCATCCTTTTTCTTGATTACCCGCTGATAATCGCGTACATAATGATAATCCGTCGAGTTCGCTGCCATCTCAACATCAAAGTGAGAATTTGGACATCTGTCATAACATTTCCAGGTTTTGTCTTTCTTTTTGTGCCTTCAATTTGCCTTTTATCTCACAACCCGCGTGGCAATTCTCGCTATTCAGAGCCAATATTTAATCAACCATGGTAAGCAGTCAAAATATTAGCAGAATCCAGTTAAGATGATCTATTCCAACCGACTTATCTCGTAGTGGGATGCACTCTCTTCCAAGGATACTACTTTCTATTGATCCTGACATCGTAAAATGCTTTTATTTTGGGTTTAAATAAAAATTCCAGGATTTTCTGGCTGTCCATAGAACGATTATTGGCCCGCTACTTTATTGAAGACTACGAGGCGTCTACAAGACTTTGGATTCCTGCTGTCATAGTTACCAGTGCAACATTGATCTGCGGAGTCGGGTCTGCTGTTTTTATCTTTGGTTAGTTTCATTTATCGGAAGGTGTAACAGTCGACTGGTCATGTGGCCCACCGGAATGCAGGATCACACATGGTCGAGACTCCAGGCCAAAATTGATCCCCAGAATCCGTGGCGCACCTATAGAGGAGTAGCTAACACGCCTGATTTGCAGCCCAGTGGTCCCGGATTCAATTCCTCGGATTTACCACAAAAAAATTTGCCACTACTTGTGCACCAAAAACTCTCTACAATTTTTCCTTCAGAATGGGTTCCTTGGTATGCACTTGTCAGTCTCAGTCTTCTATTCATGTTCTCGGGAATCGTGGTAATTTAATCGCCACGTAGCAATCATTTCCGACCTTTTCCAGATAATTTGTCGTTGTTACCGTACCACCGTTGCTTACTACGAGGATGCCAAGAAGCAGAGTGGCTTTGATGCGCAGAAAATAAAATTTCAGGCGGAAAAGAGTATATGGAGTACTAATGTAAGCGCATTTTACTGGCACTGACAAATTTTAGCTGGTGAGAAGCAGTTCGATCGTCGCAGTGAATCTCAATTTTGCTACTGTAATGGCTTTCCTCGCTGTTTATTTGCCTCCTTATTGTGATGAAACTCGACAGCTTTTCTACTGTTTTTTGACCGTGTTCATAGCCCTGTGAGTAGGGTTGTGCGCGGGCCCAAATCGGGCCCTGAATTCTGCCGAGAAAAAATGCGTCTGGGGCGTGTCTGGAATAATATTTTTCATACTTTTTGCTATCATCTGATAGAGCAGACGATGCGCTAATTTTTGATATGCTTCTGGTTTGATTTTGTTCGTGTGCGTTTTCAGTAGAAGCGCGAGGGGCCGATCGGGCCGACGGGCCGGCCCGGCCCGGCCCGATTTTGGGCCCGACCATGTTCTCGGGCTTCTGGAGAGCGAATAAATAAAAATATTCGCACAGCAAGCATATCAAAAATTAGCGCGTCGTCTGCTCTATCAGACGATATCAAAAAGTACGAAAAATGTTGTTCCAGGCGCGCCCCAGACGCATTTTTTCTCGGCAGAATTCAGGGCCCGATTTGTGCCCGCGCACAACCCTACCTGTGAGCTTTATTTCTTCATTTTCAAAGCAAATTTTTTTAGAAACAGCCCACTAATGACAGTTGCCGGTCTCTGCTTCAATCCATATCTTCGACAAGTGACCAAATCCATGTTGTGTCCAACCCAGTGGAAATATAAAACACAAATGCCCAGGGGAAGAATCTTCGCCAGGCAGCCACATCAAGAACCGCCACCGGAGAACTTCGCCGAGAGGGCGGAAATCCAAATGAGAGAATTTGTAGCCAGGGCTGAATAAGATACTCGATGAATATTTAAAATGAGCACGTTATTTATTGGCATAAACATATTTCCAGCTCTTAGAAAATTTTCTATTTAAAACCTCACAATTCTGGCACACCGATTGCCAAATGGCCTTGTGGCATCGAAAAATCGCCGGTTCAACGCTCCTGGTCAACCAAGAGATTTTTGGCGATATCATGGCGTCAATCCGTGGTAGATGGCGTATAAAAGTTGTCCGAAAATAAGTTATGCCCACTGAATTCGAGAGTGTTTATCAGTGGTTCTTTTTCAAATTTTATCGCCTCGAAAAGCATGTAAAAATGTCTGTTACCAGAAAAAATATTTATTTTTCATTGCCTGTAACAAGTTTCATAAGAGTCTTTCTGAGATGGTTTTGCAACGCGAAGTCATTATTTCGATCCAGAGGCGCATTGAAGCAGTAATAATAGTAGAACGGCTGGTCCTTCTATCAAATATGAGTCAATTTAGACATTAGGTTAAACACTTACGTTACAGGCAAAAGTATCAGTATAGCTGGTCCCCGTTACATCAGTACGAAGCACCATACTCCATTGTCCTAGATGATCTTTTTTAATGTAACCAACCAGGGCGGCTTTTTTCTTATTTCCAGGCACACATCCCAGGGTTATACCATCTTTACTGTCCCTGAATTCGGGAAATAAGCCAGTAATTTGATATTTTACGTTCGTGTTAAGTTTCCCTTCTCGAGGTCCGGAATTCCAGAAATGGGATCGGTGATAATTGTTGGGTTGCATTCTGGTCCTAAAAATATTACGAACTTGGTAGATTGGGGAACATACTGAAGGTTGGACCAGCAGAAGCCAGAAGAAATAACGAGACCAGTGGAAACCAGACAAGCATAACCATTTCCAAAAGAGGAGCAGAGGCCCGGTTTTTGTACGGGTGTCGCTCGAAAAAGTTGTGGGAAAACGATAAAATGGCGATGTAAAGTTTTTAATTAAAAAGGGGAGAATTCACAAGAAGCTCTAAACGTTAGAAGCACACTTTGGCTTCACCAGAGGGATTTGGTCAATATTTCTGCCACAAATTACCTAAATGTGCTTATTTCCTGCTACTTTTAAAACAATAATGTGTGACAGTTTATTCTGACGATACAACATTCTACACTACTTGCGTAATTTCACTCGATTACTCTTCAATAGGTCGTCCTGGATAGCGGAAACTATCCGCAATTGCGCGCTGAGCACGACGTTGGGCTCGACGAATTGCTGGTAAATATCTCGCCAAGGCTTCTGCTGCTTCTTCTGGTGACCAAGTAATTTCAACTTTTGACTGGACAGCGAAGATTTTCAACGATGGTTCTTGCCGATATTTGAATTTAGGGTCACAGAACACCGATCGAATGATATTTCGCGTGTATTTGTTGAAGCACAGCCCGATAAATGTCACAAGCGGCGCATATCTTAAATTTAATTTTATTGGTGATTGAAAAAGAACCCACAGGGCTATAAATATGTGGAAGGAACAATCGGCAATATGGCGATTTTTTAATTCATAATATGGGTAATGAAAGGCAGCAATGAAGCCAAGAGCAGAAGTGGCAACTAGGACAACAGTGTAGATACAGGCATTTATCAGATGCTAAAATACATTTTATTTAATAAAAAAAGCGCCAAACCTTTGTGGAGAAAAGATTCTGTTCTAGTGGTGTCCTCATTTTAATTTTGTTTCTTTCTCGGAATCGTACAATTACCGACTGAACTTCACTGAATTTTTTAACTTCCCTGTAAAAATCGATAGTGTAGCCGTAGCCAATTCCAATGAACTGAAAAATGACGTAATTTTTTAGTAAGAAATGATTCAATTTACCCAGATTCCTGCGCCAGCAAGCGCACCGCCAATATCGACGATCAGAGGAAGAGCAAGATCCATGAAAATCCATTCTAAAATGACCTATATCCTACACGGAAATATTGGCAAAGAAATCCTATGGTCAACCGGGAGATTCCAACAGGACTTTTGGATAGAAAGGCAGCGGGCTGAACTTTGCTGTCCTAGATCCAAGGTACTGCAATCCAAACTAACCAAAAGTAAAGATAGCTGATCCCAAGCAGCAGTACAAGATTGCACAGGGAATGATGACAGTTGGAATCCAGGATCTTGTACGGATATTGTAGTCTTCCATAAAATGGCGGGCAAGTATTCTTTCAAATGACATCCAAAATGGCCTGGAAATCTTTGCATTTTCCTGGTATGTCAGAATTATTACTGACATTGTTAGGATAAGGATGTAATAGTACGCCTGGTAAAAGGAGCAGACGATAATGAGTGGAGTGGGAGCGGAAGGTTCATCTAAACTGGTAATTTACAGTGGATAATGGACACTGTACCAGGATGTGACAAGAAATACTTCTGAGTAAAGACGACGATAATCCGAGAAGATATGTACAGGGCGTATTGGAGAAGGAGAAAGAGAGACAAGAGCTGCAAATTGTGATAGGTACCAGGATTTCCTAACCTTTAAATTTATGTGACAAGCAGCCCGATGGATCATCAAAACGTAGACGGCTACCGCGACGTAGTCCAGGGCCAGAATGGCCAGCTCAATTTTAAACAAATTGTCAAATGGATCAGAATCCTTAGGCACGATGTAAAATAACATCACCGGAAACTGGATAGCCCGATTGGCTACTGACGAAGAAAATGTAAACAGCTGCTTGCAGCTAACAAAATTCTGAGGTCACCACGGATTTTCTACAAAAGCGCACACGTAAGCGATTGAATTAACATCTCCAAGAGACTAATATTGTTCAGAAAAGGGCACTGAGTAATTGATCACTGGTTGCAGTTTTGAGGTGGATGGAGTGTGAGGTGGGCTGGGAAAATTCCAATGAAAAATGAATAGAAAAGCTGGATTTTCATAATTTATTGTCAAGCAAGTTCACAATTGCTAGTAATTCCTCAATATTCTAATTCCAGCCCCTCATAAATCTCGACAGCTGAATCAAGCCGCCTATATTCGGAAGCTTCTAGGATGGCTCATACGGACGACAAACATCCCATTTGGATTTCTCTGTACCAGATAAGAAATATCTTGCCAAGAAGTCAGGACAAATCCCTCGGCTTCAGGAAGATCTATAAATTCTTGAGTGTTAAGATCAGAGTCGCTGCGGAGAGTATCGTTAGTGGATTTAATTTCCTGAAAAAGTTTAATTTTAGAGGGGAACACTCGGCGGATAGGTGGACAGAATCATGGGCGCTGGATTTGCAATTCAAGGGTTCTACGTGAACATGACGCTGTGGTATGATTCTTACAGCAACAGATTGCCTAGAAATCCCCGGAAATTCTGACAAAAATTCTCTGGTCAACGTGGGGATTCGAACTAGCGACCTCTCTATTGCAAGTCGGACCGAAAGAGGACCCTCCACTGGATATCATTCCCTTGTTTTCATTATAATTATCGAGAACCATTAGCTCCCATTACGTAATAGATTGATTAGGGACACAAATGAACCAGTTAGGAAAAGGCGGATGTTTCTGTTGCCGCCCGCCCGCTCGCTCGCCACTGTCGGTCATCCGACTTGGCGCCTAATGAAAGTGAGGGAAAAGAGAGCTAATTTACCACATTATGAGGTGAAATTAACCTGGGGAAAGTAGAGTAATTGGGGTAGGTATGAGGAGAAGCTGGTAAGCGATTTCTGTCACACAAAATATTGGCAAAAATATCCTCTGTTGCACCCAAAGAATGCCCAAGAATCCTGGTGGAGTGGTGGATAGAAGATGTAAAACTGTACAGAGGTTAAATTGTGTGCCAAAAAACTTATATATGATTATTTTGGTCAATAATGCGGGCTACAAGGAAGTTTCCATGGTAGACGCCTCCCAGTCTGGAAATTATGCGCCCGGATACTAATAAACTCTACAGGGAATCACATTAGCCTACCATAATTTTTAAATCAGGGTTTTATCGAGTCTAAAAAGCCAAAATTCGCGGATGCTGTCATAAGAAATAATCCAGAAACGGAATTTTCCACAAAAATGACCATAAATGACTGACAGATCAAGGAACACTGAAGTGGTCATAGCCAAGCGGTTAGTGAGCGGAATTTCCCTTGAAAAAATGACATCTGACACGTATTCTAAGGATTTTTGCTAATATTTCTCTGCAGCATCTGCAGTACAAGTGTGTTTTGCTGTCATATTCAGCCACATTTATACAGTTCTATACTAATCATCAGTCTATTTGTGTATCCTATCCAGTAATAAATGATATCGGTTTCTCTCCTTTAGGCATCCGCGCCATCTGACAAGGCGTCGCCGACGAGTGCCGACTCTCAGATCCAGTTCGCTGCTACCAGTATAAAAGAGATACAAGCTGCCCCATCGGCCATTTCCCCCCGTCTTCTCATCCCTTTTTCTTCATATTTTCTTTAAAAATCCCTGACTTCTTCAGGGGTATGTTCTACCTTCATTTAGTAGCAGTTCTGCTACTAGCAGTTCCTATTAATGCCTTCTTATTCCCCTCGCTAGGTGGCGGAGGTGGTGGCTGCTGCGGCGGCGGCGGTGGAGGCTGTGGCGGAGGTTGTGGCGGTGGATGTGAGTTGAAAACCTCTAAAAAATTACATAAAAATTCCAGGTGGTGGCGGCGGTGGAGGCTGCGGAGGCGGAGGAGGTTGCGGCGGTGGCTGTAAGTTATTCTCCTCGACAATTTTTTACCCAAATTTCAGGCGGCGGTGGTGGTGGATGTGGCGGAGGATGCGGAGGAGGAGGAGGAGGTTGTGGCGGAGGATGCGGAGGAGGAGGAGGAGGTTGTGGCGGTGGCTGTGGAGGTGCCATAGCTGCTCCAATTGCTGCTCCTTGTGGTGGCGGAGGAGGATGTGGCGGTGGATGTAAGGACCCAAAATTGTTTTAAATGGCCCGTTTTTAGGTGGTGGAGGAGGAGGAGGCTGCGGCGGTGGCGGCGGCGGAGGTTGTGGAGGAGGATGTGGGTCCAAAAATTGACTCAAATATTTAAATTTTAGGCGGAGGAGGAGGCGGTGGAGGCTGCGGCGGAGGATGTGGGTCGAAAACCTTTTCCAAAAATGACATCAAAATTTCAGGTGGAGGTGGAGGCGGCGGAGGCTGTGGTGGAGGTTGTGGTGGCGGTGGAGGTGGCGGCTGTGGCGGAGGATGTAATTTACCCTCAAATTTATCTCAATACCAAATTTCAGGCGGCGGTGGTGGCGGCGGAGGCTGCGGAGGTGGAGGAGGAGGATGTAAGAAACCTAAACTACGGTTAAAAGAACTGTTTTCAGGCGGAGGAGGAGGCGGCAGCAGTGGTGGTTATGCCGTTGTTCCAATCTCAGCTCCTAGCGGCGGTGGAGGTGGAGGATGTGGAGGAGGCGGAGGTGGCGGAGGATATGCCACAGCTCCCAGTGGTGGTGGAGGATACGCCGTGGCTCCTGGAGGAGGTGGAGGATGTGGTGGCGGTGGCGGGTACGCTGCACCCCCTCCTCCCCCACCCCCACCACCAAGCTATTCTAGTGGATACGCTGCTCGTAAATTTAATTTACAGCTCACATAAATTTCCCTTTCCAGCCAGCGGAGGATACGCCT
Source organism: Oscheius sp. DF5033 (assembly GCA_964036215.1). Lineage (NCBI taxonomy): Eukaryota > Metazoa > Nematoda > Chromadorea > Rhabditida > Rhabditidae > Oscheius > Oscheius sp. DF5033. The sequence goes on along the minus strand of CAXIWN010000013.1, from coordinate 1,316,149 downwards.
CAAGCGGTGGAGGTGGCGGTTACGCTGCTCCTGGCGGCGGTGGAGGATACGCAGCTCCCGGTGGAGGCGGTGGATATTCCACCGGCGGTGGCGGAGGAGGCTACAGCACTGGTGGAGGCGGTGGCGGAGCCTATGCAGGTAGAAAAAAATAGTCACCTTCATGCATGTCTTGCCTCTCTAATAATCTTAAAAATTGTGTCACGTTTAGACGTCACTAATAAAATTTCTATCCCACTTTTCTGTCCTGTCTTTATTGGGGGAAATGGTGGTGGTTTTAGAATTTTTAGGAAAAAACGGATAATTTCAGGCGGCGGCGGAGGTGGATACAGTCAGCCAGCTGCTGCTGTACCACCACCACCTCCTCCCCCACCCCCAGCTCCTGCCCCTGCACCGGCTCCTGTCCCATCTGGTGGTTATTCTGAATCTGTAAGTAATAAAAATAACCCATTAAATGGATCACAGGCCCCTGCTCCAGCTGCCCCGTCCGGTGGATATTCTTCTGGAGGTGGTGGATCCAGCGGAGGAGGATATTCTTCCGGTGGAGGAGCTGCTTCCAGCGGCGGAGGTGGATATGAAGGCGGTGCTTCTTCTGGCGGCGGCGGTGGTGGTGGAAACTACGACCAAGCTGCTGGTGCTGCTGCAGCTGGTGAGTTTCTAGCTCTTTTAGACCCTAGGCTTTCCCGGCTACAAGAATCCGTAATTTCTCCTTTTTGCCGAGATTTTACGGGTGCACCTCTCATTTTCCCGCATGTTCCTATACTGTCGCTATTTCTTCCTATTTTTCTGTCTATTTTCTATCTCATTTCGTTCTAAAATTGCCACAAAAAGAAATAGCGACAGTTTCCAGGAGTTAGACGTTATCATGATGAAGAATCTATAGAAGGTGGTGGCGGTGAAGAATACGAAGGAGGACAAGGTGGCTTCCGTCATCGACGATTCTCCAAAGGCGCAGCTGACAAGGAGTGTAATTCTCTTCGATTGAGGAAAATCATCCGACAGGTAGAAGGCCATTTCACATAAAAAATCGAAATTTAGTCGATGACATTGGACCCGGAATCATCCATGACTAAAGTCTCAGAGGCTGTGCAAGCTCGTCTGGTTACGGGAGAATGGTAACTAGGCTCTTTTACCTTTAAAAGTTCAAATTTAGGTACGTAGCCTGTGGAAATGACGGTATCGAGCCACTTGAGAGCGAACAACGCGAGCATTGTCTCGTTGAAGCCGATAACTTCGTCTGCTATGTGGTCAAGAAAGACTAAAAAAAGACTTCTACTTCTATCAATTGCTCCTGGTATCTGTATATTTTTGTTATACGTATCTATAAAATTTCTCATATTATCTGAAAGAACGAATTAAAGAATTACAATAATTTACTGATAAAATGAACCATCGGGAGAAATCATCGGTGAAAATACAGCGGTGCAATTTATAGAACAATGGTATGAAGTGAAGGCATTAACGCCCGTATTTCTGGAATTCCCATTCTCGATTATCCAATGGGCAGACTTGACGAGTCTTGAGCCAGCGACTGATGCAATGGAAATGGAAGGCATGATTGCAATTTCCCCAAGCAACGGTACAATCTTCTTTAGGTCCAGCAGCCTAAAAAATTGCAATTTAATGGTAAAATAAACGGAAAAATACCTGATTGGCTTGACATTCAATACAGAGATCCATAATATGATTGCGGCAAATGGCACAGTTGTCGACTTGGATATCCCAAGCCCAGAGGGCTACAGCGCTCCACTTTTTCACCTAAAAAAGGCGAAATCTACAAAAAAATAAGCACAAATACATACCTCAAAGCGTTTTTTATCCGGAGCTCCAACATTTTCGGTATTGTCCTCGACTTCCATCTTAACATTTTCGTCAGCCATGGCGCAACCTAAAGCGAAATTAGAAAATAGTAAAAGAACGAAATGGAAGTAAATTTGGTGAAAAACCAATGAAATTAAAAACAGTAAATAATTTTCAATACTATTGAATTAATATTACAAGCAACAAATACAAATTCAACATGAGATCCCGTAGAAAAATAGTCCGTCACCAGAATGACTGTCATCTTATTGCTCTCCAGCAACTTCTTCATCATTAGGACTACGATCTTCTCTATCGGGACTACGATCATCCTTCTTACGGCGGTCTCGTCGATCTTTTCTATCATCTTCTTCATCACGATCCCGTCTAAATAAGAAAAATTAATGTCAAAAAATGAAAAGAAATTGCCTTCTTTTCCTGTCATCATCATCCCTTCTATCACGTCTTTTATCTTCTCTGCTTCTACTTCTGTGACGTCGACTTCTGTCGCCACGATCACGATCTCTATCTTTCCGGTCACGATCCCTGTCGCGTCGATCATCTCGTTCATCTCTTCTACGTCCATCACGATCACTTCTTCGCGGTGAACGAGATCTACTTCTTCTTCTGCGACGATCATCATCCATATCACCGCCATCACGTCGGCCATCGTATTCTCTGCCCATCAATGGTGGTGGTCTTCCCATTCCTGCTGCTAAAATACTATAATTTACAAAATTAACAAAAATCCTAACCTCCATGATTCATAGGATAACGCATTTGATTATATCCTGGTGGTGGCATCATGGTATTGAATCCTGGTGGTCCAATGGTCACAGTTGGTATTCCAATTGGCGGAGGACGAACTGACATGCCTGGCGGTGGTAGCGATGGATTAAATCCAGGTGGAGGCATTGACATATCCATTGGAGGAGCTGATCCAACAGTTGGGATAGAATTCTGACCAGGGATCTCTACTCCAGGAGGTCCTTCAATTCCAGGTGGATTGACACCTGGCGGTGCTTCTCCTCCATCCGATGCTAAATCATATTCATCTTAGATTGGTGTAGAAATAGAAAAACAAAAGTAAAGACAATTTGTCTTTGAAATAATCTATTCGAATAAATATTCACCTGGAGGAGCTCCTAATACTTGAGGAATTGTTGGTGGAGGCATTGACATTCCCGGGGGTGGCTTACTAAAATCAATTGGTGGTGGACCAGAATTATTTGGTGTTGTAGGTAGTGGAGCACCTATTACAGTACGCATAACTGGCTAAAAAATTTTAAAACTCAAAAATTCAATATTTCCTTACTTCATCTTTATTATGATGATGAACTTTGAAACGACCGCCATTATCTGTTAGGACTTTGACATTAGAAGTGGTATCAGTAACAGCAGCAGTAGCTCGGTTTGTAACAGCTAAATAAACTCAATTAAAAAATAAAGAAACTATACCAGGCATTCCAAGTGGATTAGCCAAATAAATATTCGAAAATAGGGCTTTATTTACAGCAGCTTGTGATGTAAATTCTGTCCTTAATTTTTTCTGCCGTTCACAATATGTATTCCACGTTTCTTCAGTAAATCCATAATTGAAATAGTCCGTTATATCTGCTCCAGGTTTTCTCCACGGTCTGTCTTCCATCTAAAAAAATTACATATAAACATAGCAAAAATAAATTTACCGAAGCAAGATCAACATCATAAATAGGCTGATCATTAATTGTAGGAACAGTATCAATGTCTAATTTTGATGTATATGTTCTTTCATGTGTGTTATGCTTCTAAAAATTAGTAAAATTAACCTAATAAAATAAAATAACGAACTAAGCTAAATTGCACATTGATAGGTTCAATTTTCCCAATAGTTACTTGGATGTCGTCTTCCTCATCATCAGAACCAGCCAAAGGATTGTCTAAAACCATCAATATATATTCAAAAAAAGCCAAACCTTCGTCCAAATCATATTCATCATTGTATAAATTTTTCTTTTTTGGTTGTTCTTCTGCTGGCTTGTCTTCTGTTGACGGCTGCTCAGAACTTGCTGATGGCACTTCTTCTGTTGCTGAAGGAACGTCTGATGGTTCAATTCCTGGTGGGAGATCAACATCAGCCATTTTCTAAAAAATTTGCATCAAAAAGGGAAATTCAATTCAAAAAAATGAGGTATATTATGGATCAGCCATATTTTTAAACGAGAACAAAATAATTTAACCTGCATAAACATTCGGCACCATTTGGCAAGGATAACACAATTGAAACAGCACACACGCACACAATACAACTAAAAATTGGGGGGAGATCACGCACAAATACAAAAAAATCTATAAACTGGACTACAATGTACATTGGGAGGATATAAATATGACATAATGAAGCAGCACTATAGGGAAATGACTGTTAGACTAGAGGGCACGCCTTAAATTGAGCTATTTTATCTCTGAAATAAATATATGGACCTAATCTAAACTTCTAGGAATTTATTTGTATAAAAAAATAATCCCTCTACTGAATCATCTCTGCACAGAAGGGCTTTATCTTCAGCAGCCAGTAATCTATAACCCTTTATTCTATAATAAAAATTCAAACAGTTACCTTTCTTTAGCTAAAATAACTGTAATTCCTTGAGCTGCTGCCAGTTGTGTAGCATTGGCTAATCCATTGAGTTTAACAAATTCCAAAGTGGCATCGACTGTGCTCTCAACAGAATGCGTCTTCAACTGTACTACAAGAACTCCTGATGGAAATTGATGTAATCTAAACAATTATTAAAAATCTGCCATTTCTTTGCGTACTCAATGGGCGAGTTGATCTTCTGTAGAGATTGACAGGCATTTAGAACATCTTCTGGGGAAAGCAATTCCATGCCTCGAGCTCTATTCAAACGGCAATAAACTTCTGGCAACGTCATCATTCCACCACATTCCTAAAACATTGCATAAAATGGTAAAGTGAAGCATTTTACCTTTAGCGGCTGTACCAGTACCGAACTCAATTCTTCTGCTAATTTTTCAAAATATTTAGTACTACTGCCACAAGTTGCTTTAGTCACAGGATCTGCTACTCCCAATGATAATAAATACGATTTAAATGCTACTGTCTGCAATATTCACGATGAAATTGAAGACACAAGATATACCTCATCTTCAGTTACTGTTCCTTTCTTTTGTCTCAATTTTTCCGAAATGCTTTTAGACAATCCAACCATATCCTTAGCAGAATCCATCAATTTGGACATATCTTCAAAGGCCTGACTGATTGACTCATGAGTTTTAGCGTGATTTTCTGCTAATTTCCTTTCAATGCCGGAAACACCAAGTGCACGCAGTTGACCATGGCTATTTCTTGATGTCTGGAAAAAGGCGACGTAGAAAAGCAGATAAAAAATCATACACCACTAGAACTGGAGCCGGAACTATGCCTCTGCCATGTTTTTCTTCTCAAAGCTTCATCATATCGCTTGAAAAACTAAAAACACGTGTAAATTAAGATTAGCAATAGCACATACATCTTCTTCCCCTCCAGAACGAAAAACTAATCTAATGTGATTACTTGGACTATTATTCACTGGTCCTCCATGATTTGCAGGAGCTGCATCTAATTTGATAATAACTTTACCACCTAAGAAGTGTTCAATTAACTGTAACAACTTGCAATACCTCTGCTAAACATTGATCTATGATGTCTTTCAATATTTTGTACAAGGGAATGATGTAAAACTAATCGGCGATCCTAAAAAATCACCCATCTTTCAAAACAAATTGTTAAAATTTACAGGATCACTAGAATCTGCCCAGATAACGCGATGGAGTGTTAATGATGCAGTGCCTTGTTCAAATTGAGTCTAAAAATAAATTTAAAACATGAAATATAATGGTTATACTTGTTTAGAATCTCCATCATAGATTCCAACATGACCCGCTTGACAAAGTAGATCTTCCATACCTTCGGTTGGGGTGTACCATGTCCACCGGTTCATGATATCACCCCTTTTGGGGTCTTTGACCTAAAAAATGTATAAAATTAATAGAAAACAAAAGAATAACGAGAAGAAATGAAAAAAGGTGAGAAATTGTAAATGTAATCTTTTTTTATTTCCTGGGTCGTGAGTGTACGTAGTTACTTGTAAACGGCGTGCGAGAGGACATTTTTAGTTCTTTCAAATTCCTTTTCATATTTTTGCTTCCAATTTTAACAGTTTTCATTGATTTCTGTTGTTTTTCTAGTAGTTTAGGATGAGCTTTACTAATTCTTATCATTTTAGAATGTGCTCAACTTTCTCATATCGATCAGTAGTTGATAGAACTTATAAACGTCACGCTTCAGTGTATCCAAATATTGCTTATCTTCATCATCCAAGCGGTGTAACAGTTATAGTTCTAAATCAGGTAATGTTTACTCATTTTTCTAATATAAAATAGCCGTAGTAGATTCCTGATTGTGAAGTGATTGAAGTAGATTTTGGTAGTGTAAAGAAGAATGGCGTAGATAGATCAGAAAATACAGTTACTGGTAAAGGAAAAAGGGTAAGCTTGTTTTTTTTGTATAAAATCAATAAACACTTGCTTTCAATTGATAATCAACGAATAATCATTTCAGGGTGGATTACTTCTTCAAAAAGAGACAAGACTTTGTACACTTCGGTTAAAAAATGGTCAAGATGTTATTATTCGTGCTGGTTTAAAAGGATACCTAACTGAAGTAGACAATTCTATTTTCTTGCTTAATTATGCTTTTTTAGGTAAATGAACGCCTTAAAACTCATCCAGATCTTATTAGAACAGCACCAGAAAATCAAGGATATCTAGGAATTGTCACGTATGGAGCAGGAAAACGAACTGGAGAAGGATTGGGCGATGAATTACCACCGAAACGAATAGCTCTACTACCTGCACCAAATGATGTTCCCCTTATTGATTCTACAGTAAAAATGGTTAGTTCACTTTTTTTTATACACAAATTATTTTCAGGATGTTGAAGATGATCCAAATGCGTGAAGCTGCTACATTTTGTTAATTTTTGATATTTTACAAAATAAATTTATTCCAGCAAACAAAAGTTCCTGTGCAAACTCTCTAAACCAGCCCGAAATGACATCACTTGACGTTTGCGTCGCTGTTGTGCAATCGCTGGGGCGGGCGCACCAAGCCGCCGATAACCAGCCTCCATTCCTCTTTCGTCATCCTTTTTGACCATTCTTTTCAAACTTCAAAGCAAATTCTGAAAGAAAAATGGTTGTAGATTTTCGCAATGACTTCTTCTATCGATTTCTCCTCTATTGACTGCTGGAATAACGCTTCGGATCTTTGGGAAGCTGCGCCGCCGCCGGATTATCAATATAATTGGAGTCCCTACCAAGAACAAGAAACTTTGACTGAATTGCCACCATACCACAGGATGCCGGTTTTAGAAGAACGGTAAACAATTTCTATCAATCTTTTCTCTTTTTTTTTTGAGTCGGTTTTGGTATTTTTTGATTTTTTTTTTAAATCGTAAACGACAGAATGAAATTCACGATTTTAGAGGAAAATCTTTTTACTTTTTTGTATAATTAATTTATTTCAGGGGCCATGAGGCGCGTACAGGTAGTTCAGAGCACTCCTAGTTAACGTCTACAGCTTCTAGCGGTATTTTTCCTTTTATAAAAAATTTTATAGCAATTTTCAGGTCAAAATTACTTAGAACTTGAGCCTTCCTACAATTGGGAGATCGGTAATTTTGATAATTACCTGAATCCTGCTCCCGAATGTTCACAAAACTCAGTTTCCAGTAATTTTTCGGAATTTTCCGAATTTTTTCCAGATTTTGAGCAAGATCAGCTGTCTTCTCTTTCTTCTTGTTCTTGTGAGTTTTTCCGAAAAAAATCAACAAAAATTAATTCAGATTCTCCAATTTCTAATAATTCCTCGTCCCCTCCTCCAACTTCCGATCCTTATGATCTCGCTGCTCGTCGATATAAAGCCATGATGGCTGCCAGAAAAGCCCGTGCTCGTAAAGCTGAAACCTTTAAAAAAGCTAAAGAAGATGAAATTATTCTTCAAAAAAGAAATATTGAGCTCAAAACAACGCTGACGATTCTTGAGCAACAAGTTGATAATTATAAAAAAATGATATTATTGGCTTGTAATGATAGCGGACATCAAAATTTGTTTTAATTCTTATGTGAATTGATGTAAATAAATATTTTCATTTATTATTTTTTGTTGCATAAAATTATTCACATCCAGAGCAACATTTTGATACTAAAAAATTCTAATAATTCTTCAGGAAACTAATTTTTTGGTTATTTTTTACTTTTTCCCAATTTCTTGCTGAAAAAAACATTTTAAACCATTTATTTTTCACAAAAAAATAGCAGAATTCTGCTATAAAAACACGACTCTGATTAGTTTTTACAAATTTTCTATATAAAAATGCAAAATAAAAGGCTGCAATTTGAAGGCGTGGGGGGGGGGGGGGGGGGGGGGGGAAGGAGGAGGAAGAGAGTAAGGGTATGGCTCGCATTTCCTGAGAAATACACACAAAGATAATTTTATTCTAATTGTTAAAAAAAAAGAAGAAAATCGATGCATAGAATATAAAAAACCGGAGAGACACGCAACGGGGGACAAAAAGAATGCTCGTTGTATTTTTCTAAAAATTGCGAAAAAAAGTAGAAAGCCCACCCGGGACGTGGCCAAAGCCGAAAATTTACTACGAAAAAAAGAGGCAGCAAAGTAGCAACCACAAATGTACAAACAATAATCGATGCATATTTTGTATATTGAAAAAAGACGAATATTGGGTAGTAAATGGATGGATATTGCCTTGTTTTTGAGAGCAAAAATTGTTGAAAAAATGAAAGAAAAACTGTAAAAAAATTGTATTGCAACGAGAAGGAGTGTAGCCATTGAAAAGACTGAGAAGAGCAAGAAAAAGGGGAGATTCTCAGTATGAAAGACATTTTACGAGGCAAATTCAGGGGAAAAATAGATGGGAAATAGAATAATTTAAAGGAGGAATACAATAGTTATAGAATTCTGTTATTGTTCTGTTTTTTTGGAGAGAAGTTAGCAGCTACAAATGGCTAAATATGGGGAAAACTAAGGGGAGAAACCTTATAAAGGCACACATTTCTTTTTCTTCTTTTAATTCAGACCAAGATTTAATTGATCTTCGTCCACTAAAGTGGCTAGGTGAGTTGCGTCCGGAACTTCATAATCTGGGGCCAAAGCACGGAGCAAATCCTGAAAAATTTGGTTATTTTGTCTTTTTATAATTTTTTTCTTAGGGATTCCAGGAATCTTTTTATGAATTTTTATTTTTTTTGTTGAAAAAAAGGCTTCTCCCACCTGAAGAATATTATTTTTATGCTTTAAAAATATTGCCTGATATTTTTTGAACCAAAAAAAACTAAAAAAGCGAACAAAAACCACCACCTGCGCCACAATTCACACAGCACAATATTGATATTAGCAAGGCCACCACCACCACAAAGACAGGAGCCACTCGAGGGAGCTGCACCCGTAAAATATCGACAGAAACGTCTTTTTCCGAAAATTTTGCTCCAGTTGCCGAGATTTTACGGGCGCAGGCACCAGTCGGCCATGTCTACCACATGTTATTCCATTTGGTAAGAAATTAAAGTGAGGGAAACTAAGGAAAAACCACAAAAAAACTTACAATTCCTCCGGCTGCCATTTGTTTTTGTTGATTTTGTCTTTCCCTTCTTAATTTTTGATTCATTCTCATTTTAGCCAATCTTCTTTCCCTTTGTTCTGGCAATTCCCGTTCCAGTCTTCTTCTTTGATATTCCCTCAATTTCCTCAATCTTTCTTCCTTGGCTGTTTCACTTTCCAAGCCATTTTTATCCCGTCTCCCGCATACTGGCGGTGTCGTTTCTCCCGTTTTGGTTGACCTGTACCGAGCTCTCATTCTCTCCAATCTCTGGGCTCGTTGTTCAGGAGTCTCGAATAACCGTTTTAATTTCATCTTCTCCGAGACTAATTTCCTCATTCTTTCTTGTTTATCCGTTTCGTATTCCAAAGCGGCGATTTTTTCGAGTCCTGCAGCGACCGTTTCGACGGTGGCTTTTTCCGTTGGGCTTTTGGCAGAAGCTCGTAATAATTCCACTAGAATTGTACAGGCATTCGCTTCCGTTAGCCCGAGAGATTGTTCAAAAGAGGCCAGAGCATCGAAGAGAGATTCATAGGTCAAAGTGCTGATGTCAAAATTGCCGTCAACGGGATTGGCTGTCGAGGCTGTGGCCGTTGTAGCGGTTTCCGAAGAGGCGCTAGGCCCAGGACTCGGTGTTCTTTCCTCATCCGTGCAATTTCCAGAATTTTCGGCAGAATTCTCTTCCGTAGACGGTGATAATGTATCAGTTAGTGAATCGAACAAAACCTAGGAAAACAAGTGAAATGTTAGAATTTTGTGGATTAGTAGGGGAGACAGAGGACACGACACACATGCACACATAAGCGGGAAATTTTGACGGTTTTTGGACTTTTTCTCGACGTTTTTAGACATTTTTTAAAGAATTAAAGACCAACCTTGAAGATTTCATTACTCAACAAATCGTCGTTGCCTCCTTGTTCTACCCAGAATCTTAAAAAGAGGAAATTATTGGAGAACTGGGACGAAATTACCGGGCCAACGCGCGATCTCTCTCGGTCTTCTTGTCATCTCCACTGACGTCGGTAGAAGCCGAAGAAGTTGACTTGGCATCAGAATGGAGGATAGTTCCATTGAGGTTTATTATCGTCTGCTCTTGGGGAGGCGGCTGGAGGCCCATATTTGAAGCCAAGAAGGTTCTTTTGAATTCTTCCAAAGGATTCTGGAATTGCCAGAGGATTTTGGGGGTAAAAAGGGGTTTTCAGTTAAGCTTTAGAACTTTTCCTACTTTTCTTCCTCTTTTTTTATAAAGATAAAGGTCTAAATCTATCAGAAGCAGGAAAAAATCCCAGAAATAAGGCAATTTGGATCATAAAACCGGTATAAAGAAGTTAGAAAACCCAAGAAATCAGACTACCGGCCTTTTTTTCTATAATTTTGAATTTTCTCTACGAAACTATTGGTCTTCTGGGCGGATTAGTACCCAAATTGCAGTAATTTTAAGTCAAAATCTGCGATTTTTAAAGGATAACTTACCAAAATAGTGTTGCTATTTTTCTCCTCAGACAATTCTCCTTCAACATTTCCAGCTGACGGTGTCAATCCCACCAAAGCCGCCAATTTATCCGACATTGACATTCCATTAAATGGATCCTCGTCCAGGTTTTCTTTCTTCGGAACCGGGGTCGTTTGTCCTGTTCTGCCGGCCATTGTCTGGCTAATGAATTGCTGTACCAGGGGAGATGGCTTAGGTACGGTAGAATTCACTGAAACCACTGTTGCCAACACTTTTTGACACATCGGCGACTCACAACTGGGAGGAGTTGAGGCATTTCCCCCACCACGAATGTAATCAATCAACTCGGATTTTATCTTATTGTTGGGGATTCCTTCTTCCATTCTCATGTCATCTTCTAATTTTAGGACCTGAAACAGAAAATTTTTATAAAATTAGTCCTTTTGTAATGGAAAGTCCCCCTAGATACACTTTTGCTGTTTCTCGCCGTTATCAGTTCGATTTCTTCTCTTTACTAGTTTGATTGTCCTGGACTAGGAGATGGAAAGAAGAAACTGATAAAAGCCAAGCCAAATATTAGGATTTCTCCACTTCTATGTAACTTTTATGACGTGACGTATACTTATGGACTATGAGAACATTGATTCTGTACCAATTTGCACCCCGGTGGGTCTCAAAGTTGAAGCAAAAAGCCTCTGGTCTTCCCGGAGATTCAAACTTGAGGCTTTTAGGACCAGCCAGATTATGTCCCTGGGCGCGCAATGTACCATCCCAAGAAGTAAACTCATGACTAGGGCTGTGCAAAACAGTTTTTCACCTATTTTTTCTGGAATGTCTAACGGATAGAGCATTGAGAGAGAAGCATTTTGGTATAAAAATTTTTCGATTTGGGGGCCATTTAAAATACCTATTTTACCTATTTTAGGTATTTTTACCTAAAACCCGGTTACGCACCTAAAATGCACCTATTTTAGCCTTTTTTGGAGATTTTTGAAAAGTAGCATGTGGGGGACCCTTATGTATTTCTGGAAATTTTGACGGAAAATGGTACATAAGGAGGGACCCTTTACTATTTTCAAAAATTTCGCAGTTATGCGAGATAGCCGATGTAGCGCATCCGGTTAGCATTTTGACTGCATTTTTGACAACTCGGGTTCAATCCCCGCGACTGCAAAATTTTCTTTTTGTCTTTTTTCCAAAGGATCATTGCGTATTTTTGAAATTTGATATTTTTCCAATTTTCTTGATAATTTCATGCTTCTGGTAGCTAAAAGGCATAAAAAACACTAAAAAAAGGCAGAAAAACCGGTCATCCGCTCGAAATATCGACGATTTTGGCAACCTATTTCCACCTATTTTGCACCTATTTTGGCATTTTTTGGCACCTATTTAGGTACCTAAAACGCGATTTTTAAAACCTAAAATGCACAGCCCTACTCATGACTTACCCGTTCATAATCGTCTTTATGATGTGCCTTCAAGTGCATCTTTAAATTTGTACTGAATGCTGAACCCGTACGGAAGTTACAGTTTATACAGCCGACCATCTGAAATTGGGTCAATTAGTTCGAGTTACTGTAGAAATGCCGTTTTGATATCAAAAGGTCAAGAATTATTGCGAAAAATTCGATTTACTACTGGAAGTTTTCTATAATTAACTTTTGGCGGTAATTACCACGTGGTATTGCCGAGTATTAGACGGTTCTGTGAACAAATTACAGCCGTATTAGAGATAAAAACATAGTTCAAAGTACTTTGACATACTCGGAAATATACTCAAGACGCGAAATAATACCCTGTAATAATGGCAGTTATCAGCAAAAATGATGGGTATTTGATATTTTAGCCATTTTTTTGTAATACCGAGTCCATATCTCTTGATCTCATGGGATGATCAGCAAACTGTTTTGACCATTCGATGCAGCATGTCAAAATAGATGGACAACTCCGAAAACCGGGAAAAAACGCAAAATTTTGGGGGTTAAAGTGCCGATACAAGCTTGAAGAAAATGGCTGAAGCTGCCAGATTGAACAAAAAAACTTTGGAGAAGAACGTCAGATATTTTTTGCAGGACCATAGAGATCACTTTAAAACGGAAGAAATCTGTTGAAAATCCAGAAAAATGAGGATTTGATTATTTTTTTTGAGTTTTAGGTTTTGGGAAAATACCATTGCGCGCCTTATTTTCACTGCCATTTCTAGATTTCAAGGCTGTAAATTGTAAGGAATATACCATTATGCGGAGAATTTTCTGCTATATTTTTCTATTCCAAAAATTATCAGAATTAAATAAAAAATTTAAGTGTAAATTAAGTTGGAACTGGAAGAAGTTGCAACCTACCCTGTCCTCCAAATCCCGGAAGAACATCCAAACGGGATGTCGTCGTAGTCGTCGCCTCTTCGGCTGAGGCATACCGTTTGCGTCAGTTCCGTGTGGTGCAGAATTTATTTCTGAAAACATCGGCTAGTCGTCTACTACACACATTATATTTTTCAGTATCTCATAGCAACCAAGAGAGAATGGGAGGGGAGGCAGTCGCCGCCGGCCTGCCTCCTCTTTTCCTTGAATTAGACTCCATTCAACTGTGTAGATTTAAAAAAAGACGAACCTTGTTTAACAGCATTGGCAAAATTGAATTGACTGAAGAGTGAGTCAGCCCCCGCCATATTGGGCAATGTGCCTGCTGAAATAGAAGAAGACATTATGTATCAATAGACAACAATGTCTCTCTGTGTTGTGTGACATCCCTCCGTGTATCATTTGTGTATGCACATAAAGGAAGGATGACAAAAAAGGAGGAGGAGGGTGAGGGCAAAGTAAGGGGTTAGACGAATTGTCATGGATTGGCGCCCCCGCGCCACTTTTTGGACATTTTTTTGGGCAGAAATAGGCCATAGAATTTTCGAACGAGGAAGCCGAAAAACGAGAATTTGCTGATTACGGTGCACTTTTTAATTTTTCTGGAACTTCTGGAAATCCAGAGAAATTGTTGAATTTTTGCAGAATTCTCCGTAGTTTGGGTTTTAAAAAATCCAGAATTTTCTGCTGATTACGGTAAACTAGCTCATTTCAATAGAAAAGGCCTCTATAGTGGAGAAATCATCTAAAATTCTCGCGTCTCCGGTAAAATTTACTTTTGCTGGCTTTTGAGCTTCGAAAACTCATCTTTTCCCATTTATCCCAATCAGTAGGACATCCTCCCTCAATTGCTACCCTTTACATCCAAAAATCCGTGTAGAAAATAGATATTTTAAACATAAGGACATGTATTGTCGAAACAAAAGAGAGATGCTAATAAACATTGACGTGAATGACGTGTCTGTCTATGGAACTTATACTTATTATGTATGTGTCCCGTCTCCTCTTTAAAATGGCTACTCTCTCAGATAATAAAAGTGGATGGGTAATGGGGACAATAAGTCGAGAAGGACAAGAGGCAGAGAGCGACTCGTTGACGATATTTCATCACATAAAAAAGGTGAGCATATGATTAGAGGGTGATTTATAGCCAATCCGCTTCGAATTTCAAGCTTTTTGAGTAGAAAATTGATAATACTATTGTTAACTTATATTTTTAGACCTTTAAAATCACTTGGCCCTACGAAAATGATAAAAATTCCCCAAAGTGATGTATGTTTCAAATTTGGAGCTTTATGCTAAAAGCAAATACAGTTAGTCAGGTGACGAACAGGGCTGTATACATCTTTCTGGGCTTATCAGTTTGAAATTTGAAACCTACAGAGAGTCACAAGTAACAAAATGGAGTGAATTTTAATGAAAATTGGGGTTGCCGCTTCGAGATGGCGGAAAATCCTCTATTTCTTTGCGTTTTTCGGTGTTTTTCTATATTTTTCTGGGTGCTGCACAAGAATAAAAGGAAATAATAATCAAAAGATCATAAAAAAGCCCTCGTGGCGTCTGAAATCACATTTCAATTGAGGATAAGACGATTGTAAGGCTTGATTGGCTCCAGAAACCACGAGGATTATTATTTTTTCCCATATTTCTTTCGTTTTATTAGAGAAACTGATCTCCTGGCTACTCTAAAGGGGAAGGGGATTCCCTCCACTTCTCCTAGAAGAACAATGGGAAATTTCGATATACGTAGTACAGGGCGCCCTCCCCCGTCGCATATCAGTTTGCCGCCTAAAGCTGCTGCTCTTTTCACAAACTACACAATATTTTTCCAGAAAAAAAAGTGGAAAAAATAAACTATGAATAACAAAAAGCTCAAAAGGGAAAATGGCCGTCAATAACTTTGGTGACAATTTCTATGAGGTACTTTTTGATAAGGAAAGTATTATTACCCGGAATTTAACAAAGGAAGAGAGATTTTCTGGATTATTAATTGTTTTTTTTGGTTTACCGTAATCATTAGATAAACAGAATTTTCAGGCTCAAAAAATAGAATTATAATAATTTTTTCCGAGCACGGTGTCCCTTTTCTAAACAAAGCTCAAAAAGCTCACCTGACGAGTTATTCTGATTGAGTCGAGCCAAATTATTGAGTGCAGCTAAATTAGCGGCATTCAATGGTATCTGTGCTGGTTTTTGTTGTTGTGTCTGAACATCCAATTTTTTTTATACTTTTACGTCACACGCGTTACCATTTGTTGCTGAAGAAGTTGTTGATTGAGGGTACCGGCAGCCAGAGTTTGCCTCAATACAGAGTGCAGCGGATTGTCCTCGCTCTGTTGGCTTGCTACTGAAAAATAATCCACAATTTTTGAACTTTGAAAGCTGCGGATTTTACGCTTTTTGGTATCATTTAAATTAATTAGGTGAAGCTGCGTAGGCGCGTTGAATACTGGGTAAAATTTTGGATTACCCAGAATTACCGCGAGTGTCCACCCAAAATCCGAATTTTATAACTTACACCATTCAAGAAATTCCATTTCTCACTCTTCTTTAAAGGATAACCTTCAAATTTAAAGGACTAGAAGCAAAATCAAAAATTTGAAAGCGGAGGTCACGTCACAGTCCCGGCGTAAAACGCAACAGTGAGAGACCAATTCGCTCTCAAAACTTTTGTGATAAAGCCTCTCCCATCTTCCAACTATTGAGTATTACAAGGCCCACACTGATAAACCTTGGGTGTGTGTCTATCTCGCTCACAAAGTCATGAAACATCAAAAGTGTCCCCCATTTTTCTGCTTACAATAGGAGAAAGAGGGAAGGGTTTGCCATTGAGCCAGGAAGATGAAACCGCTTTAGCCCCAAAATAGCCAGAATAACTTGAGGAGTACGGTAATTCTCGAAAAATCTATGAAAATTACTGGAAACATCCATTTTTAGGCATAATTCATGCAGAAATGTTGGTAAAAATCCAGTAGACAAGATGGGGATTCGATCATGCGACCTCTGGATTGAAAATCAGGGGGGCTAACGGCCATTTCTGGTTCGTCGAGCCATATTTAACCAATTTGTGACCAATTAATACAGTATATCGCCAATTTTGAACCAATTTAAAAAAGATAACCTACGTTTATTGATGGTCATCAAAATGCTGCTAGTCATTGGCGGGATTCGTTTCCTCGTCACGTCCGGATTTAAAAATTTACTGGCATTTCCACTCATCAACAACGCGTTGAGATTTAGAGCATCTTCAGCAGCTATTACCTGAAAAAAAGAGCTTCTTTTTTGTTATTTTCTGGTATATTCCCCATATTGGTGCTGATATGTAATCTCATAAAATATGTGGCTTCGCAACAATTCTCTTCTTGTTCTTCTTTCATTTCTCTTGTGTTATCTATTGTTTGAGAGAGAGCACAACTACGCATGTGATGTGTGATTAAAGTTTTTCGACGACTCAAATGGTGTATGTATACAGGGACCAATGATATGATGTCAAAAGAAGTGCAAAGTCGGCACTGTTATCTGTCCTCTCTGGCATACATACAATGTTTAGAAAGAGCCATGTGAATCATAGCTGTTATAGTCACGACGTAGGAAGTTGTCACAAGAGGCAGCACAGCTAAAAAGGGGTCGACGCTCAAATATCAGGCATTTTTTAAAGCGACCTGAGCTTTTTTAAATGATTTTTATACAGAAATGCTGCAAAAAGCCCCTGGTCAACCTGTGGATTGGAACCAGCTACCTTTGAATTACAATTTCGACTTTTTAACCGATGGTTTACTCACCTTCTCATAATCCGATCGATGATGTGACCTCAGATGGACCTTTAAATTTGTACTGAATACGGATTTCGTCGTATAGAGGCATTGTTTGCATTTGGCTGTCCCATCTATCACGTCAAAATACGGCCAGACAGGGTTCCGCCGCTGTCGTTTCCTCTTTGTGGGTGTCGGTTCAACTGCCGGCTGCGGGAGGGTGGATGTCAGTTGCGTAACTGTGGGTGACGCTGGTTTTGGCGCCAATTGTTCTTGTAAAAAATTCTGTCCAAATTTTGTATTCAGCAATTGATTGTTGAACGCGGCTAGGAGATTCAGGGGCGGTGCCGGTTTAGTTTCCGTTGTGTCCGGCGTAAAGCTGGATAATCGGAGGATTTCTGTAATTTTTGGGGTAATTTTAATTTTTTCAACCAACCTTTTTGGATGTCTAACGTGTCGTCTACAGGTTTTAGGTCGCTGG
The DNA here is from genome assembly GCA_964036215.1 of Oscheius sp. DF5033. Lineage (NCBI taxonomy): Eukaryota > Metazoa > Nematoda > Chromadorea > Rhabditida > Rhabditidae > Oscheius > Oscheius sp. DF5033. The sequence goes on along the minus strand of CAXIWN010000013.1, from coordinate 1,298,646 downwards.
TATCATGTCCGCCTCCACTGGACGTGCTCTCCGTGTCGGGAGATTCATCCCTGTCGGAGCTGGTAGCCACATCTGGGGAGAAGTCACTGGGGTTGGCGTCGAGATTCAGTTGATCAGAGGATGGGCTCTCTCGATCATTGTAATGGGATTCCGGGGTGGAATACTGAAAAAATGGACTTTTCATGGTATTTTTTGGCGCCAAAAACCCCGCTCATAATCTTCAGGATTTCAGTGCGTGTCCAGAGATTTTCGTGACGTACCTGTGGATCATGACCCGAATAAGGTGGCGATGATTGATCCGTGGTAGTTGCTGAGAATGTGCTCAACTGATCCGATGACAATTGTGTCGTTGGTGCTAATAATAAATTTGTCCCAAAGGGAGCTGGATGACAATCAGGCATAGTTCAACTACTTTCTAGTACATCTACTTCTCCCTGAAATGACTTATTTTAGAGAAAAATTGTAGTCTTTTAAAGAAAGAGAGAAAGCGTGTGGGGTCAGCCAGCTGTCAACTGGGGGAGATCTTCAAACTTCCTCCGGGGAGTGTGCATAACTGTCACACACTGTGGCGTACTATTCGTCGTGAGCTAAAGAACTCTCGCTAGCTAGCTGTCCCCCTGGGGCAGCTCGCCTCTCCGCAATCTACCTGCTCCCTAAACGAAAGTCAACAAATCGTCAAATACAAACACATAATCTACTAATCGGACGGGAGAGAAGGCGAACTGACCACTAAGGAGGCTACTGGAATTTTAGCGGAGGAGGAAAACAAAGAAAGAAATCAGAAGTTTGGTCTATTTTTAGGGAAAAGGCATCACAGTTAGACAGCTAAAAGAACTACAGGTAGACAGCCAAAGGCAACAAAAAGAGAGACTAGGATATAAAATGAGAGATAAAAACAGGTAATTTGCGTCGGTTTTTAAACATTTTGTGTGTGGAAACTTTCGCTCGTTCTTCTTCTTCATTACACCTGCCACCAAGATAAAACAAGATCCACCCTCTAAAAACTCGATGTAAACTATACGGGGAGAAAGTTTTCGTCAACTATTTTACAAGGCCATTTGTAGAGAAAATCGAGGGTCTTGGAACGATAAATTGCAAAAAAAATGAAGGAGTTCACGCATCATGAAAGAAAATTGGGGAACTTGGCGGGAAAACGCGGGAGATTCAGCAAAAGGAGAGGAATAGCCACAGTTTGACTGCGAAAAACCCTAAAATGATACAGTAACCCGAAAGGACAGTTAATCTGGTAGTGGATAAGAGTTTTAAATGGGAAAATCTCTTAAAATTAGCAATCCTTCAAAAAACGTCCTCAAATTCCACTTTCCTACAGAACCGCCCCTTTTTTTTACGAAGAAGGGACAAAAATCCCGGGAAACATGGACTTCGGGCAAAATATGACCAGTACGGAGTAATCTATGATCTAACTGACTGACTGGAACACAGTGCCCCACCTGAGGGTGTGTGCTATTTGAGTATTTGACTAAAGGGCTTCGTAACGTCGACTGGTCGAGGAGAGGAAAGAGCGGGAGAGAGAGAGCCACGGGCCGCAGTTTACTCAGTCATTGGCCGTCTTGGGAAAAGAGTCGAGGACAGATGAGAGGAGAGTAGATGAGTAGGTAATATAGGTGGATAGCCAGTAACTCGTGCAACCTAAGCCAGGTATTTCGAATAAAAAGTCTGAAGTCTCCAGGATAAGGGGACAAAGAAGGGCAAGACAAGTTGGCGGGCTTTACTGGAGTACTGTAAGCATTTAAAAAACCCCAAAGAAATCTTTTAGAAAACCCGAAAAATTGGTTAACAACCCAGAATTAAATTCTCGATTTCAACTTAAAAATGACCATTTTTGAGGGTCTCATTTCTCAGGGCCCCCCTTTGACTACCTAGCACCAAATATTTCGAACACTTTCCCATTAATCTGGGTAACTCAAGGTTTTTTTAATAATTAAAGAGCATTTAAAGAATTAAAAAAGGACGATATTTGCCTAAATTAGGAAGGATTACAGGCGATAAGCCCCGAGATCCAAAAAACTCCCCGAAAATCCCATTTGCTCCAGGAAAAGAGTACTGTAAATTCTCATTTAATACAAATTATTGTCAAAAGCATAAAAATGATACTTTTTCCCCAGTTAGAAAGTTGTCTTGACTCTTGGCTGTTTGGTAATTGGATATGTCTATTTGGTCAGTTTATACTGGGACGACTCGATGCGACGGGAACCAGTAGAATACAAAATATGTTTTCTTCTTTAAAGAAAAATCTAGAAGAGTACTAGTAGGGGAGGAATGTAAGAGCCAAGAGACAAGAGCTCTCTCTCCTAAAATCGTGGTACTTGAGTAACAGTAATCCGCCGGCTGCCTAACCCGGTACGAGTAAATATCAGGGGAACTATAATCGACGACTAATAGAAGAGTACTCGCGTCTCGGATCAAATAAAACAATGGACAATTTGAAGTCCCCTCCGGGACAGGAGTACTAAATATAGAGAGAAGAGAGTGATAATAGCTGTCTTCGTCTCCTGACAGTCTATACTCTCTCGACTTGGACTGCTGGAGTCGCCTATTTGCTATGTCCGAAAGAACTCGCAGTTGACAGCTTGTCAAACAAAAGACAAAACGCAACAATGCGGGGACAGAGAGAGTCGCCAGTCGCAACTGACCACCAGTATTCCCCAAGTTACAGGGAAGGATCACCCAGATTTTCGGGAAAAGAATCGGAAAAAAAAGAAGAAATTTGAACTCGACTCCCCCGACGAGAATAAAACGAGGGTAAGGAACGGCAGAAAAAGGAGAGTCGTCCTCACTTGACAACTGGTGGTCAAGTGTCTCCAGTGGATTTCGGGATCTAGGAGAATAAGACGAAAAAGTTCTGTATAGGGACAAGGGGCGGATACAGTAAGGAGGCGGAAAAATAGTCTAGAAACTTGGGATCGACCGGGAATTCTGGAAGAATTAGCAATTTTGCGGTGAAATCCACTGTTAGAGAGCAAAATCACCGGGAAAACGGCATGAAAAGGCTTTCAGTAGACTCTTACCACGAGTATACACTAGTTTCCTGGCAAAAAAATTTATTAAAAAAATTCTATGTACTTAATTTCACCAGAACAACCCAAAATTTGGAAGAAAAGGAGGCATGAACGCTTCAAGAGATCGAAAACAGGGTAAAAGCGGGGAATTTTCGGATAAACTTCAGATTTTTTTAAATTTCACTCCGATCTTTGTTTCCGATGGCTAAGAATTAAATGGATCAATTTTGGTCATCGGAATTTATGGAAAACTAGAAAAAATACACTGGTAGTTTCCTTGCTAAAGGGCAATAAGGACTGCGGCGGCCTGGAGACGGAGAATAGACGGCAAAAATTGAACTTTGATAATATTTTTTTTTCGGTTTTAGGCTCTTCTTTAGGCGAATTTTTGAATGAAAGGATTTTACGCAATATTATTAAAAAAGTTAAGAATTTAGAAAAAAAAACAAGGAAGAAAGGACGGCCCGATCAGTATCGTCCACTTGCCCTCTGTCCATTACGAAATAATCGGATAGAAATAGTAACATGGCCGAGAAGTCCCGAAATAGTACAAAGATACACAAACAGACGAGAGACAGAAAGACACACAAGTTAGGCTCGGGGGTCCGTTCCCCTCCGAACAAAGAGCCCGCCGTCCACTCGAAGAGTACTGTGGCTGTTTCAAGCGAGTTGCTGGACGCCGGTCACGACCGCAAGGAGAGACCGTCGAGCTGGACAAATACGTTATTCAGTTGATTGCTCAACGCTTTTTCCAAGGGTAGAGGAGAGAGAGGGAGGCGGGAGAAGAGAGAGGAGACATCAAGACGAGAAAAAGAAAGAAACAGACCATCTTCGGGAAAAGCTGGAGAGTAATCTGACGGGAAAGAGGTGCAGAGAGGGTAGGTTAAAGAGAAAAGTCCGTAGAAAAAGATTGGAGGGACAATCGGAGAAAATAGAACGGACAAAAACGCAAATCAAAAGATCGAAAGGTCCTCTGAGGAAGATTGGTTGGCCCCTGTTGGATAAAGTTTCAAGAAATCCACAAATCACGGTCAAGCCGGTAAAAACTAACTTTTTCCGTTTATCGAGTATCATGGGCACGTGAGGATTGTAAAATTGTTTCCAGGATACATGGACGCAATTTTCCGGGCTGCCAATTTCTGGTATTCAGAATTTTTTGTGAGAATTTCTATCAGTTCACAACCTCTCCCAGCTCCACCAGACCCATTTTTCTTTCCCTTTCTCGCTGTCCTTCTTTCTCAAGAGTTACGAGAGAGAGGGCGTGAGTGAGAGTTTGGAAACAGCTGACGGTCAAGGCGACGACTGGACTCCAGCCAGCAGAAACCTACGCAACAACATGTGTGCTCATACATAATTCACCTTGCCTTCGAATTCGCATAAAACTCAAGGGAGAGAAGTTGTAATGTATCCCGAGGGGAAATCGTCAAAGATCAACAATAGCTGGAAGGGTATTGTGCAACGGGAAAGGGTCAGGTGGTTCCACCCTCACTTTTCCTCCAGCTTGCAAAGGGTTCCATTGCTCTTTTGGCCTGCACTTTCACCGAAAAAAATCGACAAATAATGATAGAAATTTAAGGAATGGTAACTGTTTCGCGGAAGGAAGTCATAAGGGCGATGATAAGGCGGCAGACGCCGGAGAAAAGAGAAAGAGTAATACTCTCAAGTTCACATTTCGAGATGGAGAGAGGAGTATTACACGTGACAGTTGGTATATTGACGAGAGAGAAAGAAGTTGGGGAAAATTGAAATGATTCGAGGAGGTGGAGCTGGGGATTAAATTTGGGAAGAGTTAGGTGTGGGAACTGTCTAACTGTGGTTCTTTCTGAATAATTGTGGTTCTTTTGGTTGTCTAACTATGGCTCTCCAATTCGGCCTTCTTCCTCCCGGAATTTGCTAGATTTCAAAATTTGAGCCAAAGTTTCAATTTTTCCTCTTTCCGTCACCAGCCCAAAGTAATGGCCCCAACTGTCCTGTCGGTTGTTATTCTTCCCATAAAATTGTCAGAGAAGTTGCAACTGTTTACTTTGTGATAATGGGACAAGTGACAAGGGAACTTCTCGGCGGATTTTAGCATCAATTTCCGGGCTGGACACATTGGTGACTTCTAACTGTGGTTCTTTTGAGTGTCTAACTGTGGCCCTTTCCCTGTCTAACTGTTGATATAATACCCAGATCTGTTACAGTTATAAGTATCAGATAACCGGGCCAGATATACGTAAGATACAAGGTCGACAGAAAGTACTGGGCGCGCGAACAGTAAACATTAGAGTCGCCCCCTCCGGGAGTGGCGGTCCTTGACGGGTGGACAACGGATAATAATAAGATCTCTATAGTAATCTGGATTAAATGATCATTTAAAGGAGTGAGAGTACACAATGTAGTATTACACAGAGCCAGGACCACTTGGAATAGCGTGGCAGGCTAAGAGCAATTGATTTGATTCGAAGAGCAGACAGTTGCCTCAAGTAGTGAAGAGAGAGACTTGACATTGTAAAGTGCATCCGGACTACTTGGAATTAGAGAGGGGTGAGTAGTGGTAGGTCAGAACAAAAACAAGTCACAGGAGTCAGGAGGAAGAGCGGGGGGAAAGATGAGAAGGCGAGGGTGAGCGAGACTTTGCAACAAAATAGATCAAAAAGAACAACTGGAAAAGGGAAAATGGGCAGTTTTTGTGGATTTTTGACTTGGGAAATTAAAAAATTGGGTGCTGCGTCTAACGAGGTAGGTAAAAAGGATCAGAACGTCTCGACTCTGGTTAGTTGCTAACAACTCACAAAAAAAAAGAGAAAAAACTATCATTTTTTCTCTATTTTGGTCAATTTTTCCATGAGAAATGTTGTGACACAATTTTTAAGGCGGTAGGATACTGTAATATTTAAATGAGCAAAAATTAGTCGGCGTAGCCAGAATATCGGAGAAATCCGTCAAAAATGTCCGGGAATCTTGAAAATTTAGGAAAACCAACGAAACTCGAAATTTTACTTAAAAAAAATTGATTGGATTCATTCCCTCTCAAAAAATTCAATATTCCCTGATCTTCAGTTTATCGAATTTCTAGGAAAATTCAAAGGTTTAAATTTAATTAGATCCGATTGTACAAAAAAAGGCAATAAAGAGGACATGACGGCAAGGAAAAACGAGACCCTGCGCTTTGATCAAAGTACAGTTTTCTTTAAAGAATTTACCCAACTGAGAAGAGGACTGGTTACCACCCAGAAAATATTGTACTCTCCACAAAAAGTGCCAATTTTACTGGTCAGTTACAAAAGGTAGAACAGGGAAGAAGGAGATAAGAAGGTCAGATGTTCGCAGCTGACCTGAATTTACACGAGATGCACTGCGATGATATGAGGATTTTCAGTGGCTGGAAATATCCCAAAAATAAGGGGAAAACAGTCAATATTTACATAATATTTATGGTAAACACTGGACGCATCTTTTGCGGGGGAAACGCGGGGATTTGAACGGGTTACGGTAGGATTTAAAGTAAATAAAGTAGTGATTACAGTAATCAGTGAGTCGATCAGTTAATAATGAAATCGGGAAGAGAGAAAGCGCCCCCCGAGAACTGTGTCTCTTTCCCAAAGTGGGGATTGGGGGCGCGTAAAGTGCAGAATCAGCGGCGGACACACACACACGGGATACCGCTTTGGTATATGGTTGCTGGTGACTCTCTTAGCGATGTGTAGAGATACGCCCGGGAACCTGTCTCAGTCAGGCGAAGTTTCATAAAGTAGGAGAGAGAAAGATAATTCGAAAGACAATGGCTTGATCTCGGGGAGATCTGTCTACTCGCCCCGTCGACCAGGTGCAGTCGGACATCATATTTGGGGGCATAAGTGGGTCGACAGCTTTAGTTTCTAGTCTCTTCTTTAAAGTGAAGAAACTTAAGTACTGTAGATAGCCAAAGGGGAGATAAACTGGTTCGACCAGCGATCACACTTTAGAAAAGAGAAGAAACAAGTGCAGAGACATGTGATTTGGGAAGAGAGGATAAACAGCCACATTAGCATAAAACTTGGACTTTTTGCTGAAGACTGTAAGTTATATACTTGAACCAGTTGGAAATACAGTAATCTGAGACATAGTCAGACATGGAAGAGGAGGGAAAATTGCTTCATGACCCCAAAAAACGGGATAAATTCAATTTTTTGAGCCGGATTTGGAGACAACTCTCCCTGGATATACCCGACGACATCTAAAAAAAGTCGCTCCAGGACCCAAGACTGCGGTAGAATGTAAAATTCTCGAGAGACTCGAGAAAAAAATGAATTTTATCTCTCCGAATCCCCCCATCGGTCAGTGCAATAAATCACAAAACAACGATGATGAGGGTTCTCCCAGTCTCCGTCGCCATCTCATTTTGTTGAATAATTGGATGGTTTTTTCTAGGTTACAGAGGATCAAACAAAGCCTTTTTGGTCTATTAAATAGGGCGAAAAGGTACAGTAGAAAAAGTTCGAGAACTGGAGGGTTTCCATGAGAACAGGTTAGGGCAGCTTCTCTCCGGATATTAACAATCAGTCTGCTAATTACCAGTAGAAGGACAGAGAGTCTGCTGCTGGAAAATGACTAATTTCCTCTTTTTTCGTCATGGGATTCATTGGGTTCAAAGTGCAGTCCTTTAAGGAAAGGCGGCGTTTATTTACCATAAATTTCAACATAGTCCGGGGAAGACGACAAAAGCTGGTTTGCGATGTCAAAAATATGACAAATTTGGGCCGATGTTTATTGTTGGACAGCGTGGATCCAGGAGATTTTTCCTGTAACTTGAATCCCGAAACGAAAACTAAAATTACCCGGAATTTGTGCTAATTTATATGGTCACAAGTTCATTTAACAGCTGCTGGTGACCGTTCGTAAGTGGGTCGCTGTCTCATTTGGTCTTTCTCTCTCCATCTTACCAGCCCGTCGGACTTCCCGCGCGAAAAAGTAACGATGCGATCAGTTCGAGTTACCTTTTAGGACATCTCGACGCATCACGCTATTGATATCCCCCGGGGCGCATCAATTAATACAAAAGCACCGGGAGGAATATTAGCCGATGATATGGGACTGGGAAAAACGCTGTCCACAATTTCTTTAGTTTTACATCAGAAAAATGAAAGATTGAAGAGAAAAGAAGAAGGAAATGACAAAGAAGATCGGCAAAAGTCGGAAATCGCTGAAAGAATGGGGTGAGTAGTCAATCCATAACCCATAACTGGGAAATGAGGCTCCATGCTTCCGTGGCGCAATAGGCAGCGCGTTCGGCTGTTAACCGAAAGGTTGGTGGTTCGAGCCCACCCGGGAGCGAAATCTTTTTGATTTTTTTTGGCAGAAATCATAGTTTTTTGATGATATCGACTAGTCAAATAAAAAAGATAAGAAAAGGAAACAAAAAAGGCGTCTGAGTGTGTGTGCTGTGTTGGTCTCTTTCTTACACTTTGTAACTCGTACTCTCCGGTCATAGTGGGACCTCTGACGCGAGAGTCCAAGTAAAATTGAGAGACGCTGGGCGCCCGTGGTCAACGGTAATGGGCCGAGGAAACAGACGTCGTCTTTATGAAAGGGCAGGCAGCCTGGTATCTATCGCACTTTGAATCAAACTAGTCAAATTCTACGGTAATTCCCGTACAGAAATATTGGTAAATAAGCCTAAAATTTTATAGAAAAGATGGCGAGAGAAGGCAAAGAGGCAGGGAAGATAAGATTACAATACTGGGCTGTCTCCTCGGCAGGAAGTAGTAAAATGGGCGAAGGGGACCAGATGGGGCCAGCTGACCACCACATTTTCCCTTTCTTTTCTTTAAAGAAGGAAATACTGTAAGCTGTACAGTAAGCCAGGAAGCACGGAGGGGAACTGGTTTAGTAACTATTCACAGCGCGCAAAAGATCAAAACTACTGTAATCGGGGAGACGAAACTAGTAAGAAACGGAAGATAGGCGCCAAATTTGAATACTCAAAAAACCTGTATTTGTACTTTCCGATATTTTCATGTTTCCCGCTCTGACTCTACGTGCGGCAAAGTTCAAAAGCGGGAGAAAGAAGTACAACGAACCCGGCGAAAAAATAGTCTTCCAGTTCAAATAAATGGCGCGCGCGACGGATGACAACACGTCGATCCTGGAATTCTTTTAAAAAAACAACTAAAAAATGCCCCAGGGCGTGTGTGACCTCAAAGTCGTGCTCAAAACTGTCTTTCTCTCTCTACGGGACAGTCGCAAACTGTTGAGATTGTTTGCCAGTTAGGGAAGAGGCAGTAGGGAAAAAGTAGAGAGCACACGACAAGCACAGAGACACCGTGTACTCTTCGATGACCCATCACCACTTTCGGGAGAAAGAGAGAGCTAAAGCTGTGTGCTGGTTATCAAATAAGCCTTTCTATACTTTGAGTGACCTCACACACACAAATGTATACAATCCGGGGAAATAAATCAATAATTATGGTCTAGAAATTATTCTGGTTCAATTTTTAGGGAAATATGGTACGGAAATTGAATTCCGATCAATTTTTGACTAAATATGACACGTAAATCGACATTGCAGGTATTTTCTATCACAAAAATTCCCAGAGAAGATGCCAACTTGGGAATTATATTAGAAATATTAAAAGGAGTTACACCAGATCTAACCGACTAAACTACCGGTGCAACTAGCAAAAAATCCGCCTGAAAACAATTTCCAGGCTTCAAAATAGCAAAGATTAAAACAAATTCACCCTTTTGCTGACCTGACCATCATCAACTAGGTCATCTCTCCTTAACAGGCAAAGGGAAGAAAGAAAAGGAGAAGAGACAGCGAGAAAGAGACAAATTTGAATGCGCGCGCACTTAAAACCTGGAGTGAGAGCGACAAGGACAAGTTAGCGGATATTTTCCGAAAAGCGGGAGACACACAACATAGAAGACGACGGAGAGAGCGAAAGTGACGGACTGAGATAGTAAAAGGGGGAAAGGACGATGGATGTTTGGAAATTAACGGACTACTCGCAGGAGGATGGATTGGATTTTTCGAAGCAGGGAGAGGCAAGGAGAGAAAGCGGGCGCACCTGTTTACCATACAGATATCAATAAGGGACGACGGGATAGAAACTGGGGGGAGAAAGTTATAAACAGGATGCCTGTATACAATAGGAGGAGATAGACAAAACTCGGGGTAAATGAACAATGGACAGAAAAAAGACGGCTTCTTATGATTATTGACTAGTTCTATATCAGGAATCCTGGTAAAATACCCTAAAATCGATTTGAAAAAATCGGGGGACCAGATATATTGCCAGAAATCCTTTGGTCAACCTCGGAATCTGAACCCGCGACGTTTGGATTACAAGAAGTCACTGGACGCCCAAAGTTCTGGCTCACTACCGCGTAATACCATGGTACTCCGGCAAAAATCAGTATTTTTTAGCTAAAAACATGGATGAAACTCCCATTTAAAACATCCCCATGGTTCACAAATATTAATCAGATCCGCAGACGGTGGATAAAGACTACGCCAGTCGGTAATGACCACTAATATATAATATGAGGCTCTGTCTGTGTCCACGCGTCTCTCGGCCCTGTCTCTCCCCTGTCCAAATGGTATATATCACGAGGCGGCTGGAGATGAAAAAGAACAAGGGAGGATAGGATTACACACGATATTTTGGTTAAAACTGTGGTAAATTGTTATTGTTTTTAGGGAAAATGGAGGAAAATACAAGAGGCATAAGATCAAAAGGATAGGGAGGAGAAACAAGTAGATACAACTGTGGGCGTAAAGCCTGCTTCCGGTTCTCAGTTTAGCAACGGAATGGGGTAGGATCTCCTAGTAAAAATGAAGGGACTTTCTCTTTAAAAAATTATTTAAAACATTCCTGGGGACTAAAAGTCGGGTCTTGGAACGATTTTAGCATGTTTCTAGGTCAATTTTTGCTTGAAAACGGTGTACAGATGAATTTTTATACAACAAAAAACCTGGCGATTTTCTGTCCAATGGTCGCAGATTTTCGATTTCCCAGCTTGATCAATGGATTTTTGCCAGGATTTCTGTGACAATAACCCGCTGTAAATGGGTATCTTCTTTTTTGTCTGCGGATAAATTTCAGATAAATTTGCGGATTTCCACCATTATTATGTACAAAAAGTTAACAAATATCAAAAGTTCTATTGGCTGTAATCGCCTTTCGGCTGTATCTTTCCCGTATCTGCTTGTATCCTATCCCCGCGGGCGATACCCATCAAACTGTAACATTTGTCTCTCTTTCTGTCTGTCTTCTTCCCCTTTGTTGTATTGCAAGTAGGTCAGCCAGGTTAGGCGCTGGCTGCCTACTAGATAAGGAATGTTGTTCTTGGTAAGGTCTTGTGATGTTCGGCGGGAGAGAGAGATCTCGAGACCCGATCCGATCCAATCCCGACAACGGAAAAACTCAGGATACGGAGAGAGACAGTTGGAAATGGAAATAAGGGGGAAGGGTAAACAATAAAAAAAACAAGGAGAAAACAGCCACAGTTAGACAAGAATTTGGATCAAGTAGCAATTCCCGGTACCAGTATATTGCACTTACGAATTTGGCCAGCCCCGCCGCGAACTTTGCTAATTATACCTGTCCAAGTGATGTTTCTCTCCTCCACCACCTTTTCCGGAACTATTCGGAGGATAGACAGTAGTCAAAAAAAAAGAAGGATTGACATAAGGAAAGGAGAAGGAGATGAGGGGACATAAGCAATGCATTCCGATGCACTTTCTCGTGCGAATCAGTAATGAGTTGGAACATCATATCTCGGCCCAACTGCAGCTTCCCGACTAAAGGAGTAGCGATACTTTGGAAACCTTACAATTAGCCTGATTTTTAATAATAATCAGAAAGTCTGGGAGGTCAGAACCCGGTATTTTATTAAAGAAGTCCTCCATCCTTACCAAAAAGAATATTTTTGATCGGAATGACATCATTTGCCCAATTAAATTCATCAAAACTTGTCTTTTTTTTCTGTTTTGGTTACAGAAGTTATCAAATTCTGTCGAAATACCCGCCGATACCAGGAAAAGATAGACGTGCGGAAGAAGTAAGCACATGATGTTTTGTTCTGGTTTAAACTAAAAACTAAAGATGCCCCCTGACTATTCTCTGCTGCCAATAACTCAAAAGAACTGTAATAACCAGAGAAGATAAAGAGAAGAAGAGTTGTCAGAGAGATTTGTCACGGATACGGATAACTAAAATAATTTTTATTGGGTGGAAATGTGATTTTCTTTAAATAGACAGCGTACCGAGTCTACGCTGATTTTCTGCGCTCGTAATTTACGCATTGGCTAAAGAAATTTTTCTACCAGGTCTCTTATTTTACTGTGTCCTCCATTTTTCCTCCATTTCCTCCTCTTTCCAGCTTTCTTATGCTTTAAATCCCCGTTGTCCCCTCATCCGATCTCATCCAATAAAAGGTTTAAAAAAGTCACAAGTACACACGAAAACGCCCAATCGTCGAGCTTTACCCCTTTACCCGCCAGGAGGGAGAACTTGCTAAAAACTGCTTTGGACCTTTCTTAGATTTGTGTGTGGAGATGACCGGTAGAGTGAGAGACAGCGGATAGAATGAAGAACACACAGAGAAAACTGCTTCGGGCTACCGCACTCTCATTCTGGCCGAAAAAAGGTGATGGTTAGTCAGAGGGGAGACTCTTGAGAATCGTCATTTTTACAGAGGGGGGTGAAGTATTTCCGGAGGTTATCCTGTTCCTGGAGAATTAGAACTAGATATTTAGGTAACTTTTTGGTTTAATGGATGCAGGATTTTTTGCGCGAAAAAATGGTAAATTTGAAAATTTTCAATTTTGGCACTGCGTACATTTTAAACGCCGTCGGTTTCCGGTATTTTACAATATTTCTATGCGTAATTTTGTTTTTATTTAAAAAAAAGCTGAATCTGAGTCTCGACCAGAAGATAAGAGGCGCGTGTCCAGAAATACCTTCCACCACCAAATATAGCCAAACCTCCCCTTCGGCCATACAGAGGCAACTATCTAACCGGTTTCGCATTTCTCCTTAAGGTTGGATTCTCACAGGTTGGATACGAAACTATGCGGAGAGACATAGGGCGAAAGACAGAGAGAGGGCTACCCCCTACCCGAACCGGGTTAGATATGGCAAAAATGGAATGTGTAGCGAGATAGACACACCGGTGGTTATGACACAAACTGGGGGAGTTTCCAATTTCAAAAAACTTGGTAAAATAAGCGCCGGTTGAAATTTATGTGCCTATTGGTTGGCCGGGCTTCAATACAAGGCTCCCGCATTGAATTTCCCGGCTGATCAAAGGATTTTTGCCAATATTTGCGTGGTAGTTAGCACATTTTCCCAAAATCAGTGCCTTTTCTCTGTAGGAAAAACCACGTGGAGCCATTGGAATGTGTCAAAACAAGTACAAGAGAAGAAATGGACGAGAAACTGTGATAGAGAGCGAGCCTAGAAAGTAAAAATGACAGAAAGGGGGAGAGAGAGTTGATTAAATTGATCACATGGTACACAGGGGCAGGATCCTAGACTGGGTGAAAGTTGCCGTTATTTTTAGCCACAGCATTTCTATTTTTCCCGGCATTTGGTCAATTTCCGTCAATTTTTACAATCAACTGGACATTCACCCGGCGTGTGTGCGTGTCTGTGATGCTTTTCCCGCCGTCGCCCGCCCGTCGGGAAAGGTCACTTTCGGGTCACACAGTCGACTGTGTTAACCGACAACCGGGAATAGGTGACGGATAAAAAGACGAGAAAGGAAATGGGTGGTCGGTAATTGATATTCTGAGGGCAAAAATTGTTTTATAACTTGGGAAAATTAAACCACAGGTGAGAAATATTATAACTCCAGTAAAAATAGAAGAAAGTGGCTAAAAAATGGCCACATTTTAATAAATTTGTTTGTGAAAATTCCAATTTTAGCGATTCTGTAACTTGAAATCTATCAAAATGCGCAGGAATCTTCAAAAGTTCTGAAATCTCATTTCCGGTTAAACCAATCGTCGAAAAAATGTCTGATCCCGTTTTTTAGCTTCCCGGAACCAGGCGAACCCATTAATTGAGCGGATTTCGTTTGAACATTGTTGGAAACGAGGAAAGGAGAAAAAAGAGACTTGGAGCACTGATTCTCGATCAAAATTCCATGTCAAGTAAAAAATTTAAAAGCGATGGAAAAAAGCTCCAGGTTACGGTAGCCAGAAATAAGCAGATCTTCTTTAAAGGCTAAAAAGAGCTGGTAACCACGCCCCTGAAGGAAATAAAGCAAGAATTCAAACAGATTATAGGGCAATTGGATGAGATAGTAGTAGTAGATAGTATGGTTGACCTTTCTCTCCAGTTACGCTTTTACACCAACACACAGCCGAAAATGTCTGTGTCTGGCTACATACACTATCAAGGACAGTTACTCGTGAAAAAAATTGACTTTTTCAATCGGATGGAAAGGTCATTTACGGAATTGTAAATGGTGTTGCCTGAATTTGGGTGAAGACTGAAGATCGTGAGCGTCTTTTAGGCAGAAAAATGGGCGCATTGCTCATAAAGAATTGGCAAGTCTTATTGTCAACCTGGAAATAGAATATTTTACTACAAATCCGCTCGGAAATTGGCGGGCTCCATTTTCTGCGCATCAGAAGCCGTTAAACTTACGATTCCATTGGTAAAAAGTAGCCAGAAATGTTCATGGACACCCCAAAAAGGAACTAGGATGCACCCGTGACCTTCATAATCAACCTATTGTTGTCTCTTTGATTTTACATGATCTCCCGGGGGAAATCTCTGGCTTTTTCCTGCCGCGTGCTCATCTTTGCAAACATTCAAACATTTCTCTGCGTCATTATGACGATGATTTAACGCGTCTTTTAGCACCGCACGGGTTAATGAGAACCGATGGTAGTCACAATTTTGACATATGTGAGGGGGCATTACAACAAAAGAAGGCGACAGTTGTTGCGCAATGGAGGGTTTTAGGCTAGGAAACTGAGAAAGGAGTACAGTAGGGCAGTTAAAATATTTAAACGGGGACTCATTTAAAGACGAGAACAATAGAAAGAGTTCAAGACAAGAGTAGGGACCAGGTAACCAGTCGACCTTGCCTTGGTTACCGGATGGCATTATTCAGTGGCTCGAGAGGGAGAAGGCCTTTTAGTTTTAACTTAAAGAGAATTGAAAATGGATTAATTAGTCCTCCAATTGAATATTTTCAATGAAATAAGCACATAAATTAAGAAAAGAGGAAAAATTGACTCACAGTTAAACAACCAAGCGGCAAATTATCTGTAAAATCGTGGAAAAATCCCAAAAACTAGACTAGAATCATAATTCTCAGCATGTTCTAAGCTGATCTCAAACGCAGATACACACACGCACAGATTACTGGTAATTCTCCACGGGCATCATGTCTCTTCTTCTTGGTGCTCCGTTATCTATATAACATCCATCATTGTTGCTCACTGGGATAGATTATGAAGTATGAGAATTTGCGAGCGCGCCCTTTAGACCTTCAAGAAATTAGAACAGGAAATAGTAAATGGAAGTATTAAATGAGGTTAGGGGCTGTAGGCAGACGGTTTGACCTGAACCCAGTAATTTTAGGAGGCACAAAAGACTGGTCCGGACCATCTGGCCCAGTGAGCCGCAAATTAGCACCGAAGGGGATAGAGATGGGGATCAAGGAAGGGGTAGAAATTGCACAAACAGCAGAAAAAAGTTGGGGGGAATGGGCAGAAACCCCGGGTCACACTCGTAACACTTCGGCAAATGATAAAACAAGGAAATTCTGTAAAAATTTCGCTCTTTCCCCTATTTTTCCAGCCAAATGACATCAAAACAAGCATCCAAATTGAACTTTAGACCTCCTCCATTGGCTTCCAGAAAGGGGAGACCAATAACCCAGTTACTAGCTAGCGAAAAGGGTACTTTACCTCTGGACACACAGCCGTGAACCTAATAGGAGCCCGTGTCTCTCTCTCTACCCTTGAAAATCCCCAGGGAATGCCAAGGAGAGTGCGAAACGGGAACTAGGAAATATCATATACAGCTTTTAATCTTTTTTACAGAAATGCAAATCATGGCAGACATCCTTGGGATCGGTACCGTGTTCCAGTGCGTGGATGATCTTCTCCAACTCGCCGTCAGCAAATTTCTTGCACTCGACTTGGCCAATCTTGCCGGGGATCACGTCTTCACAGGCTTTGATGAAGAGCTGAAAAAATGGAAAATTAGTAACGTAATTTTTTGGGTTTATCGCTGGCTGGTAGATACGCCACCAGTCTAATTGAGCTGACTTGGATCGTTGGTTCGATTTCCCGGTTTCACCAAAAGGTTTTTGCCATTATTTCAGATTTTTCCAAAGTTGTGACTCTACCAATATTGCAGGTATATGGAAAATTCACCGGGGGCACGTTACTCGCCAATCCTAAAAGGCTTGTCGCCAGCCACATTAGAGACTAAATAGGGACAGGTGCAATAACACCCGGACGAGGTAATCCCTGCACCCTTTTTGCGCAATTGCGGCTTTTTTTTCGGCAGAAGGATGAGCTGATTGTAGAAAATGATTGGAAAGAATCTCGGTTTATCAGGAATGTGAATAAACTTACATCAACCAGAGCATCAATTCCCAGATCAGCACCTTCGTCGATAACTTTTACAGCAATTTTACACATATCACATTCGATTATGTTGTCATTTTGAATGACAACAAAGGAGGCGACCAAGCCAGCGAGGAGGACAAGAAGAAGAGTGGATCTCATAGTTGGAGGGCGGTTCCCCTGATTGCTTCTTTTATATTGTACTGATTATTACGAAAAACATAAAGATAAGGAGTACACTAGACTTCGACTTTAACGGAACAACGACTTCGGGAGAGCACGTGATTCGTGGAGAGAATTGGTCGAGATCTGATCATTTTTTGGTCAAAGAACAATTTTTGTAAAAAAAGATAGCAAGTACGATTCTCCGGGTAGACCAAAAAATTTCTGCCAGTTTTCTGTGAGAATTCAGTGTATACAAATTTATTTAATAAAAATCATTGGACAATAATAATTTACACCGTGTAAAATGACATATTCCAGGCTTCTTAACGCCCATACCGCTGGAATTCCCATTCTCGATTATCCAATGGGCAGACTTGACGAGTCTTGAGCCAGCGACTGATGCAATGGAAATGGAAGGCATGATTGCAATTTCCCCAAGCAACGGTACAATCGTCTTTAGGCCCAGCAGCCTGGAAATATTATCATTTAATGAGAGAATAAGTGGGAAAATACCTGATTGGCTTGGCATTCAATACAGAGATCCATAATATGATTGCGGCAAATGGCACAGTTGTCGACTTGGATATCCCAGGCCCACAGGGCTACAGCGCTCCACTTTTTTACCTAAAAAATGAAAAACATCGAAAAGATGAAGAATACCAACCTCAAATCGTTTCCTCTCTCCTGGTGCGTCATCGACTTCCATTTTGACTGCTTTCTCGGCCATTTTC
This sequence comes from Oscheius sp. DF5033, assembly GCA_964036215.1. Taxonomy (NCBI): domain Eukaryota; kingdom Metazoa; phylum Nematoda; class Chromadorea; order Rhabditida; family Rhabditidae; genus Oscheius; species Oscheius sp. DF5033. Next base: position 1,281,169 of record CAXIWN010000013.1, on the reverse strand, counting down.
TGATCTAAATTGAGAATTTCTTTGCTAAATAGGGGAAATTTTGTGTGGAAATCGATATTTCAAGAAATAAAACCAATTAAAGGTGACGTGGAAAGGATGCTAGGAATGGCAGCTAACTAATATAGCAAAGCGAATATTACAGCCAAAGCGAAGTTAAATTCGCTTGAAAGCTAAAATAATTAACAACAGATGAAAAATGCGTAGGGAAGTTTTATCATCCTTTCTGTTTTCATTTTCTCACCACTCTTCCCATTCTCCTTGCAAATTTCGAAATGTCGGGAGAAATGGACCTGGATCAATTTGATGATCATCTACTGGCTCAAATTATCCGAAAGGTATGTGATTTTTATATTTTTTTTTGTATTTTATGGGTATTCATGGAATAGTGAAATTTCTAATCAGGAAAACGACCGAGATAGGAAAGGCGCCCATTTGAAATTGACATTTTTGTCCTGAAAACTTGAAAACGTTGCCTAGCTTGCAAAAGGATCCCAGCCCCCGATTTCGGAAATTGGAAGCCAATCGAATTTTCTCCATGGCTTCTGGAACGAAAACGAAAAGCTGACGAAATTGCTTCAACAATATTCCACACTAATTTATCAAATTCAGATGGATACAGTAAGCCTCATAAACTTCAAGAAGGCTTCAAAATGGACGGAGCCATTTGTAGCCAAAATGGGAAAACAGGCAATTTTTCGTATTCCACATGAAATTCACATTAATGCATATTTAGTAAGTGATTCAACTCCTTTAAATCAAAATTTTCTAGGATGATACCGAATCGGTGTATTTTATTATCAATCATTTAAAATTCAATAACTACTTTTCCTATTTTCAATGCGCTGGACCAATTCGGTACACGGATGCAAGCGCATTTGAAGAAAAAATATGTGTGACCAGACGTGGTTTGAGATTCAGTGCTATTCGATTTTATGGCCTGTGGAAAGAAGAAAATAATGGAGAAGAGGTAAGCGGGGATAGTTTTCTCGGTCCAGAACCCAAAAAGCCTAATTTGAACTTTAATTATGCCAGAAAAACTGTTAACCGCAGCCATTTTAGATAATAAAATCCTTAGAAAGGATTACTTCCTCTCTATCAAAATACAATATCCAATGTGAAGAAATCTCCTTCAACCGAATATCCCCAACAAATTCAATTATCCAAATGTTGAAGCCCAAAAGACTGGAAATCAATTTCCGAACGATATCCGGTAATAGCTTGGAAACTAAGATATTAAAAAATTTGGTGAGTTTTAGTCCGGAATCGTATTCATAACACATTTATAGAGAAAAATGACGATTCAAACATCAGCTAATGGAGATGTTTTAGAATTGTGCCGAGGGTTAACAGAATGCAGAGTGGATTTACAGATACTTTCGGGTACGCTACCAGCACGGCAGATTATTGCCTTTATAAAGGTAAAGATTTTCACAATTTCCTGGTGGGTCCCCTAATTACCGCAGAAATATCAGCGGCAATCTTTTGATAATCGAAACTCCGACTTTTATATAAAAAGACCTTTACGCTAATCACTAGAGCGCGTTGTTTCCGCCCTCACGCCCTTGACATATCCATTCAACGGCTATTTTTCAATAAAAACGTTCATTTTTCCAGGAAACGGCCCTTACCCACAATGCTCTCCGCTTACACGGCGTCCTCAACATGGAAGAGGCTGAAAAATTGGCAGAGAATTGCGGATTTGCCATATTTCCTGGTCGAGGAGTCGCTTACCTGGTAGATCAAGCAAAAGACGGACTAATTGTCATCCGCAGTGGAGGCACAGACCTAGAAGCCAAGAAAATTCAAGCAGGCGAGGAGCTACAAAAAGCTTTTCGGAAATTTTGTCACTCGGAGGAGATATCTACTCGGGAAGAAATTGTCAAGAAATATTTCAAATAACACTTATGATTGTTTCCTATAGAAATAAAAGTTAGAAAAAAAACAGAATATGCAATTTTGTTTGCAATTTTCACCACTTTGCCCCATCAAGAACTCCATAGGCCCTGGGAAAAAATTAAAGAAAGTTGAACCTTTGGAGTTCACAGAGGGGACAATTCCCCAGTTTTCATGACCATTTTTTACGGAAAACTGCGAATTTTAAGCACAAAATAGTGTCCACCGTACGGAAAACGGCGAAATGGCCAGTTGGAAAATGCCAACTGGTGAGCAAGGGCCACTTAACATCCATCTAATTAGGAAAATATCTAATTTTTGCACGGTGGACGCCATTTTGTGGCCAAAACCGCTAATTTTTGCACGGTGGACGCCATTTTGTGGCCAAAAATCGCTAATTTTTGCACGGTGGATGCCACCTGGTGGCCAAAATCGCTAATTTTTGCACGGTGGACGCCATTTTGTGGCCAAAACCGCTAATTTTTGCACGGTGGGTGCCACCTGGTGGCCAATATCGCTAATTTTTGCACGGTGGACGCCATTTTGTGGCCAAAACCGCTAATTTTTGCACGGTGGATGCCACCTGGTGGCCAAAAATCGCTAATTTTTGCACGGTGGATGCCACCTGGTGGCCAAAACCGCTAATTTTTGCACGGTGGATGCCACCTGGTGGCCAAAACCGCTAATTTTTGCACGGTGGATGCCATTTTGAGGCCAAAAATCGCTAATTTTTGCACGGTGGACGCCATTTTGTGGCCAAAAATCGCTAATTTTTGCACGGTGGATGCCACCTGGTGGCCAAAACCGCTAATTTTTGCACGGTGGATGCCTCCTGGTGGCCAAAACCGCTAATTTTTGCACGGTGGATGCCACCTGGTGGCCAAAATCGCTAATTTTTGCACGGTGGATGCCACCTGGTGGCCAAAATCGCTAATTTTTGCACGGTGGACGCCATTTTGTGGCCAAAAATCGCTAATTTTTGCACGGTGGACGCCATTTTGCGGCCAAAACCGCTAATTTTTGCACGGTGGGTGCCACCTGGTGGCCAAAAATCGCTAATTTTTGCACGTTGGACGCCATTTTGTGGCCAAAAATCGCTAATTTTTGCACGGTGGACGCCATTTTGTGGCCAAAATCGCTAATTTTTGCAAGGTGGACGCCATTTTGCGGCCAAAACCGCTAATTTTTGCACGGTGGGTGCCACCTGGTGGCCAATATCGCTAATTTTTGCACGGTGGACGCCATTTTGTGGCCAAAACCGCTAATTTTTGCATGGTGGATGCCACCTGGTGGCCAAAAATCGCTAATTTTTGCACGGTGGATGCCACCTGGTGGCCAAAATCGCTAATTTTTGCACGGTGGATGCCACCTGGTGGCCAAAACCGCTAATTTTTGCACGGTGGATGCCACCTGGTGGCCAAAACCGCTAATTTTTGCACGGTGGATGCCACCTGGTGGCCAAAATCGCTAATTTTTGCACGGTGGATGCCACCTGGTGGCCAAAATCGCTAATTTTTGCACGGTGGACGCCATTTTGTGGCCAAAAATCGCTAATTTTTGCACGGTGGACGCCACCTGGTGGCCAAAAATCGCTAATTTTTGCACGGTGGACGCCATTTTGTGGCCAAAAATCGCTAATTTTTGCACGGTGGATGCCACCTGGTGGCCAAAATCGCTAATTTTTGCACGGTGGACGCCACCTGGTGGCCAAAAATCGCTAATTTTTGCACGGTGGATGCCACCTGGTGGCCAAAACCGCTAATTTTTGCACGGTGGATGCCATTTTGAGGCCAAAAATCGCTAATTTTTGCACGGTGGACGCCATTTTGTGGCCAAAAATCGCTAATTTTTGCACGGTGGATGCCACCTGGTGGCCAAAAATCGCTAATTTTTGCACGGTGGACGCCATTTTGTGGCCAAAAATCGCTAATTTTTGCACGGTGGATGCCACCTGGTGGCCAAAATCGCTAATTTTTGCACGGTGGACGCCACCTGGTGGCCAAAAATCGCTAATTTTTGCACGGTGGATGCCACCTGGTGGCCAAAAATCGCTAATTTTTGCACGGTGGACGCCATTTTGTGGCCAAAAATCGCTAATTTTTGCACGGTGGATGCCACCTGGTGGCCAAAAATCGCTAATTTTTGCACGGTGGACGCCATTTTGTGGCCAAAACCGCTAATTTTTGCACGGTGGATGCCACCTGGTGGCCAAAATCGCTACTTTTTGCACGGTGGATGCCACCTGGTGGCCAAAACCGCTAATTTTTGCACGGTGGATGCCACCTGGTGGCCAAAAATCGCTAATTTTTGCACGGTGGACGCCATTTTGTGGCCAAAAATCGCTAATTTTTGCACGGTGGATGCCACCTGGTGGCCAAAATCGCTAATTTTTGCACGGTGGACGCCATTTTGTGGCCAAAAATCGCTAATTTTTGCACGGTGGACGCCATTTTGTGGCCAAAAATCGCTAATTTTTGCACGGTGGATGCCACCTGGTGGCCAAAAATCGCTAATTTTTGCACGGTGGACGCCATTTTGTGGCCAAAAATCGCTAATTTTTGCACGGTGGAAGCCATTTTGTGGCCAAAAATCGCTAATTTTTGCACGGTGGATGCCACCTGGTGGCCAAAAATCGCTAATTTTTGCACGGTGGATGCCACCTGGTGGCCAAAATCGCTAATTTTTGCACGGTGGACGCCATTTTGTGGCCAAAAATCGCTAATTTTTGCACGGTGGAAGCCATTTTGTGGCCAAAAATCGCTAATTTTTGCACGGTGGATGCCACCTGGTGGCCAAAAATCGCTAATTTTTGCACGGTGGATGCCACCTGGTGGCCAAAAATCGCTAATTTTTGCACGGTGGACGCCATTTTGTGGCCAAAAATCGCTAATTTTTGCACGGTGGATGCCACCTGGTGGCCAAAAATCGCTAATTTTTGCACGGTGGACGCCATTTTGTGGCCAAAAATCGCTAATTTTTGCACGGTGGATGCCACCTGGTGGCCAAAACCGCTAATTTTTGCACGGTGGACGCCACCTGGTGGCCAAAAATCGCTAATTTTTGCACGGTGGACGCCATTTTGTGGCCAAAAATCGCTAATTTTTGCACGGTGGATGCCACCTGGTGGCCAAAATCGCTAATTTTTGCACGGTGGACGCCACCTGGTGGCCAAAAATCGCTAATTTTTGCACGGTGGATGCCACCTGGTGGCCAAAAATCGCTAATTTTTGCACGGTGGACGCCATTTTGTGGCCAAAAATCGCTAATTTTTGCACGGTGGATGCCACCTGGTGGCCAAAAATCGCTAATTTTTGCACGGTGGACGCCATTTTGTGGCCAAAACCGCTAATTTTTGCACGGTGGATGCCACCTGGTGGCCAAAATCGCTACTTTTTGCACGGTGGATGCCACCTGGTGGCCAAAACCGCTAATTTTTGCACGGTGGATGCCACCTGGTGGCCAAAAATCGCTAATTTTTGCACGGTGGACGCCATTTTGTGGCCAAAAATCGCTAATTTTTGCACGGTGGATGCCACCTGGTGGCCAAAATCGCTAATTTTTGCACGGTGGACGCCATTTTGTGGCCAAAAATCGCTAATTTTTGCACGGTGGACGCCATTTTGTGGCCAAAAATCGCTAATTTTTGCACGGTGGATGCCACCTGGTGGCCAAAAATCGCTAATTTTTGCACGGTGGACGCCATTTTGTGGCCAAAAATCGCTAATTTTTGCACGGTGGAAGCCATTTTGTGGCCAAAAATCGCTAATTTTTGCACGGTGGATGCCACCTGGTGGCCAAAAATCGCTAATTTTTGCACGGTGGATGCCACCTGGTGGCCAAAATCGCTAATTTTTGCACGGTGGACGCCATTTTGTGGCCAAAAATCGCTAATTTTTGCACGGTGGATGCCACCTGGTGGCCAAAAATCGCTAATTTTTGCACGGTGGACGCCATTTTGTGGCCAAAAATCGCTAATTTTTGCACGGTGGATGCCACCTGGTGGCCAAAACCGCTAATTTTTGCACGGTGGATGCCACCTGGTGGCCAAAATCGCTAATTTTTGCACGGTGGACGCCATTTTGTGGACAAAACCGCTAATTTTTGCACGGTGGACGCCATTTTGTGGCCAAAAATCGCTAATTTTTGCACGGTGGACGCCATTTTGTGGCCAAAAACCGCTAATTTTTGCACGGTGGACGCCATTTTGTGGCCAAAACCGCTAATTTTTGCACGGTGGATGCCACCTGGTGGCCAAAATCGCTAATTTTTGCACGGTGGACGCCATTTTGTGGCCAAAACCGCTAATTTTTGCACGGTGGATGCCACCTGGTGGCCAAAATCGCTAATTTTTGCACGGTGGACGCCATTTTGTGGCCAAAATCGCTAATTTTTGCACGGTGGACGCCATTTTGTGGCCAAAATCGCTAATTTTTGCACGGTGGATGCCACCTGGTGGCCAAAAATCGCTAATTTTTGCACGGTGGACGCCATTTTGTGGCCAAAACCGCTAATTTTTGCACGGTGGACGCCATTTTGTGGCCAAAATCGCTAATTTTTGCACGGTGGATGCCACCTGGTGGCCAAAATCGCTAATTTTTGCACGGTGGACGCCATTTTGTGGCCAAAAATCGCTAATTTTTGCACGGTGGATGCCATTTTGTGGCCAAAACCGCTAATTTTTGCACGGTGGACGCCATTTTGTGGCCAAAAATCGCTAATTTTTGCACGGTGGACGCCATTTTGTGGCCAAAAATCGCTAATTTTTGCACGGTGGACGCCATTTTGTGGCCAAAACCGCTAATTTTTGCACGGTGGATGCCACCTGGTGGCCAAAACCGCTAATTTTTGCACGGTGGACGCCATTTTGTGGCCAAAACCGCTAATTTTTGCACGGTGGATGCCACCTGGTGGCCAAAATCGCTAATTTTTGCACGGTGGACGCCATTTTGTGGCCAAAACCGCTAATTTTTGCACGGTGGATGCCACCTGGTGGCCAAAAATCGCTAATTTTTGCACGGTGGACGCCATTTTGTGGCCAAAACCGCTAATTTTTGCACGGTGGATGCCACCTGGTGGCCAAAAATCGCTAATTTTTGCACGGTGGACGCCACTTTGTGGCCAAAACCGCTAATTTTTGCACGGTGGATGCCACCTGGTGGCCAAAAATCGCTAATTTTTGCACGGTGGATGCCACCTGGTGGCCAAAATCGCTAATTTTTGCACGGTGGACGCCATTTTGTGGCCAAAATCGCTAATTTTTGCACGGTGGACGCCATTTTGTGGCCAAAATCGCTAATTTTTGCACGGTGGATGCCACCTGGTGGCCAAAAATCGCTAATTTTTGCACGGTGGACGCCATTTTGTGGCCAAAACCGCTAATTTTTGCACGGTGGACGCCATTTTGTGGCCAAAATCGCTAATTTTTGCACGGTGGATGCCACCTGGTGGCCAAAATCGCTAATTTTTGCACGGTGGACGCCATTTTGTGGCCAAAAATCGCTAATTTTTGCACGGTGGATGCCATTGTGTGGCCAAAACCGCTAATTTTTGCACGGTGGACGCCATTTTGTGGCCAAAACCGCTAATTTTTGCACGGTGGACGCCATTTTGTGGCCAAAAATCGCTAATTTTTGCACGGTGGACGCCATTTTGTGGCCAAAAATCGCTAATTTTTGCACGGTGGACGCCATTTTGTGGCCAAAACCGCTAATTTTTGCACGGTGGATGCCACCTGGTGGCCAAAACCGCTAATTTTTGCACGGTGGACGCCATTTTGTGGCCAAAACCGCTAATTTTTGCACGGTGGATGCCACCTGGTGGCCAAAATCGCTAATTTTTGCACGGTGGACGCCATTTTGTGGCCAAAACCGCTAATTTTTGCACGGTGGATGCCACCTGGTGGCCAAAAATCGCTAATTTTTGCACGGTGGACGCCATTTTGTGGCCAAAACCGCTAATTTTTGCACGGTGGATGCCACCTGGTGGCCAAAAATCGCTAATTTTTGCACGGTGGACGCCACTTTGTGGCCAAAACCGCTAATTTTTGCACGGTGGATGCCACCTGGTGGCCAAAATCGCTAATTTTTGCACGGTGGACGCCATTTTGTGGCCAAAATCGCTAATTTTTGCACGGTGGATGCCACCTGGTGGCCAAAACCGCTAATTTTTGCACGGTGGATGCCACCTGGTGGCCAAAATCGCTAATTTTTGCACGGTGGACGCCATTTTGTGGCCAAAACCGCTAATTTTTGCACGGTGGATGCCACCTGGTGGCCAAAACCGCTAATTTTTGCACGGTGGATGCCACCTGGTGGCCAAAATCGCTAATTTTTGCACGGTGGACGCCATTTTGTGGCCAAAACCGGTAATTTTTGCACGGTGGATGCCACCTGGTGGCCAAAACCGCTAATTTTTGCACGGTGGACGCCATTTTGTGGCCAAAATCGCTAATTTTTGCACGGTGGATGCCACCTGGTGGCCAAAATCGCTAATTTTTGCACGGTGGATGCCACCTGGTGGCCAAAATCGCTAATTTTTGCACGGTGGACGCCATTTTGTGGCCAAAAATCGCTAATTTTTGCACGGTGGACGCCATTTTGTGGCCAAAAATCGCTAATTTTTGCACGGTGGATGCCATTTTGTGGCCAAAAATCGCTAATTTTTGCACGGTGGATGCCACCTGGTGGCCAAAATCGCTAATTTTTGCACGGTGGACGCCATTTTGTGGCCAAAAATCGCTAATTTTTGCACGGTGGATGCCATTTTGTGGCCAAAACCGCTAATTTTTGCACGGTGGATGCCACCTGGTGGCCAAAATCGCTAATTTTGGCACGGTGGACGCCATTTTGTGGCCAAAAATCGCTAATTTTTGCACGGTGGATGCCATCTGGTGGCCAAAAATCGCTAATTTTTGCACGGTGGATGCCACCTGGTGGCCAAAAATCGCTAATTTTTGCACGGTGGACGCCATTTTGTGGCCAAAAATCGCTAATTTTTGCACGGTGGATGCCACCTGGTGGCCAAAACCGCTAATTTTTGCACGGTGGATGCCACCTGGTGGCCAAAATCGCTAATTTTTGCACGGTGGACGCCATTTTGTGGCCAAAAATCGCTAATTTTTGCACGGTGGATGCCACCTGGTGGCCAAAAATCGCTAATTTTTGCACGGTGGACGCCATTTTGTGGCCAAAATCGCTAATTTTTGCACGGTGGACGCCATTTTGTGGCCAAAAATCGCTAATTTTTGCACGGTGGACGCCATTTTGTGGCCAAAATCGCTAATTTTTGCACGGTGGATGCCACCTGGTGGCCAAAATCGCTAATTTTTGCACGGTGGACGCCATTTTGTGGCCAAAACCGCTAATTTTTGCACGGTGGATGCCACCTGGTGGCCAAAATCGCTAATTTTTGCACGGTGGACGCCATTTTGTGGCCAAAATCGCTAATTTTTGCACGGTGGATGCCACCTGGTGGCCAAAATCGCTAATTTTTGCACGGTGGACGCCATTTTGTGGCCAAAAATCGCTAATTTTTGCACGGTGGATGCCACCTGGTGGCCAAAAATCGCTAATTTTTGCACGGTGGACGCCATTTTGTGGCCAAAATGGCTAATTTTTGCACGGTGGACGCCATTTTGTGGCCAAAAATCGCTAATTTTTGCACGGTGGATGCCATCTGGTGGCCAAAAATCGCTAATTTTTGCACGGTGGATGCCACCTGGTGGCCAAAACCGCTAATTTTTGCACGGTGGATGCCACCTGGTGGCCAAAATAGCTAATTTTTGCACGGTGGACGCCATTTTGTGGCCAAAATGGCTAATTTTTGCACGGTGCACGCCATTTTGTGGCCAAAACCGCTAATTTTTGCACGGTGGACGCCATTTTGTGGCCAAAAATCGCTAATTTTTGCACGGTGGATGCCACCTGGTGGCCAAAATCGCTAATTTTTGCACGGTGGACGCCATTTTGTGGCCAAAATCGCTAATTTTTGCACGGTGGACGCCATTTTGTGGCCAAAAATCGCTAATTTTTGCACGGTGGACGCCATTTTGTGGCCAAAAATCGCTAATTTTTGCACGGTGGACGCCATTTTGTGGCCAAAACCGCTAATTTTTGCACGGTGGACGCCATTTTGTGGCCAAAACCGCTAATTTTTGCACGGTGGACGCCATTTTGTGGCCAAAACCGCTAATTTTTGCACGGTGGATGCCACCTGGTGGCCAAAATCGCTAATTTTTGCACGGTGGACGCCATTTTGTGGCCAAAATCGCTAATTTTTGCACGGTGGACGCCATTTTGTGGCCAAAAATCGCTAATTTTTGCACGGTGGACGCCATTTTGTGGCCAAAAATCGCTAATTTTTGCACGGTGGACGCCATTTTGTGGCCAAAAATCGCTAATTTTTGCACGGTGGACGCCATTTTGTGGCCAAAACCGCTAATTTTTGCACGGTGGATGCCACCTGGTGGCCAAAATCGCTAATTTTTGCACGGTGGACGCCATTTTGTGGCCAAAATCGCTAATTTTTGCACGGTGGATGCCACCTGGTGGCCAAAATCGCTAATTTTTGCACGGTGGACGCCATTTTGTGGCCAAAATCGCTAATTTTTGCACGGTGGACGCCATTTTGTGGCCAAAAATCGCTAATTTTTGCACGGTGGATGCCACCTGGTGGCCAAAAATCGCTAATTTTTGCACGGTGGACGCCATTTTGTGGCCAAAAATCGCTAATTTTTGCACGGTGGATGCCACCTGGTGGCCAAAACCGCTAATTTTTGCACGGTGGACGCCATTTTGTGGCCAAAACCGCTAATTTTTGCACGGTGGACGCCATTTTGTGGCCAAAAATCGCTAATTTTTGCACGGTGGACGCCATTTTGTGGCCAAAAATCGCTAATTTTTGCACGGTGGATGCCACCTGGTGGCCAAAAATCGCTAATTTTTGCACGGTGGACGCCATTTTGTGGCCAAAAATCGCTAATTTTTGCACGGTGGATGCCACCTGGTGGCCAAAATCGCTAATTTTTGCACGGTGGACGCCATTTTGTGGCCAAAATCGCTAATTTTTGCACGGTGGGTGGACGCCATTTTGTGGCCAAAAATCGCTAATTTTTGCACGGTGGACGCCATTTTGTGGCCAAAAATCGCTAATTTTTGCACGGTGGGACGCCATTTTGTGGCCAAAACCGCTAATTTTTGCACGGTGGACGCCATTTTGTGGCCAAAACCGCTAATTTTTGCACGGTGGACGCCATTTTGTGGCCAAAACCGCTAATTTTTGCACGGTGGATGCCAACCTGGTGGCCCAAAATCGCTAATTTTTGCACGGTGGACGCCATTTTGTGGCCAAAATCGCTAATTTTTGCACGGTGGACGCATTTTGTGGCCAAAAAATCGCTAATTTTTGCACGGTGGACGCCATTTTGTGGCCAAAAAATCGCTAATTTTTGCACGGTGGACGCCATTTTGTGGCCAAAAATCGCTAATTTTTGCACGGTGGACGCCATTTTGTGGCCAAATCGCTAATTTTTGCACGGTGGATGCCACCTGGTGGCCAAAATCGCCTAATTTTTGCACGGTGGACGCCATTTTGTGGCCAAAATCGCTTAATTTTTGCACGGTGGATGCCACCTGGTGGCCAAAATCGCTAATTTTTGCACGGTGGACGCCATTTTGTGGCCAAAATCGCTAATTTTTGCACGGTGGACGCCATTTTGTGGCCAAAAATCGCTAATTTTTGCACGGTGGATGCCACCTGGTGGCCAAAAATCGCTAATTTTTGCACGGTGGACGCATTTTGTGGCCAAAAATCGCTAATTTTTGCACGGTGGATGCCACCTGGTGGCCAAAACCGCTAATTTTTGCACGGTGGACGCCATTTTGTGGCCAAAACCGCTAATTTTTGCACGGTGGACGCCATTTTGTGGCCAAAATATCGCTAATTTTTGCACGGTGGACGCCATTTTGTGGCCAAAAATCGCTAATTTTTGCACGGTGGATGCCACCTGGTGGCCAAAATCGCTAATTTTTGCACGGTGGACGCCATTTTGTGGCCAAAAATCGCTAATTTTTGCACGGTGGATGCCACCTGGTGGCCAAAATCGCTAATTTTGGCACGGTGGACGCCATTTTGTGGCCAAAAATCGCTAATTTTTGCACGGTGGATGCCACCTGGTGGCCAAAACCGCTAATTTTTGCACGGTGGACGCCATTTTGTGGCCAAAATCGCTAATTTTTGCACGGTGGACGCCATTTTTGTGGCCAAAATCGCTAATTTTTGCACGGTGGATGCCACCTGGTGGCCAAAAATCGCTAATTTTTGCACGGTGACGCCATTTTGTGGCCAAAAATCGCTAATTTTTGCACGGTGGATGCCACCTGGTGGCCAAAATCGCTAATTTTTGCACGGTGGACGCCATTTTGTGGCCAAAAATCGCTAATTTTTGCACGGTGGATGCCACCTGGTGGCCAAAAATCGCTAATTTTTGCACGGTGGATGCCACCTGGTGGCCAAAACCGCTAATTTTTGCACGGTGGACGCCATTTTGTGGCCAAAACCGCTAATTTTTGCACGGTGGACGCCATTTTGTGGCCAAAAATCGCTAATTTTTGCACGGTGGACGCCATTTTGTGGCCAAAAATCGCTAATTTTTGCACGGTGGATGCCACCTGGTGGCCAAAATCGCTAATTTTGGCACGGTGGACGCCATTTTGTGGCCAAAATCGCTAATTTTTGCACGGTGGATGCCACCTGGTGGCCAAAATCGCTAATTTTTGCACGGTGGACGCCATTTTGTGGCCAAAAATCGCTAATTTTTGCACGGTGGACGCCATTTTGTGGCCAAAAATCGCTAATTTTTGCACGGTGGATGCCATCTGGTGGCCAAAAATCGCTAATTTTTGCACGGTGGATGCCACCTGGTGGCCAAAAATCGCTAATTTTTGCACGGTGGACGCCATTTTGTGGCCAAAAATCGCTAATTTTTGCACGGTGCACGCCATTTTGTGGCCAAAACCGCTAATTTTTGCACGGTGGACGCCATTTTGTGGCCAAAACCGCTAATTTTTGCACGGTGGATGCCACCTGGTGGCCAAAATCGCTAATTTTTGCACGGTGGACGCCATTTTGTGGCCAAAATCGCTAATTTTTGCACGGTGGACGCCATTTTGTGGCCAAAAATCGCTAATTTTTGCACGGTGGACGCCATTTTGTGGCCAAAAATCGCTAATTTTTGCACGGTGGATGCCACCTGGTGGCCAAAAATCGCTAATTTTTGCACGGTGGACGCCATTTTGTGGCCAAAAATCGCTAATTTTTGCACGGTGGACGCCATTTTGTGGCCAAAAATCGCTAATTTTTGCACGGTGGACGCCATTTTGTGGCCAAAACCGCTAATTTTTGCACGGTGGACGCCATTTTGTGGCCAAAACCGCTAATTTTTGCACGGTGGATGCCACCTGGTGGCCAAGATCGCTAATTTTTGCACGGTGGACGCCATTTTGTGGCCAAAACCGCTAATTTTTGCACGGTGGATGCCACCTGGTGGCCAAAATCGCTAATTTTTGCACGGTGGACGCCATTTTGTGGCCAAAATCGCTAATTTTTGCACGGTGGATGCCACCTGGTGGCCAAAATCGCTAATTTTTGCACGGTGGACGCCATTTTGTGGCCAAAATCGCTAATTTTTGCACGGTGGACGCCATTTTGTGGCCAAAAATCGCTAATTTTTGCACGGTGGATGCCACCTGGTGGCCAAAAATCGCTAATTTTTGCACGGTGGACGCCATTTTGTGGCCAAAAATCGCTAATTTTTGCACGGTGGATGCCACCTGGTGGCCAAAACCGCTAATTTTTGCACGGTGGACGCCATTTTGTGGCCAAAACCGCTAATTTTTGCACGGTGGACGCCATTTTGTGGCCAAAAATCGCTAATTTTTGCACGGTGGATGCCACCTGGTGGCCAAAATCGCTAATTTTTGCACGGTGGACGCCATTTTGTGGCCAAAAATCGCTAATTTTTGCACGGTGGATGCCACCTGGTGGCCAAAAATCGCTAATTTTTGCACGGTGGACGCCATTTTGTGGCCAAAATCGCTAATTTTTGCACGGTGGATGCCACCTGGTGGCCAAAATCGCTAATTTTTGCACGGTGGACGCCATTTTGTGGCCAAAATCGCTAATTTTTGCACGGTGGACGCCATTTTGTGGCCAAAAATCGCTAATTTTTGCACGGTGGATGCCACCTGGTGGCCAAAAATCGCTAATTTTTGCACGGTGGACGCCATTTTGTGGCCAAAATCGCTAATTTTTGCACGGTGGACGCCATTTTGTGGCCAAAAATCGCTAATTTTTGCACGGTGGATGCCACCTGGTGGCCAAAAATCGCTAATTTTTGCACGGTGGACGCCATTTTGTGGCCAAAATCGCTAATTTTTGCACGGTGGACGCCATTTTGTGGCCAAAAATCGCTAATTTTTGCACGGTGGATGCCACCTGGTGGCCAAAAATCGCTAATTTTTGCACGGTGGACGCCATTTTGTGGCCAAAATCGCTAATTTTTGCACGGTGGACGCCATTTTGTGGTCAAAAATCGCTAATTTTTGCACGGTGGATGCCATTTTGTGGCCAAAAATCGCTAATTTTTGCACGGTGGACGCCATTTTGTGGCCAAAAATCGCTAATTTTTGCACGGTGGATGCCACCTGGTGGCCAAAAATCGCTAATTTTTGCACGGTGGACGCCATTTTGTGGCCAAAAATCGCTAATTTTTGCACGGTGGATGCCATCTGGTGGCCAAAAATCGCTAATTTTTGCACGGTGGACGCCATTTTGTGGCCAAAATCGCTAATTTTTGCACGGTGGACGCCATTTTGTGGCCAAAAATCGCTAATTTTTGCACGGTGGACGCCATTTTGTAGCCAAAAATCGCTAATTTTTGCACGGTGGATGCCACCTGGTGGCCAAAATCGCTAATTTTTGCACGGTGGACGCCATTTTGTGGCCAAAACCGCTAATTTTTGCACGGTGGACGCCATTTTGTGGCCAAAATCGCTAATTTTTGCACGGTGGACGCCATTTTGTGGCCAAAATCGCTAATTTTTGCACGGTGGACGCCATTTTGTGGCCAAAAATCGCTAATTTTTGCACGGTGGATGCCACCTGGTGGCCAAAAATCGCTAATTTTTGCACGGTGGACGCCATTTTGTGGCCAAAACCGCTAATTTTTGCACGGTGGATGCCACCTGGTGGCCAAAATCGCTAATTTCTGCACGGTGGACGCCATTTTGTGGCCAAAAATCGCTAATTTTTGCACGGTGGATGCCACCTGGTGGCCAAAAATCGCTAATTTTTGCACGGTGGACGCCATTTTGTGGCCAAAAATCGCTAATTTTTGCACGGTGGACGCCATTTTGTGGCCAAAAATCGCTAATTTTTGCACGGTGGATGCCACCTGGTGGCCAAAAATCGCTAATTTTTGCACGGTGGACGCCATTTTGTGGCCAAAATCGCTAATTTTTGCACGGTGGATGCCACCTGGTGGCCAAGATCGCTAATTTTTGCACGGTGGACGCCATTTTGTGGCCAAAACCGCTAATTTTTGCACGGTGGATGCCACCTGGTGGCCAAAATCGCTAATTTTTGCACGGTGGACGCCATTTTGTGGCCAAAATCGCTAATTTTTGCACGGTGGATGCCACCTGGTGGCCAAAATCGCTAATTTTTGCACGGTGGACGCCATTTTGTGGCCAAAAATCGCTAATTTTTGCACGGTGGACGCCATTTTGTGGCCAAAAATCGCTAATTTTTGCACGGTGGACGCCATTTTGTGGCCAAAATCGCTAATTTTTGCACGGTGGATGCCACCTGGTGGCCAAAAATCGCTAATTTTTGCACGGTGGACGCCATTTTGTGGCCAAAAATCGCTAATTTTTGCACGGTGGACGCCATTTTGTGGCCAAAACCGCTAATTTTTGCACGGTGGATGCCACCTGGTGGCCAAAAATCGCTAATTTTTGCACGGTGGACGCCATTTTGTGGCCAAAAATCGCTAATTTTTGCACGGTGGACGCCATTTTGTGGCCAAAAATCGCTAATTTTTGCACGGTGGACGCCATTTTGTGGCCAAAATCGCTAATTTTTGCACGGTGGATGCCACCTGGTGGCCAAAATCGCTAATTTTTGCACGGTGGACGCCATTTTGTGGCCAAAAATCGCTAATTTTTGCACGGTGGACGCCATTTTGTGGCCAAAATCGCTAATTTTTGCACGGTGGATGCCACCTGGTGGCCAAAATCGCTAATTTTTGCACGGTGGACGCCATTTTGTGGCCAAAATCGCTAATTTTTGCACGGTGGATGCCACCTGGTGGCCAAAATCGCTAATTTTTGCACGGTGGACGCCATTTTGTGGCCAAAATCGCTAATTTTTGCACGGTGGACGCCATTTTGTGGCCAAAAATCGCTAATTTTTGCACGGTGGATGCCACCTGGTGGCCAAAAATCGCTAATTTTTGCACGGTGGACGCCATTTTGTGGCCAAAATCGCTAATTTTTGCACGGTGGATGCCACCTGGTGGCCAAAACCGCTAATTTTTGCACGGTGGACGCCATTTTGTGGCCAAAAATCGCTAATTTTTGCACGGTGGACGCCATTTTGTGGCCAAAAATCGCTAATTTTTGCACGGTGGACGCCATTTTGTGGCCAAAAATCGCTAATTTTTGCACGGTGGATGCCACCTGGTGGCCAAAAATCGCTAATTTTTGCACGGTGGACGCCATTTTGTGGCCAAAAATCGCTAATTTTTGCACGGTGGACGCCATTTTGTGGCCAAAAATCGCTAATTTTTGCACGGTGGATGCCACCTGGTGGCCAAAAATCGCTAATTTTTGCACGGTGGACGCCATTTTGTGGCCAAAAATCGCTAATTTTTGCACGGTGGACGCCATTTTGTGGCCAAAAATCGCTAATTTTTGCACGGTGGACGCCATTTTTGTGGCCAAAAATCGCTAATTTTTGCACGGTGGATGCCACCTGGTGGCCAAAATCGCTAATTTTTGCACGGTGGACGCCAATTTTGTGGCCAAAAATCGCTAATTTTTGCACGGTGGACGCCATTTTGTGGCCAAAAACGCTAATTTTTGCACGGTGGATGCCACCTGGTGGCCAAAATCGCTAATTTTTGCACGGTGGACGCCATTTTGTGGCCAAAATCGCTAATTTTTGCACGGTGGATGCCACCTGGTGGCCAAAATCGCTAATTTTTGCACGGTGGACGCCATTTTGTGGCCAAAAATCGCTAATTTTTGCACGGTGGACGCCATTTTGTGGCCAAAAATCGCTAATTTTTGCACGGTGGATGCCACCTGGTGGCCAAAAAATCGCTAATTTTTGCACGGTGGACGCCATTTTGTGGCCAAAACCGCTAATTTTTGCACGGTGGATGCCACCTGGTGGCCAAAATCGCTAATTTTTGCACGGTGGATGCCACCAGGTGGCCAAAATCGCTAATTTTTGGACGGTGGACGCCATTTTGTGGCCAAAAATCGCTAATTTTTGCACGGTGGATGCCACCTGGTGGCCAAAAATCGCTAATTTTTGCACGGTGGACGCCGTTTTGTGGCCAAAACCGCTAATTTTTGCACGGTGGGTGCCACCCTGGTGGCCAATATCGCTAATTTTTGCACGGTGGACGCCATTTTGTGGCCCAAAATCGCTAATTTTTGCACGGTGGATGCCACCTGGTGGCCAAAACCGCTAATTTTTTGCACGGTGGGTGCCACCTGGTGGCCAAAATCGCTAATTTTTGCACGGTGGATGCCACCAGGTGGCCAAAATCGCTAATTTTTGGACGGTGGACGCCATTTTGTGGCCAAAAATCGCTAATTTTTGCACGGTGGATGCCACCTGGTGGCCAAAAATCGCTAATTTTTGCACGGTGGACGCCGTTTTGTGGCCAAAACCGCTAATTTTTGCACGGTGGGTGCCACCTGGTGGCCAATATCGCTAATTTTCGCACGGTGGACGCCATTTTGTGGCCAAAATCGCTAATTTTTGCACGGTGGATGCCACCTGGTGGCCAAAACCGCTAATTTTTGCACGGTGGGTGCCACCTGGTGGCCAAAATCGCTAATTTTTGCACGGTGGACGCCATTTTGTGGCCAAAAATCGCTAATTTTTGCACGGTGGATGCCACCCGGTGGCCAAAAATCGCTAATTTTTGCACGGTGGATGCCACCTGGTGGCCAAAATCGCTAATTTTTGCACGGTGGGCGCCATTTTGTGGCCAAAATCGCTAATTTTTGCACGGTGGACGCCATTTTGTGGCCAAAACCGCTAATTTTTGCACGGTGGACGCCACCTGGTGGCCAAAAATCGCTAATTTTTGCACGGTGGATGCCACCTGGTGGCCAAAAATCGCTAATTTTTGCACGGTGGACGCCATTTTGTGGCCAAAAATCGCTAATTTTTGCACGGTGGACGCCATTTTGTGGCCAAAACCGCTAATTTTTGCACGGTGGGTGCCACCTGGTGGCCAATATCGCTAATTTTTGCACGGTGGACGCCATTTTGTGGCCAAAACCGCTAATTTTTGCACAGTGGACGCCACCTGGTGGCCAAAAATCGCTAATTTTTGCACGGTGGACGCCATTTTGTGGCCAAAACCGCTAATTTTTGCACGGTGGATGCCACCTGGTGGCCAAAAATCGCTAATTTTTGCACGGTGGGTGCCACCTGGTGGCCAATATCGCTAATTTTTGCACGGTGGACGCCATTTTGTGGCCAAAACCGCTAATTTTTGCACAGTGGACGCCACCTGGTGGCCAAAAATCGCTAATTTTTGCACGGTGGACGCCATTTTGTGGCCAAAACCGCTAATTTTTGCACGGTGGATGCCACCTGGTGGCCAAAACCGCTAATTTTTGCACGGTGGGTGCCACCTGGTGGCCAATATCGCTAATTTTTGCACGGTGGACGCCATTTTGTGGCCAAAACCGCTAATTTTTGCACGGTGGACGCCATTTTGTGGCCAAAATCGCTAATTTTTGCACGGTGGACGCCATTTTGTGGCCAAAAATCGCTAGTTTTTGCACGGTGGACGCCATTTTGTGGCCAAAAATCGCTAATTTTTGCACGGTGGACGCCATTTTGTGGCCAAAATCGCTAATTTTTGCACGGTGGATGCCACCTGGTGGCCAAAAATCGCTAATTTTTGCACGGTGGATGCCACCTGGTATCAAAATCGCTAATTTTTGCACGGTGGACGCCATTTTGTGGCCAAAACCGCTAATTTTTGCACGGTGGATGCCACCTGGTGGCCAAAAATCGCTAATTTTTGCACGGTGGACGCCATTTTGTGGCCAAAACCGCTAATTTTTGCACGGTGGATGCCACCTGGTGGCCAAAAATCGCTAATTTTTGCACGGTGTAGGCCATTTTGTGGCCAAAATCGCTAATTTTTGCACGGTGGACGCCATTTTGTGGCCAAAATCGCTAATTTTTGCACGGTGGATGCCACCTGGTGGCCAAAAATCGCTAATTTTTGCACGGTGGATGCCACCTGGTATCAAAATCGCTAATTTTTGCACGGTGGACGCCATTTTGTGGCCAAAACCGCTAATTTTTGCACGGTGGATGCCACCTGGTGGCCAAAAATCGCTAATTTTTGCACGGTGGACGCCATTTTGTGGCCAAAACCGCTAATTTTTGCACGGTGGATGCCACCTGGTGGCCAAAAATCGCTAATTTTTGCACGGTGTAGGCCATTTTGTGGCCAAAATCGCTAATTTTTGCACGGTGGACGCCATTTTGTGGCCAAAATCGCTAATTTTTGCACGGTGGACGCCATTTTGTGGCCAAAATCGCTAATTTTTGCACGGTGGATGCCACCTGGTGGCCAAAACCGCTAATTTTTGCACGGTGGATGCCGCCTGGTGGCCAAAAATCGCTAATTTTTGCACGGTGGATGCCACCTGGTGGCCAAAAATCGCTAATTTTTGCACGGTGGATGCCACCTGGTGGCCACAAATCGCTAATTTTTGCACGGTGGACGCCATTTTGTGGCCAAAACCGCTAATTTTTGCACGGTGGATGCCACCTGGTGGCCAAAAATCGCTAATTTTTGCACGGTGTAGGCCATTTTGTGGCCAAAATCGCTAATTTTTGCACGGTGGACGCCATTTTGTGGCCAAAATCGCTAATTTTTGCACGGTGGACGCCATTTTGTGGCCAAAATCGCTAATTTTTGCACGGTGGATGCCACCTGGTGGCCAAAACCGCTAATTTTTGCACGGTGGATGCCGCCTGGTGGCCAAAAATCGCTAATTTTTGCACGGTGGATGCCACCTGGTGGCCAAAAATCGCTAATTTTTGCACGGTGGATGCCACCTGGTGGCCACAAATCGCTAATTTTTGCACGGTGGACGCCATTTTGTGGCCAAAATCGCTAATTTTTGCACGGTGGATGCCACCTGGTGGCCAATATCGCTAATTTTTGCACGGTGGATGCCACCTGGTGGCCAAAACCGCTAATTTTTGCACGGTGGATGCCACCTGGTGGCCAATATCGCTAATTTTTGCACGGTGGATGCCACCTGGTGGCCAATATCGCTAATTTTTGCACGGTGGATGCCACCTGGTGGCCAAAACCGCTAATTTTTGCACGGTGGATGCCACCTGGTGGCCAAAACCGCTAATTTTTGCACGGTGGATGCCACCTGGTGGCCAAAACTGCTAATTTTTGCACGGTGGATGCCACCTGGTGGCCAATATCGCTAATTTTTGCACGGTGGATGCCACCTGGTGGCCAAAACCGCTAATTTTTGCACGGTGGATGCCACCTGGTGGCCAATATCGCTAATTTTTGCACGGTGGACGCCATTTTGTGGCCAAAATCGCTAATTTTTGCACGGTGGATGCCACCCGGTGGCCAATATCGCTAATTTTTGCACGGTGGACGCCATTTTGTGGCCAAAATCGCTAATTTTTGCACGGTGGATGCCACCTGGTGGCCAAAACCGCTAATTTTTGCACGGTGGATGCCACCTGGTGGCCAATATCGCTAATTTTTGCACGGTGGATGCCACCTGGTGGCCAAAACCGCTAATTTTTGCACGGTGGATGCCACCTGGTGGCCAAAACCGCTAATTTTTGCACGGTCGATGCCACCTGGTGGCCAATATCGCTAATTTTTGCACGGTGGACGCCACCTGGTGGCCAAAACCGCTAATTTTTGCACGGTGGACGCCACCTGGTGGCCAAAACCGCTAATTTTTGCACGGTGGATGCCACCTGGTGGCCAATATCGCTAATTTTTGCACGGTGGACGCCACCTGGTGGCCAATATCGCTAATTTTTGCACGGTGGACGCCACCTGGTGCCCAAAACCGCTAATTTTTGCACGGTGGACGCCATTTTGTGGCCAAAATCGCTAATTTTTGCACGGTGGATGCCATTTTGTGGCCAAAATCGCTAATTTTTGCACGGTGGATGCCACCTGGTGGCCAAAAATCGCTAATTTTTGCACGGTGGACGCCATTTTGTGGCCAAAATCGCTAATTTTTGCACGGTGGACGCCATTTTGTGGCCAAAACCGCTAATTTTTGCACGGTGGATGCCACCTGGTGGCCAAAACCGCTAATTTTTGCACGGTGGATGCCACCTGGTGGCCAAAATCGCTAATTTTTGCACGGTGGACGCCATTTTGTGGCCAAAACCGCTAATTTTTGCACGGTGGATGCCATTTTGTGGCCAAAATCGCTAATTTTTGCACGGTGGACGCCATTTTGTGGCCAAAACCGCTAATTTTTGCACGGTGGATGCCACCTGGTGGCCAAAACCGATAATTTTTGCACGGTGGATGCCACCTGGTGGCCAATATCGCTAATTTTTGCACGGTGGACGCCACCTGGTGGCCAAAACCGCTAATTTTTGCACGGTGGACGCCATTTTGTGGCCAAAATCGCTAATTTTTGCACGGTGGATGCCATTTTGTGGCCAAAATCGCTAATTTTTGCACGGTGGATGCCATTTTGTGGCCAAAAATCGCTAATTTTTGCACGGTGGACAACATTTTGTGGCCAAAATCGCTAATTTTTGCACGGTGGATGCCATTTTGTGGCCAAAATCGCTAATTTTTGCACGGTGGATGCCACCTGGTGGCCAAAAATCGCTAATTTTTGCACGGTGGACGCCATTTTGTGGCCAAAATCGCTAATTTTTGCACGGTGGATGCCATTTTGTGGCCAAAATCGCTAATTTTTGCACGGTGGACGCCATTTTGTGGCCAAAATCGCTAATTTTTGCACGGTGGACGCCATTTTGTGGCCAAAAATCGCTAATTTTTGCACGGTGGACGCCATTTTGTGGCCAAAATCGCTAATTTTTGCACGGTGGACGCCATTTTGTGGCCAAAATCGCTAATTTTTGCACGGTGGATGCCACCTGGTGGCCAATATCGCTAATTTTTGCACGGTGGACGCCATTTTGTGGCCAAAAATCGCTAATTTTTGCACGGTGGACGCCATTTTGTGGCCAAAATCGCTAATTTTTGCACGGTGGATGCCATTTTGTGGCCAAAATCGCTAATTTTTGCACGGTGGATGCCATTTTGTGGCCAAAATCGCTAATTTTTGCACGGTGGACGCCATTTTGTGGCCAAAAATCGCTAATTTTTGCACGGTGGACGCCATTTTGTGGCCAAAATCGCTAATTTTTGCACGGTGGATGCCACCTGGTGGCCAATATCGCTAATTGTTGCACGGTGGACGCCATTTTGTGGCCAAAATCGCTAATTTTTGCACGGTGGATGCCACCTGGTGGCCAAAACCGCTAATTTTTGCACGGTGGATGCCACCTGGTGGCCAAAATCGCTAATTTTTGCACGGTGGACGCCATTTTGTGGCCAAAACCGCTAATTTTTGCACGGTGGATGCCATTTTGTGGCCAAAATCGCTAATTTTTGCACGGTGGACGCCATTTTGTGGCCAAAACCGCTAATTTTTGCACGGTGGATGCCACCTGGTGGCCAAAACCGATAATTTTTGCACGGTGGATGCCACCTGGTGGCCAATATCGCTAATTTTTGCACGGTGGACGCCACCTGGTGGCCAAAACCGCTAATTTTTGCACGGTGGACGCCATTTTGTGGCCAAAATCGCTAATTTTTGCACGGTGGATGCCATTTTGTGGCCAAAAATCGCTAATTTTTGCACGGTGGACAACATTTTGTGGCCAAAATCGCTAATTTTTGCACGGTGGATGCCATTTTGTGGCCAAAATCGCTAATTTTTGCACGGTGGATGCCACCTGGTGGCCAAAAATCGCTAATTTTTGCACGGTGGACGCCATTTTGTGGCCAAAATCGCTAATTTTTGCACGGTGGATGCCATTTTGTGGCCAAAATCGCTAATTTTTGCACGGTGGATGCCACCTGGTGGCCAAAAATCGCTAATTTTTGCACGGTGGACGCCATTTTGTGGCCAAAACCGCTAATTTTTGCACGGTGGACAACATTTTGTGGCCAAAAATCGCTAATTTTTGCACGGTGGACGCCATTTTGTGGCCAAGAATCGCTAATTTTTGCACGGTGGACGCCATTTTGTGGCCAAAAATCGCTAATTTTTGCACGGTGGACGCCATTTTGTGGCCAAAACCGCTAATTTTTGCACGGTGGACGCCATTTTGTGGCCAAAATCGCTAATTTTTGCACGGTGGATGCCATTTTGTGGCCAAAAATCGCTAATTTTTGCACGGTGGATGCCATTTTGTGGCCAAAATCGCTAATTTTTGCACGGTGGATGCCACCTGGTGGCCACAAATCGCTAATTTTTGCACGGTGGACGCCATTTTGTGGCCAAAAACCGCTAATTTTTGCACGGTGGATGCCACCTGGTGGCCAAAACCGCTAATTTTTGCACGGTGGATGCCACCTGGTGGCCAAAATCGCTAATTTTTGCACGGTGGACGCCATTTTGTGGCCAAAAACCGCTAATTTTTGCACGGTGGACGCCATTTTGTGGCCAAAAATGGCTAATTTATCACTAATTTGGACGGTGACCATTGCCATAATTTGGACGGTGACCATTGCCATAATTTGGACGGTGACCACTGCCATAATTTGGACTCTGGTGATTTTTTAATGATAAGCGGTTTTCAGGAGAGGAAATTCGCTGAAAATAAACTTAGCAACAATAGGTTTTGGATGGTGGCCACTGCCATAATTTGGACGGCAACCATGGATTTCATGATAAAAATGGCCATGATTTGGACGGTTTGGAAAGTAAGTTGTTATCCGTGGATTTGTCCTATTTCTTCGACGGGGAGCCTCTTACCAGGTAGATCCAGTGCGAAACGGATTGATTGTCCACTGCAGTGGAAAGTTTAGCCTAGAAACCAGGAGAATTCAAACCGATAATGAGTTACAAAAAGTTTGAATTTTTTTCAAGAAAATGCATTTGTCATTGATAAGAAACAATATTTGTTTTTATTGGTCAATGAATGTAAACTCTCAATAATTTTTCCTCTCTTGCGAATAATATCTAATTTTCTGCAGGATCTTTACGATACTACCGACCAATTCATTAACATTTCAGCCCAGGAATTTCACGTAGAATGGCTAAGTGACACCCCGTGGAATTGGTCAATTTAGAACAGTCAAATTGCTGTACAATACATGCATCAAGCCGGGAAATCCCCGCAGTAATTTCACATAGAAAATGACCGTATACTATTAAATATTTCTAATGTTGAGGACACGTTGGTTTTTATAACATCGTATAGCTCGGAAGATAAATTGCAACTAGGAGAACAAAAAAGCCGGCAGATGTGTCAACTCGATAATTTGTTGTAATAGGCATGTTTTATTATTATTGAGAAACTAGGGGAGAAGCTTGTATGGCAGATAATGTGGAACCGATTTCGCACCAGTGAAGTTTTCAGAGAAGCTAAGCAGCTTTGGAACTATCATTGGTCTATTAAATTCGTAAGGAGAGGAAATATCAGAAAAAGGCGGGAATAAACCATGGTCGTAGACGTTGAGGTTTTTTTAAACCAGATCTACTTTTCATTTAAATTTCAGCAAAATCTAATGCGTTTTCAGGAGCATGTGCTACAGTCCGTCTCACAATTATAGGAACACTCAAATTTTCGATTTATATTTTTCATTTTGGGGAAAAGTCCGGTCACCATTCGCTTTCTCGTCCTCGATTACCCCATTCCTCCAGTTTTGAGCATTTTCACTTAATCCAACAACATTTTGACATAAGAATCCGTAGTTAAAAGAACCACGTGGCTGGATTCTGGCTCACGCAAAGGCAACAAAAAATTCAGGAATTTTTGATCAAATTCTGAACAAAAATGGCGATCGGGAAAATGGTCAGCTCGACCGTAAGCAGTAAAAAATTTTGACAAAAATGTGCTGCGATAGTCTACTGGTGATGCATTCGCTTACGGCAATTTTGTATTTTTTGGATTGTCGAATTCGATTCTCACCCAGATCAGACGTATTTTTCCATTTTTTTGGACTCCAGAAAAGAAGCCAGCAGCGTCGCTTGTGCCCGAAAATATTTGTCTACTTTTTATAATGTATTTGAAAAAAAGAACGGGGCGAGTGATAAAGGGACGGGCAAATGTCTGTTTTATTCCCAACACATTCATTCATCCCGCATAGCTCGCCGGGAGGGGTTGATGGCAGCTAAAAAAATTGCTGACTGGGCTAATTTTTTACGTTCTTTCGAATGATTCTAGTCTCATCTCGGGAGGTGAGGGTAAGTAAAAATACAGTTCCCTTGTGAGCAGATGCAGTCCTGTCTGTTATTTTTCTTTCAGGTCGAGCTGGATTCGGGTCGATTATGATTTCTCCAAGAACAATTCGGGTTGGACTAGTTTCTTTACTAACGCGGATCCGAAACTGTCTTGAATGATTAGAAAACCCATAGTCAAAAGATTTGAAATGGTTTCTTACCACGTTCGCAGTTTTTTTATATTGAATCCAAGAGTTTTCAGAATGGATTCAGGTAATTTTCAGGTAGTCAACAGTTTCGGTCCGTCAGCCCTTGGAATACCTTTGATATAGTCTGTCACAAAAAATGACGACATTTCAAAGGTCTAATTTTTGCTGTGATGGGGCAAATTTACCGTTCATTTTGAATTCAAACAAGGGAAATTGCCCGAATTGACGGTAAATCTGCCCTGTCACAGCCGAAATTAGACCTTTGAAATGTCGTCATTTTTTGTGACAGACTATACACATTTTTTACCACGAATATACGCTCGAAATAATGACAAATATCCTAGGACCATTTGGATTGACCGCTTGACCATGAGTGCGCCTGGATTCCTGGGCGCCATCAGTTTTGTGAAGCCAACAGTTTACAATACACTCGGTCCGATTTTTATAAAAAATACTCCGTCCTGAATTATTCTCAAAATTAGTCAATTCGGGACTATAGTCAGGCTATTACGCTTGTAGACAAATGGCAGTCAGGAAGGCAAAAAAAAGCCCAACATCTGAAGGTGCTCCGCCCATGGTGCCTGGTAGAAATTTTATTCTGGTACCAAGCAGACCCAGAAGTGGCTCTTTTCTCTCTCGGTCTTCCTCGACTACGCGCCTACACCGTCGCCCAAATTTTCCAGGTACGAATTTTTTTCTGTCATCTTTTTTAAATGACAATTCCTATACTTTCTTTGGTATTTCTAAGCTTTGCCTATTTTCGAAAAAAAAACACCCGCACATTCCCATATTCTCGAGATCTGTTATGTTTCATTATTAGCATTGTATTGCGCCAATTGACAGATGGCAACATTTGGAGAAAAAAAGGCACATATGCAAAAGAGAATCCGTTTTTTTTTTTTGGTATTTTTTCGGGTTTTCACGATTTATTCTGAAAATTGAGCATGTTTCCATGTTCAGCAAGGGAAGACGAATTTTTGGACATGAACATTTTCGGAAAATAGTAATTTTCAGTTCCTGGCAAAATCTTCGCTATTTTTCAAAGTGAATTTCTGCTCGAAGAATCCACGTTAGTTCATCCTCTATCGTATTTGAGTCTCACGCTCGGGCTTTAACTTCAATCAGTTACTCTTCCGACCTTCTTGACCAAGGATATAATCGTCGAAGTAATCAAGATGGTGTCCATCCTTACCATCCTTCTCGTTCTCCTGGTATTCCTCATTCAACCGAGGTATCCAATTCTCGACGTTTTAAAATTGAAAACGGTTTCAGTAGCGGTTTCTCCAAGGATACTCGAACCATCACCAATGACACTCTCCAAGCTGCTGCTGAATCTTGCTTAGCTGAAGGTGGGCTCTGATAGTCGGGTTTTTACAGTAACAGTTTTTGTAAAGAAGTTTATTGAATTTCTTTGTGTTTTTTACTAGAACAAGAATATAAACTGATGGCGCGGTGTTTATTTGTAACTTTTCAAAACTTTTTATCGCCGTGTCAGCGTTCAAAATGATAAAGTTTTATTTTGATTGAAAATCGGGTTAAACCAGGTAATTAGCGCGATTTCAATTTGAATCGGATTAGACCATTTTTGACATCGTTTCTAGATCGAGTCTCTTTCACAGCTTGCTAATTTCATTGTAAAATAACGGGTACCTAGGAAATTGGATATTACTGAACACGATAGTTTTCTTTTTTGGCGTAATCTGCATTTTTATTTTCAAAAATGTAGCTGTAGTTACTGCATTAGGGGATTGTAACGAAGAGTGAACAAAAAAGGACGTTAGTCCGCAGGAGTACGCGTAGTTTCGGGGGGGACAAGAAAGAACAAAGTTATTATTAATAGTTAATAACTTATTAACCCATTTCTTCCCACAATTCTCAAGAAAAATTTTCAACGAATATCTTTCCAGAAAACACATTTCTAGTTTTATTTGTATCTGAAAATAACAAATCTGGCATTACTTTAGACTGTTTCCTCGGTTTGCTATCATTTTCCCGAGGTTTTCCAAAAGTGACGATATTGACGGACTGGATTCCCTTCGTGATAAAAACTTTCATATCTTTTGAAGGAAACGGTCTATTACTAAACGGTTTTTTGTAATATGTAGCTGACTGTTTGAGCTACCAAACAACTGCTTAAACTTCTCTGTAGTACTAGTTTTCGAGTTTTTGTGGGCATTTGAAGTGGGTACACAAGGGCAAAAAAATGGAAAACGAGGGAAATCGCAAATTCTGACAACGGATTCGTGTTTTTTAGGCCCAAATACCCCTAGAAAAGTATCGAAAAAAATTTTCTCGACTTATTTCGAAAATCACCAAAGGGGGGACCAAGGCAATAAAAGTACTTATAAGTACGCATGGGAACGAACGGGTTTAAGATATTCTACTTTCAGAAAACGGCACTTTTTATTCATCTGCCGTTGGATGTTTAAAGAACTGGCAGCTATTCCCTCTGCATGAAAATCTCGACCCGAAAATTACTCTCTACACAATTGTGCTGCCCATTTGTATTCTACTAACATTGCTCACAAATGGACTGATTATTTACGTAATGAGGCAGCCAAAACTGTGTCATAGGCCGTGTAATATGGTGTTAATTAGAATTGCCACATCCGACTTATTGACGGGGTTGTTCAGAGCTGCTTGGAGCTTTCCGTATTTCTATCATGGGTAACTATTTTTTTTAAAATATGTATCGGTTTAGAAGCCATCTGTATGGAAAGGAAATTGGCATCGTGCAATGTTATTTGCATCGTTGGCTTATGATCGCTCTTCCCCAGCTAACTCACCATGTTTCGACATGGTGGATTATATTTCTGGCCTACCAGAGGTATATTTTAATTAACATAATGAGTAGTCTTACGTCTAGGCACATAGCCTTAACCCATCCCAGAGACTGTTTTAATAATCCCGTTATGAAAAAGGAAGGAATCCGTTGGTTTGGCATAATCGTTACTGTAATTTTCTGCAATTTCCATTGACTATAAAAATTTTCAGGTATTTGCAATGCTATACTCATTTATTATCGGGTTTGAAAGCTCATATGGAGTTATTAATGGAGATCTTTTTATCAATGGAGAATGGATGGAAATGAAGTAAGAAAAGAATTGTGTAAATAGATACCGTTACAAATAAGGGAGAAATCCCTGGATATAGGAGGGTGCGACGTCGAGAAAAAATACCTCGTTGGAAGTGGAACGGTTCGGAAAAATACCCAGTTGGAAACGACAAGGGCGGGAAATGACACGTTTCGGAAATTTCACTTTGGAAATGACACGAGTTGGAAACGCGATAGCGCGGAAAAAAACGGAACGGAAAAGTGACGGAATGGAAATGAAACGCTTTTGGAAATGAACGCTTTTGGAAACGCGACGTTTCGGAAAACGGATGAAAAGGAATCGCGACGTTTCGGAAATACGTAGTCGCCCTCACGCCCTACCACGTACATATTTTTTTAGAAAAAAAAAATGAAAAAAAAGGGAATCTTTTGATTTTTCACGCTGAATTCATCTTTTTCTATGATAAAATAGCTAAACAAAATATTTAGAAGTAGTAGGAAGCAGCAGAAATATTATAGAAGATGGAGTAAGGAATGAAAAAGAAAACAGAAAGAAGCGTAGAATGTTTATGAGCAAACATTTGACAATATATTTATTTTCTTCTTCTTTCACTGGATGCTCATCTATCTTTCCATTCCATTAGAAGCGAGAAGACTTGAAACCAACAATAAAAATTTCTGTAAGATAAAATTTTATAAAAACAAATAGAAAAAGACCAACCTCTAAACATTTTAATCGTTTTCTTCTTATTCTTTGATAACAATAGCCTTGTTTTAAACAAATAAACAATGAATCGCATCAATATTATCCTTCCACTACGCACAATAGCCTAAATAAAATAAAAAAATAACTTACTCTTCAGGTTTGATCAAAATCCATCTATTTTCATTATTTCTTCTGTTTATAACTGTTGCTGCAGTGTTTATACGACCTGTTAACATTATTAGAGAGCAAAAACTATGCATACAACAAGAGAAATACACTCTAATAATAAAAAACAAAGAGAAAAACAAATGAAAAGCAAAAGAAACAAAATTTTCTGCTGAAAAATGAAACGGTACGTAGTCAACATTTTTATCGCCACGATTTTTCCGAAACGTCGCGGTTCCGCGATTGCCTTTTCCGAATTGTCGGTTTTCCGCGCTATCGCGTTTCCAACTCGTGTCATTTCCAAAGTGAAATTTCCGAAACGTGTCATTTCCCGCCCATGTCGTTTCCACCTCGGTATTTTTCCGAACCGTTTCACTTCCAACGAGGCATTTTTTCTCGACGTCGCACCCTCGGATATAGTCTGTCACAAAAAATGACGACATTTCAAAGGTCTAATTTTTGCTGTGGTGGGGCAAATTTACCGTTCGTTTTGATTTGAAACATAGGAAATTTGCCCGAATTGACGGTAAATCTGCCCTGTCACAGCCGAAATTAGACCTTTGAAATGTCGTCATTTTTTGTGACAGACTATATCCCGGAAATGCACAGGATCCTGGTAGTTTTCTAGAGATCTTTCACTTTTTTAGTGTTCTGATAACTACGGAAAAAATGGGAGTCAAAGGAAATGGATCTGGGGTTTTTCTCCAAAAGATGCAGGTTCCGAACGGGATCTTGCAAAAACTAGTACGCCGGATCTGCTATTTTGAACACGGCACAATTTCGATTCAGATTGATCCGAATTCGGGTATAGTCGGTTTCCAATCTTGGGGGAGAACTTAGCCTCTCCGCACTGTAGCCCTAACGTTTGGATTTCGAGAAAAAAATGAATTGTGTCTAATGTATTCAAACTCCCGGGCTAGGGTTCGGGGACTCTATAGTCTGTTTCAAATGGAAAAAATCGGCCCTTGGGCGGTTAAAGGTTAATTCGATCTAGATAGAGCGCATCCGGGTGTCAGATGGGTCAGATTGATACTTTTATTTTTGAAAACATGTATTTTTCTACCAATTTTGATATTCTTTCAATTCTAATTTTTATTACATTTTATTGCTCGAATTTTTCTCTATCTAACAATATAAAGAATCAGCAAAGTTCATGTCAAACGTAAAAAACATATTTTTTATGAAAAAGCTCTTGTCAAAATTTTTTTTGAATTTTCTGGGAATTGCGCCAAGGTCCCATCACTCCGAAAGTTTTTCCATTTGAAACAGACTATAATTAGGGGTGGGCGGTTCGGATCCTGGCTTTCCAGATTCGATCCGGAACATGTTGAAAAACGGGATCTGCGGTCTTTCAGGAAGAAAGCCTAGGGAATATATTACATCAGGGAGTAAATAAAGTGCTATTACCTCTAAAAATAAACATCAATAGATAAAATAACTTTTTTTTCAGTGTCTGTATAACGACCCCTAGTGTTTGGGCAAAATTGGTTGGCCGCTTCGTAAACTATACCCGGATGTATTTAATACTCCGTGTTATATTTTTTATGCTTGTTCCGTCTCTGCTAATAATCATATTGACTATTTCTATAATTAAAAGAACTAGAAAAATTGAAACGGAAAGACAGAAGATGTTTAAGTGAGTTTTTGACAGAAAAATCTTTTCCCCCTATAGATAACACAAAATAATTTTAGGTTCAATGCTTCACGAATGGCAGAAAAAAATAAAAACATCATAAGGATAACCCGGTTACTTGTAATATTAATGATCTTCTTTTTGGTACAAAATCATCAATATTTCCCCAAAAATAAAATTTATTTCCAGGCTGTTAACGGGCCTTACTTCATATTGCTGGCATTGTGCTTATTTTTCGACATGATAGGCTATCGACTAGAAATTTTGGAAAACAGCAGTTTTGTGGATACAATAATCTTATGGGTAGATTTTGGAGTCATTGTAGGCTTTTACCTTTTTTCCCTATTAGGAGTTTAATTACAGGCAAGCCAATGGCTGCATTTTCTGTTGTACGGGATATTGATCGAAGAATTTAAGGAAACTCTTCAAAGTTTAGCCTGCAGGTATGACCTTCTTCTTTAACATATGAATTATTCTCTTTAGATTATGGTACAAGATTCCTGGACAAAATGAAGCTAGAACCCGTGCCGCAATAGAAGTCGATACACAGGATTTGGAAGAAACCGCCCTTTAATTCGGAATGCAGACAAATTTATAAATATTTTTAGCTCTTACAGCTAAAATTAAATCTTAAAACATATTTATTCTTTTTGGTTAATAAACCAATAATAATATGCTGCAGATCTTTAAAATTTATCCTATGCCATGACCGATTCCGATAGGTGATCTAATATTTGCCAAGTCAATAAAATGTCCTAGATTTCGTTATTACCTTTTTTTGATGGAAAAAGGAACCGATTCACCAATATTAGCAATTACTTTTCCAGTTAAAGGAGTTACTGCCGGTTCATTCTGGACGGGCATGGCCAAGAAACAAGTGAATAAAGTTAAGAGAAAGAACAACTTGAGCATCATGATGAACAGTTGTCAGAATGTAGACAATTTTACGAGTCAGCTCTTTTATGGATATAAAATTTTCCCTTCATGGGAACTGTCTGCCACTTGTTTCACTGGAGGATCTAGAAAATTCATCGGCAAGAGAGAATAAAGAAGTGGACAGAGGTGAATCGATAGAAAGCAATGCCAGCGGTCCGCTGTCGATACAAAGAAATGACTAATGCCGCTGTGGAATAGGATCAGTCTTCGCAACACAAAGAGGAAGGAAGATGGCGACCATATGGACCAGCGGAACCAGCAACAACGGAAACAAAGAAACCAATCAGAAAACGATACACGATGTAATAACATCAGCGATTGAAAGTTTATTCCTTATAGGAATTTGGAATAACAGGGGATCCATAAGAGCAGAGCAAGCACGCAGAACAAGCCATTCGTGATCCAAAGAACGGATTGGCCATAACTTGTAAATATTTTTCTAAAATATCAGAGATTTCAAATGAAAAAAATATTGAACTGACGCGGAATATATTGGCAGGACAATTGAAAAGATATTTTTAGAAATAGCCATCATACTTTGCAATATTGTCTAAAAAAATAATCGTAATAATAAGGCAAAATTCTACCTGATCTGTATTTTCAAGTAACTTTGAATAAATAATATCTATCTCCATTTCCCCAATAGTGGTAGAGATACTCAATAATATTACAGCCCCTGGTAATAAAAGCCAAATATTAGAGGCAATAGACCAAGAGCACCAGGTGTACAACTGACAATCGCAACCACTTTTAATAGTTGCTAAAAAAATCCGAATAATAAAGAAAATAGAAAAACGACCATTGTAAGCTGGCAGCTTATTTCCAATACCGGGGAACGGATAACTCAATAAATTGTAGCTCATTGATAAGACAAGTGATAGAACAACCAGAAACCGGGGCTTGGCTCTGAATTATGATACATTAATCGCAATGCTAAGAAAAATATACCTTGTAGATGTGCAGTTTGACATCAGAACAGCTGCTGTGATCATAGCAAATGTTCCCAAAAGGGAATAAAAGATCGTTGTATATTTGATGACAGAATTATTGTCCCAACCCGTTGTTGCCATAATCAACGGTTCAAGGATGCTAAATCTGTTTTGACAGCTGATTATAAGCAGCTTACGAA
The DNA here is from genome assembly GCA_964036215.1 of Oscheius sp. DF5033. NCBI lineage: Eukaryota > Metazoa > Nematoda > Chromadorea > Rhabditida > Rhabditidae > Oscheius > Oscheius sp. DF5033. The sequence goes on along the minus strand of CAXIWN010000013.1, from coordinate 1,247,705 downwards.
TAGAGAACTCCGGCTGTCATGTTGATTAGCGAATATTCCATAATACAGACCAAAATGGCGGGCCAAGAAACATCAAGTGATTTTATAATGGCCCATTTTCTTCTTAGATCAGATAGGGAGAATTTCCAACTGTCGATATCTGTAAAAATGAGCTGTATTTCAAGAGGAAGGATTATTTTACCGGAACTTGCTCCGGATGCTGGCGGTTCTTTCATAATAAAAATTATCAGTCCAATTACAGCCAAATTCCCGACCACAGTTGAAAGAATTGGTCCCGAAAATTCATTTACTGATAGTCCGAGAACCAGCTCATGTCCAGGATATGGCAAGAGGGAAAATGGAAGCTGAATCACTGAAAAAAAAACAATATAATTTCATTTAAAAAAAGGTTTTGATACCCGGCGAGAGGACAACGGATAAGGATGTTGCTATATTTGAAAGACCAAAAACACGGGAGCGATCCTGACTGGCACTTCGCTGGACAAAATAACTTCGGAATATGCATCCACTGAGCATTGTTGTTGAAATGAGAGGTTTTACCTAGTTCCGCCTATTGCAAAGAGCACATATGATCCAGATAGAATGTATTTGGGGTAAGGAAGATGCTTTCCGAAGATGAAAATGATCGATGCAATGAGAGCAATGACACGGCCACACAGGAGCGGCGCTCTGAAGGAGATTTTATTATATTTTAGATGAGAATTTTTTTGGTGAAAATTCCTTTCCAGAGCCAATTTATTTCCAATTTTTTTTTCAAAAAAAACTAGTGCAAAAATTTGCGGACAATTTTTTCATAAACTTACTTTACAGTATGCCACTTATATGACCATACTGTGAATACAGTGGCAAAGAGAACTTGAGCTGCAGAAGAGATTCCTTGAACCCAGCCATAAAAAATAAGTGTAGTTGTAGGATCAATCTGAAATTCTTTGTCATCATTTAAAGCGAAAGGCTTTTTTACCTGCTGCAAATATAGAAATCCTAATATTTGAACAAAAATGCTTTCAGTGTAAATGATAAAGATACTAATAGTAGCAGCGACTATGGAAGACCAATTGGTTTCTAAAACATTTACTATTTAAAAAATATACACTAAATCTTACTGGACATACAGGGTACCTCCTCATTTGATTCGGGAGTAATAGCATCTTCTTCTTCCAATGGAACGTCCGCTTGGCGCATTTCATTCAAGGCTATGCTTTCCGGGAGCGCCATCGTCTTCTACAGAAAATATTGCCCAGTAAGCTTAAAAAATAAATCATTTAATTAAAATGAACGATATGCAAAGAGCGCTCGCCACGGTTGGATTATCTTTGAATTTAAGTTTTAACCCATTCGTTCCCACGCGTACTTTTTTGGGGGCACCCCCGGAACAGAACTTTGTACGGTTTCGATTTAAGGGTGCCCCCTTTTTTGTACGTTTTTTGCCTTGGTCCCCCCTTTGGTTTTTTTCGAAAAAAAGTCGGGAAAATTTTTCTCGAGATAAACACTTTTCTAGGGGTACATTGGCCTGAAAAACACGAATCCGTTGTCAGAATTGGCGATTTCCCAATTCTTCTATCTTTTTGCCCTAGTGTGCTTACTTCAAATGTCCACAAAAACTCGAAAACTTCAGCTTAACTAATCTTAACTTCTTTTCTTTTTGCCAACAAAGAGTTGTCGAGTTGTCCTTGTCTTCAGATAATGTGCAGAATTTATTGAAGAGCAGTAGAGAAGCAGGCGGGGAACAAAAGTCACAAAGAAATGGTACCAGAATGGCGGCGACGACCTTTTATACTCCGAGAAGTTCCAGTCAGAGAACACTGCGAGAAAACTCATAGAATAGGGCTGAAAAGAATCGTAACGTGGTTTGAAATTTCATAAAGGAATTGAAATCAGCTACGGTCAAGGTATTTTTTGAAATAGTCGCCTAGTCTTATAACTAACATGGGCCATTTTCAATCTTCATCCATTTTATCAAAAAAGAAAAATTATCTGCTTGAAGAAATCCGTGCGTTTCTTTGCCGCAGAATCCTTTAATGTTCAGTTTTTGTTGCCTTGAGAGTGGAGAATCCTCCGTTGTTGACTGATTAGATGACAACTGGCACCGAGTCTACGAACCAGTGCCTAAACGATTTCCAGTAGACCTCCTCGAATTGCTAAAAAAACCTTCTTGTTCAGCTCAACCTCCTCTACAAGATGATGATAATTTCATCTTGCGATCACCGATTTTTCATATGATTTTACTTTTCCTAATTGGAAAGTCAGTTCTCGTCGCCTGGAAAACGTATGATCTGTTGCGTAGCGGGAATTTAAAATTTGAATTTATCTTATCTGAGTTTCATGGCCTTGTCACCTAGTTTATTTTTTAAAAAACTGTAAACAAGCACATTTCCACCTTTAAATTATCGTTCTATACTATTTCTATCAACGAAAGCGAAAAAATGCTCAAATCGCGTTGCTTTCACCATTAATTTTTGTCGAAAAGTAACATAGAACGAATTTCAGCTTTTCTCATTGTTATCTGTTTCCGCCTCAAGAAATTACCAATTTCTATTTCAGAATGTCAAGTGCTGTCCGTCGAAAAGTGCTCATTTCCAGTGATGAGGAAAGTGATGCCGAGAATCAGACATATGTAAGTTTCCCCACAAACTTTCCTTATAATTTGCCTCTGAAGTTTTTGGATTAAATTCACTAAAAGCAGGCCTTTTTTCTTCCCTTCTTTACAGCAGCCCTGTAAAATTTCCTTCAAAATTCTATAAATCCTAAAAAAATCCCAAATTTTCAGTTAGACGAAGTGGAAGAGCCCTCTGTTGTCCCGCCAAGTGACGAAAGCGCCCAAGAAGATTCACTAGCTTCAAAATCCTCTGATCATTTGAATCAAACAGACGAGGAAATCATCTCCGGATCAGAATCCTTCCTTTCCACTAGGGTGTGTCCTCTTTTAACTTTTTTTCACTTTTCTTCATTCCAGGACACCTCGACCAATAGTTCAATTGTTGCCTCAACTCCTAAATTAAAAATTAAGCCAAGAAGTTCTACCTACGATTTGGAAAATTCCATGAATCAACTGTCAATTGCCAGGAAAAATCAGAAAGAGGATGGCGATCGCAGTCGAAGTTTCCGTGGAGACAATGGTAATCGCTTTTCCCTCTTTTTTACTCACTTTTTTCTAGAAAATGATGACTTTACCTCTCCAATTTCACGTAAATTAGCGGAAAAAGATGACCTGGTTTCAAAGCAGAAGCTCCGCGAGCGTGTGCTGAAGAAAAATGCTTTAAAGGAGCGAAATTCCGGGGTGAGAACGGCTGATCCTCTCCTGGAGACGACGCTGAGCCCGGTTTTGACCAATAGAAGAAGTCTCGGCTCCTCTCATATGAGCGTAGATTCGGAAGAATCTATCCTGGTGAAAAGTAGCCTAAAACCATTGGAAGATTCCGATATTGTGGAGGAATCCTTCCAAGAGGGAGCTGTTCTCATGGTGGTAAGGTTTTTATTAATATTTTTGCGTTTAATATATTGAAAATATCCCACGGATTGCGGAAAACTTGAAAATTTCGAAAAATAAGAGAAAAATGCGCAAATTTTTTGAATTCGTTTGATTTTTATAAAGGCGCGCTTGACTGTACCCGTTGCACTGCAATTACATCAATTTTTGTTTGTTTCATGCTATAAAAAATTCAAAATTTTATGCTAAATCCTGTTACCCCTTTAAAATTAGGAAAACCTTGAAAAATACAAGAAAATCCATTCAAACAGTGTTAGATTGAATTTCATCCAACGATTCTGCTGGTTGTTTTTGCCTGTTATTCAGCGGGCATATTTTAACTCGGAGAAAAAGGAGTACAAAGGAAGTATTTAAATCGTTTTGAGATCCAAAAATTAGTTTAAACTTTATAGGAAGGAAGGAATTCCAGCCCTGAAGAGGAAAATCCCGTCTACATCAGCTACCGCGAGCCAGAATTTATTGAGGATTCCATTCAAATTATCGAAGATTTCCAACTGGAAAATAAAAATGAATCTAGCGGGATTATTGAGGTAATTTCCTGTTTAAATAAGCCACTGTAACATTTTCAGATATCCACAGGAGATGGAAAAATAGGAGACGAAGAAAGTTACGATGAACAAGAACCGGAGGGAATGACTTGTGTCACGGAGAACAGATCTCAGGACGAAGGAGATGTGGTGGAGGATTCTATGCAAGATTTTATTGCTGACGACGATGAAGAAGAAGAAAATGAGGAAGGAGATGACGAAGAAGATTGTGAAGTCACCGGGTCGGCCAGTATTTTGGATAAAACGCCTCCTAGACGAAATCGAGCACAAATGTGAGTATTTCTTGACAATTTTTACATATTTTTGAGCAATTAGACCTTTAAAATTCTTGATTTTTGGTCAAAAATTATGGTAAAACAGACAATCTTTTAATTGCGACTTCTGTGACCAAACAGACACAAAAAATCGCAAAAAAACTTAGATTTTAGCCAATTTCCGTCTTAATTTTGCTATTTTAGACTCTGTTACGGGTCCCGCAAATCAAATAAAAATATTTTACAGTAATTTTGAACCGATACGGGGGCTTTTAAAGGTCCAATGTTGAATTTTGCACACAATTTGTTCCGATTTTGGCGCATTTCATGATTTTGTACTGGAAATTCCCGAATAATTTGAAGTTTTTGTTAGTTTCTTTTTTTTCCAGGCCCCCCGCTTCTGCTAAAAGGAAGGTCTACATTTCTAGTGATGAAGAAGAAGAAAGCGAAGCAGAAGTTGATTCAGAAGACGAAGAAGAGGAGGAGAATTCCTCTAAAGAACGGGCAAATGATCCCTCAATCGTCTGTTTGAGCAGCGATGAAGATGAAGAAGAGGAAGCAGTCAAGAAAACAGATCAAAATGACCAGAAAAAGGGGCTAGAAGTCCCAAAACATCTTCAAGAATTCATGAAAGAAGATCTTCGCGCGTTGGAAAAGAAAAAGCAAACGATGGAGGTAAATTTACCTCAATTTTTTTGATTACAATTTTTCTTAAAGGGTCTCCTACAAAAGAGTTTGAATCTCTCGGATGGTGGAGTCAAATTACATGAAGCTATGAGGAATTTGAGGGAAGCAATTCAATGGAAGAAGAAAATTGGGGATGTTCGACCGCCAAGCGCTGAATCCAAACCAATTGTGCCGATTATTTCACCAAAACCTTTTGATCCTTCGGTTTATAAGCGACTTTTGGCCAGTAAGTTATTATTTTTTGAGTTTTTAGAAGTAAAGAGCACAATTAGACATCCAAAAAAGTCACAGTTAAACAATCATGACGGCCGCAGTTAGACTGCCAAAGAAACAGTTAAAAAAGCCACGATCAGCTAAAAACCTCCATTTCTCTCAACATTTTCCAATAAAATTTTCGTTCCAGATGATAAAAAGCGTCTTTTCGGTGGAAAAATGACAGAAGGACGCTTCCAGGCAATCAACAGGACCACCGAGAAATGTCTAAAAGGAATGCACGAGTGAGATTTCTCTCCCTTTTAAATTTTCCCGCTTTTTAGAGCAATTGCCACAATGCCGGATGAAAGTCAAATCCTTGAGACACCAAGAGGCTTACGGCTGGAACTTATGCACCATCAAAAACAGGGACTGGCCTGGATGGTTTGGAGAGAAACACAAAATGCACCGGGAGGAATATTAGCCGATGATATGGGATTGGGAAAAACGCTGTCCACAATTTCTTTAGTTTTACATCAGAAAAATGAAAGATTGAAGAGAAAAGAAGAAGGAAATGACAAAGAAGATCGGCAAAAGGCGGAAATCGCTGAAAGAATGGGGTGAGTAGTCGATCCATAACCCATAGCTGGGGGCTGCGACCCCATGCTTCCGTGGCGCAATAGGCAGCGCGTTCGGCTGTTAACCGAAAGGTTGGTGGTTCGAGCCCACCCGGGAGCGGAATCTTTTTAACTTTTTTTTACTTCGTAATCTTATTTTTATGGTAAAAATCCTTTTTTTTTCAGTTTGGTTCCATCAAATACAACGCTGGTAGTTGCTCCCGCGTCAGTTATTTATCAATGGGAATCGGAGATTGAGAAGCGAGTCAAGACGGATCGTCTGGCGGTTCATGTCTTCCATGGGCCGAAAAATAAAAGAATCGACAACCCGAAAAGGTTTTGTTTTGATATTTATCGCTGAAAAATATTTGAATTTTAGATTGGCGCGGTATGATATTGTGATCACGACGTACAATCTGGTAGGAACTGAATTAATGGAAAAAATTACAACTAAAAACAATGTAAGCCCATTTTTCCTTCATTTTAATGAAATTTCTACTAAATTCATTGCTAGAAATAAAAAAATGCCACCAACTTTTAAAAAATGTCAGAAAATGGAACCAAAACGGCTCTGAAAAAAGAAATTTAGCGAATATTACACAACGCGCCCGTTGTTTACCGGCGTTTCTTACAACGAGCTGTGAAAATTGTTATTTAATGAAAGAGAATAAACTAATCTTTTCAGGAAGACGATGAATCTTCCGATTCTTATGACGAAGATGGCAAAAAGACCAAAAAAATGGCAAAACGAGTTCTCAACACGGATTCGGTCCTGGCTAAAGTCGCTTTCGAGCGAATTATCCTCGACGAAGCTCATCAAATTAAAAATAAAAATACCAGCGCCTCCAAAGGAGCCTGCTCTTTGGCTGGCAGAAATCGATGGTGCCTCTCAGGAACTCCAATTCATAACAATCTCTGGGATTTGTACAGCCTGATCCGATTCTTGAGAGTTGCTCCATTTGAGGATGAGACACATTGGAAGGAATATATCATGAAAAGTTCACGTGAGAATTTAATTTACCTAATTTTTGAGCCAAAAAATTATAGAGAAGAGCGCTGATCGGTTGAATATTTTGACGAAGTCGTTGCTGTTGAGAAGGACGAAAGCACAAACCTGCGCGGTTACACAGAAACCATTGGTAAGTCATTTTTTACTCTTTTTTTTGGGATATTTTTTGGAATTTCCTGTGATATATGCGAAAACCAGAAAAAAACGCAGGAAAATCAGTCTTCAATGGTTAGCTCGTCGAAATTGCAATTCACAGTTCGCTGGTTCAATTCCCAGGGTCGACCAAAGGATTTTGTTAATATTTTGGGAGCGTAATGGTTTTATAACTCAAAAATCGCAGGTTTCGATTCCCGGGGATTTCGATTCCCGGGGACTGCCCGTAGGATTTCTGCTATTATCGTGGAAGATTTTTTATGTTTTCTAGAGGGTTTTACACCAATTTTGACCCAAATAACCGGCTATACTTCCCACTATAATTCCCTTCCATTTCAGGTCGATCTCCAACCAAAAGTCGTCAAGCAGCATGACATCGTTTTAGAGGGAATAGAAGGCGATATTTATGACATGATGTTCCGTGCCACTCAGCAACATGTCAAGGCCCTAATGGACGAGGAAGATAATGAAAGATATGAAAATCTTTACGGTCGTCGGAGGAAGAAAGGAGCAGATACCAGTATGAAGAATCCTTTTAATTGTAATCTTTTTTTTGGATTTCAAAATGGATTTTCAGTCGCAGTAAAGAAAAGCAGCGGCGATGGCCGCTCGAAATTCTCGGCTTTGACTTCTATGTTGGTTATGTTGCTGAGATTACGGCAAGCTTGTGTTCATCTCCATTTAACCCAGAAGGTAACTTTTGGCTTTTCCCGGATTTTACGAGGATTTCAGGCAGTCGACATGGAAGCTTTTGAACATTTGGGAGGGGATTCTCCTCTCAGCGTTGAAGATATTTTGGAAAAAACCATGGCAGAAATGACACTTGGAGAGAAAGTTGCCGATTCTTCTGATGCAATTCCCCGCTCGATAACAGCTGAAGAAGTCTTTGAGCCGACTTATCTCTCAAGTAAAGTCAAAAAAGTCATGGAAATTGTAACCGAAGTCATGGATTTGGGCGATAAAATGTAAGAACTACCGTAATTTTTATATTGAATTTATTTAGTGTGATCGTCTCCCAATGGACATCGCTTTTGAACTTGATTGAAGTTCATTTAAAGGAGAAACGAGCAAAATTTACAACAATTTCTGGGCAGATTGCTCCTTCCGACAGGTTTTTCCACCTAGGACCCAAGTTCAAATTAATTTAGGCAGGAGAGAGTCGACAGTTTTAATAAAGAAAATGGCGGGGCGAGGGTTCTTCTCCTCTCGTTGACGGCCGGAGGAGTGGGATTGAATCTCGTCGGAGGAAATCATCTTATTATGGTAGATTTACACTGGAATCCAGCACTGGAAGCACAAGCTTGTGATAGAATTTATCGAATGGGACAGAAGAAAACTGTGCATATTCACAGGTAAACACGGGAAAATTGACATTTTTGGGGATAAAATCGGGATATTTCCCTTCTTGAAGCATGTTTTTCATTAAAGTTTTGCTGTATGTCCATCTTTTATCAGCCACAATACCTCAAAACCTTTTCAGACTCATTGCCCAAGGAACAATAGAACAGCGTGTTGTCAATCTCCAGGAGCAGAAGCTGAAGCTAGCCAATGATGTCCTCGATGGGTAAATCTCCCCAATATTTTGCCCTAACCTGAATTTTTAGAGCTGCTTCCAAGAAAATGAACAAACTAACAATGCAAGATTTGAAATATTTATTCAAGTTGGATGACGAGGAAAAACCAAAAAAGACGGGAAAATCTGCCATGAATCAAACGACCTCCGGTGGTAATGGAAATGATTAAGGATTCTGTGCTATCTAATTGCAGCTGTGATAAATTTGAATGATTTCAATAAATTAATCTAATGTACATGTGTTTTGACCTTTGTGGACTACAGAGAGTCCACGGCGTTGGTGAAAAAGACGGGAGATACTCCGGAAATATTGACAATAATCTATTGAACAACAAATGGAATCGAACCCGCGTCCTTTGCATTGGAAGTTCAGCTCAAAAAAGCTATGAAGAGATTCCCGGGCAAATTTTGTATTTTCTGACCTGTCAGAAACTGTAAAAACTTGGTAAAAGCTGGTATTTCCGTCATTCCCCCGTTTCCCCATTAATTGCTGTTAATTTCTTCCCGACGGCCGTATTTTTACCCATGTTCCTGCTGATTTTACTCCATTTTCTGCCATTCTTCCTCCTTCCGTATCTGCTCATTTTGTGCAAGAAGACGAAAAAGAAAGAAAAAAAGGAAAATGAGGAAAAGAAGAACGTTCCGCCGCCTGCAAAGCCTCTTTTCGATCCAAACGACCCATATTCTCCTGATTACATGGAGGATAATGTAAAATATGAAAATCCCGCTGCCCAAGAAATTTGGAAGATAAGAAATTCGAAAGATCCAGAAAGAAAAATGTACGAGAATGTCGGGGATCCTGCGAAGAATTGTCGCGATGCCATCAGAAGAGATTTTTGGAAGATTTGTGAAATCCGCGACAATCACAACTGCACAAATCCAAAGAAAAGCAAAGATAAAAAGGAGACATGCGTCGTATGCGAGGCCTACATGGATTGGGCCGGCTATCGATATGAAAATCCGACCAAAGTTGATTTTCCCGAAGATGTGAAGAGAAAATTGGACGAGGAATTCTACGATTATCCGGGACAACTTCCTGAAAATATTGAGCATCCTGAATGGAATCTGGCTAAGAAAAGAATCGAGAAAGAAGGATGTCCTATTGATGAATATGAAAGTGAGAAACCAAAACAGATTTCTATAAACGGTGTACCCGACAAGAAAAAAAAACTGGAGAAAAATAAGGTATTAAATGGACTTATATTTCATATAAACAACAGTGCTCAAATGAATTGGCACCTCTATTTTTCACACGTTTCCCTGCATTGCCGGTTGTGCTGAGGTTTTGGGTGAGGCTAATTATAAAGTTGTTCACCATGGTGTCCATTACCAGAGCATCCACGTCGGCCGGTTTCACCTAAAACCCTCGGCGAGACCGGCAGACAAAGAAACATGAGAAAATTAGGGATATGCCGAATCATTTGAGCTCTATTGTACTAATTTTTTTAGAAAGCTCTTACAATGCTTGACAAAATGACCGATGATGTTATTGATAAAATCGAGAAAAAGAAGATGTTGACGTCTGTGAAACGCGACTATAAGAAGGCCCATAAACTCTACATAAAACATTCATGTTTTTACAAGGACCATGATCGTTATTACGGTCAACTGTATGACGATGGAGTTATGGTGATGGCCTATGATCATGAACAAATGAAGCTCTCGGATAAGCAGTGCAACATCTGTGACACTTTTATGGAATGGGTTGGACAACAATATCGATACAGTATAAAAGATAAGAATTATCCGACTGATATCAAGAAAAAACTTGAAAGGCATTTGCATGAATATGAAAAAAGTAGAGACATTCTTCCGGAATGTGTGATGATGAAGAAATGGCAAGTGGCTAAGTTTAATGTTTACTGGAAAAGGCAAGGAAAGAAAGTTCGTGGATATGAAGGAGATGGACGAAGTGAGAAATGTGAGAAGAAGAAAGAGGTCGAGAAGGAAATAAAAGTACGGACACCGAAGGCCGAATCTTTTCGGGAGTGGCCGCCATTTGAGGATGTTAAATCACTAAACTGGACAAATGAGGAAGAAAAAACGCAAGAGGACGAGAAAGGAACACTTCCAGTGGAGGATACTCAAAAGGAGAACGATGAAACGGAAACCGTTCAGAAGTCCGCCAGCAAGACACAAACCGCCTCGAAGGAAAATACAAACAAAATTGAGAACAACCAGAAATAAAGCAATTTTGCCACAATTCTCTTGTTCTCTTGTTCTTGTAATTTATCTTCTTTTTGTCTTGTATTCACACATTCAGAGGCGTTCAGATGCATTTTTCCTATGTTTTCTGCATACTTTGGGGTATTTTAATGGCCAATGCGATGAAAATTCGCGAAATTGGCGTCCACGATGTGTCACAGATGCTGGCAGACAAAATAATAAGTGCTAATGGAAGAAAGACAGCAGACGCGCCTATGCTGCCTATTTTCGAAACTTTTGCCCAAAGAAATTTTGCCAAAAATCTGGCCAACTGGGGGCAATCGAACCCGCTAGTCTTAAATTGCGAATCCGGCAATCCTGTCTATCGTCAAAACCAAATCCTCTTCATTCCCAAAAACTCCCGCTCTCAACTGCTTTTTTTCCACGGTTCTCATATACCCCCATCCCTCTTCACGGAGGGCTCTTCTTCCGTTTGAAAGCCGATTATTTTCAAAAAGGTCTGCCACTTCTCAGCTCGCTTCGAGTGCTCCAGCCAGCTTCTAATAATTATTCCCTCTGTTGAAATCAGAAAATTGATACATTTTAACATTTTCAGAGGCTGTTAATGCAATTCTGTCGAGGTAATTTGTCTTCTCCCCCACTTGGTTGATATAACATAGAATCATATTTGGCCCTGATGGCTCTACTACTGATTTTATTGCCATTATTAGTTCATTTAAAGCAGATTTTACGATATGAAACTTATCCGTAGAAAAAAATTACTGTAATCTTCCTTCAAAATGAAAAATTGCAAGAAATTAGTTGCAGGTGGACAAGAGACCGCCCCCGCACCTGTTGCGAAATATTGCGCCGTCTTGTGCCCATTGTGTTGTGGCCTTCTGATACCCGTGGACATTTTCCTCATTTTCTACCATCTGGAACTGTCGAAAAGAAGATCAAAACAGGGAATAGACGGATGGTCAGAGGATGCAGCGGATTTACTAACAAAACTGCATGGGAAACTGGTCTTTCGGCCAATAGGGAAGTTCACCAAACACTATTTTTGCGTGCCGCGGCGTGTAGGCCAGCTTTCAAGCTATAAAACTTTCGGGAATAGTAAAATAAACTCTACTAAGCCTAAGCCCACGTTTTCACAGAAAAGAAATGCGCCCCAAAAGCCTTTCTAAAAAAATTTTTGTCTCAAGTGTGTTCACCAAATGAGCCTGAACTTCGTCGCCCTGGAGCTCGCCGGGTTGACTTGCCAATTTGATTTAAACGATTGAAATAGACACAACTAAGGTTAATCACGCCTACGGTAGAAAAAAAAATTAGAAAAACACGATTTTGGAGGAGGTTTCAGGGTGATGGACTTGGTGATGGTGAAGTTCCCTGTTCGCCGGTTTTTCCGGTATTTCCCGCTGTTTTGCTGAGTTTTAAATCGAAAAAAGCTAATGTAATACAAAAATACTAAAAATAGACCTTTAAAATGTGCAAAAAGTTGTTATTTTGATTTTCCGTCTGTGATTTTTTGAAAAAGATGAGAAAGAAGCTGATTTTTAGAAGTTTTCCCATTTTGTGTGACCTTTTCCTCTCTTTCCACCATGATCTCTGCCTATTTTCCTCTCAATTTCCATATTCAGTTCATAGTTCAATCGTATTTTAATTCCATAAAACAAATACAGTGCCACGTTGGTGCTAAGCTCCCCCCGCTGCCCCCTCGCTCGTCCTCTCGTTTCATTGGTTTTTCGTTGATTTTCTTATCATTTCCGCTGTTTTTGAAGCCCGTCACTCGATTTCCATGGTTTCTTTGCCATTTTCTGGGATATTCTGTCGGTTTCTTCACTGTTTTATTCTGGAATAGGTTATTAGTATGAAATCGGAGTTCGTTTTCATTTCCCGTGCTCTTGTAGGCGCTTCAAACTCCAGTAAATAGACCCGTCGAGATCCGAAGGATACCCTCATTTCAATTCGATGATTTCCAGTATAATTCAAAGTTTTAAAAACTCCGGTTTCTCTGATTTTCAAGCGTCTCCTCATTAAATTGGAAAATTTAAATTTTACCAAGGTTACTGCCCGCTTTCTCAGTGAAATTCGGGTTTTTGGAATGTTGCCCTCTATTTTCCTTGCTTTTTTTTCTTTTATGGTCCAAATTGACCGCTCTCGCCCCTGTTGAACTCTTATCAGTCAAAAATTTTCTTCTTCTCCATTTTTGCAGCAAACTCAGCAGCTGACTGCCCATTCCTTTCTTGACAACAGCTGTAATTTTTCTTCTTCCTCTTTATGACCTCCCCCCTCCGTAATCGCGTCATTTGACTAATTGTCGTGTTATTTTTCTGTGATTCTTCCTTTCTTCCCTTTAGAAATTGTTTTCTTCTTTTTCAGAAGCCCAAAATGGACCCACAGCTTCTGGTAAAATCTGAAAAAGGCGCCGCTAATGGGCAATTGGCCAATTGTGTAAAAGTCGTAATGCTGGGAGATTCTGGAGGTTTTTTTTGGTATTTGTCTCCTTTAAATGAGCTTTTTAGCGGGTAAAACAGCAATTTTAACCAGATTTTTTGATGAAAACTTCGAAGATGGAACTCAGCCGACGATTGGAATTGATTTTAGGCATAAAATGTATAAATTAGCTGATGATACGGTAGGCATCTGATTTTTGTAGCGGTCCTGAAGCGAATAGAAAATAGTAGACAGCGACCCTCATAGAGTTAAAATCGTCAGAAAAAAATCGGACGATAGTCAGCTTTATTAGCCCGGTGGGGAGATTATGCAGCCGACTTTTTTTTCTTTCTTGCTTCTTTATTTTTTAAATAAACAAAGGTTTTTCATGCAAATAATACATATTTCGCGCAATTTTACAATAATTCTAATAGTTCAAGAAGGTTTTAGACAGTCCGCCTACAACTTTGGGACACCGCCGGTCAAGAGAGATTCCGCCAGCTGGCGCCCTCCTACGTTCGAGAAGCAGAAGTCGCCATTCTTGTCTTTGATCTAACACGTAAGTCCCCGCCTTTTTGCTGATAAAAGTTATGAAATATTCTAAAAACCAAGAGATTTCCAGAATCTAATGCCGTCGAGCAGATAGTTCGATGGATTCGATACGTGGAAAGGGAAAGAGGCGACGAGACGCGAGTCCTCCTGGTTGGTAATAAATGTGACCTGAAAAAGGAGAGGTAGGTGATCCAATTTGAAAATAGAATTAGTTTTAAAGGAAAGTGACGAATGCCACAATAACTTCGATGATGAAGGATCACGGTGCAATGTACATTGAAACCTCGGCAAAAACTGGCGAAAATGTCAAGGAACTTTTCAATTGTGTGGCTCATTTACCGTTTCCAAGTCATAAAAAGTCACAATCTGAACCCATTCGTGAGTTTTTTGCTACAATTTTGGGTGGAAATGGGTAAATAGGCTGGCGGTGTTAATTCCTGATAAGGGGGACGTAAAGGACCATTCTCTAGGACTCTCTGGTCTTAGAGAATCTGCTCATTTCCCCGTAAATTATCGGCAAATGAGCCAGAACAATAACGAGGCCGACTGACATTCAATTCGGATTTGACCGCTGGTCTTTCCTATCAGGCAAAATCAGGGATCCGGATCATTTGTGTCTCTCCATTCTTTTCGGAATGGAATGAGATCAATTGACAATTTTTGAAGTCCCCAATACTAGTTCGGGGCGAAACGGAGGGGGAATTGTAGTTGAAGTGAGTCGTCGCGTTTAATACTAGCTGAAATGCCATTTTATTCCAAAAAAATCCATGTATTTTATGAGTATTTTGGAATTTTTACCTGATTTTCCTACATTTTCGTGAAAATAAGCCAATTTCTTGTCCCGCAACAAAAGGGAGCAAGCAAAAAATAAAAACAGCAGTATTTTTTCCCCATAAAACTGCCCATTCACTGGGTGCTTCCTTCTTTTGAGGGAGCTTGGAGCATAAAATGGGGATTTTTGTGGGTAAAACGGTAAAAAAGCCAAAAAAAACTAAAAAGATTTCGCTCCCGGGTGGGCTCGAACCACCAACCTTTCGGTTAACAGCCGAACGCGCTGCCTATTGCGCCACGGAAGCAGGTGGGCGCCAATCCTCGGATTTGTTTTGTGTATCGGCATATCATTTTCCAATTTCAGGGCTCTCTTCATTGAGTAAAAGTGAGAAGAAATGGTCATGTTGCGGTTAAAGAAAAGCCTCTCCGCCTTCTTTTCTTGTCTACTTATGTGTACATAATAATGTGCAAAGGAACAGGGTTATACTGTGGATATGTTTATCTCTGTGTGTCGTGTAAATGAAACAATAAACGAAATATGTACAAGAAGACTAAAAAACATGGAAATATCACAAAATTGGAGGCAAACTTGATGAAGATCCCGTAAATTTGATGGGAAAATGGGACAAAAAGAGGCACACAACAGGCGGTTACTTCGTTAGAATTCTTTTATTGTTACCCGTACAAAAATAACTAGGATAAGGATGAAGACACACCGGTAAGCAAAAGAAGAAGAAAAATACGATATTTTAGAAGAAGAAGTAGTAGGTGAGAGGGACGAGTAGATCAGCGGCCACTGGGCTTTGGACGAGTTGAATCAGCATGGCGGACAATATTCGTCTGATCCAGGGCACCTTGCTCATCTTGGGAAAAGGCAAAACCATCTGAAAAAATTATTATTATTTTTAACATTTTTAAATAAATTAGAGTAATCCGCCAAAAAAGTGTCCGACAGCCTGGGAGCGTCTATTATTCAAGCCTACAATAAAACTGCCAGGCTAGAAAATTTCACTGGTATTGAAATTGGCAATGCTTCGTCTTCTAGCGGCGGCTTCGTTATTTATAATTCTAGCCCAGTCGACTTATATTTCCGTTCCCTATACTGTAATCTGCCCAGGCCCATTTAAATTTAAAATCTCGTTATTCGAAGTAATTCGCTTTTTTATCCTTTCCATTTAAAATTTAGATCGATCAATTCCTCAATTCCAATGATAAACTAGCATGGAATACATTAGAGGCTACGGATAAATATTCGGGCGTTATTTCAGCATTTGAAAATGGCGATAATAGCCCGGAATTCCAGCTTAGACTTCATGTTGAACATGATTGTGGCAGACGCCCAGGACTAGGAGTGGGTATTTTAGCGCAATCTTCAAATTGCTTTCAGATATGGGCAGATGTTTCATCCAAATGTTCTGTAAACAGCGAACAATGCATATTGACGACTACGACGGTTGTTGATCTATTCACACCTTTTCAAGATATACGGGGGAAATGATTTTTTTGAATAAAAATGATTGAATTTTATATGGATTTCCAAAAAAGCCCCAGGATGCCATCGTTACCCAAAAAATATTCCGCGTGTTCAACACATTTTCGCGTTCTTTGGCCATTTTTTTTGTAAATTTAAAATTCGAGGTAAAAGCCAATTACAATATTCTTTAAATAAAATAAAAATAACTCACATCTTGCATTTTCAGCCAGAGCAAACGACGATTCACTACGGCGATCAGTCCGAATAGACGTCGTCAATAGTCGAACATTTTCAATAACATTAGAAGAATAACTGAAAATGACAGTTTTTAATAATCTACCCTCATTTTCAATTATTTTTAGTCATTTTTCATGCTCATGCTCATTTTTTAGTGGGGAAAAACTTGAATTTTTAAAGAAAGGAGAAGACAAAAAAGGTGACACAGGGATTTTCAGGATAAATTGGGAGAAAGTACTATTTTTTTCACCAAAAACCCAGAAAAAAGTCAAATAAAAATGTACCATGGTTCCTCATCTTCTTCATCAAATTCATGGAGAATTTCCTCCCCAATAAGCTCATAAAAACGGCGAAGATTACGAAGCGTACCGCTGAAAAATTGTATGGCAAAATGAGACTCAAAACACGAGAGAATTACAAAATTACTGAAGCGGATAGAAAAGCAGCTAAAAAAGCAGGAAACAGGCTTATTTTTTGAGGTTTTTTGGGTGTTTTTGGTGAACGCAGTGGTGGGTTATCTGACTACTCGACTAAACTACCACCTATTCCCATAAATTGGATGAGTACAAGCATAATTTCCAGCATTCTGGTCCGATTTTTTATCACATAATTTTGGCCACAGTTCCAAAAAAAATTGAGCGGAAAATTGACAGAAAATGGCCCTTAAATCCTATGCTAGGGGGATACTGCAGAAAACGAGATTGAAAGAGGATAGAGAAGAAAATGGGGCGCTAAAACAGCTTCTATAAAATGAAGAAGTTTGGAAGGAAAGGCAAGAATTACTGTAAATCTTCCTAGAAGAATGCTAGGCATAAAAAAGGGCGGAACCAGAAGTCGGAAGCAAAGGCCAGGGGTTTTTTGAACGATACTTGACTAAAAGCAAAACAATTTGCGGGAAAAATTACTAAAACTCTGTAATATCTTTTAGAAGGCTTGTCAGATGTCAATAAAATAAATTTCCAGGAGTAATAGAGGACCACAGTGGGATAATTTTTGTCATTGAAGGATTTTCCCCAGTTGGATGGATCCACAGTCACCCACGATATTAGCTTTCAGGCAAAAAAACAACACTTTTTAGCACATTTTTCATGCAAAAAGAAACATCAAATTTCAGGCAAATTTTCAGGCACATGAGCTTTTTTTGGAACTGTTTCCAAACTTGAATAATTTTAAAAAAGACAAGGAAAGTAATACGAACCACACACAGAGGGCAGGGTTGACGGGCAGGCGGGGGCCATCCTCATCTCTTTCTAATTTCTACATTTCATCCGGTAAGACGGAGATTCTTGTAACATTTTGATTGTAACTGATCCCATTGCCATTTCCAACAGGCATCAGTTCAGTACTACCGTATTCCATAGCCAAATTGTCATGGCCTCTAAGATGACTCGTTTCCTGTTTTTGTTTCGAGCTGGTGCTATTTCCAGATTTCTTTCTGATTGAAGAATGGCTGTGGCTGTTTGCTGTCGAATTGTGGCGAGAATTGTTTGTAGTAGGATCTTCGGGCTCATTTGCCGGTCTCACAGCACTGGAACGCAAACAACACAACAATGAGAAAAGAGACAAAGAAAAGCGGCAGCAACTTTTTTAAACACGGACCAAGATAGGAAAAATTATGGTGCTAATTTTGTGTAAGACTACGGACAATGGACACGGGTGTGTGAACTGTGGCTGGTATTTTTTAAAAATTCTAAGGGTTAGAGATGAGAATGACCCAAAAAATATTGCAAAAAAATAAGGGAAGGTTAATTTTTTCAGTAACAATTGGAATAGAACTTTTTAAAAAAAAATTCCAATTGTTCCTGTTTTGCAGTTTTGGGGTTTTCAGCACGTTTTTTAAAATATTTTTCACAGCACATGGAGGGAACACAAACCTGGCTAACCGTTCGAATCCAAAGGCGCTCACAGTTCGCTTCAAATTCATCACAACCAATTCTCGTGGTGTTGGATAGGTGATGGTGAACAAACTGAAAAATATTGAGATGAATTAATTTATAAAATACAGTAAATTCTAGTGCTTCTTACCCTCTATATTTGATTGAAGATATTACAGAAACAAGGGACAGTTTCCATGCTGAGGTGGTTCAGAAATACGCCCATTGACAAGGTTAACACCGTGCGTTTTTTTGGGGCAGAAATTCCGTATGCGCAGCGGTTTTTCAAACAGAAGAACGTGGGCCTGATTCCCCGACCACAGGATTTTCAGGATAATTTACTCCGCAGTTTCTATACCAAAAAGCGTCAAGGTTTAACCGCCTGAAATGCGCAGTATTTCCGCAAATTTTGGAGCATTATGGTCTTCCTCGCCTCGAGAATTTGGGAAATTCAGTTCTACAGGCTCAAAGAAGCTAATCGCGCTGTGAATTGACATTTTTACACAACAAAACATGCATAATAATTCCTGGGTGCAAGATCGTCACAACAACGCTCTTACTTTTCCATGGGATTTTAGAACTTTCAGACCCAAATTTCCAATTCCGAATAAATCATGACAATTGTCAGATTTTTGAACGGGAATTTCAAATATTTTCTGAAAAAGTTGCTGTGGATTTTTCTCCGCTTGCGTCAAAACATCACAATATTTAGAACTGACCATGCAGCGTGGTTAGAAATAGGGAATATTATGAGTAGAATAAGATAAAAAGCTACTCATTCTTGACTAATACGTCGTTCTTTTCTCATAGCAAGATATTTAGCAACATAACGCATGCGAATTCTATGCAAATTGCTAGGATTCGGCCAAATATAACTGTAAAACTACATTCCATTCAGGACCCGGTGTCTAAAAATGATGAGAAACTCGACAAACCTCTTGAGGACAAGATCCCAGAGCAGAGTGGTCAAAGGGATGAAGATAAAAGCCAGCCAGAATGTCGGCGAAGACATCATAATCCAGGCCATACCGGACATATCAGCCCCAATGTTACGTATCAATGGGAAGACCTAGAAATTTGGATGGTAAATAATGAGGTTTACACAGAAAATTGGCAAAAATCCTTTGGTAAAGCTGGGAATTCGAACTCGCTACATTTTGATTGTAAGCTCGGCGCGGTCACTTTCGTAGTCGCGTCCGGGTTTCTGAGCGCTCAGGTTCTACACGCCATACGATCAGCGGAATCCTGCAGGTACGCAGTAAAATAGCGTATTTTCGAGTAAAATGTGGATTTACGGTCCCGATAAAATAAAAAATAAGCATGGATTACGGTAACTTACCGCCGAATATATGACCAAGAAGAGCAGCCAAAGGATAATGGATCCAATACAGGCAACAACTATTGGCCAAGTCCATGAATCACATTCTAACATGGCTTTTAGGCATACTGTAGCTACTACGAACTAAACAATTCCGTTTAAAAAATAAATTGAAGCTTAAAAATACCGTATAGGCGCTATTTCCCAACATTAGCCATCCTCCATCACGGCCGTTATCCCAGACAATTTGCTCTTCCAGATAGAAATAATTCAAGAAAAATATTGACAATGAATGGACAATTGCCATACCAATCCACATTGTAAAATTCTTAAAAAAATACGGTAAAAACGGGGAAAAATGAGTCTTACCGCGATGGTGAAAGATCTATTTTGGAAGCTGTTATAAAGAGCTGGGTATTTCATCATCTGATCAGCGGGAACGGGACGATCGAAGAGTCCTAACACGACAGGAGGCCAAGCGGTAAAAATCACATTAAACATTCCAATTGTCCAACGCTCGAAAATTGTCTGACCGGACCAGGCTGAGAAAATGGCGAACCTGAAGGAATCACATTTAAAAAGTGCACTTTTAACCAATGTTTCAAGTATTTTTTTTTCGTGCGTAGTATTAAAAAATTTACCTCAAAATTCTCTACAAAATGATATATTTGTCATAATTTAATAGTTTAATTTAAAGAAATGGGGCGAAATAATACTATGCGCGCTTTATATCCTGAAACCCGGGAAAACGCTCAAAAAATTCAAATCATTAAAACGAAAACCTACCATAATTCAATGATATAGAGGCAAATATTCTTATAGAAACTGTAGAGGATGACTTTGACAGATCGATCATAATTCCATGCCCCATGAACCAGCAGCAATCGTCGTAGGAAATGGAATCTTGGAATGGCATAATCCGATGCCGATGCGGCTTGTAGTCCTTCTTCTCCAGAAATTCCGATGCCAACATTGGCTGCTTGTATCATGGCGACATCATTGGCACCGTCACCGACGGCCAGAACTACGTGGTCGCCAATGGAACGCACCATTTCTACTACCTGTAATTGGGGAAATTTTTAGTAAATTTGGGTTCCAAGACGAAAAAGTGCATGGATTTTCTCCTAAGGGAGAAATTCCACCCACCTCAGCTTTCTGCATAGGACTCATTCGACAGCAAACAACAGCCCGGCATCTCAACGCCAATTCACCAAAATGTTTCCGTGCTTCGCCGACCAACGCGTGTAAAATGGATTTACCATCAATTACCATTGCAAATTCCCTGGAAAACAATGATAAAAATTGAGGGAAATGTATTACTTTTCTTCTTCTTCCAGCTGCTTGGCTCGTTCTACAAATTGTTCCAGTTTATTGTAAGTTTCTTCATAAGTGTATTTATCGATGATCAGCAGCTCAGTTGAAGAATGACATAAGGCACAGGAATGGGCTGAAACGGAAAAAGGATATTTTAAAAATCCGAGAAAATTGCTGCTAGACGACGGTAATATGTCCAATACACCCCCATTTTTGCTTTTTTTACACCGGAAAAGCTGCAAAATGACAGCTGGGACCCCCTCCCCCCAAAATGGGCGAAACATTAATTTATTTGCTCCAGAAATCCGGACACGTCCATGGTACACTTCTGAACTTACCAATATTGATGGCCGTCTCCCTCTTATCCCCAGTCAACATCCATACTCTCATATCTGCTGCCATCAGTGCTTGTATTGTCTCGGGTACATATTCTTGTAATTTGTCTTCAATGGCTGTTGCTCCTGCCAAAACCAAATCTTTTTCGAGCTCTTCTGCCGTCTCAGCCAGAGCTTTCTGTCTGCCTTCTATTTTTAATCCAGCTTCTTTATACTTTGGCGCCCAAGTTTTATACATTTCCTAGAAAAAAAGCGCCAATTAAAAGTGATTTTAAACGGGCACCTCATCAATATCTTTTCTGGCAAAACACAGCGTACGATAGCCATACGACGCGTAATCTTGTAAATGTTCCTTTAAAATTTCGAGATCTTTATCAGAGCCGGATTTTAATCGCTCAAAAAGTACTGTATCCTGGAATAGAATAATATTTTTAAATTTAAATGGGAATCTATACCGCTCCTTTGGTGTAAAGTTTAATGGAATCTCCTTCCCGAACAATTACAGACATCCGCTTACGATCACTGGTAAAATCGATGACATCCAGAATGTCGATTGTCTCATCTTTACCATCCTGAAGATACATCGTTTTTATTAAAAACGTTCAAATGTTCCTGGGCATGTTTAGCACTAAAAAATAGCACAGAAAATTCTCTACAAATTGATGTAAACCACATAATTTTTTAAGGTTGTTTATAGGAAATAGGGAAAATTTTAAAGCGAGCGGCTTGTTCCTCCGAATAAAATAAATTTTTTTCCCAGATAATTTAAAAATAGCTCCATTTGGGTCTCAGAAGGAAGACTTACCACGCTGACGACAATCCTTTGCGGTTGCCGAGTATGAAAGATGAATCCCTGACTGGCTGCTCCTTTGACAAGTGCGCCTTCATCCGGACTCGATCCTTGATATTTCAGTGGCTCTTCCTCATCGTCCGTTTTTTCTGGTACAATTGTATGACAGACAGCCATCATCATTAACATTTCCCGAATTGCTTTACCAGCTTCTGAGTCCTAAAAGCCCTTTAATTTGGCTCTCAAAGGGAAAACTCACTGGTTCATTTCGATATGTTTCCATGAGACTATCATCCGTAAATTCATCGTGTTCATTATCGC
The DNA here is from genome assembly GCA_964036215.1 of Oscheius sp. DF5033. NCBI lineage: Eukaryota > Metazoa > Nematoda > Chromadorea > Rhabditida > Rhabditidae > Oscheius > Oscheius sp. DF5033. Next base: position 1,225,618 of record CAXIWN010000013.1, on the reverse strand, counting down.
CATAATTTTTACCGCCAACTGAGACTCGTTTAAATTTCATAACATTTCGTGTCAATGTTCCCGTTTTATCGCTCATTACAAATTTGACTTGTCCAAGTTCTTCATTTAAATTTGAAGTTCTCGCAATTGCACAAGAATCGCTGTTCTCGTCATACATTTCCATGTCTTGATTAATAAACGAAGCCTGAAATTCCCATTTAAACAAAAAATGCCGGGATCCTACCTGGAAAAATCGGACAATTTCCAATGTTACTTGTAAACTAATTGGGATGAGATTATTGTACAAAATGAAAAATGTCAATACGCCCCAAAAGAAAGAAGATCGGCCATCATTAGCTGGAATTTAAAATTATTTCAAAATGAATGAAAAAATTACCCAAAAATCCGAGATACCATGCTTGGGGAATATTATTACTCCGCCATATTTCAGCACCAGCAGCACTGATTACAGCCAAAGCAACCAATACGAAAAATAGCACAATTATACGGTAATTTGTCTTCACATCTACTGTTCCGCTGAAAAATACCCATTTTTGACGTATTTCTATGGGAAAAAATCTCGAAATCCTGTATTTTTGGCCTACACGGCAATGGGAGCGCCTCTAATTGTCGCGGGAATTTTTGCGGGTAAAGTTGTACAATTTCCTGACATCCAATTTTTCCTGAAAGCGCCTGTTCAATTTTCCCCGCTAACTGTCAGAAACTATTTGCCGGAGACGGGGAATGAGTCATCAAAACAAGAAAAATAGATATCAACGGGCGCGTTTCACAGCATTATTCAGCGAATAATAACGGCTGTCATATGTTTCCGAGTTAAAAATATTGCAGCTTTTCTCCTATAACAAAAAATTAAAGAAATATCGCCAACCTTTTCAATGGTGCTGTTTTTGAGTTCATCAACAACTTCGCATCGTGGCCGGTATAGATGACTGCTCCAAATGCCCACGGGGTATTTTTTAAACGGGCTCCTCTTAATAGCAACTGGTCGATACCTGGAAAAATTTATCTAAAGAGAGGATTGGCGCCATGTTTGAATTAAAAACTCGGAAAAAAAATAAAATTCAGAAAAATTGGGATATTTCCTTGAATTTTTGGGAATTTACACCGTTTTCTTTGCAAAAAGTTATAAATTTACGCTGGAATATAAACCAAAAGTCGTTTAAAATATTCTACAGACTCACCAAAATGTCTCTGTTCTCCATTATAAGTCAAATTTCCGCTAAATTCATTCACATGTCGACTTGGCAGCTCACATTCGATTTCAGCTGTGAAATTTTTAACACCTTCCAAAGATGTCAATGAAGATGTCACTTCTAGGGCCTAAAAAATCGAAAATTCGATAAAAATTAGGGAAGAAAGCCGGACCTGTTTAATTTTGAGATTAGTTTCCCCATCGAGATTCGATGTCTCAATATAGGCCATTCCTTGTGGTTCACTTGAGGCAATAAGCAATAAATCAGCTGGGAACATGTGCTCATTGTCGATTCTCAAAATGTCACCGACTTTTATCTGGAAAAATAGAATTTATTTGTTATTTTCATAGGAAAAATAGAAGTAAACCCGGGAAATTTGTCAAAATCGGGGAAATATGACGAATTTTCGCTAAAATAAACGAAAATCTTCCAATTTTCGATACAATTTCTTGTTTCTACGTACAAAAAGAGAGAGTTACCGTACCTCTTTCCATGCTTTATTTTTCCATTCACCATTCGATAAAACTTGTGTTGGAAAATTATTTACTTTTAAATCAGATCTTCTCCGTTTCTAAAATCTTTAATTTCTTAAAAAAGGCGGTAAATTCCTTACCAAATCTTCAAAAATTTCTTTTAATGCAGAAATTGTTAAAATTATAAGAAATGGTACAGCCGTTGTATAACGACCCGTTGGACTAACATCTGGTATTTGCTGAAATATTAAATTAATTCTTTTAATAGACAAAATTTACCTGTAATAAGGCTATAACCAAGAAGAAAATATTATTATATCGTCGAAATTGCTCGTATAAAAATCTCGGTAAAAATGATATTGCACTATATTTACAGGTACTGAAATGGGTGGTGGATTATTCTATTTAAATGAAGTATTTCATTGAATTTTGAGGGGGTTTTATACTTTATAGATCTTTAAAAACCGGTGGAGCCCTCTAAAATGGCTGTAAGAAATAGCTTTGGACGAACAAAATGGGTTTTAGATCGAGCTCGTAACTGTTTTCAGGTATTTCAGTCGATTAGGGATCCCTTTTCTCTTTTAGCTCTTTAAAAAGTTTTCCAAATTGTTTAGGACCTTCAAAAATTATTAGTAGTTTCGAAAAGGCCATAAAATTTCGTATGAGGCTCAGAAATTAGTCAAAACTCGGCAAAAATAGTGGAATTTCCTCGTTTTCAGCCGCCATATTCAATATTTTCATATAGAGAGATCGTTGAAATATAATAAACAAGAAATACCGTACCTAATCTCATTAGAGCAAAATTTTTGATGATGTGGATGTTGATGACTGCCGGCTCCGATGTGTATTCGTCGCAGTGAGGCCACAGCCTGTGGCATTCCAATAAGGGCCCAGCCTGGAAAATTATCCCATTTTTATAAAATTTAAAATGTAAATCAAAGATTATTGCGGAAGGTAGCGAGGTTGCCATTGTTCTCCGGAAGCGTCAAGCGAAAAAAATGACAACAGCTGTGATTGAATGCGGTTTGTGCTCAGGGCGGCGGCCGGGGAGAGAAAACAACGAGCAGAAAGATGGATCTTGTCTACTTTCTACTGGATAATGGACATCATTTTCTGGATTTTTCAATGTACACAAAAGTTTTGAAGAATTCGGATAGTTTAGAAGCATTTTTATCGTATTTTGATCTAAAAATAGCTCAAAATTGACCACAAACTGCTGATTATAATAAGCTTCCTCTAGTCAAGTAAACACGCTATCCAAAAAAGGTAAAAATGAGACAAATATTGACGAACAAAGTGGCCAAAGGGAACACGGGAAAGTCAAATGTGGCGCGACCACACGGATCTTATCGCGGAGGACTCGGAGTCGAGATAGCGAGGAAATACAATCTACAATCCGCTCAATTCTAACTCCAAAAAAAATGGGAGTAAATGTGTGATTTTTGACGGCGGAAGAAGTCATAAAAATGACAGGTGGACAGCCGGCAGTAAACAACCGCGGAATGGCGGGGTAAGTTGCACTTTTCCCGGTTATTTTTCGAATTTTGTGTGATTATTATTTGGAAAATATCCAAAAATTAAGTGGAAAAGTTGAATTACCGCCGGTTGACAAGTGGAAAGTGGTCGAGTTGCACAAGTTACCACCGGCGCCATCGGTGCAAATAGTTCGAGAGGACTCGAAAGGAAGGAAAATGATAGACGGAAGTCGTTCGGGCAGAAGAGAAACGTTTCTGAGAGTAAAAATGGCTGTTTTTGCATGAAAATATGAGCAAAAGTCGGAAGAAATCGATGAAATGGGCTCCGTATCGGATCTACAGCTCAAAAAAGACCAATTTTTTGGATTTCCTCCGCTTTATATAAAAATTTTTTAAAGAAAATCTGCAAACTTCACTTTGTTTTAATTTCTAGCGCAATAAAAGTCAATTTTTACTGGGAAAATCCTAAAAATCTCAGTAAAAAAAGCTCAAAACAGGCGAAAATCGAAAAATTCTGTTCTCTTTCAAATTCCCGCCTCACTTATTCATTTTATTTAAAGAAAAGTACAAAACAACATTTAAAAAGACCTGATTCACATTTAAAAGACGAAATCAAGGCCGAATTATCGATTTTATGCATGAATCTTGGGAGGAATAGTTTGTGACGACGGGGGGGGGGGGGGGGGGGAATAATAGAAGATGCGATAAGACGGCAGAAATCTCCGAATATTTTGAAATTTCCTCTATTTTTCAATTATTTCAAAGGTAAAATTCAGTAAATTTAAAGAGAAAAGTATGAATCAGAAAAATAACTGGTTGACGTCGACTATTGCCGGGAGTAAATAGTGTGTGCGCTATGGCGCCACTCCCCGACCCCCAGCTGTATCTATTCGACGACCAGGATAATGTTTTTTGACTCACGTCCTAGTCACAACTTCAAATCGTATTTTTATCAAGTATTTGGATGTAAAAATAATTTTAAAAAATTAGAGAAAAGCAAAAACTGACCATAAGAGAGGAAAGCAGCCATACAACTGGGCATTTTTGTCGAAAAGTTTGGTTTTATCATGATTTTTAGCAGTTAAAACAAAAGAAAATCAAAATTTTCGGCAATAGGGCCAAATTTAGAAATATTTCAGAAAAAATAGGATATTTCAGGAGAAAAACCATGAAAGGAGTCTAAAATGGGCGGTTTAGGACGATAAGTCAGCAGAAATTGGCCAAAAATGAACAAGAACCACGCGAAATTTCACTATTTCGGAAATCCACCCAAAATAAAGCAAAGATCACAATAAAATCGCGGCCATTGACAGATTTTTGACTCATTTCCAGTGCAACCTTGAAAAGTCCAATTCAAACTGTGATTTTCCTGTCATTTCAAAATCTCCCGCCGTCACCTCTTGATGACCTCGTTTTTCCCATGGTTCAATACACGTGACTCACAAGGCATCGCCTGGTTAGTGAAAAACTACAGGAACTCTACGAAAAAGCCGGAAAATTGAGAAAAATGATGAAATTAATATGAGAGAAGTATCAGCTTTCTCTCTCCTCGTCGTTATCAAACCAATACACAATGCAAAAATCACGTTCCGTGACGGGCAACGGACAGCAGAGACGAAACCACCCGGCCGAAACGTGAAACAGGAATCTATCGGCCCCGTTTGGCAAAAATGATAGGCAACAGTTGGGTGGAAAGTACGAAAAGAGACGGGGAAGAAAAAGGGAGAGACAGGGGTGGCGGGTAAATATTATGAACTTTTACTGTCTGCTGGCTGTGGGGAAGGGCTGGGGACTGTTTACGATCCGGAATAGATCAGAAAATAGCAGGGGAAGTGAGGGAAATGACAGGAAAATTCACAAAATGCGAAAAAGTAGCGGACTTGAGGACAGAAATCTGGCGCGTTTATGGTCACAAGGTGAGCGGGTATCTAAAAGTAGCGGGTTCGATTCCTCAAGCCGACCAAAGGATTTTGCCAATATTTCTGTGCTCACTTTGAACAAAAACTGGCACTTACATTCGTCAATAAGATAAATAACAAATTCGCAGCAAGATTTTTCGATAATTATGGTCTTTAGTTTTTCTGTTTGCGCTAATTGACGATAAATTAACAAAGGTAAAAAAGTAATTCGGGACTGGTTTTAGGTCTTTTCTTACTGGAACTGAATCCATCTAATGATTACCAAGGGAGTTTAGGAAAAAGGCGCGGTTTTATTGAATTGACATGTGAATTTGGCGGTGTTCAGAGGGGAATTGAGAGAAATTCAAAGAAGAAGTTGGTCAAAAGGAATTTGATGAACTTTGACCAGGATGCTAGGGATTTTGTGGCAAGGAAAAGAAGAAAAAGTAGGCTACTATTCCTAGAAAAAGAGACGAGGCCAACGAAACACGCTGTCTGCAAACAATGACAGGCAATGCTGGTATGCAAAACACCACCTTTTTCTTGTTTTTCTATGGAAAACGAGCCCGAGAAGAAGTTCCATAAACTGTTAAAAATTTGGAATCGATTACAGGCTGAGAGACAAAATAGGAAGCGATCGAAAACAGCACAAAGCAAATAGCCACCGGTTGATGACCTTGGGACGGTGGGAGTGCAGGCAAGGGGCAGTTAAACCCAAGGATATTTCAACGTTTTCAATGATATTCTTTACATTTAAACGAGAGTAAAAGACAGAAGATAATGTGTCTATGACGTCGGAAAGCATGATCAATAAGCAGCTGCATGGGGGTGAGAAGGGGAGAATGAGAGGAGAAAGTGCAAAGAATAGAGGGCAGTTACACGGGTTATTAGTTTTTATTCCCAAAAATGGCCACAAATTTTACCAGAAATGGTTACCAAGAGGTCCGTTTGGATGGCCACGGCCTGAAAATCCACCTGGGGCCTAGTGATCGGCTTTGTCTGGTTGAAAATCCTTTTCTCAGGTGATATAATGCTTGCGACCTTGGTACACCTGTCCTTTTCAATTCTTCGTATTTAAATTACCCGGCAAATGAGGGCTCTAATCGATCTCTGACCGTTCAAAATGTGACTGGAAGCAGCTTATCTCCAAAGTTACCAAATATCGAGTAAAATGATTAAATCTTCACGCCGTAAGCAGAACGAATATATCAAAAATCATAAAAATGACCGTTTTTTTAAATAAAATCCCCTTTACTCCGCAAAAATTATACAATAGATTGATATTCCTGCAACTGATATCCATATTGATAAAATGCTTTAAATAATTCCATAGTCGAGGAGAAAGTCTTCATGCAGATGTTATAATTAACTGAGACGCCGATGCCCAGGACAATTCCATCCGGTAGTCTCATTGAGTACAAATTTATCTCTTCTAGGAGTTTTCGCCATCTAGTCGATAACTAAAACTACCGTATTCTTCAATTTAAAGGGGATTTACCTCTTCTTTCGTGAAATGACTCAAAGCTGTGGAATCGTGAATGTTTTCTGTCCAATCTGTGCTGTATCTCACGTCACGGAAAAGATATTCTGGGTCAAATCTTTCGGATTTTGAAATTTCTACAGATAAATATTGACAAGGGAAACGGCGCTCTGTTTCGTAATCCTAGAAGTCAAACAATTATTTAAATTTGGTGCCTAAACAAACCTTTAAAAGTCGATTCAAGCTCTCCAAACTGACAACGGACAGGTAGACGCGTTCCTGGACCTCCGAAAGAAATGCCAAGTCAACATTTTCACACTTTCTTAGCAAAATATTTTTAGCAGAAAAAAATGCCGGATGATGGTAGAGAGTCGTATTGAAATAATCCCAGCTCTCTAGAGAAACTGCAATGGACTGTGGGCGGATGTCTTGCAGCAAGACGGCTATCACTGTCTGGTCCGTGTAACAGATAACAATCCCCTCACAGTGGAAATGCTTGAAAAGGCGGATGATACGAGACACTTGGGACATTTGAATCGAGTCCTAAAAAGTGGAAATACCATATTTTTGGGGAAATTACCACATGAAGCTTGCCATTGAAACGGATCCGAAACAATTCAGAGCCTTCCAGCTCCACCATACCACCAAAATCTGTGCCAGGAATGTAGAAATTCTGGAAATAACAGATTTTTTGGATTAAATGTTGTCCAGCCAGAAAATATACGGCAGAATTTATAGTCAGTAATTTTCTTGGAATTTGAGCAAGATCTGGACCAATAAGGTGCTTTTTTGATGTCCCATAAGTTTTTTTCTGGTAAATTCTTGTATTTTTTATGTGTACGCTTTCTTGTTGAAGCGGAAACCTTCCGGATTACGCTAGCGCAACTAAAAAAACGTCAGGGTTTTTCAAAAAAAAAAAGCTCTTCCTGGCACGAATTCTGGGTATTTGACTCATATTTCCATTGTAAATGAGCGCATAACTATAAAATCCTTACATTTCCCTTGAGATAAAGCCTATCGACTTGAATTGGTCGTCGAATCTCCGTCTCGTGGTCGTTTATAAAATTATTTAGCCATTTAGACGTCCGACGACAATTATTCAAAGCAGCTCCTTTCATCTAAAACTGCCATTTTTTAAAAGTAGAAATTTTTTACCTTTGTGAGTACAAGAACGAGTAATTTCTCCTCCAGTTTGTCCATAAACGGTGCAATATTCTTCTCATCTTTGGTGTCTTTTTTAAATTTATTTCGAAAAAAGAGAAAACCCCGTTGGATTGAATACATAGGAAAAGGTCGGCAATGACTGACTGGGGTGTGGACGGTTCGGCTTATCGCTTCTATCTTTACGTGTTGCTGGGACTGAAAAGAGCAACACGGCCAGCGAGAAATAGGCAGAGACACGTCATCAGCTCTATTTATCGAAGAAATTGCTGCTACGGAAACTGTTCAGCTCCTTATTTTGTGCATGTGGACAACTAGGAATTTTAAGAAATTTGGTTCAGGAGTCAAATAACGGTCGATTTTGCCTATTTTTCGGTAGAATCCTATTCCTTCCGCCTGGGAAGACTTTTTCTCATTTTGTAAGTTACAGTAGACGACTAGAAGATCACTAAATATGAAAAATACCGCAAAAAAAGCTTCTGTTTCATACATTTATTAAAAAATCGTCTGTTCCATACATTTCACACAAAATTTAATTTCTATTTATAGAATTCAACCCATTTTTTCCCACATTTTTTTGAAAAAAAATTTCAACAATTGAAAAAAAGAGGATAAAGACAATAAAGAACAATAGAGAAGGAGAAAATTACTCGAAGAAGAGGGGAAGTTATTGTGTAGACAATGAACTGAAGAAAAGGGTAAAGGAAAATCGATGGGAAAAGGGGTTTACTGAATTAGGATGGCTGGGAGATGGCCGAGACAGGACCAAAAAACATTGCTGACTAATGTCGGAGGACACCCGAAAGAGAGAAAAACTGGGGAATTGAAAATAAGCGGGAAAATGTAAGAGAAGAAGATATATGAAAATCACAGATTCGGTGTCAGTTTAGTCGATTGTCTCAGTTTTTCTTGCAGGAGCATTTATCGAGTTTTGGCGGGCGTTTGCAGCGCCTGAGCACAAATAAAAATGAACGAATTCTCAAAAACTGACATCGGATTTGCATTTTTCGAATCAAAATATCGCTAGAAAAGTCTCGTGGAAGAAAAAAATCTTCCCGGCTTTTTTTCGAAAATGGTCAAAAGGACAAAACATGGAAGAAAAAGTACAAAAATGAACACGGAGAACAAATATTCCGCTAGAAGCGGTCTCCGACATCAGTGCCATCGAGCAAATGCTCGAGGAGATTCTTTCCCCTCAGCCCGGAAAAATTGTGGGCTTTTATCATCTTTGGCGGCTTGGAAGTCTCTTCTTTGGCCTCTGGAGTTGAGGGAGCCGGTGTTGGTGGGTACTTTTCCTGAAAAACTGTTAACTCATTTATTGAACTCCTTGCCTCCTGGGCTTTCTTGTACTCTCGGACTTTTTCATAGAGTCGGGCGAGTTCTTCAGGGGGGATGTAGTACTTGGCCATGTACTTGGCCTCCTTGGCAGCTTTCTTTTCGGCCCTTTTGCGCTCGCGTTCTTCCTAAACATGTTAATTTGTCACGATTACAGTAATTCATAGAGGAAACTTACAACAGAGGCGTTGAAGAGACGACAGAATATGCCATGGGTTTTCTGCTTGGGCTGGTTGGCATCGAGCAAAGGCTGGAGGGAAGACGTCATAGACGGGGAAGAAGGGACAGAGAGGGTAGAAGGAATGACGGTCGATGACATGTCTCTGAAACAAGGATCCAGTTAAATTCGTTTAGGAAGAAAAACAAAGGAAAATAGAGAGCATCCTATCCGCCTGCCCAACTCAAAATGACCAGACTGTCAAGATGGCAAAAGATCAGTGGGAGTATTTTCGAGCCTGTTTACATGGCAAAAATGATGAAATTCGGTGGAAAAAAGCTAGACGGAAAAAAAAGAAGGCGAGTGCCCAGAATATTCCTAGACAGTCATCTCCCTGTCTAGCTGGTGAGCACGGCAGGAGAAAGGTTAAATTACAGAAAAAAAAGACAAGAAATGACTCTTTTGACTTATCAAATAATCAAGAATCAACAAAGTTTTGTAATTTGTAATATTTTAATTTGAAGCAGTTCAAAATCCCCAAAGTTTGCGGGTGAAACGCATGAAAGATAGCCAACAAACAAGACGCCATCCTCCCAAATAGTAATCCAGCGACTGACCCTTGTAAACAGGTCCCGGTAAACAGGCTGTTTGCATGGTCCCCCTATACTTGCAAAATATTGTCAATGGGCTGAAAAAAGATCCCTAAAAATCGGGAGAGAGGTTCAAAATTCCAAAAATCTCAGTCCATTTTACCGCCAATAAGACTACTTACAGGCTATTTTTCTAGTCTTCAGAATAATTAAAGATAAATAGAAAAAGCAACGTGGATTATGAATCGAATCATTTCTAGCGGGGAAGAAAGGCGGTAAAAGGAGGAGGAAGGGGGGTCAAAGTGTCAACCATATGCAGCTGGAAGGCTCTAGACTCTTATGAACACATGTCAACCCGAGGACAGACAAAGATGAGTTTCGATTGATTGCTTTGGTCAAGTTGAGAGAAGTGGCAGGGGAGAAATGGAGACGGATTTGTCATCAGACAAGGGGGAGAGGCAGTGTAATCCTTTGTGTCTTGTAATTGAGAGATAAAAATATAATAACTGAGGATGGTTTATGAACGGGCCGACAACATAAACTTGAAGAAAGACAACAATCACAGTATCACAAGAAAATGGCGAGAAGATGAGAAGTAGCTGATGATGAGAGAAGGCCGGTTTACAGGAAAAAGTCATCCTTGATGGCCGTGTAGAATTCGGGTCGCCGAACAATGGTCGTCCTGCAGTCTGAATTCCAAATGTTACCAGTACATTTTAAGTACTCACCGAGTTCGATTGAGAGGGAGATGGGGGAGCTCCAATACCGGAAGAGCACATCCGACATGGTCTGCAGGAGACCTTCATCCAACTTGTCGAGAGCCTGAAAAATTATAATTTGTATGTAAAATAATTAGAAAAAAGTTACCGAGAGGAAGACGTTCGGGAAAAGGCTGCCGTTCTGAGTGACATACGCAGAAGTTCCGTCTTCGACTGCGAAGATAACGCAGGATTCGCTGAGATCGATGCTGGCCATGTCCGGAGTCATCCCACTATCTCAAACAAGGCGAAAAATAATATTAACTGGCATTTAATGGGTATACTGGATCATTTCAAAATTTAAAAAAGGTCTGGGTTACGGTAGTGAAAAAAAACGGAAAAAATTGTTTTACATGAGTGGATCTGGGCAATTATCATAATTCCGCCCTTTTTGAAAGGTAATTCCCGCCCAAAATTGATTTAAATTGCCAAAAAAAACCCAGAAAATGACTTACTTCTACAAGTGTCGAAGACAAGAATCTTCTTCTTTCCCCTGAGATTCTTGGCTTCGGTCACAATCCAGATGAGATATTCAGAAGGCAGGAAAGTGTTATCTCCACCTGGAAATATTTTTGTATTTTTTAAAAATTTAATTCTTACAAGCTATTCCTTGCCTGTGGCTGTCATCTGTCCCATGGCAGCTAAACCAAATGAGGACATTGGGGCCAGCGACGTCGAGCTCAGCGATCATGTCCAGAATGGCCACTTCCGATGGATCCTTAGCAGTCTGGATGACATATCCTTTATTTTTAAAATGGCGGTCGAAGTGCACCTCATTCTTCTGAAAATTTAATATTTAACAAAAAGGTAACAAGAATTTACCTTGCAGACGTTTTCCTCCCATTTGGAAGAATAACAGAGGATGTGGAGCAGATGGCTACCACGAACGGACTTGACTAGTGGCCGGGAGTATGTGCGGGGAAATAGCTAAATTGATATTTTTAATAAAAAAAAGTAAAAAATTACCTCCGCGAGCTTTTTATCCTTATTAGCGAGCTTATAAGCCCCAAAGGATCTATGGATTTGCAGCCAATCGAGGCGTTCACAGTCCTTAATTAAGGCGGCAATTTTTTCCCTCTCTTCCACCGTCGGTGGCATTTCCATCTCCCTCTTTCTTGCGGCTTTGCCTTTCTTTTTCTGGAATAAAATAGATAAGAAACCGGCATTAAATTGGCTTATTTTTAGGGAAAGTAGGCTAGGAAAAAGTACAAAACTCACCTCCTGGCGGTGAGCCCACCAACCAGCGAATCGCCCCATTTTCTTCTTTGGCAGCTCAGACTTTTCGGGGGTTTTCTCTTCCCCAGCAGAAGAGGAAGTGGGCTTCTCGTCTTCAGCAGATGCGGGGAAGGTTACATGGCGAGAAGGCGGCAATGATCCGGTCTCTCGCTCCTCAATCTGGATACTTTTCATAGCCGTGACGAGGTGATTGACTATATCCGAATTTGTAGACATCTTCAGATTTCTAAAATTTGGGAAATTTATAAAACCAGTCGCTTCGCGACTGCTTGCGCGCCTTACGGCGCGCCCCGCAAAAATTTAGGCCGCGGCGGGGATCGAACCCTGACCCAGCGCGTCTTAACCTGGACAAACAGACAGACAGACACATTACGTTCTTTTATTATAGATTGTCCACAATATGAGGTAAAGACCATGATTTCGAAAAAGTTACTAGGGATGGAGAAATAGAAGGACAAGAAATGACGTAGGATGCATAAACTTGGTTTTTTCTGTATTTCTCAAACTTATTTCGCTCATTTTCTATCAAAACAGCTGCAAAGAAGAGATGAATCAAACGGATAAAAGCTCCTCGGCCATTTCTCAGCACTTTTCCCATAGTGACTAGGATTTATATTACTCAGTTGGCTGAGAGACAACCCGACTAGTCATAAAATGCCATTATTTCGACTGCAACGAGAAATACAGGAGACGACTAGACAGGACATGGGTTCGGTTGTGCACTTGAGTTGACCTTTTTTCTGCTTTCGAAAGCTTACAGCTTTTGATATTTACAGAAATATGGGGACGCTGGACCAAAGAAGAGGAGAAACAACTGGGGGTTCCCGGGAATTTAAAAAAAACGGGATTTGAACAGGTAACTCTAAAAAGGTTGGTTTTGATAGGGAACGTTTACGAAAAAGATGAGATCAGAATAAAAAGAACAGAAAATGGAGCCATGGGCAGTTTAAAACAACCGATAGGCGATTTATAATGGGTCAATGGTCCCAATAATAAGAGCCGGAATAAACTGTGATCTGTTGGAGGAAAATCATGGCTAAAATTATAGAGAAACCCCTAGATATCAGTCAACTTTGTCTTCTACTGAGGACTATGGCGAAATGGTTGCGGAATGGATTCTCCAGAGCGGTCGTTTGAAAAAGCTACAGATATTGGCTATTAACTATATTCGAAAAAAATTGAGATACTATTGAGTAAAATGTGAAAAAAGGGCAATACAAATTGTGGAAAATGTCTGGCCCAAGGCAATAGTGCCAACCGGCAACAGCTGGGAATACGAAGGTCCGCCCCTAGGGGCTAAATGCGGTCACGGAGCGGTTTTACATACTTTGAACAGAAATACTGGTAAAAATCCATGGAACAACTAAAGAATGAACTTCAAGTCTCCTGATGTTAACAAAAATGTTATGGACAACTTGTGAAACCGAACCAGAAACCTTTGATTCACAATTCGACTTGGTTATGCGCGTTTCTGTCTATCTGTCTTCCGTAAAAGAGCTCCTTTAGAATTCTCCAATCCCCGTCGTGTCGCTCTTTCCTTTTACAGATTGCCCCCCTGTTCACACAAAGCTCAGACAGTCGGCCGGTTGTTTTATCCCTCAAAGCAAAGTTGTCACCGAGGTGCCTTGAGGCTCCCGCTCGGGTCAAGCGATGCGTCGTCCTTTGCCTATTTGTTTAGCACACTCCCTCTGACACCTAACTTTTTCCGTGTTCCTCTTCGCCGTCCGTTCCCTGTCCACTCGGGTCATCATTTGGCCATTTCTTTGGTTATTTGCTGGAATTTGCCGAATATTTCTAAATCTGGGAGCTTTTCCCTGGTCTTTCCGATTTTTCAGCTTCCTCCACTTTCCTATCTCCTCTCTAAAACAAAAATAGTCACTAAAAATAGTCTGGACAACCGAAAAATACCATAAAATGGGTCATTTCCAGGGTAAAAAGGCTATTTCTCATAGAAGTTTCCGTATTTCTCCCGTCAGCCTGATTCATTCCCCCGTGTCTGCCAGGAATTTTTGCTTGTAGTATCATTGCCGCTGTCTCTACAAATATCCTCCCACATTTTTCCATTTTTTCCGCAGAAAAGAATGAGAAAAACTGAGGAATTGTATGTTGTTGACTTTTGGCCGATAATCTCGTCCCACGGCTGTCTCGTGTGCAATTTGGTTCCTTGCTCCTGGTAAAATCGTCGTCTTTTTTTCCGCCTGTTTTTATGAAACAGCTCCCAGTTACAAATCACAAATATTCTTATCAGCATTTATAGGGCAGAAGGCAGAAAAGTTCTGGAGAGAACGCAATGCACTGCACCTTGTACTCTCACCACCCAGACGGGAGGTCAGACTCCATTAGTCTCATAACTTTTGACTACATTCTAAAATTTCTTTAATCTTTCTAGAATTATTTTTTACTCTACTTTTGCTAGATTTCCGTCTTTTTCCTTGTACCTCTTGTGGCTTCGTTTCACTGATCTCTTCTTGCCAGAAATCAACAATTTGTTGATCAAAATAGCAAATTTTGGTACATTTTCACAAGTTTCAAGGATTCCTAACGGATTTATGCCGTCTACAAGAAAGTTTTTTGTACCAACTGGTAGCATTTTTTGTTCTCTACAAGCTGGGATGCTTCATTTAATCCAATCATGACATACTCAAAAAATTACAGACATTTTTCCATGAGTCAGCAGCTTATTCTGTTATTCACCGTTCCCTCCTCTCTCCTCCATTTTCTTCCCTCCATAGTCTTCCGTACTTTCCATGTTATGTCCTTTATCAGCAACAGCTGTCTCTCTCTGTCCATTTCTTTCCTCCCGTCTCGTTTCGCCTTCTCAAATTATAATTTTTATTTCAGTCGCCTACCTCTTCAATATTTCAATCGCGGGTTTTCTATATATTTCATATTTTCTATGGGTGCATTTGCCCAGCTACGGTTATTATTGTGGAAAAATGCTCTGCAACAAATCCGATCGCCATGGTTTACTCTGATGGAATTTTTAGTCCCATTATTTTTAGTTGGAATTAGTTTTGGACTTATGATTGGGGTGAGGTTTTATGAAAAATTGCTGAAAATTTACGATTTTTACTGGTTTAGACCTTTATAAACTATAAATTATACTAAAAAATTGGTTAAACTAACAGAATTTTCAATTTCAGTTGAGAGGAACCTTTGAAAAGAGCCATAATATTACGTGGTACCAGCCATGGCCAGTTATGGGCAGTGCCTATGATGTAATTATGCCGACAAACGTCAGTAAACCTACGGTAAGTTGAAGTTCTATCGATTTTTACATTTACACGAAGTTTCTATTGGCAAAAATTGCTGATTCATCCTCCGTTTTCCTGTAAATAACCCCCTGGGCAGAATGACGATAAGACGCGTCATAAAGAGAGCACACCAGGCAGTTTTATCGCGGTTTCACCCCAAGATCAGCAGAAAATAATGAAATATAGTCTGGCCATCAGGAAAAATTAGATAAAATTCGTTGTCAAAGATACAGCAACGATTTCTGGATATCCGGCAGATTGAGGCGGATAAATACAGGCGGGCCCATGGTCAGCGCCCCGAATTTGCAATCCAATCATCGCTGGTTAGAATCCCTTGGTTTTCCAAATTATTTCTGCTATCTTCTATGAGACACGCAGGAAAGTCTACCTATGATAAATAAAAGCAGAATTCAACATACCAACGGCATTTCTTCTAAAAATCCCCCAATTTTCAGAGTGCCATGCTCGATTTTTCTCCCTTCATCACTGGAAAACCGCTAACTTGTCAATTTCTAAACCTTACCAAGCTATCAAGCACCCATTATTTGATCGGATTGGATGTTGCCTACTCTCCCAGAACGCCAATCACAGATGAAATTATGAAAACTGTCGAGGTGCGTGAATTATTAGCATAAAAAGTCGGTTTTTATAGAGAAGATATACTCAAACAGATCTACTGCATCCACTAATGGTCGGAGAACATTTTACCAACCAGCATCTTTTCAATATTTCGGCTAATTTGACGGATATGAAATTGGACATGAGTAGTACAAGCAGAGGTAAGGCCACGGGTTTCAAAGTTTTATTACTGGCTAGGGCTTGATAAAAGTTTCGTATTCTTTCAGGGTTCGATACAGAACAACAGATGGTCGATTATATGGTCAATTCTTTCGCCAGTCAATGTGGGAATCCTCTTCTGGGTGTGTCATTTTTTATAGCCAGATTCCTCCACTGTAAAAGATGTGGCAGGCCCTGTAATATTGGCAAAAATCCTTTGATCAACCAAGAGAATCGAACCCGAAGCCCTTGGATTGTAAATCCGAACGTGCTCGTCAACCCTTTCTGTAATCAGTCACTATTACAGTTCTATGCCTTTTTTTGATAAACTTACCTTTAAAATTGCCCAAATGCCCATATTTTCCAGCCGGAGTAGTTTTCTCGGATGAAATCGCCTACAATTTGAGTACAACAACGAATTTGACCTACACAATTCGTCTTTCAAATACAAATCGCCGATTAATTGTGAGTTTTCCGTGCTTCTTCCTAATTTTTCTTATTTTAGACCTTCCAATCTTACGCGCCTTGGGATACTTCCCAATTATTCAATATTCAACTTGTCAGTGGTCCAATAAATCCAACAAACGCCGACGGTGGATACCCGGGATATTGGAAAGAAGGCTTCATGACAGTTCAACGAGCTGTGGACATCGGATTAAAAGATTACTTGACTCCGGGGACAAATGGCACAGGAACTTTGATCTATGATTTATTGGTTGGCTTTTCTTTAAAAATTTAGAAAAGTCGCCTTTTTAGGTAGGAAGATTCCCATTTCCAGCGTATTCTAATGAAATTATCGAAGTTGGAGCACTGTTTACCCCAGTTGTAGCTATTTTCTCATTTATGACAAGTGTCGTCTATATTGTGAGGAGTATTGTGATGGAAAAAGAGAACAGATTGAAGGTAGGCCCGAATTAGCCAGCAAAACCTTTGGGAATTTGAAAATTATTACGGTAATGCGCCAAATTCGCATCAGTTTGGCGCTTTCCCAGTGTTTTTTGGCTTCTATTTTATTGGCATATAAAAAATATAAAGGTAAACAAAATTATACGAAAAAGGGACAAAATCCTACACTGAAATTCCGCCTCCTTGTGTGTACCGTAACCTGTCTAATTCCGTCGCTTTCCCTTTTTTTTTATTCCTAACAAGAACGACCATTTTCCAGGAATATATGCGAGTAATGGGATTGTCTCAGTGGGTCCATTGGGTGGCTTACTTTATTTCGAATTACATCAAGCTCATTGTCTCCGTAATTGTAATTACCATCTTGATGCATATTGTCACTCCAAAGTACGGCATTTTCCTTATTTTTATACGGTAACCCAATTTCAGATCAGATGCTACTGTAATTTTTGTATTTTTCTTATTGTATGCCTATAATGTGCTGTATTTTGCTTTTGCCGTGTCGACTTTTATGCAATCTGGTAAGTGAAAATTATTGTAATCTTATAGCCATCGTTTGTTTTCAATTTTGGAAGGAAATTAGCGCTTCGGGATCTCAAAACGTGTGCGTTTGAATTCAACCATTTTTCAATGAAAATTCTAAAAGTTTGCCTGATTATCAAGAAGGTCCTGCAGCTCTCTTTTCCCCCAGTTGGAAATCGACAATAGCCTCATAAAACCTCTGAATATTTAGGAACTGCCGGTACTTTGGTGGCTACCATGGGCTGGATGCTTTTATATTTCTGGTACGCGTTCTTTAATGGCCTAGACTTCCAGCAGCCATTTTCCTTCGGAGTTCGGATGGTAAATTGTTTGAATCCTGACGTGGCTCTAGCTTTTGGGCTTGACCTCATTGCCCAGTACGAAACCCAATGTAATTTTTCTCTTTAAAGGAAAAAAAAATGAATTTAGCCGATGGAATCCATTGGAATAAACTTTTTACCCGAACATCGCCGGATCAAAAAATAACCCTGGGACATTGTTTCATAATGTTGGTGGTTGACGGCCTTTATTTGATGATTTTCACTTGGTACGTGGAAGCAGTCTATCCAGGAGGGGAAGGAGTACCGCAGAAACCATATTTCTTTATACAGGTGGGTTAAAATTTTCTGTACAAAGTGTCAATTTTTACTGGTGAATTTTAAAAAAAACCGAATCCAAACTCCAATTTTAAAATTATTTGAGGATAAAACGGTAAAAGTGCAAAAAAAGCTAAAAAATTTTCGCTCCCGGGTGGGCTCGAACCACCAACCTTTCGGTTAACAGCCGAACGCGCTGCCTATTGCGCCACGGAAGCACGGAAAGTCGTCTTCCGTTTACGGACTACGGCGTCAAATCTCCATTTTCAGCCCTCTTATTGGTTTCCCCACAGTGTCGCTAAAAGAACTCCATTCGAGCTACAAATGCCGTCCGGTAGAATTCTTTCCGAGGAAGGTTTTGCCAAGATTGAGCCAGAACCAACTGATTTAAAGGTAAATTCCGGTTAAATCCCAGTAAAATTCTCTTTTTCAGGTTACTGTACACATAGTAAATTTATGTAAAACTTATGGCACGTCCCTGTTTAAAAAATGCTTCGATTGCAAATTTGGAAAAGAATATGAGAAAAAGGCGGTAGATCGGCTGAATTTGAAACTGTTCGAAGGGCAAATAACCGCCCTTTTGGGCCACAATGGAGCCGGGAAAAGTACCACCTTCAGTATGTTGACGGGTGTCAGTGGACCATCAGCGGGAACCGCGTATATTGACGATTTCGATATCCGAACATCGCTGCCAGCCATCAGGAAAAAGATGGGACTTTGTCCCCAGTATAATATCCTATTTTCATCGCTTACCGTAATGGAACATTTGGAATTCTTTTGCAAATTAAAGGTGTGTCATAGTTTCTTTAATTTTTTCTTTAAAAATAAATTTAAGGGACGTGAATGGTCTGTCAAAGAAGCCTTGGATATTTTAACCCGCCTAAATGTTGAATTTAAAGCCCATTCCAGGGCAGGAAGCCTCTCCGGGGGACAAAAGAGGAAACTTTCTTTAGCTATAGCTCTAATCGGAGGATCAGAGGTACAGTAACTTCCTCAATAAACGAAAAAAAGTTTTTTAAAGATTGTCATGCTGGACGAACCGACATCTGGAATGGATCCAGGAGCCAGGCACGAAACTTGGACCCTGCTACAGTCAGAAAAAAGCCGCCGTACCATTTTATTGACCACCCATTTTATGGAAGAAGCTGATTTATTGGGAGATAGAATAGCCATCATGGCACATGGACAATTGCAGTGCGCAGGCAGCGGAATGTTTTTAAAAGGACAATATGGTAAGCAGGCGGGAAATTTAAAGCAATTTTCCAATTTCCAAGGATCCTTGGTTCGAAATCCGACGACAAATTCACGTTAATTACCAGTTTCCAGGATCTGGTTACCATTTAACCGTGGTATACGGTAACCCTACGTCAGAATCCGTGTCTTCTGATGTTGACGGAACTTACCAGCTGATAAAATCTCATATCCCAGACGCTATAATGGAGTCAGTTGTTGGACAAGAAGGAACTTTTATCATTTCACATACCCACAGGCCTCTGTCAGTTTTTTTAGTTCTTTGACCGGAATATTTTTAGATTTCCCCGTCTCTTTAAAGAATTAGAACAGAATCAAACTAAACTGGGAATAACCTCCTTTGGAGTGTCAATAACCACAATGGAAGAAGTTTTCCTAAAAGTTGGAGATGTAGCCGAAGAACGATATCATCTAGAAGTTCATGGAGAGGAAATAATAGCCGGTGAAGACGCGGAATTAAAAAAGGGAGATCCAGTACTAAACAGTAAGTTATTTCTCCTCTAAACAGAGGCAAAACAGCCCTTTTTACACAAAGATTCGTTCAGAACTACGAATGACAAGGCAATTGGCTGGTTTTGCTTATTATTGGCAACATGTGAAGGCAATGTTCATAAAACGAACCATTTATTTCACTAGGAAATGGTCACAATTCATACCGCAGCTACTTTTCCCGGTTAGTTTTATTGGGAGAAATAAAGAGAAAAGATTTTGACAGAAACACAAAAATCTGTCCCAGAATAATTTTTATTGAAATTCTCGTTCAGATAGCTTTCCTTGCCCTGATGACATATTCCTCGACTACAGTTCCCGCTGCCAAAGAACAACCTCCACTGACTTTATCGCTGGATATTTTTGCTGGTAAAGATGGTAACGGCTACCTGCCTACAGCTCAAAACGATAAATTAAATGGAAGCAACCTTACTAGGTAGATTTTCCCTCTTTCTTGTCAAGAATATTTGCAGTTGGGTAAATGAGACAAAGCAAAGGTTAGGAGCTCCAGCGGATGTCCTAGTTCAGCCAGTTGCCAATTTGTCTACTTGGGTCCTGGATAGAATTAATCAAGTACTGTAACTTTTTAAAGAGAATGGAAAGGATTTCTAGGTAGGATCCAGGACATTTGGTCTCCATTATCCTCTGGGATTTGAAATGTTCGGTCATCTTCCCTTCTACCTGCCCGGTTTTAATTTAATAAAGCCATTAAGAAGTGAGTATAATTTACTGTAGATCTTTAATTTTCTACAGTATCCATGCCCATCAATAAACTTGATTTCCAGCATATTTCAATAATTTTGGTACAACGACTCCTGCACTCTCAATAGTTTTATCCGATTCCATTCTGCTCTCAAATTATCTTGGCAAAAATTATTCCGTTACTGTCGTGAACCATCCTCTTCCACCATCGTCACAGGACGCTTTAAAAAATAAGAATTTGGCTAGTGGCTCGGCATTTCTAATCGCTTATGCGATGATTGTCTCCATGGCCATGGTAATCGCTGGAAATTCGAGTTTTCTCATCAGGGAACGCCAAAAGAAAAGCAAACATATGCAGGTTTTATTAAAATTACGGCTGTTAAACATCAAACATTCAGATGCTCTCCGGGTTACGGCCATGGATGTACTGGTCGACTGCCTTCGTCTGGGACGTCGTTTGGTATCTCCTCCGCGTGGGGCTATTCATCGCAGTTTTTTATATCTTCAACATCAAGGTTTCAATTTTTTAACAGCAAAAATAAGAAGAATTTCAGCAATATACGGATAGCGCGGGAACCGTTTGGATTTTAATTCTGTGTATGGTTCTTTATGGCTGGACAACAATTCCGAACACTTATTGGTTCAGTTTTGGATTTACTTCGGCTCCAAAAGGATTTACGTTAATTGTCATGTATCATATTATCACGGGTAAGTTATAGCGGAATTTGTGTGCAATAAAGGGAGGAAACTGGACAGAATCCATGGAAGTTCGCAATTTATGATCAAAAATTCTTGGGAAACCTCTTCAGTTTCGGATTAGAGGCTCTGAAATCACCTGCCCCTAATTACATCGATTTCTCCAATTTTGCAGGAATGATCGGTGAAATAGCCATCCCCATAATCCAACAAACCTCAACTTTGGAAGTTGCTTACACCGTCAGCGTCATCCTCTCTTTCTTCTTCCCAACCTTCAGTATTGCTAATATTTTTGTCCAAGTCTACAACAATGAAATGGCTCGAATTGCCTGCAGCAATATCAACTGCACGAATCCTTTTATGAAAAATGCTATTCAATGTTGTGGAACCCCTGATGGTAAGAGTTTTGGGATCCCGAGGCGAAAATACGATTTAGAAATGGCGTATACTCACAATATTATGGGAGATCGCTCAAAGCTGGGGATCTTCTACCCAGTGATATTCTTTGCTGGCCAGGGATTTTTCTATTGGTTTTTGACAATTGCACAGGAATTGGGATGGATTTCTTCCCTTATTGATAAAATTGGAAGCTGCTTTAGTGGAGGGCAAAAAGTGCCTAAACGGAGCAAAGTGGCTGATTCAGTGAGTTTTCCTTAAAAGTTGGGTCCTGAAACGGACTTGAAGGAGTAGAAGAACTGATTTTGTGAAAAATCTTGGTAATAAACCCGCTTCAGACCTTGGATAAGCTTCAGCGCTGGTCCCTAGACGAAGACAAATTCATAGAACGTGATGGAATCGAAGACAGCGACGTGATTGCCGAAAAAACGAAAGTCAATCAGATGCTGGAGACAGAATGTGCCCTAATGGCTATAAATTTAAAGAAACGGTTAGTTTCTTTTGGTCGAAGCTAAAATTGCACATTTCGAAGGCTTTTTTTCCTCATAAAATTTGCTTTTCATCCTTTTTGGGTCCCAAAGCGAAGTGCTCTGCCCCGAAAAGCCAATTCATTACTTTTCCAGGTACGGTAATTTTGACGCCGTAAAAGGAGTAAATTTCCATGTGAACATTGGTGACTGCTTCGGTCTTCTGGGAGTCAATGGAGCCGGGAAAACCTCCACATTTCAAATGTTGACTGGAGAAAATAAAGTTTCCGATGGCGATGCTTTTATAAAAGGATGGAGTGTCCGTTACAATTGGAGAGAAGCTGGCGCAAATATCGGCTATTGTCCACAATTCGACGCTATTATTAAAGAAATGAGCGGGGAGGAAACACTCTACATGTTCGCAAGAATTCGTGGAATATATCCGGAAGATATCCCGGAAAAAGTCGACGCAGTCATAAGGGCCATTGGAATTGGAATGTATGCAAAGAGACAAATTAAAACTTACAGGTAGGCGCAGTATTTCCTTTTTTGGTTTAGAAAATGATATAAAATACGTACAGAAACCTTTCAGTGGTGGCAACAAGCGCCGTCTATCATTGGGAATTGCTCTAATTGGTCTTCCTGACGTCCTCCTTCTTGATGAACCAACAACTGGAGTTGATCCAAAAGCCAGACGGATTATTTGGAATATTCTATCCCGTGTACGAGAACTGGGAACAGCGTTGGTCTTGACATCTCATAGCATGGACGAATGTGAAGCTCTCTGTACCGAATTGGCTATTATGGTCTATGGTAGGTTTCACTTACTGTAATTCCAGGAAGCCTAGAAGGTCCTGGAAAGATTCAAAATTCATTTAATATTGCATTTTCCAGGAAAATTCCGCTGTTACGGTAGCTGTCAGCATATAAAAAGTCGTTATGGGGCGGGCTACACTCTTTTAATCCGGTTAAAGGATCCTATGGACGCCCAGGAGGCCAAAAGGAGTATATTTACCCTTTATCCTAACGCTGTATTAAAGGTAGAGATTTAATTTTCCTGCGAGGACCCATAAATTTAGGAGGAACACGTTCTCCAGTTGAATTTCGAGCTGCCTAAGTCTAATGGCCTTACCTGGTCAAAATTATTTGATTCTATAGAAAAATTGGCATTAAAAATGCAATTTGATGATTATTCACTGAGTCAGACGACGCTGGAACAGGTAGACGAGCTAATTGAAGGAACAAAGTAATTTTTAGGTCTTCTTGGAGTTTTCAAGGGATGCTGCCGTGGGACTCCGACAACCGAGCCAAAAATTAAATGGAATGAGTATAGCAACAGATGAAGAACATTTAACTACGGATACTTTCAGATTTTAGGGTTATTTTAATTATTTTACGCATTGTATTTATTTACTCCATGACTTCATTTCGGGTCTTATTGTATTTTTAAAAAATTAAACAGACAACGTTTAACTGTAATAATTAGAAAAACCTGTGTAACTAAAGTAACTGCAAAGTTTTTGATAGGAAATGCTAAATCTGAATTCGTATGCTTGTTTCAGCTAGTGACTGCTAGAATTCCATGCCAGTCTGGCCTGTGAAAGGTGGCGGGTTCGACTATTCTGGTTGACCAATCAGTCGAATTAATTGAAAAGGCCAAAGCTTTCCCAAGATATCCACAAAGAAAAGATAGCTACGAAATTGACGTTTGAGCAACTGTGCTCACATGCAGGTTGCCTAATCTCTGGTTCCCTTACATCTACCCGCCATTTTTAATTACCAGCTGCATCAAAGGGCGCTCTCAGCAAAGTATACTAATCGTTGTTTCCTAGTTGTATTTCAATTTAAACCCAAGATTTTGCAGAACTCCAAATTATCCCTACATTTTCAGTACTAATTCTATTTTTATTACAAAAATCGTCACAAGTTACAGGCCATAAGTCATCTTCATTTCCGGTGTCATTGTGCACAGAATTCCTGTATCAACCGAGGTAATATCATCGTAGCGATCGACGTCGACATGGTGATAATAAGCGACGAAATTGTCCCTGGCTAAAGCGTAAGCTGTTGGTGGCTGGCCGTCTAATATCGAAAACTAAAATTTATTGTATCGCCCAGTATTTCTGTAAAAACCTGAACATGCGTAGAATTCCTTGAAAATGCCAGAAAAGCTTTGTTATCGTAGACAATTTCAGTAGATGTTAAAACAGAAGGATTGTCAAAGCCAGGCGGATCATAGTACTAAAAAACGGATGTTTTGCTATTTTTCCAGCTGCTTATAAAACTCACAACTATATTGAATTCAATTTCTATTTGGGTTCCATCATAACGATAGTACATTGTCATCAGACGTGCGCCCGTTTCCGTAACAACCATAAATTTCATGGTAGCAGATGTTGAAGTATCTTCACTAGAAATTAATTTATTATTAAAAGGCTTTGGCAGGAATATGCACTTATTATTGCCAAAATGTCCGGTAACCAGATACCAGGTATCTTCCTCAATAAACGGCGTTCTATCTGTTGATAGACAAATCCTTGTAAGAGCGAGAAAAAAGGCCGAAAATCGGGGTAGGAACATGTCCACAACTGAAAAAGGTAAAGGGACGAACCTAGAGATTTCAATTCCTGTTACCCGGTAACATTTTATGTTGTCGTTTACCCGACTATGACGTTTGAGGACGCAGACGGACATGCATCGCTTGCTGGTCGGAAAACCTGACATATTCAGCTATAAATTTGAATTAAAATTGGGGGATTTTAAATCGTGGACGTATAGGATAATGCATCTTTGGGTAACAAGAAACTTTATTTATCGAATCCCGATTCGTTTTCTGGAGAAAGTTCACATAGAACATCAGCTCTTACATAACCATATACTATATCGCCTTCCCCATAAATTCTGACCGCAGTGTACATTGATGCAAAAAATTCGTAATCGAATTCTCCTGTTACAACATGCTTTTCTCCTGTTCCACCAATGGTTGAAACCTAAACAAATCTGTAAGAAACGTCGTACAGGGGAGAATTTTAAGAAAAAAAGTTGTAATTTTATTACCTTAGCGTGTGTTTCATTCATGAAAATATCAAAGTTCAGCGTATTATTAGCAGTGTCTATCCCAGAAAAATAGGCTGTGGTGAAATTATACTGGCCATCTGGCTGCTAAATGGAATGTTTAATTGATTGTGTGAGTACTTCAATTCCAAGGAGCAACTCTGCGTTGCCATTCTTTTGTTGGTATTCCACAATCATAAGGCAATTGAAATTCTCAGTGAAAGCTATTGCTGCATATAAAAAGCCAGTGTCACTAAAAGTTATTCTGTTCCAAATTGTATCTAAAAAAACTAACGCAGTAGTCAAATAAGTAGCACGATACCATCGATTTTTTAAAGGTAAATATTTGGAGTATTCCCACCATCTTACGTTTCTACATCCATGGAGAAATACAGGCAAAAAGATCACCAAAAGAACAAGGAGCCTCATGGCTAAACTGGACCACTAACTGTGGCAGTAGGCAAAGTCAACTTCCGTATCTTGGTTACTCCTTTAGCGACGGGGAAAATTAACAAAAATTTATGTTTCTAGCTCGAAACTGAAATTTTTGCCAAGTTTTATTAAAAATCTTTAGTAATTCTGCTATTTAGATTTTCATGATAGAACACATAGAGCTTGCGATTGCATTGGCTGGAAACCGTCAGTGTAAAAGAGTTGAGTGGACTGGTATCTTGATCGAAATGTCTCATAATCCAGCTCATATGTGAGAATGTAAGGCTGGTCGGCGTTTTCCAGGGAAGAAATCTAGAAGTTTCTTCCATAAATGGTCTTTGCTACCTGAATATGAGTGCTGTTCATGTAAAATCCGAGGTAAATTTTGTTATCGGAAGTGATTACCCCTGGCACTGGGAGCGTTTTCGAAATCACATCACTACCCTAACAAGGGAATGTTTTTTCCTTAGGGTGAGCTTTCGGCTCGAGACCTATACCACTCGAAAGAGCATCAAAAATAACCCCAGAAACCGTTTTCCCTATCTGCTTAAAGTATGACGGTGACGCACCAGAGCGCCGAGAAAATTTGCTTTTCTACGCCGCTAATAGTCAACCGAGGAAGCGGAATCTAAAATTGTATAGTGATAGCTCAGCGGATAGTCGCTCTGACTATGAAACTTTTGACTTTTTTTCTGACTCGGGTTCGAGTCCCACGCATGTCAAATCATTTTTCTATTTTTTTCGTGGAATGCGAAGGACAGTGTTAATCGTTATTAGATCACGTCTATC
This sequence comes from Oscheius sp. DF5033, assembly GCA_964036215.1. Taxonomy (NCBI): domain Eukaryota; kingdom Metazoa; phylum Nematoda; class Chromadorea; order Rhabditida; family Rhabditidae; genus Oscheius; species Oscheius sp. DF5033. The sequence continues at coordinate 1,199,534 of CAXIWN010000013.1, read as the reverse complement.
CCTGCTGCGTTACTGCAACCAAACTACAGATTTGAACAAAAAGTTCCCACTGCATGATTATCCTGGCATTGCCGTAAAAATGTAGAGCCACTGTGAAGATCAGCACAGAGCAGCGATCTGCGAGAAAAAAGAAAAGAAAAAAAATAGAAAAATGATTTGACATGCGTGGGACTCGAACCCGAGTCAGAAAAAAAGTCAAAAGTTTCATAGTCAGAGCGACTATCCGCTGAGCTATCACTATACATTTTTAGGGCGAACTCTACTAGTAACCGGTAACCAGTAACCGGGTGGGTAACCGCGGTTACTAACAGGTGAAGTAACCTAGTAACCGGTCGGGGTAACCACCTAAGTAACCTGGTAACCGGTCGGGGTAACCGAATCTAGAAAAGTAACCGAATCTAGAAAATGTCAATTATTATACTTCCAGACTTATTTTGCTTCAGTAATTTTTATAGTTTTATTATTTTTTATAGTTTCTACTATTATCTGACTCAGAAATTGATGAGGAACACGAATATGTAAATTATATTTCATAAAACGAAATACACAAAAAGTTACATGCATTATATGCATTATATAGATGTATGCTATTGAAAATTTTTGTTTTGCTATATATTTTCAAGCTTTTCACTAAGTACTTCGCACTAATTTTATTTCTATAACTCGTTGCGCATTTCTATTATTTTTTATGATGTACCTGTTTCTATATCAAAATTTTGTGATAAACACGATGCACTAGGTTATAAAGCGCGAATGTGTGAAGTTTATGTGAAATTCATTGTTTTTCATATTTATCGCACCTTCTATGTATTTTGTTTACACAATATATATATTTTACTTATTACTAATGTAATATTGGTTCTTTTGTCTTCCGTTTACAAAAACTATTTCTTTTGTTTATTTTCATTTAATATTGTTTTTTACTTCTTTGTTTACAAAATTTTCATTGTCATGTTTATTTGTCAGTACTGTAATATTATTTTTTTTTGCTTTTTGTTTACATAACTTACTTTTGTTTATTTCTATTGTAATTTTGTTTCTTTTGCTTTTCTTTTACATAATTGTTTTTTTTATGAATATTTCGCTTTTATAAAGCTTTCTATGTTCGCTTTTATAAATATTTATAGGAATAATGCTTTGTGCTGCTATTTCGTCGTTGTATGTCATTTAGAAAGGAAAAAGGATAATCATAGGTAAGTTATGCACATCTACAAGGAAAAAAAAACATTTAGGCAGTTCCCTGGCCGGGTAGGTAACGTGCGCCATAACTTTGACAGTGTGTAGTATTCCTCTAGTTCCTTCCCAAACTTATAAACTATAACTAAGAACTGCCTAAGAATAGAAATAAACAAAAGTAAGTTATGTAAACAAAAAGCAAAAAAAAATAATATTACAGTACTGACAAATAAACATGACAATGAAAATTTTGTAAACAAAGAAGTAAAAAACAATATTAAATGAAAATAAACAAAAGAAATAGTTTTTGTAAACGGAAGACAAAAGAACCAATATTACATTAGTAATAAGTAAAATATATATATTGTGTAAACAAAATACATAGAAGGTGCGATAAATATGAAAAACAATGAATTTCACATAAACTTCACACATTCGCGCTTTATAACCTAGTGCATCGTGTTTATCACAAAATTTTGATATAGAAACAGGTATAGTCTGTTTCAAATGGAAATGTCTCACTGCGCAACGGCGGGATTCCAATTTTTTGAAATTTGCAACAAAATTTATTTTTATAAAAATAGCACTTTTTTGGATTCGCCACGATTTATGCTAGTTTTTGTATTTTTTCGATAGATCAGAATTTTAGTAGGTAAATGCAATAAAAATTAACATGAAAATAAGGGAGAAATTCACAGAAAATTGCATAAGCAAGAAAGCGAAATCGAGCATCTGACCCATCTAGACGGGCCGAGCGCTCTATCTAGATCGATTTAACCTTTAACCACCTACATATCCGTTTGAAACAGGCTATACATCATAAAAAATAATAGAAATGCGCAACGAGTTATAGAAATAAAATTAGTGCGAAGTACTATAGTGAAAAGCTTGAAAATATATAGCAAAACAAAAATTTTCAATAGCATACATCTATATAATGCATATAATGCATGTAACTTTTTGTGTATTTCGTTTTTTGAAATATAATTTACATATTCGTGTTCCTCATCAATTTCTGAGTCAGATAATAGTAGAAACTATAAAAAATAATAAAACTATAAAAATTACTGAAGCAAAATAAGTCTGGAAGTATAATAATTGACATTTTCTAGATTCGGTTACTTTTCTAGATTCGGTTACCCCGACCGGTTACCAGGTTACTATCGGGCTTAGTAACCGGTCGGGGTAACCAGGTTACCAAGTGCGGTTACCGGTTACCAGGTGCCCGGTTACTAGTAGCGTTGGCCATTTTTAGATTCCGCTTCCTCGGTTGACTATTAGCGGCGTAGAAAAGCAAATTTTCTCGGCGCTCTGGTGCGTCACCGTCATACTTTAAGCAGATAGGGAAAACGGTTTCTGGGGTTATTTTTGATGCTCTTTCGAGTGGTATAGGTCTCGAGCCGAAAGCTCACCCTAAGGAAAAAACATTCCCTTGTAAGAAGATTTTAAGAGAATTTTAAACCAAATTACCGTAGGTAGAAAAGTAATCTGACCAGTTCCATCCATGTATTGATCATATTTTATCATACCATAATGTGCACCATCTACATTATCGAAAAAACTGAGTCCTATTTGAATATCCGACGAGACCTCGCTAAATTATCAAATTTAAAAAAAATTTAAAAAGAAGGCGGCTACCTGTCCACCGTACCACTGGTCTGGTACCATAGATCCTTAAATATCGGCTCATAGTTGTATATCTCAGAATTACTGCAAAAGTGCACAAAAGCCAAAAATATAAGCAGCAGGTGGAGATGTTTACGCATCGTAGTAGCGCAGCGCTGGAGGGTGTGAATTTTAGTATCCTGGTAACCCAGTCGCTAAAAATTTTCAGTGGATTTAGGATTTTGCAGCTAAAGTTGCAAATCGCACGAACGAGCACGCACTGGAACTTATGATCATTGGAAGGCCAACCGTTACCTCATACAAGACATATTTTTGCCCAAATTACTGGTAAATATCCCGTGAACGGTATTGGAATCTTATAAATAATCTCATATTATGGGTAAAATTCTTCTAGACAGTTTAGAGGAATCGATCCATTGACTTTTGGATTATAAATCCGGAGCGCTGATCAATCCACCATGAGCGACCCAATATTCATGTCCGTCAGTCCCTGAAATTCCACTGATACATCCGTTTTTTACCACGAAAATGCCCACAGGATACGGACAAAAATCTATTGATCAAACCGGAAATCGACTATGTGATTTTGGGCACGTCCATTTCTGTCTGCCAACCCGTAGTCAGTGCCCGGTTTGAAGATTTATCCGGGAAACTACCTGGGTAATGGACTGCCCGGGAAGTCTAGGAAACAGATGGACACAGTGTCTAGAAAAAGTAGCAACAATAACTTTATTAAATCGAACATTCGGGTTTTCCGCCAGATAACAGAGAGCTTCTGGTTGTAGAAGCTCCACACCTTCACTGTACCACGTCTCCAGATGCTCATATTTTGATACAAAATCGTCATAATACATATACCTCATATTTTTGTATCCATGAGCTGTACCTAGAAAAAGTTATGATTAATGCAAATCTTGCAAATTTACAAAGATTCGTGACTCTTCTATCACAAATCCAATGAAAATCATGTTGTCTGTTGTTGTTACATTTTTTACCACATCATTTGAGTCCTCTTCGGTGTCACCCTAATAAAGAATGTTTATCCATAAATTTAAAGGAAAATTACCATAGGAAGGAAATAATATTTACCCGTGCCATCAGGAAATTGCTCATATTTCATACGCATAAATTCTGTATCGGAATCAGCGTTCCTATGTGATTTGTTGAAGTTCGTTCGCTAAATTTTGTTAGAATCCAGGAGTTATTGGGAAAGGTACAAACTTTTCAATGGATCCGCCAGCACGATACCACGTGTCTTTTAGGATAGGAGCATTGCCAAATATGGGGACTTGACAGCCACCGAAATGTACAGTAGCCAGAAAAATATAAGGAAGAGAGTACATGACGGTTGCAGCTGTGGTCGAATGCGTGAATTTCTGTATCCAAGCAGCTCACCTTGGAGAGACACATTCGCATAATTTAGAGCTGGTGGGAAACCAAAATCCACATATTTTGGGGCGAAATACTGGGAAAAAAACCCGAGGAATCGAACCAGCGACTTTTAGAATTACAGTCCCAACCGTTCGACCACAATCTCCCGTCTTTGGGATGTTCACGCCCAAAAATATTCTTGAGACCTCAGATCACTTGAGTTCTGAACCTTTTCAAGGCAGAAACGCGGTGATTAATTGAATAAACTGTGTCATAATGGGTGGCATTTTTGTATAAATAAAATTAGCCACGTAACTTGGCCGCGTTCAAGCCTTGCAGATTATTTTGCCCTTCTTCTGGTCCAGCTGTTGGTGTCTTTAATGAATTCTACAGAAGATTACGGTAACCTGACCACTACCACGGAAGTATTTGATTATTATGATGGCTATGACTTTACGTCAGCTTATACTGGCGCCATTTTAAATATTATAATCATCCCAGTACAAGTTATTGTCGCTAAGGTACCGTGCTCTTTTAAAATTAAATAAACCATAAAATTTTAGATAATTTGGTACCACAACGAATTATGGTCAAATGCCTCTTATTGCCTGTTAATTCGCCTAATAATCGTAGAATTTGTCCAGTCACTGGCTACTGTAATCTCGGGAATATTTCCACTTGCTCCACGATTCTGGCATATGGACTTTCCCCGAAAAGTAAGAGCATTTTCTTTAGAAAATTGGGTTTCAGTCTTGTGCTGTGGCCTTGAGCGCCGGATTTCTTCTGCTCTTTCCCTTGATGTCAGAATTATCCGTCTTTCGAATTCTGATAATTATGAAACGGGCGCAACCGAGCAAACTGCCACGTCTTTTGCTGGTGAGTTTTGGATTTACCACAGGTAAAAACACAAAATCGTGGCTGTCAAATCTGCCAATAAAAACAAAAAAAAGGCTATAAATTAGAACAAAAGAATTGTGGCAAAGTTGCTTTATTTCTGGTTGTTCTCGATTTTGTTTGCATTTTCCTTCGAGACGGTTTGTGTCTTGCTGGCGGACTTCTGAAAGGTTTCCGTTTCATCGTTCTCCTTTTGAGTATCCTCCTTGAAATTTGTTTTAATAAATTTGTCACACAGAAAACACCGTAAAATTACCATATTTTCCAGATATTCGAGGTAATTTGCTACGTTCTGACCGCCGCTTTGGGTGTCGGCATCTACCATAACGAATCTATTCATTTCTACTACGGTGATTGGGATTTCAAGCATGATATTTTCTCCGCAATTCTCAATACCGCCGAGCTTTATTTCTGCTATCCTATGCTCATTTTGACCTATTGCTCTTATTTATTCTTGATTGGTTTAATTTATGGGGTAAATTGCATTATTTCCTATGGCAGTGTGTAATTTTCAGATTCGCAAGGGCAGTCGAACTCCGGCAAAAGAGGAATGGATTTTGTTCGGTGTTAGCACTTTTACCACAGTATATTTTTGCTCTCTAATCGGTTATTTTCAACTCTTTTGGTGTAAGCAATCCTCCAGATTACGGTAGTGGCCGTTTTCAGGGTATTCGGGGCCAGAATCACCTGTAGGAAGCTTCTTCTTCCAAGTTTGGATCCAATTCATTTCTGGGACAAATTATTATTGGACAGCGCTCATTTTACTTCTTTTTAATAAGTAAGTAATGGTCCTGAAGCTAAAAAAGGCGTCTTTTAGGACTATACGATCCAAATTGAGATTCCGCCAGAGAAATGAAACGGAATTGCTGTCAAATACTTCGAATTTCATCATTTCACGGCGAAGATTGTAAAGAATTACTGGTTCTACAAATTCAGCTCTTGTTTTTGTCATTTTTTCATGATATTTGATGATTGTCTTCCATTTGATTTTACTCAAGTAGTCAAAATCGAAATTTCAGTCGCCTGTGATGTCAAAAATCCTCATTTCTGTCAAAATCCCACATAAAATAAACCAATTAATTGAGAAAACAAGTTTATTTACAAAAATAAATACTAAAAACTGTTTCTCTGTTTAGTTCTTCTGTTGCTCGATCTTGTTCAACATCTGAATTTGTTCCAGGAGGCGGTCCATGGGAACCTGGCCCGTGGTCAAAGCCGTCTGAGCGTTAGCCAAAACATCTTCCGCAGCCATTTTTAGTGCCTGATATTGCGGATTTCTACTAGTGTTGTACTTGTTCTGGTAGTGGATAACGAGGCGCTCCAATGAGGGGATGGCTCTCTTGAGGAATTGACTCTTGGCGCAGTTAGATTCATGATGAGTCGACGATACAGCAGCAGATGAGGCAGCTGACAAGACCGTCATCGATGGGGACTGAAAAAACACAAGCATTGAGCGTTTTGAAACAAAAAAAAAGAAGAAAATCGAAAGAGAGAGAAAGAATAGAAATAACCTTTTTAGGAGGCGGAGTTGTCTCGAGGCCGGTAGTCGATTCGGATGTCCGAATTTGATCTTGCAAAAATTCATCGACATCGTCCAGGAATCCTCGCTGATTGTCGCCGCCTTCTCCGACGCGATTGTATGCCACAAAACGGAGCTCCGTCTTCTCGATGCCATTGACATAACTGCGACGAATTACAGCACATTTACGCGGAAGAACACGCGACGATTTCTTGCTATCCGCCAGCTGCTTCTTGTTCAATTTCGGCTGATTTGACATTTCCAGCCGCCGCTACCAAAGGATGAAGGAAGACTGAATGGCTGTCTTCTGGAACAAAGCGATTTTAGCCTGAATATAACCGAAAAACGATTTGACCTAGCTTTTTACCCGATTTTTTATCATTTTAGGCGTGAAATCCGTCGCTTTTGACCGGAATTTAACAATTTTTCTATTTGTTAGGTTGCTGGCACGGGAAATTAAATTTTTATCAAAGAAAAGGAGTAATTCAGCAGATAATTCTTGGCCAAAAGGAATTCTATGCTCGATTCAATAAATTTTTCCTATTTTGACGAAGGAACTCACTCTATTTTTCCATGTTTCATCAAATTTTTTGCGGCATTGCGTACTATAAAAAATGGAGTTAATTTTATTACGGGGCAATACAGAGAACATCTTCTTGTAAGGAAATTACACCACCAGAGCCTGCAACTTCCACAGATTCGTATTGTGCAGAGAAATCTTCATAGTCTAGCAATTGGTAATAAATTGTGGGTAGGCCATTATTAGCATTGTCCTTTACACTTGTCTAAAAAATATTCTGGCCTCTGAATTATTTTACCCAGAGATGTGTACCATTGAGAAGAAACATAAAAGGCACAATACCGTCGAATGTGTCTATTCCAGCAACCGTGAATGATCTATTACCGGGACTGTTCTAAATTTTTAAAAATGTGCAGCAATTTATAAGAGCTACCAGAAATTGGTATTGGTTTAGCATTCCTAAATTGCCGTTCTGATCATAGGTCATACCTAGGAATACTGCCCCATTCATATTGTAAAAATTGATCTTTATCGTATTGACAACGCCATTTTCCCTAAAAAAATACCGAAAAACTCCAAAAAACTATTCGAAAATTAATTAAAAATAAAACGAACCTTTCAGAGAAACCAATCGTTTGATACCAGACGTTTTTTTCAATTTTATTTGAAGATTGTACGAACAAGAGATTGCCATAATCAATTTGGATGGCAAATATGAATATCAACCGGAGAAATGAGCACATTGTGTAGTGAGAATCCTCTTCCAGTATCCTGGCTGCAGTCATCATTAATCTTTTTCCCAATGGCAGTCATTCAAAAGTTTGATTGAAGAAGAATTGCAAAGAATTTTTGCAAAAATTCAGATTATTTTGAGCAAAACTGAATACTGCCACAGTTAGACAGCCTGTCTATTTTCCACCCTTACAGCTTGTTAGATTGTTGAGGATTACCCGGCTAATCTTCTTTCTTACGCTAGAGTAAATAGCTGTTTATCATTCAGGCGTTCGTCTTCTCTTTTCTCTGGCCGCTTTTGTTCTTACACATCGGACGCATAACGAAGTATGATAAACGATACCCTTGGCAGGGCGAGGGGGGCTATAAAGACAATGGAGTTCCTTTTGCCCTTTTTCCTTTAAATTGAGGAGAGATTTTTTGAATTTTCTGAGACGCTGCTAACTTTGGAAGATTCTGGTTTTGGCGCTTTTTGGGAAAATTCGGATTTTGGTGATTTCCGGGAAAATAAAGGGGTTTTAAATTTGAATTTAGGAGGATATTGCGGGCTCCGCTAAAAATCAGACATGCAATTTCTAGGCGTCTGTAAAATTTACTGGACCTTTCTGGGGAATTCAAAAATCTGTCGTAGGAATCCTTTAAAGGAAATTTTGGCATCTGTTTCGGGTGCTGCCAAACATCTAGCAGCCCATTAAAATGATCTTTTTCGAAATTCCAATTTAGGCACAATTCCTGGAAATTGAAAAACTCTACCCCGCTCCATTTAAAGAAGGTTATCACGGCAAAAGGCGCGCTCCTAAAGTTGTTCCCTTGGAACTCCCAAAGCCGGTTAAAAAAGTGGCCCGTTGTGGTGCCATAAACCGCTCAAAGGAAGGCCAACTTGGCCTCGATAATTACCTATTCGGCTCTCTGCCCATTCCTTCTATACCAATCTCTGTTTTCTCGCCCTCTTTCTCTTCTATTTGGAAGAGGGCGGGTGGGAGAGGAGCACTTCCTCCTTCAATTTTTTAGGGGATCCGCTCTCTTCTCCTCTCCATTACAGCCGAGGCTATAAACTTGTTTTTCATTTAAATTTGGTTCTTTTCCTGCTTTTTTTGAAGGAAACAATGACACAATTAGACAATTAGACAGCTGCACATCTTTCTTTTGTCTTTGAATAAGATCTAGGCCGCTCATTTCTAGCTATTAGGCGTAGAAGAGACGAATTCCTCTCTCTGGGCCGAAAAATAGGTACAGAGCCTGTTATGTCCCCGTGTAAGGTTAGACACAACACAAAGATGATTTCTCGAACACAGAGAAACTAGTAGACAGTAATTTTATTAAACTCAGAACAATAATATAAAAACCGTATTACACGGTAACGAGAAAAGGGAATCTAACTTGAATAGATAAAAACGAGGTCACGCGAAGTGACAAAAAGGAATGGCGCGCAAATACAAATAAGGCGCCAAATATACAATTTGAAAATAAATGAAATCGTTGAGCTTACACTCAACATCTCCCTTTTTAAGAGGAGAATATGGGGAGACAAACAAGAGATAAGGGACCTAATAAGGGAAAATTATATAAACCAAAAGACTTATCAATATGTTAGACGATCGGGTTTCTTGATAGTCCGTGTGCTTCGTCGTAGTTCTTGCTTCTTGGGAGAGATCTTGTCATCGACGGTCGGAGCTCGCTGGATGATTGGATCTTCTTTTGGAGCTGGTCCTTTGTCTTCGTGTTTCGTCTTGGTCGGCTCGGAAGGTTGGAACAAGTTGAATGAATGGAGCAGAGCATTATAATTTTCTCTGTCCGGTTGGTCATCTGGCGCTTCTTTTCGATGTCTTATCTGGTTAGCATGCGCGTGATGGCGGTGACCGTCGATGTCGACTACATAGTTCGACTTTCCTTTTATTTCTTCGATCTTGCCTTTAACCCAATGCCATTGGTTTCCTTGATGTTTTTGAAACCAAACCAAGTCATTTAGAAGAAAGAATTTCGGTTTGACACCGTGTTTCTTGTCAAATTGGTCTTTCATCTGGGAGTCGTCTCGACTAGCAATGTTCCGTTCTTGTGGAATCATTAAACTCAACGTTGTGCGAATATTTCTGCCATAGAATAATTCTGCTGGTGTTTTACCATTTGCTGACGGACAAGGTGTCGACCTGTAGGTTAGAAGGAATTTATTTAGAAGGGTTGCGTTTACATTGCCTTCTCCTCCCCCTTTTAACTTTTGAAATCCTCTTTTCAAGGTGTCGACGAATCTTTCGGCTCGTCCGTTACTTTGCGGATGATATGGCGCCGTTCTAATGTGCTGGATTCCATTTGATTCACAGAGAGTTTGGAATTCTCTTGACGTGAATTGCGATCCATTGTCCGAGATAATTGTCTCGGGAAGTCCATTTCTAGAGAAAATTTCTTCCAACAGTCGGACGGTGGCGATCGCTGAGATAGATTTTGTTATTAGAACCTCAGGCCACTTTGAAAATGAGTCGACTACTACTAGAAAATAGAGTCCATTTATGGGTCCTGCATAATCTATATGGATCCGTTGCCATGTTCTTTCAGCGGCTGGCCATGGTTGTAGCGGAACTTTTCTTTCCTGCTTCGCTGCTCGTTGGCAGTTACTACAATGGTTGACGTAATCTTCGACATTTTTGTCTAATCCTGGCCAATAAACGTATCTTTTGGCTAATTGTTTCATTCTTACGATGCCTGGATGTCCGCGATGGATTTCTTTTAATACTCTCGACCGAAGAGCTATTGGAATTGTTACCTTTTCTTCCAATAATATGCAATTTTGCACGATCGACAATTGATGTCGTTTTTCATAGAACGATTTATATTCCACGTCTCCTTTAAATTTATGGAGATGATGCCATTGTTGACTATGGATACATTTTCGTAAACATTCGAAAAATGGGTCAATTTGCGACGCTTTGGCTATATCTTTAGCAAGGAGTGGTAATTGTCTTATTGTTTTGTCGAAGTCTATTACGACAGATGCTTCAATTTGGGAAATAACAACGTCTTCGTCGCCTTTCGGGGCGGAGGACATCAGCCTCGACAGTCCATCGGCTTGTCCGAATTTCGTCGTCTGTACATATTCCAGCGAGAAGTCATAGCCAAGTAATATTGTGCCCCATCTCAATAATCTATTTGCAGAGTGAGTTGGCAGTCCAGTTTTCTTTCCATAAATGGCTAATAATGGTTTATGATCTGTCCTTAGGATGAATTTTCGTCCTAGGAGATATTTATGGAATTTTTTAACTGTTGTGACCAGGGCGAGAGCTTCTTTCTCTATTTGGCCATAGTTCTTCTCGGCGGATGTCAGAGCTTGCGACGTGTGGTGTATTGGTTTTTCAGAACCATCTGGAAAACGGTGAGATATTACTCCCCCGATTCCATAATCACATGCGTCTGCTGCGACAATAATCGGTAATTTTGGATCAAAATGACAAAGATTTAGATCTGACGACAGTAAATCTATTAGATTTTTGAATGCTGCGTTGCATTTCTCGTCCCAAAACCATTTAGTATCTTTATGGGTGAGCATATCCAGGGGTCCACGAAGTCTTTTCACTCCGGGAAGGAAATTTCCATAATAGGATACAAGTCCTAAGAAAGATTTCAATTGTATTACATTTTCAGGTGGTTTCATTTTTACCAACACTGCTATTTTTCCTGGATCGGGTTTTCGTCCCTTTTCGTTGACAATATATCCTAGAAATTTAATTTCTTTCTGGAGAAAGGAGCATTTGTCTAATTTCAATCGAAGACCATATTCAGCTATACGTCGGAATAGTGCGTATAAATTTTGGTCATGTTCTTGTCGAGTACTTCCTGTGACTAAAATATCGTCAAGGTAAGTAGCCACTCCAATGAGCCCAGTGCACATCTTATTCATCAAATGTTGAAAGATGGCGGGAGCGGTCTTTATACCAAAAGGCAATCTGTTGTATCGGTATAAACCTCTGTGGGTGTTGATTACAACCATATCTTTTGATGATTCTTCCAATTCAAGTTGGAGATAAGCGTCAGAAAGGTCAATTTGGGAGAAGAATTTCCCTCCATTCAGTGATGCAAAAATATCATCTGCTGTGGGAAGCGGGTACGGATTGTCGAGGAGAGCCTCGTTTAGTCCGGTACTGAAGTCAATGCATACTCTGACTTTTCCACTCGCCTTTTTCATGACGCATACAATGGGTGCTGCCCATTTGCTGTAAGTTATCGGCTCTATTACTCCAAGTTGCAAAAGTCGGTCGATTTCCGTTTCAACTGCTTCTTTGGCAGCATATGCAACTGGTCGACAAGGACAAAATTTTGGTATTGCATCCTTTTTTAGTTTTAGGCAAACCTTTTCCTTTGTACAGGTGCCAAGTCCCTTTTCAAAAATTTCAGGGAAGTCTCTATGGACTGATAATTCTATACTCTGTGATTCGATGGATTTTATGTATCCTAGACGTTCTAATCCTTCATTATGTCGCGTCGATTGTGTCATCCAATCTAGACCTAGGAGATTTTCTCCTTTTTCCATGACGTAGGCTACTCCTTGGTAGATTTTCTCGTCGATGGTGAAGTTACAGTCTAATTCTCCCTTGCAATTGTGGGTAGATTTGTTTGCGGTATAGAATTTTCTCGTCGATTCGCGAAGTTCAGGTTTTCCCATTATTTTCCAGCTGTTTATGTCTATGGTGGTGATATCTGCACCAGAATCTGCTTGGAAAGTGAGAGGAGTACCATTTACAGAGATATCGGTGTATCTTCTGACCGAATTTATCGATGATGGCTGTATTTCCTCGGGCGACGTCGACTTCATTTCGACTGCTCTTATGTGGGGATCCTTTTTATTGTTTTGCCGTTGGTTTATTCCATTTTTACGGGCAAGATTTGGGTGTTTTTTGTAGCATTCCTCAATATTATGGCCTGGACGTTTACAATAGTCACAGTATTTTGTCGATGACTTGTTGTCTTGTCGACGATATCCCTTGCTGTTGCTCGACGGGCGGGCATTTTTGTGGCTTGCGAAGGACTTTGCTTTGCCATGAGAATTATGGATTTGTTGAATACTTGAAGATGCATTCTTCGATATCAGATCGCTGTCTACTTTATACGTTCTGAGGTTTTTCAGTTCGCGAATAATATCCTGGAGGGTTATTTTTGTTTCCTGTTTACGAGCCTTGTCGGCGTAGGATAACAGATATGGCAGATGTTCTTTATCTTCTCTGCTCTTCAACCCGACTAAAAATCTTAGAATTTTATAACCTTCGATGTCGATGTCATTCATAACCTTGTGAAATCGCTCATTTATTCTGTCTCCGTACATTTGGTCGTCCTCGAGAGGTGACTTATCAAATGCAGATGTCCAACACGTGTATTGCCTGGTAAACATTGATATCTGAATGTCAAAAATCTCTTTCAGAATCTTTACGGCGTCAGCAAATTTTAGTTCCTTTGGCTTTTCAGGAAGTACATGACTTTCGAAACGTTTATAAGCTTCGTCATCCAATTTTCCTAGAAGTAGCCGTAATCGGGCGGCATCATCGAGTGACTTTCCATCAATGGTAAAGATATCCTCATAACGGGTATACCAGTCGTCAAACGATACTTCTGATTCAGGAGTGAATGAAAAAATAGGAATTCTTTTGTCCAAATCGCCAAGGAGTCGTACAGAATTAGGGGTCACTGAAGGTTGCCCATCTTCTGTGGTAATCTGGGTCTCAAGGGTTGCCAGACGTTCGCTTTGTTGGGTCATCATTTGTTGTTGTTGAGCAAGCATTTTTTGCATCAATTCAACGACTTGTGCGAGCTTTTCCTCAGTATTCTTCTGTTCTACATCTTCTTTAGCCATTTTAGAAGAAAAAGTAACGTTCCTATAAGGTTACGTATACTCTGAATGACTTTATATTCTTTCTTGGAGGATCAGTAGATATTTGTGAGCGTATCGATAGATTTCGCTACACGACCAAGCTTCTAATCTCAGAAAATCCAATTATTAATTGAAAGTCTGATAAAAAAGAAGGGTCAGTGCTTGCTCTTATTGTTACAAGACACTATTACAATTTCAAGTCGAAAAGATGATACGTCTATCAAAAATTCGAGTGTTGAAAAGGTTTTTAGTGACTGCTCAATTTAATTGTTACAGATCACAAATCTCTCTCGATCAATGAAACTATTAGCACGTTCACTAATAATTTCAATTGAAAGAAGGCAAATTGTGTGATGCTAATATGCTTTTCACACTAGAAAAATATTGTTCAGGTTATTGGAGCTTTATTTCAAGTTGTCGTCGCCAAATATGCGATAACCGTGGTCGCCAATTATGTTATGTCCCCGTGTAAGGTTAGACACAACACAAAGATGATTTCTCGAACACAGAGAAACTAGTAGACAGTAATTTTATTAAACTCAGAACAATAATATAAAAACCGTATTACACGGTAACGAGAAAAGGGAATCTAACTTGAATAGATAAAAACGAGGTCACGCGAAGTGACAAAAAGGAATGGCGCGCAAATACAAATAAGGCGCCAAATATACAATTTGAAAATAAATGAAATCGTTGAGCTTACACTCAACAGAGCCATTTGTCTTACACCCAAAATTTGCACTTTTCTCACAATTTTAGCCATTTTCTTCCATTTTTGCAATACCAAGCCCATATTTCAAGATCCCACAGCCCGTTTTTAAAACCGTTTGATTATGGGCTTCACCATATCATAATTAGTAGAAAATACTAATGGTCTGAAGAAAAAAGAACGGAATTTCGGCGTTAGACCCGATTTAAAGTGATCTTAACTGAGACTGGAGACGTTTACTGGTGTTTCCAGATACTGCAAAAGCCGCCTTTTTCCCTAAAATTTCAATTTTTCCAGTCTTTCAATTATTTTCCCGCCATTTTATAGTCTGAAATCCCAAATTCTCCCTCGCTTGGTGCCCGTTCTCCGTGTCTCCCTGACGGCCACCCGTCCAGCTTGTCATTTTTGCGGGCAACTCGGTCAGCACACAACTTAGATAAGAGAAAAAATCCCCCGGATCTCTGGGGAAAAGGTGCAAAATTCTTCAGACTTTTTTTGACTTTCAAGATTCTTGAACTTCAGAATTTTTAGAAATGGAATCCGGGGCCCGGATGTGAGTGATTTTTCCCATGTGAAGTGAGCGATGTCAACGACGACGCGTCTCCTCGGTGAGTAATCGGTTTTATCTTCATTTTTCCAGCTAGCAGCCAATTGTAATTATATTTTTTTATTAAATGGAGGTGAATAGAGGAAAATAACCCGAAAAAATGGAAAAATAATCGGATAATTGGCCAAAAATAAAAAAATTTCGAGATTCTTCCAGCAAAAACGGTATTTTAGCCTAAAATTGGGAAAAATCCCCAATTTCCCGTATTCCTCAAAGTTACGCGCCTATTCCCCCAATAAAAAGCCCTCTCCCCAGGTGGGAAACCACCTCACTAGTCCCCCCCTCTAGCCGAGTGTCAATCCCGCGCTAGGCGTGAGTTCACATGCTTCCGTGGCGCAATAGGCAGCGCGTTCGGCTGTTAACCGAAAGGTTGGTGGTTCGAGCCCACCCGGGAGCGAAATCTTTTTGATTTTTTTGTTATTCTCCTTTTGCAGCCCCAATTTCGCTGTTTTTCTTCAATTTTCTTCCAAAAACTTTGCTTTTCTCTCGGCTTTCCCCTTATTTTTAAGAATCTTGGCTTATTTACGGGTGGAGATGCTCCCGGCTCAATTAAATGAGACTCCTTCCCACATTTCTAATTGCTACGAGGGATAATTAGTCGGATCCTTGGAAATTCTTCTAAAAATAAAAAGAAATTCTACCGTAAACCGTTTTTTAAATAAAATAAAAGGCCGTCAGAGTCCAAAGAAGGGAGGCGAATGCCCGGCGCATCCATTATGTTGTCAAAGTCTTCTCTCCTTCTCCAAGTATTTTCGGACATTTGAAATATTCCTGAAAAATATTCAATTTACTCCATTTTTTAAAGAAAAAATCTTGTTTCTTGAAATGCCGCCGATTTCAAATTTAATGCAGGCAATGCAGTTGACAATTTGAAAATGCCGCCAATAATTCATATTACAGTGGTTTTCATTAAATAAAAGACCATTTAATAGAGCTCTTTAAGATCTACAAGATGAACTAAACAGCTGAACCACAGCTAATTTTTATCAAAAGTTATAAGGAAATTCAACTATCCAGTAAAATAGCGCATAGTTCCGTATTTTGTTTAGAAAAAAAGAATGGGAAAAAGTGGCTCATTTGGGTCTCAAAAGCTGTTTATTGGCCACTAATTGCCAGAGCATCAATTCCCCCTCCTCCCCTTCTCTCACTGCCACTCACACCCACTTGCAAACATTCGCCTAACTCCCATTTCTGGGTGGTTTTTATCCTTATTTTGCATCAAGAGAGCACTTTTTGGCCAGGTTTTTGGCTCCTAGTCAGCGTTTTTCCCATCATCGTCATCAGCAGTAGCTCTCTCGTCTCGTAAACGCTCCCCATCGGAAGTATAACTGAGCTCTGTCTCTTTAAAGAAGGGGGAGAGCCGGGAAAGGAAGCTGGGAATTTTCGGGGAGAACACTGGTCCCGGGCCCAGAAATACCTCCCCTTTTTGATTCTTGCTGGAAATTTCTAAAATCCTGGGGCAGTCCATGGTTCCAGCCCGATTCTTCTATTAATTTCCCTGTTTTTATCCGTTTTTGGCCATAAATTCTTGAAAAAAACGCCAGCAAGACCTCCCCGATTGTCCACGGGATACAGAAATATAAAACCTACCATGGGCGCCTGAGGTTTTGCTCTCTCTGCCCTCATTTTCCAGTTTTCCCGCCAAAATTCCTCATTTTTTTCTATTCTTTGGTTTTATAAGCGTCCTTTGCTCTCTTCTCATTATTTTTTCGTAAAACGGAAGCTAAAAAGTTATAAAACAGTTGCCGCCAGTGAATAATTCAACTGTTTAGCGTGACACTTTAGAAATCTCAAGGAGGGGGGCGGCCTCCCATTCTTCCCTCTCCCCTTTTTCTCTCTTCATATTTCTGTAGTTGTTTTGATGGTTAATGAATCATTTCTCTGTCCATTGGGAGTAGTTGTCGTTGTGTTTTCTGGCGCCTTTCACCACTCTTTAAATCCTCTGCGAGAAGAGGAGCGGAGTCCTCTTTAACATCTGGAAGACTCATCATTTTTATTGCCTCTCTTCACTTTATTTCATTGGGGTATTGCTGAATTTTCTGGCATTTTATCCTTGAAGAACGCTGAATTACAAAAATTTATCTTTTTTTGGGGGGAAATATGGTGGGAATTCGAATTTATTCGTTGAAAAGAACCCTTGTGACCAAGAATTTTACCCTAGAAACTAGGATTGCTTAAGATAATTAAATAATACACGTTTTTTATTTCAAACAGTAGAAAAATTTAAGAAATTTAAAGAAAAATAAAAATAGAAGCCATTTTTCAAAAAATTTCATACCCCGCCAAATAGAAATTTCAAATTTCCCCCAAAATTTTCCCATTTCCCGCCAAAATTCCCAATTTTTTTGGTTTTTTAAAGTTCAAAAAACTTTGAATTGACTATGGAATATATTCACTAGCCACTAGAGTATGTGTGTTGGTTTATTCGAGGAGAGACGACGGCCTCCCCCGGCAAATGACATTATCGCCAGCCTAGAGAGCGTAACTCTGCCTCTTCTCTTCTCCCGTGTGCTCCTCTTAAACAACATTGACCACTTGAAAATAGTAGATAAAGGAAGCCAGAAAACTCCTAGGGTCCTGCCACGAAAAGTAATATTTTCTTTAAAGAAGAATCCCAACTCCTCTTTCTTCCAATTTTCCTCTTTCTGACGCTAAATTCAATTTTGAGCCGCCAAAATTTTTAACAATTCTCTATCTCCTCGTCCATTTTTCCACTTCCTTTAAAGGGAAAACCCGTGGTTTAAAGGTGGTTAAAGGCTCTAATTAATTTTGAACCCTGTTGCCTTCCGCTCTCCCCCACCCCCTCTTACGCTTCGATGCCTCTCAGCTAAAAGAAACTGAGAAACCTGGAATTGACTCTCTTTGGACCCTCTTGAGCCAACTATATACCTCTTTAATACATTTTTAAATCCAATTTATGCTAATGCGAATGTTTCTATCCAGGATACAATTGCTAGAAATGACAGAAAAGGAAAAACGGGTGGTTTTCTCATGGAATAGAGTGGTTTTTGATCCGTTTTCGGCACAACTTCCCAATTTTCCAGGGCTTTTTTTATTATTTTCGTCATGGAGTACAGTAACTGCATTCAATCTTTTCCTATGGGTCTTGTAACGAACTAATTTTTCTTTGGCGTTTCCCTTCGTTTTCCTTTTATTTACACCTTTACCTCTTCCCTTTCTCCTTCCTTCCTCCCCCTAGGGACTTAAATTAATTGTTATTGTTAGAAACAAAGCCTTTACCTTTCTTTCAACGTTTTCTTGGAGAAAAATGGAAGCAGCTAGACATATTGTCCTTTTTCTATGAAAATTCCTCCTTTTCCTCGTCTCCTGCCGAATTTCCCAGTATTTCATGGCGATTCTGGCCCGGAAAGTTCCCCCGATCTGATAGCGATTCGTGCCAATTGTCCTCCTGCGGTGTGTAATCAAAAAATGGCCGGCGACACAACGACCGCTTGGCGCAACGGTAGCGCGTTCGACTCCAGATCGAAAGGTTGGGTGTTCGAATCACTCAGTGGTCAAAATTTTTTCGTTTTTATTTCTTTTTGCTAAAAAGTTTAGCGGGAATCTTTTTCTGGCCAATTCCTCTTAATTTTCGTGGTAAAAGACTGATTTTTCGTGGTTTTTGGATCATAACACAGCTGGAACTTCGCGGAAACTCTTGGCTTCCTGATTTTATTAGATTACACGTCATGGACAGAAAATTTTATTAACCAGGAATCGGAATTATTTTCATTTCGACGTGAAATTGGACGAAAAAATAAAGAAAATGGCTAAAAAAGGCGCATAGATCATTATCATGTCAGGATTGACTGGCATCCCATTAGGTGAACCTCCAGTAAAACCTCTGAACCTGGGAACCCAGTTTTTCTCCTTTAAATGACCCCCATCCCGCTACTTTTTGTTATATTTCTCCTCGTAATTAGACCATGTTTTATTTGTCTTCATTTCCTTCTCTAAACAGAAGGCATCAGTTTACAGCCCTCCTGGCCCCCCTCCTACCTCTTTGGCTGGGCTTTATTTGATCACAAAAACAGCATTTTGGTCCTTTCTTAAGTTGAAAATCTTCTCCATTAAATAAGAGCTATCCTACAAGTATTTTTGATCTAATGAAGACAAATTTAAATTTCAAAGAATTCCGCTAAAGCCGCATCTTGGCGCCCATAAGTGGAATTTAAATTCGTCCACTTTCTTTTCTTCTAAACTTTGGTAATTTTTTTCTAAATTATCCCCACTCCATCCAGAGATTCGACTCTTCCTTAAAATTAAATTCCCTTCCATCGAAAGCGCTAATCCCGGTCTTCGAAATGCTGAAGAACCCCTGCCCATCGTCGCCGCCTCTCCCCCTCGGGGGCGCTAATTGCTAAGTACCCCAATCCCCCTGGTCGTCTTCCTCCTGTCATCCCAAATGTTTTCGTCCTTCGGATCCTGGCCGCCATTCTCGTAGTCAAATAGTCAAAAATGTTGGGAAACATCCCCGAGGACTCGAATCGAACTTGTACGTTGTGTCCTTTCCAATTCCTACCGTATCTCCTAAATTAAAAAGAAATTAAATTTCAGCGTGTAAGGCGGCAGCCTTGTCGGCTACCATGCTGACAAGGCGAAAGTCATCTTTGCCGTCGGATGGAGGAAAAGGAGAGTTGCGGAAGAGACGGGGGGAATCTGTAGTGGCCATTACGGATATTATCAACTTGGAGACAAGCGCCATCAATAAGAAACCATCTGGTAGGTTTTGAAAGATTTTCCCAGAAAGTGGTCGGGTGAAGTTCTGAAGAACAGAGGGGAACGGCTGAATTTTTAAGCAAGTGGCGTGTTCCGGAGGACTCAAAATGACCAGTAAATCCAGCGGAGATCCGTCACTCACAGAAACGCTGGGAAAAATCCTCTTGAAACCGTGTAAACCGCTGGCATAATTCCTGGGAACTATGAAAATCTCATGGACGGGGATTAGAACTTATTAAAATTCCCAATTTTTTCAGAATTACATCAAAATGACATCCTTCGTGAAGTGATCAAAGTCGCCTGTCTCCTCTCCATGATTTCTGTATGTATCCACACACCGGCCACGATAGAAATCTGGCCACCACTGAATTACGTGATCTTTATCAGTGACTGTATAATTACCCTAATATTTTTTCTGGAAGCTATTCTCTACATCCATCATAATGGCCTATTTGAGGTAAGTTCTTGGGGAAGGAAGGAATTCATTCCCAGGCCGAGTAGAGGCATGATTATGGAAATCCGTAAAGAATAAATGAGGATTAGGATGGGATGTGCTATTTTTGAGAGAAACAAGGAAATTATTGCTGTGGGACTCGTGCAGCCCAGTTTTTGGGAGAAAACTCGAAGTAGCGCTTGGAATTCCATGCTCAAATTATTTTTTTGGTAAATTACCAGCAAAACTGCGGTCAATGGGTTCTGTATCGAATGATTTTCCAATTTACAGAATGAGAATTCATATTTTCGTGACAAATGGTCCCAATTTGATTTCTTTCTCCTTTTGATGCACGTGTTGTCCTGTGGTCTACACGCCTATGAACTCTTCACCCTATGGTTTCCATCACTAAATTTAATGGTAAGAATGACCTCCTGCAGCATAAAAACAAGCAAAACGCCGTTTAAAAATGGAAAATTTCAGTACCAGCCGTGGTTCGGCGCCATCCGCTCTCCGCGTCCCTTCATTATGGTCCGATTTATTCGTTCCATTGTCCGCTTCAAATTACCCAAAAATCGGATCAAACAAATCATGAAGTAAGTGGCTCTCTCTCATTATTTTTAAATTTCTAGGCGCTCCTCCCAACAAATCCAAAATGTCACAATATTTTTTATGTTCTTCATGGCATTGTACGCAATTATGGGAGTTCAACTTTTTGGTAAGTAGCAACAATCGCATCAGGATCCATATTTTTAGGACGAATGGATTATCACTGTGTTGTCAATGGCACAAATCCAAGAAATGTTACCATAGCGGATTTGGCAATCCCGGATACAATGTGCTCACAGAAGGGAGAAGGTAAGAGAACTGGGAGATATTGCTTAAAAAATCCTAAACTACAAATTGATCTTCATAATATTCCCAAATTTCCAGGCGGTTACGAATGTCCCGGAAACATGGTCTGCATGAAATTGGATATGTCTGCTCATGCTGAAGGCTTTTATGGAATGTTTGATGATTTCAGTGAGTTTGGGGGGACATTTTGATCTCAGCGATTTACCTAAAAATAGCATAAAATATTCAGTGTCATCCCTGTTTACTGTCTACATGGCCGCCTCCCAAGAAGGATGGGTTTATGTGCTCTACGATTGCCTGGATACTTTCCCCTCTTACGTGGCATTTTTCTACTTCGTCACGTTGATTTTCTTCTTGGCTTGGCTAGTGAAGGTCCGCTTCCTTTAAATGGAAGATACAGTAATCTTTTTCAGAATGTTTTCATTGCCGTAATTACAGAAACATTTGCTGAAATTCGTGTACAATTCAGTGAAATGTGGCAAAGTCGGGAAGTTGCAGTGGAAGACACTTTTACACAGGTTAGAAGCAATTTTTTACCGTAATCCTGTTCATTTTAACCGCCTGATAATGTCTCAAATCCTTTAAAAATGCCCAGTTTCCAGAAATTAGAAAGAGGAGAGAATGGCTGGCGTCTGATAGAAGTCGACCACTATAATCGTAGCTCAAAAAGTCCACAATTCCTCAATACCGTAAGTTTTCTCAATATTGTCTACAGAACTTTCTAGGCCGTTAGCAGTACAACATTTCAAATAATTATGATGATTTTGGTCCTGTCAAATGCCCTGATCAATGCTTCCCTGGTATACCGGCATGATTCCTCCGATGCGCCCAGAAAACTCCTCTATTATTGGATAGAAGTCGGATTTACGATAATTTTCAACATCGAGGCATTTATAAAAGTACTTGGACTTGGATGGAGAGGATATATCAGGAGAGGACAACATAAATTCGAGCTGATACTTTGTTTAGGTAGGATTGGACACATTTTTGGGCAATTTGAAGGGAAAATTGCTAGTTTTGGAGGTTATTTTGAAAAATTAATAAGTCAATCTTAGCCAGCTTGTTTATCTGATTCTATTTTAAAAAGTTGCTGTTTTTTGTTCAGGATCCTCCCTCAATGTCATCTGGCCCCTGTACAACATGAATATCTTTACATATTTTCAAGTATTTCGTGTCGCTCGACTGATAAAAGCCTCTCCAATGTTAGAAGATTTCGTGTACAAGGTATTTCCCAACAATTTTTGGATTCCGTTGCATTTTTCAGATTTTTGGTCCTGGCAAGAAATTAGGCGGGTTAGTCATCTTCACTCTTGTTCTTCTTTTCATCACTTCGGCCATTTCCCTTCAATTATTCTGCTACGTCCCAAATTTAAAGAAATTCACAACATTTCCAATGGCATTCATGTCAATGTTTCAAATTATTACGCAAGAAGGATGGACAGATGTTGTCGTGGATATATTGAGAGCAACTAATGAGAATTTGGTACCACTGGTGGCATTGTACTTCGTGGGATATCATCTGCTGGTTACTTTGGTGAGTTCTGAGTCTAAATAAGCGAAACTGGTGAATCAGCGTCTGCTCTTTTAATTTTTCCCATAAAAATTCATTTATCTCCCTTTCTTTTTCAGATTGTGTTGTCCCTTTTTGTTGCCGTAATTTTGGATAACTTGGAAATGGACGAGGAGCTGAAAAAAGTCAAGCAGCTCAAGGCCAGGGAACAAAATGCCATAAAAACGACGCTTCCATGGAGATTACGGGTCTTCAATCGGTTTCCAACAGCTCCGCAGATGATTTCCTTACGCAAAGTTGGATTTTTCTTTTTTTTGGCCCAAGCCAACTTTCAGATTTCTTCCGAGTTTCCTCTTCCAAAAATCCGAGATTCTTTTACGAGGCAATTCGCAGAAGAAGAAGAAAATGGCCAGGATCAATTGGAAAGTAAGCTGGAATTTTTTAAAGACTTGATAATTTCAGGCGAAAATATCGGCCAGAATCGATCAATATTCCGGACAGCAAAACTTCTAAAGGCAAGAAAGCGGCTGACATTGCGGCACATTGGTCAAAATTCCAGTAAAAATATTCTTACCTGCCTAATTGAGTAGGTTTTCTTTAAATGGGCTGTTGGGTGGGCTTCTGGCACACCCTTCAATCCTCCTTTGACCCCTCAATTACTGTAATTCCAGTGATTCAAATAAAAACAGAGGCCTCTACTCGGATTCGAATCAATTTCTCCATGGATCCGCTCGCGGTCAACACAAGGGCAATCTAGGTGTCAGAACACGTGGCCTAGCTTCTCTAAAATCTAAAAATCACCTGTCCGAAGGTCTTATGGCAAGCTACACATTGAATTTTGAATTAAAATGATTTAGAAAAAAGAAAACGGAGACCTCCGACCGTCAGATTCCGCACCAAAAGAGCAAAATAAAGGAGAATTTGATTTTAAAGCCCTGCAACAGAAAAGAGCCCATGCTGAGATAACGAGAAATCGGATCGAAGAAGAAATGAGGGAAAATCATCCTATGTTCGATCGACCACTTTTTGCTGTTGGAAGAGATTCAAAATTTAGAAGATTGTGCAAAAAATTGGGTGAGTTGGCAATTTTTCCGGAAATTTTTTCGTTTGTTGAAATTAATGCATTATTTTCTTTTTAAAAAATTCGGCATTTCGTTATTTTACAGCCAAAAATTATGCTAAATGCACCATTTGTAGAGAATTATCTGGCCTATTTTTTGATGCCAAAAATATCTCGAAATATTGCCGTTTTGTAAATAAAAAGACCCATTTTCAGTGCATTCCCAATATAATCCGGAGACTATCGATCCAATCACCGGAAAACAAACACAGCTCAAATATAAGCAATTACAGTAAGCTTTTTTCCAGCATTTCTTAAATAATAATCATACTTTCCAGTGAATTTATTGGTCTACTTACCTACCTCGATTGGACTATGGTCATAGTCATCTCCGTTTCTTGTTGGTCAATGCTCTTCGAGAGCCCATGGCCAACAACCGGGGAAAATTTGATATTCAATAATATGTACCTTCAGGTAAATACTGTAGCCATTTAAAGAATAAAGTAATTTCCAGATTACGGAATATTTATTCGTCTTTGCTATGACAGTCGAACTGGCACTGAAGGTTCTGGCTAACGGGTTATTTTTCACTCCAAAAGCTGTTATCAAAGATTTTGGAGATATTATGACTTTCTTCATTTATATTGTGAGTTTTACGGCAGTTTTCAATAATGTTGGAGGCTGGGAAATCTCCGGGTTACGGTAATCCGCCAGATACGCGCCAGCCGAGATTTGAAGGGAGTTTTTGGTTCATAAACGGCACTCCCTTTGAAAATAAAAGAACCTTTACAAATTTCCCTGGTTACAGTAATTTCCATTTCCAGACAAGTGTCATTTACCTGATTTGGATGCCCCAAGAAGTCGAGATCAATAGCTGGGCACAATTATTGATGATATTTCGAGCTATGCGCCCTTTGCGTATCTACACTCTAGTTCCTCATATCCGTCGGGTTGTTGTCGAATTATGTCGCGGGTTTAAAGAAATCCTCCTCGTAACAGTGCTCCTAATTGTTTTGATGTTCGTCTTTGCCAGTTTTGGTGTTCAAATTGTTGGTGGTAAGCTGGCTGCCTGTAATGATCCTACAATAACTGAACGGGTAGGAGATCCCCAAATTTTTATACCGAGTTTCCAGGAAAATTGCACGGGTCTTTTTAAACAGAAATTATTTGTTACGAGGATGGAAGTTTATGGGAAAAATGATGATCGACTGCATCCGATGATATTGGTACCCAGAGTCTGGTAAGTGCCGATTGGGCTTCTGTTATTTGATAATTTTCCAGGACAAACCCACGAAATTTCAACTTCGATCACATTGGGAATGCAATGTTGGCCCTGTTTGAGACTCTCTCGTACAAGGGGTGGAATGTCATTCGGGACATCTTGTACCTCCGTCAGGGACCGGTAAGATTTACTATTTTTCCTTTAAATAAGAAGAGTATTTTCCAGTGGGCAGTTCTCTTCATCCATATTTACGTGTTTATTGGCTGTATGATTGGATTGACACTTTTCGTCGGTGTGGTAATTGCCAATTACACGGAGAATCGGGTAATTTCTCACTTTTTGATGATTTAAAGGGTTAATTCCAGGGTACAGCGCTGTTAACGGTCGATCAACGTCGGTGGGCTGATTTAAAGGCCAGATTGAAGATGGCTCAGCCCCTGCATGTACCGCCAAAACCACCAGAAAGCGCTAAAGTTCGCAGTTTTCTCTACGATTTGACTCTTCATAGGCAATTTAAAAAGGTACCGTAATCTTTTCATTAAAAAATAGTCTTAGGCCTTCGTCTTCTTGGTAATTATTAACAGCTTCACATTATTTAAACCATGGAATGTTGAAGAAGAAAAGCAAAGTCCCAGGCAGATCTTCGGGTTGACACTGCTCTCGGCTATTTGTAATATTTTATTCCTGATCGAGGTAGGAAATTTCAAAGAGGCTACAGTAACCTGAGATTGACAGTTAGGAAGATCCTAAAAATGTGGCCAATTTTCAGATTCTGTTGAAAATGATAGCCTTCACTTTCCGTGGCTTTTGGCAATCCCGTCGAAATCGAATAGACCTAGCGATTACTGTATTCGGATGTGCTTGGATCGTTTTCCACTTCTTATTCCAAGGTTCATTTTCGCACTACCCTCTAAAAATCTGGATTTTTTTACAGTACCAGCCTATTTTGCTGGAGGAATAACCGAATGGAAACGGTTAACCTACACTTTTGGATATATGGTCGTTATTTTTAGATTCTTCACTATTGCCGGTAAGCAGTCGTGACAATTTCTTCAAAAAGCGGTTCCTGGACAGAGAATATTCATTTAAACCAAAAAATTAGACTGAATACTGCTTTTTCTTGCAATTATCAGCGTCTGTCCCTGATTACTCGATAAATTCCTCCGTTGTTGTACTAATATTACAGAAACGAGCCCATAGAATTTTCCCCTGTACCATATCCTCCAAAATTTAATTTCAGGACGTCGATCCACTTTGAAAATGTTGATGTTAACCGTCGTCATGTCCATGGTCCGTTCGCTCTTCATTATCGCTGCAATGTTTCTCCTGGTATTATTCTATGCCTACACGGGTGTCATTCTCTTCGGAATGGTTAAATATGGCCAGGCTGTAAGCAAGTAAGCTTTCTAGCATATTTGTAGGCCCAAATTTTCTTTTTAGGCATGTTAACTTCAGAAATGGACGGGAAGCGCTGGTCGTTTTATTTAGAAGTGTCACAGGAGAGGATTGGAATGATATTATGCATGATTGTATGGTAAGTTGACCTCCTTTTTGTATTATTCAGCACCTATAGTAATCCCGAACCTTTAATATTTCATATTTTCAGCGATCCCCGCCATTTTGTTACTGGGACGAGGGCCTAAATTACTGGGAAACCGATTGTGGCAATTATTTCGGGGCTATCATTTATTTCTGTTCCTTCTACCTCATTATAACTTACATTGTACTCAATTTACTGGTAGCTATTATTATGGAGAATTTCTCGTTGTTTTATTCAAGTGAAGAAGACGCCCTCCTTTCCTATGCTGATATCCGAAATTTTCAGCAAGTTTGGAATATTGTTGATCAGGATCAAAAGGTACTACAAAGCCTTTTCAATACAGAATCTTTTCTAGAGATCTATCCCTATTCGCCGGGTAAAATTTCTTCTCCGATTATTAAAGGGACGCCTGGAAGTGGATCCAAATAAAGATCGCCTCCTTTTCAAGCATATGTGCTACGAAATGGAAAGGTTGCATAATGGGGAGGATGTTTCATTCCATGATGTGTTAAAGTAAGAACTAACACCTATAATTTATACATAGAAAAATCCGTCATGTTCTGCTGATAAGGGAGATATTTTCATTTTTCTGTGTATGGATCTGTATCGGAAAAAAACGACGATTACAGCGCCTGATGCGCTCCAATTTGGCACATTTCCGGTGTCAACTTGGCTCCCCGTTCAATTTAAATGCCATTAAATTTTCCTTTAAATGACCCATTACAGTATGCTCTCCTACCGTAGCGTAGACATCCGTAAAAGTCTCCAACTAGAAGAATTACTCCAACGAGAAGAACTGGAATACATAATCGAGGAAGAAGTAGCCAAACAAACGATAAGAAATTGGCTAGAAAGTTGCCTTCGACGCAGAAAATATGCCCAAACTAATGTAGTTTCTTTAAACTTTCGCTCAAAACTCTGAGCTTTAGGTGGAAACTATCCTGCCACCGAGTACTCTTCATAGATTGAGCTGTTTCTTACCGTCATTTGGCGCATCGTCCCAGAATATTTCGGCTTCTCTGGCAGGGACTCCACCTCCTGTTCAGGTAAGAAAAATGGTAGAATGGGCCCTCTCGGAATACCATGAAAATTCTATGGGAAATCCGGGGTTTCGAACCGGTAGCTTTTGGATCGTAGATTCGGTGGGCTAACCACTGAACTATGGCAGAGCCCAGATTTTCTCCCAGTAAATCGCGGCAAAACCTGTAGATTGTTTCAAAATGTCCCCTGGATCAAATTTTTAATAATTTTATCCATTTAGGTCAACGAATCTTTCGATTCTAAGGACAGCGTCGACGAGGACATAACCAAGAAAAGAAGGCGACGAAACAGCATCCCAGAACTCGTTGGAGAAGCCAAAAAATTTGTTTTGGGAATATCCAAGAAGGAAAATAAGCTGAAAGATAGACGAGGGACTTTGAAACAGATCCAGGTGGTTTCAGTAGTTTTTAAATGAAATTGGAATTGTAGATGCCAACATACGAACTGCCAGAACTGGAAGAAAAGGCTGAGTTGGACGTGGACAGACGACATTCAGTGGATGCTACGGTGGTTCTTCATGGTAGATTTTTTTCCTCTAGAAAATACAGTACCCTTTCAGATTCGGCTGACTTAAATATGAGCTTCCAACGGGACACTCCAGTGCTGGAAATGGAGCCACTCAACTTGGGACCGGAAGTACAACTTTGGTGGAAGGAACTATGCGCGGAGACATAGAAAAATACAAGAAATTCTGCCAAAAACTCTATTTTTTTACGGGTAAATTGTAGAAAATCTCGGAGTACAAAAAATAAATATTTTATTTCATTGAACTCTTCAATTTGACATTTTTTTTGTCAGAAAACAGCGGAAAAGCGAGAATTTTCGCGCCATTTGCAGATTTAACAGGAAAACGATTTAATTTGACAGTCTCTTTTCCAGCCAAAATCAGTTCATTCGCAATGTCGTCTCCTTCCTGGAAGGCGGCTATGGTTCAACTCCTCTACCGTTGTTGGATCTTCAGCAACTTTCTACTGCTGGCTACCAATTTTGGAACAGCAGATGCTGATGCTACTAATCTTGGCTGTTAGTTACTTTCCAGTTGGTGACCATTTTTCTGAGCGCATCACTTTGGGAGCGTTATTTTTTCTGCGCATCACTTTTGACCACGCGAATTTTTGGGCGCATCACTTGTTCGAAACATCGCATTTTGGGCGCTTCACGGCGTGGGCGCATCATTTTCGGCCGCGCCACTTTGGACCAGCAGTATGCGCCGTGCAACGTGTTTTTTTCGATTATTTTACTTTTTCTGGCACAGACCGCTTCATTTCGCGGTAAATCGAAAAATTGCTCCTTGTCAACTTTTGGTCAAAAGCGAAAGTGATCAAAATTTAACCGGTTATTCTACATAAAATGACTTGTTTCTGATAGAGATCTCCAAACACAGAAGTGATTGCTATTTTATTGATTGGTGTACTTAATAGCCTGTAATTTAGGTCATGAAATTGAGCCAACCATGGACTTTGCTAAATGGAAAGATTGCGTCTTTGATCAGGAGAAGTATGTTGGTGATCCCACAAAGCCTATCCTGCTGGATTTTTCCACTGTCACACAAGAAGAGTTTAATGCATTTTTCGCCAAGGCCACCAGCCCAACTACGCTCTATGCTGCAATTAAAATTGTTGGGAATCAGAATCTTCTTACTTTGAATTTTGGAAAAATAAATAAATGGAGCGGGAAGATCGCTTCAGGTATTTCATTGCATTTATAAAATACACGGATTCTAGGTTCGCCAGCCATTGATATAAGGAACAATCTGAACCTGACAACGATTGAATGGAAATTGGATGAATTTGATCCGTCGGTTAAAGGTGGCGGCCCTCCTCAAATTCTCTTTTACAACAATCCTCGCTTCGATCCAAAGAGTATCAAAGATCAAATGAAGAAGATAAAGCATCTCGCGGATAAGGCTACTTCTTATATTCAAGAGGAGAAAAATGGTATATTTTGAGGACAGAAGTTCAATCTAGTCTGGTTTTAGAATGTACACTCCAAGATCCGCTCAAACCTAACGTGTCTCTTCATCTCTCACAAGATTTTTTAAATCTTTGCAAAAGCATCAAAGGAGATGTGAAGCTGGAAAATGTGAAGATTACTGGAGAATTGAAACTGGCTGACAATGGTACATGTGTACATCTGGTCAACGTTGACGTGAAGAAAGGAAAGATCACGATGCCGGGTGTAAATCAGGGCCAATTAGACTGCCCGAAGTCTGGTATCAAGTCAATAATCAGGGAGAATCCGGGTCTTTGCTATGAACAAATGGATGAAGTAGCTAATTATTTCCGTGAAGAAATAAGAGATTATGGCATCATTAGAATTGATGAGGAAAGTTGTGGTAAGTTATTTTCTATAAGGAGAGGGATGCCGGCGGAGGCAGAATGGGACATTTTTTCGACTTTTTTCTTTTTATGACCGAGTACAATTTCTACTTTCAGCTATTACCTGTGGCAATAGCCATGTCTTCCATAAATACACTTTTTGCAAGTCGATTAACGGCGAAATTGATATTGGCCGATGGTTTACGGATACTGATCAGAAAATTAAAAGGCTTAAATTGGAAAAGGCCGAGGGCATTCTGAAGATTGTTGGCAGTCAGCTCACCACGCTCGACTTGGTCCAATTGACCTCTGCCGGCGGTATTTTTATTCTTTTAAAAGAAATCATAAACCATTTAGGTTTTGAAATCATCGACAATAAGAAACTGGAGACTCTCAAGCTTCCGCAATTGCGAACTGTTGAAACTTTGACGATCACTGGCAATCCTCTGCTGACTGTGGACAAATTCCAAGAGCTCAAATTTGTGGTGAAAGGATCGTCGACTGTCGAGTGTCACTCGTCCGCAGCTACTCCAGTAACAGATGCCGCTGTTCTTCGTCTATGTACCCACATCAAGGGAGATTTGATCCTGAGTGGATTGAAAAATGACATCAAGCCGAGTGACGCGCCCATCAAGGAGGTCGAGGGCTGTTTGACCGTCCAGAACACCGAGCTGACCAATTTGGACTTCCTCTCTGGAACAACATTCACCTGCCAGGGAGGACATAAAGCCATCGACAATGCAAAACTGTGTGTTCCCAAATTCATCAAGATGGCGGTAACAGGCGCCGCGAGAAAGGAGAAGTGCGGTAAGTACTTTGAAATAATTCGCCCAGTCCAAATTTTTAATTGGATTATTATGCTTTTGGTATCAAAAAATAGAGCGAAAAATTCTCTACAAATTCATACATTTCACAGAATTTTTCGTTTGAATTTGAAGAAAACTCAAATTTTTCGAAAATTTACCCGCTGCTTAAACATCCACCTAAACTGCCAATTTTCAGGTAAAACTTGTTACTCATTGTCCGAAGGAAATTGTGTAATTTTTTCTGGAGATTTGACCATTGATAGCAATACTCCTGCTAATCAGCTCAAAGATTTGACCACAATCCAAGGAAGCCTCAAAATTGAAGGCACAAATCGTGTCACTGTGGATTTTCCCAACCTGCAAGAGATTTCCAGTCCTAAAGGTTGGATTTCCAAATTTTTCTGTGTTAATTTGTCATTTTTCCAGCTCCTGCCCTCCACATTTCCAACAATGCCAAGCTGGAGACTATAAAAATGCCCAAGATTTCAAAGATTGCGGTAGCCGATGGCCAAGTGCCCGTCATCAATATCCTCGACAATCCGAAACTGAAGGATGTCGATTTTGTCCCGTCGTCCCAGCGTGCCAGCTGTAAGGATCCTAATGCAGCTGCCTGTATCTACGCTGGTGCCAAAGATGCACATAAAACTGAAAAAGAGCCGGACGAATGTATGCCATTTTTGAAAATAATTTTATGTTCATTTTTTAGCATCCCGTCTTTTGATGATTGTTGCTTGGTGCGTGGCTGGAATTTCAATCGTGGTGTGCCTCATCCTTTCGGTTGTGATATTCCGCAAAAAATTGTCAGCAATCATTTTCAAGAAAAAGCTCAAGCTACATGTGTCGACAGTTTTCTATTGGTTTGATGAATATGTCAAGGGAACTGAGATGACGGCGCCGCAATTTCTCACGTTGACGGCTATGACCAGGGGCATGAACAACCAGGCAGAAATGTCCACTTTGCGACAAGAATTGAGAGCCAGTAAAAGTAAGTGCTGGTCATATTTTATAGGCACAGAATCTTGGGCACGCCCATGATTGATTCGCTGGATTTGTAATCTAAAAGTCTCTGGATCGAATTCACGAGTTGACTAAAGGACTTTTGCCACTGAAATCTTACTCAAATTTTGAATAAATCCAGTCATGGACGCACCCAAACTTCTGAAGAATTTATAACAACACGACCATTGCAATTATAATTTTCCTATTTTTCAGAATCCTATCCAAATCCTACGCTGGATATGAATATCCATTATACTTCATTGGAGGTATCGGACTATATCAGATCATTTTTTGGTATGCTAAATGACGCACACAAGCGTATTGGATATTTCTACATGCAGCAAACGGATTTTGCAAATATGATTCCACCTGTAAACCTGTGCACACATGAAATTCTACATTTTGGAACTGGATACATGAAGAATTTTAAACAAGAGGCAAAAATGGATTATGAAGATGATACTGATTTTCAAACTGTCAGGGTGAGTGCTTTTGACGTGCTTAGAAATTTGGCTAAAATCTCAAAAATGCGGTCATTTCCGAGTCTTTTTCCTTGCTAATTGTTTATTTTCAGATGGACAAGAAACCCGAAAAGCCGGCTGTAAATGCATTTGCTAAATCGATGCAAATTGCCATGGAATATCCAACGCTGACTGTTGAGAGAACCGGCACAGCTGAAGGATATTTCGAAGCCAATGATAAGAGAAACCGTTCAATTCAAAAGATTGAAACGGAAATCACTGAAGTTTTGCTGCCTGAGGTTGTAGCCGGCCATTTCGAGGATTTGGTGAAGATTCCCTGGTATCAGCTGATTGGAATGGCATATGAGAATAATTTGATGATTCACACGGACAAGGCGGAATATTTGATGCTGATCTATTTGCTGATGAACACGTACGCTGAGCTGAAGAAGTCGGAAGAATTGAAATATCCTTCGGAGATGGAAAACTATTACGAGCGGATGTATCTTCTTTTCCGTACGGCGTTCAAACCTGACACATATCCAATGGATGTCTACTTTCTCTGGATCTATTTGACGACGGAATTATTTGTGAAGCAAATTGAAAAAAGCGAATGGTATACGGCAACTTTGAAGCAACTGGAAGCGACACCAAAAAATGTGGATTTGGTAAAGAAATTTGCTGGACAATTGGATCGATTGAAGTCGAACATGGACGATATTTGTGAAATGAATAAGAAGATTGGAAATGGGCAAGATGGCGAGAAAATTTCACTTGGAAAAACGGCAAAAGGAGAAGATGTCATCGAAACTGTACACAAAAAGGAGCCAAAAATTGAACTGGGACTATTCTGTACCGCGATTGAAATGATCGGTAGTAAGGCGCCCATCTACAAGCCGACATCCAACTGGCCTGCCGATCCATTCTTCGACATATGTATCTGTGAAAAGCCGGGCACTAACAAATTCCTTGTGCATAATTTGAAGGGTCGTCGGGAGAGGATGCAAGCGGTAAAACAGGCGGCGAAGGTGACGAAGAAATCTGCCCCTCCTCCGACTCCTGCTGCTTCTGCTTCACCTGCTGCTGCTGCATCGGCTGAAGATGGCGATGACAAGAAGAAGAATGGCCCAAAGAAGCCCCGCCCTTATGTAGACGACCGCCAAAGCTACATGTATGAGTATGTATCGGCAATGCAGGAAACGGCTCGTCCTCCAACCCATAGACCGACGACGCAGCCGCCTGCACCTCCTCCGCAACCTGAAGATCTGGCCGAAGGCTACGAACGGATTGAGGTCAATCCAGCACAGGTTCCATCGTATCACAAATCGAAAGAGCAAAAGTAACATCCGCCTAGACGTAGAGCAAGATATCTCTTTTTTGACGTTTTTTTGAGCAAGAATGAATAAAAACTGTCCAACAGTTCTGTGTTATTTTATTTTTATTGTTCTTATTTGGGGTTTCTTGTTTCTTCTTCTCTTCTTCTTGTTGTCATCTTCGGCACTTCTTCTTGTGCCGAGTCTGGAAAATTGGAGATCGACCAGAGTTTCTTCTTGAAAGGACCAAATTTTTACGGTATCTCCAATTCTTCAATCTAAAGATGTCAGGTCTTTCATAATGCAAAATTTCTGTCAATTTTCTACAAAAAGAAAGCATCCCCTCGATTATTTTGTGGTAATCCTGCGAATTTTTCGCATTTGTGCCCACCAGCACATAAAATGATAAATTTTTCAAAAAAAAATTCTGTGGTCAATGTGGAAGAATCCCTGCTGCGGATAACAATTTTTGTTTTTGCGCGCAGCAACGGAAAATTTCGCGGTAAACGCCTCCTACAGCCGCACTTTGTAGAGAAAATGGGGATTATGGGCTTTACAAGTTTTTTGAAATGGCAATTTCTCCATTTTCCCCAGTTTGCTGTCTACAGTTTGGTGTGATGTTGCTGTTTCTCTGTGTCCATTTTTACCCGCTTTTTCTGCTTCTTCTCTTTCTGCCATCCTGCGTCGTCATGAAAGATAATAAGAAAAAATCAAAGAAGAAGAAAAACCAACGGAATAATTCAATGATGTCGCTGTCAGGGGGATATTCAGTGATATCGGAGACCGAGACGACAACTGGCGCGAAGAGATCGAAAAAATCTAAAGAACGACTGGGAAAGAAACGATTTACTACAACTACAACAATTTCGAGAAGTGACGAAAAAATCTCGGGAAAGCAGCCGGAATCCAAGAAGAAAGAAGTGGTAAAGAAGCCGAGCAAAGAGACATCGCCGACCGAAAATATGCCAAAAACTGTGAAAAAATTGAGTAAAGAGACTTCGCCAGTGACCGACAAGCAGTCAAAAATGCCCAGGAAGCCGGATCTAAAAATGGAAAAGTCAAAAAATACACCAAAAGCCGCTGCAAAAGAGCCAAAAAAGGAGGAGAAAGCTGCTAAAAAGACGGAAAAATCAAATGTTTCAAAAGAAGCTGTCAAAAAATCAAAAGTCGAGGAAAAGAAACCGGAAAAGAAGCCCGATACTAAGAAGGAACCGCCAAAAATTGCCGAAAAGAAAGAAGAGAAAAAAGAGGAGAAGAAAAAGGAGGCGAAGAAGGAAGAGAAGAAGGAACCTCCAGTTGTCCTGAAACCGCCATCAGTACCAACAACCCCTGCCCAGGAAAAAGAATCCGTATATGAGAATTTGGAACCAGTTGCCGATAATAAGGCCAAGGATATGGCAACGCCAAAGAAAGGAAGCAAAGAAGCGAGTAAAAATAGCAAAAAAAGTAAGAAGAGTAAGAAGAAAAGTCGACCAGAAGCCCTTTACGAGAGTCTTGGAGGCGATTTGGATCTTGGTGCAATCGCAGCAGAAACACAGGCATCATTCGAAGAACCGGACTTTGGACCACCGCCCAATTAGACGGAAGAATGGAAATATCACAATGTCATCCATATGAATGAATGCTAATAAAATTGATGAAAATAGGGATTTTTGGCTGGAAATTTTGGGTATTTTTCGATATTTTCACCTTTTGAACTCCTATTTGTTCGAATTACGATCCAATTGCTGCGGGTTCGACTCCGCCGATTGGCCATAGAAATTTTACCAATATTCCTGGAATTTCTGTCTATTCTCGTAATTCTCAAAATCCCCCATCAATTTTCCATTGTGTCCCTGATCCGCGACTATATCCGGTCCATCAAAAATGCCTCCAGCGGAGTCGACGTCAGCCAGGTCACCCGTCCGAGAGTTAACCCTCACCGAGCGAATAAAAAGATACATCGAGGAGCTGGAAATACTAGAAAAGACTATGCACCAGCTGAGAATGGAATGTGAACAGCGCCATTATATTTGGGAAGCAGTTCAGAGGGAGATGACCGGCTTACAGGAACAGGCAACCATTTTCCGATACAAAATGGACAGGACACAAGATCAGCCGAGCCAAGACCAACCCAGCCAAGATCAACAAACAACACAAAAAGAAGAGGACAGCTAATCATCTAAATAAATAGTCGTTGATCAAAGATGTTTTATTTATTTTTAAACGGATTTCTCAATATTTACAACATGGTAACTTGCATCCGAGGATGGGACAACTTTGGATAATGAGGAGCTACACTGGCTCCGGTTCCTTTTCCTGAAATACTGCTTGGCTGGTCGGCCAAATGGAACCAGCGGCCTTTGATTTCCCGACGGAGAGCTGTACTCAAAGCCAATAGAACGGGTCCGTTGAGGATAATTAGGAGGTAGAAATAAGCGTAGATCTAAAACGATGATAATTTTTGTATTTTCTCTTAAATTCTTCAAATATTACCAGGTGCCTTTGGTCTCAAAATGTAGCCTAGAAAATTGTCTACAAAAATAATTGTGGCACATAATTTATCGATTTAATTTAAGAACTGGGAGTTCATTCAATGCGAGCTCTGACAAGTCCAATTCTTTGAATTTCATGTTCTTTGCCGTTGTGCTTTGCCCTTTACTCCATAAAAATGCTCATAGGGCTTTGTGCCCAGTTTCGAGATCAGGAAGCGCGACTTTTTGACCCAAATACTGTGGGAAGCAATTGTTTCAAAGAGCGAGCTCAAATATCTACTAGACTAGAACATAAAGGTCACGCTCAAAGACCCAGAGATCTTTTCACCGTCTGAATAGAGAGAATTTGCCATTTTCATTCCTATTGAGAAAAAAAATTACGCTTCTGGCACGCTTGCTTCCAGGAAAAGCTGCGTAATAACCCCAATTTCAGATCTACAATATACAGGATGACAATACAATTACCAGCTGATTACCATACGATGCACCCTGTTGCTTAAATTAGAAAGCCCCCATACTCGACCTTTTCTCAACTTACGTTAGTACTGATAAAATCCAGAAGCCAATTTCCCTCGGTATTAATTTTCAGAGCCGAGACAATTTCATAAGTCGCTTCGCAGAAATAGAAAACTCCTCGAATTACCGTGAAAAAGGCAGAAGTCTGAAAAACAATGAAAATGTCCTGGGAAAGGTCTCACTTCTTGTTTATGAGTCCGTGTATTGCTCTTTCTCATTTTCATGGCTTTGTGAACGGCCAGTGGTCCAACAATACAACAATTAAACTCAAAAATGAAGACCAAAACCGCGGTGACAATGCCCATCACACCGTAATCCGTCTTGGAAGAACAAAAACCAGAAGTTATTGTGAATTTTCGCTCATTGATGAGGAATTGGATATGGGTACCAAGTGAAAATAGAACACAAATCAGCAGAATTGGAAAGTAGTGACGTCGAGACCAGATCTGAAAAGAACCAGCATTGAAAATTGCTTAAAAAATGGTTCGGATTGAGAAAAATCACCGGGAAATTGATGGCTAAATCAAAAATCGGAACTTTGAACTGTTTCCTTTTAGGTTGAATTTGGAAAAAACGCAAAAGTTGCCATTCTCAGGGCACCTGCGTATTTGACAATAATGGGATAAGTTTACGCAGATTGGTCAACCTTTTCGTAGTGAAATTACGGTATCATGTGCTCCATAACTTTGGGTCTACGGATATCCTTGGATATAAAAAAACAGTCGTAAGAATCCTGTAGCTAGCACTGGGAACCGAGACTTTTGGATTCCAAGTTCGGTGATCATCTGACCATGAGGCCACCACGCCAAGATTACGGTAATCTGTGTTTACTTCAACAAATTCTCCCTGCCTCTGATCTTTGAAATTACCCAAAAATTAAAATGGCAGCCCTCTTCTTCTTACTGTAACTGTCCTTTGACTAGACTTCCTCCTCGACATTCTAACATCCTGTTTGACTAGACCCGTGACTAAACTGCTTTTGATCAGTTCAACCAGTACATTTCTTTAAAATTTGCCATTAAAAACTTCGAAAACAAGACAATTATCTAGATTGCTGGTTTGCCGACTGATGTAATCGAGTTCAGTTCACATCTTGAAAAGTCGAGATGAGCTGGCATTCACGAGGTTCATGGGGACAATAATATCAATTAGAACTTTGAATTCAGTAGGAAAAAAGTAAATAAGACTTTTAAAAGCCAAAATATAGTCAAAAGATCAGAAATAGATGGAAATTTTGGAAATTTCAGGTCATCATCTTTTTTCCCAGAATTTTATGGGAGGTCCAGCGAGCAATCATCAAAAATCGTCCAATTTTAGTGCCAAGTTTTTACTCCAAATATTAGAATTTGTTCTCCAGGAAATTTCACCGAGAAATATTTATTTACCGGTCTTTTTTGCTGCTAGTAACTTCCTGGTTTACGATTGCAGCTGTAGAACCGCGTGACAATTCAATTAACGCTACTGCAACGACTTTTTTTACCAGTTCACACGATTTCTCGTGCTTTATATGACTTTTATAGTTATTTATGGGATCGAGAATATTACGAAGAGCAGAAAACGCAAGAAAAATGTTGCATTTTGTTACTGTAATCCTGCAGAAAGTTAGGAAAGATTATGGACAAGTAGACACCTACAGTGGACTACACTTTCAAATAGGAATAGGGGAATATTTGTTGATATTATTGTGATACAGAAAGAATAGGAGGGCGGAAAAATTACCAGAGAAATACCCAAAAGAGCAACTTCGATGTAGGGCTGAATACAATATGCCCGGGCCCAAAACGGACCACAAAATATTGAAATTCTTTTCTTTCTAAGTTTTTCTAGATGGACACGTCTACCGTATCGGCAGATCATAAAAACCGACTAGAATCCCGAAAAAAGGCCAGAAATTGTTTTTAAAGAGTAACCCAACTTGTAAACACGGGAAAACCGGAATTTACCTTGAAAAAATAAGGAAAACAAGCTGTAATCAGGTTCATCTCCATAATTCTACCGTAACTCACAATAATCACCTAGTTCCGATGGGATTTTTTAAAAAAGAAGATTCTTCTACAGTCCTCGTCCCTTTTAACCTTCCTCTCCCGAAAAAAATGAACAAACCTGAGTATGTTTCAATGGCCGAATCACCACAGTCAACTGGTTAGCTGTCATGAGAATATTGACGAAGATATGTATAAAATAGAAGGAATTTATGATGAAATACTGAATTTTCCACAGAACAACCCATTCAGAACCTGGAAAATATTAATATTCTCAGAGAAAATGATAACCCACATAGTCCGATTCGTTTTGCAAAGCGATAAGAAGCATGTGTAGCCGCGAGAGTAACATCAACAAGACCACCAATTATGAACAAAATATAGAAAGCACTTCGAAATATTGGCTTTTTTGATGTGATGACAATATACAAAATGTAGGCGTATGTCAACAGAGTGACCATTTCATAAAGAAATTGAAGATCCCAAATGGCTTCGGGTCGAAGATGGAAGAAAGCGGCCTCCATCTGTTGCGACATGTGGCGACTTCACAGAATGGCCCCCTCTTCCGTTCCCATATCATTTTAATACATGAGAGACACAGGCTGGCAGATTATAGGTTTTGGGCTGTTATTTCAAAGAAGAAGGGGCTGGGGGGAGGATAGGCAATTATCAAGGGGCAATATCCACCGGGTTCAGGGTTCAGAGGTGTGACAATTGACGGCGGAATTATATCCCGGGTTCGATGACGAAGGCAACCGTTCTATTACTCCTTTTTTGCAGAGGGAGATAATATTGAGAAATTTGACGTAAGAAGTGGAAAAATTGGGATTTTTTACCGTAAATTCTGGGTAGTACTGAAATATTACGACAATTGAATGGCAGAAAGCCTGTTCAAGGCAGTAATTTAGGCTTTTTTTGGTCATTCGTCAGCATTCTTGACCAGGAAACTGGATACACCAAGAATTACGGGAGATCACATGGTCAAGTGATTATCAAACTCCGAGTTCGAAACCCTGTTTGATGAGTTTTGCCTGTATCTCGATGCAATTCCTGTAGTTAGTCATTTCCCTAGGTATATTTTTCGGAATGATCAGCCTTTTTCTATGGAATATTGTGAGTATAGTGTAGTTCGTACGAAAAATTAGATTTATTTCAGTTGTGTTCTTGAACTTTGTCCAAGCGCTTGCGACTCAGCGTAGCGTGATCTCTGTCTCATGCCAGCATCTTTCATACTCGCAGCATACACGAAGAGAAATGGTGGTAAACAATTTTTAAAGAGTGAAACTGCTCTACTCTGAGGGATGGATATTTTCAGTGTTCTATTGGTTCAGCAATCCCTGATTTTCAGAATATTCCAGAAGCACAGCATTTTAACCATAATTTATTGAAAATTGCCCTCTGTTAAACAGAATTTACACTATATTAGCATAATTTTGTACTTACAGTACATAAAAATCCATATTCATTTAACCCTGCGTAGAATCTAAGGTTTCCGCCAAATGGTCGACTGTGTTGTCTGTTTCCTCTGGGCCGTCGTCGTCGGTGTCACGAGAGATCCCGCACTCCCCAGCCCAATTCCCATCCACCGCGATCGAATCTCCGTTCTCAATGTTCCACTCAAGACCAACAGGACCATTCCATTGACGACAATCAGGAAATAAAAATAAGCATAGACCTGGAAATTGAGTTAATTTAATTATTCGCCCACTTACGTTATTCAATATGGTAGATAAGAGCCAATTATTTTCATATGGGATATTCAGGGCTTTTGTCAGTTCATAGGTCAACTCACAGAGATAACACACACCGTCAATTATTGTGAAAAAGGCTAAGGTCTAGAAGAGATAGAATTTTTCTGGTAGATATAGTTACCACTTCTTCTTTCTTCGTATTATTCTGCTTCTTTTTCAATTTTAGAGCCTTGTGAACGGAGAAAGGGCCAAGGATTAGGCAGTTGAGCTCGTAGACGATTACAAAAATACCCGTGACTACTGAAAAATTGAGGAATGTCAAAGTCCTGGAAGGAAAATTTGAGACAGAAACCATTTTCAGGTATATCATCGGGCTGTTGGACAGAAATTTAGGCGCGTCTATGGTTAGCGCTATAAATTTGCCACTCAAATGTTCGAATCTTCCGGTTTACTTCCGGTTTACCAAAAGATTTTCCCCAATATTCTTGGGTGTGCCAGATACTTACTTCCCATAAATCCGTACTCAATTTTCGATGAGCAGAACCCGTCAGTGACTATGAATCTCCGTGGAATAAAGGCCACATGGATATGAGCAGCTAGACAGACGGCTGCTACAAAAAAGACAGCAGATAGGTAGCGTTTCTTTGCCCAAATCTGAAGAAATTCTCGGTTTTAGGCATCGACTGAATAACTTTTTTGAATGTCTACATGCTTGTGGTAATGAAATTGCCCGGCTGGCACATATTCTTTGGAAATAGAGGAGTTTTTTTTAGGCAAATTTGATTACCGGGCGTTTTTTGCCCGCTTATTGCCTTCAATAGAAGTCCTGTCACATGATCATTTTTGAACCAAGAAATCAGCAAAAAACACAAAACTTTTAAAAAAGGCTCCGGATCAGAGTTCAGCACCTTCCAGTAAAAGTTCTCGTTCATTTGGACTTATTCACTTTTTACAAGAATTTGCATCTACTCATTTCCCTGCGTTCTTCCATTTTTCTTGTGTTCTTACCTGATGATGTGTCAATGGGAACATAACCACAGTCAGCCGGTTGATGGCTATCATAATATTAATGGAGATATGGATCAAATAGAAAGAGTTGATAATCACGTAGGCTATCCGTAGGGGAGTATCCCATCCACTGCCTGAAATTCCGATTTGGTGGAGATTTTGACTCATTTCTTTGGGTTTCCTACAAAATTTGCTAATATTTATTCGGAGACAAAATGTTAGGTTCCAAGTTTTTCTCTTCGCGCTGGTGGTAGATGAAAACCCAACAGACAGAGCTCATGGTCAAGTTGCGCGCTGGATTTGCATTCCAAGGATTGCAAGTTCGAATCCTGGGTCAGTCACAAGATTTTTGGTTACATTTAGGGATACATTGTAACTTTTGCTCGCTCATAAGAAGAAGACTTGTTCAATGGAATTTCCAAATCAATTTTGCAAAATTTTTACATAGGATTCTGGTAGGTTAGAAATCTAGCGATCAGGATGATCCTAGCCTAGGATCACTGTTCTCGACTATAACGGTACGGGTTTCAGAATATTTTACACATATTTTGCACAATTTGGTAACAAACTTACATAATCCAGTCCTCTTGGCGATTCTGTAGAAAGCATGACAACTCGCCAAAGTCACATCAAAGAGTCCAACAATGACATAAAGAGTATAGAAAGCACTTCGGAATATTGGTTTCTTTGACGATATTATAATATAGAGAACGTAGATATACGTCGACAGTGTGACAACCTCGTATAAAAATTGAAAATCTAAGATTTTTTGTGGTTGAACTGTGTGCGCCGGCAGGGGAACGGCATCCGTCATCGGCTTCTGAATGTGATATGAACGTCGGGACTAATTCCAATTGAAAACAGAAAATTATTAGAGGGCGGGAAAAGATGGACAGATCAAGATGCGGGGAATAATTTGGGGGAACTGGTGCAGATATTGGGTACACAGCTGGACACACCCACAAACTGGTTATTGAAACCTTTTGGTAACCTTCAATTGACATCCGACGGGTCGCAAAACCCCAGGGAAAAGGCAGCTAACAGAGCAGAGAATATCGAGGTAAAAGTGATGAAAATCCGGTAGAAAATGACAGGCAAACTATTTTGTAGTCGAAGGATACGGTAAGAAGGAAATGACGCCATCCTTGGTATTAAATGACTAATTTACGCAGTTAAATGGGCCGGGAAATGTACGAGAAAAACTCAATTATAACTGGATTGAATTGATACTTTTATGTAACAAGAAGTTTTCTAGCAGGTAGTTCAAATCACTTTTGTTTTTCCTAAAAATCTGTGTCTGTGCGCCTCATGGACGCCTGTAGAAAAGCAAAGATTGTCAGAATCCCGCAAAGAAATGCTACAAGTTAGAAAAGAGTGCCCGGAAATTGATGACTACTTCCAGTAGTAACCGAACCTTTGAATTATTTTAGTGTAGATCTTTGGAATTTTCAAAACCTTGCAAAAATGCCATTTTCACTGGGTCGACGCATTTGCACGTAATCTGAGTTTCTGAAGGAAACCGTGCCAGCGGTTATATTTCGGCGAAAATGCTGGTATCAAGATTTTGAGGATTGGTGGATCATTAGGATATCGAGAAATTCTTTGGTCAACCGGATTCGAACCTGCGACCTTTGGATTGGGAATGCGACGTAATTCGGCCATGGGAACGTCGTGGTTCTTTCACCGCTACAATGTCCGTCTAGGT
Source organism: Oscheius sp. DF5033 (assembly GCA_964036215.1). NCBI lineage: Eukaryota > Metazoa > Nematoda > Chromadorea > Rhabditida > Rhabditidae > Oscheius > Oscheius sp. DF5033. The sequence continues at coordinate 1,156,876 of CAXIWN010000013.1, read as the reverse complement.
GCCACAGTTAGCAAAAATAATGCCAGATGGCCTCCTGCCGAGATTATACGGGGGCGGGATCAATAATTTCTACGAACTTTCAATTTCCGGGTAAAATCGTCATTTTTTCGCTCAATTTGATGTTTTATTATTTTTATTATATCCCGTTCACGTCGTCTTACCTTGCCAAATGCGCCCTATTGCCAATCCCTCGGGGGTCCAGGCAGTCCTTCTTTGTCTATAATCCACATCACGTGAGATACCTCCTCAATTTTTATTACTTATTTATTTATTTTGGTCATAATTGATAATTTTATTGTTGATAAACATTTTAGGGCGACTAAAACTTGGAAAAACTATAATGGAAGTAGAAAAAAGAAAGCGAGGTCCAAAAGAATTTGATCTGAGTCGAGTAAATCAAAATCTTATTCCGCATATTCTACGGAAAGTGAGTTTTATCCTTATTTTTATTAAAAAAAATATAATTTCTAGTTGAAATGGATTGATCTCTATCATATGCGAGCAACATGCAAGCGGATTAACGAAATTTCACTGGAAGTCGCAGGATATTGTAATCCTACGCCGCTTACACTCTCAATTGGTGCTGAATATATCGAAAAAGTTCCAATTATGCATCGATATTACGGAGGACGGAATAAAATGTACACTGTACGATATTGCGTCAAAAGAATTCGTGACGAAGCCGAGTTTCTCAATGATTGTAAAATTTTTAATATTCAATTCAGAAGAGTTGTCTTTGTAAGTATTTTTAGAATTTATTTTATTAAAAAATTAATTTAGTTCGATGGATTGACCCAGCGACTTGGAGATCTTCTTTTCAAATCAAATTTGGTCTGTAAAAAATTGAGTCTAACCGGCCATTATCCAAAAACGATCATTGAAATGCCAAGATTTGAATATCTCAATCAAACATTTCGATTTTTGGAATTTGTCATGGAGAAGCCGGCTTACATCGAAGTTACAGCTGCAAAAATACTGAAATTTTACAGATTCCGAGTAATTTTCGCTCAAAAAATTAGAAAAACATTTTTAGCGTTGTCCAAATCTCACATTGAAATTCAACGACGTTCGACTTGAAAATATTTATGAAACATTCAAATTTCACCAGACGATTTGTCTATTTTCTGAATTATTCGATGGAATCAACGCCGTTACAGCTTTTATCAAGGTAAAAACATGAAATAAAATAAGTATTTTTATCGTTTTAGGAAGTTCAAAGAATGGACACAGCACCTTTTCGACTCGAGAGAATCACCTTCCGAACTCGTTGTGACTTTTCTCGATTTAATTTCAGCGAAGCCGATCGAATAATCCTCCTTCATCGAGAAAAAAGCCTCGTAGAAGCAGGAAAATCATATGTGAGTGAAAAAAAGTCACGGAAAGATATAAAAATTACAGAAAAAGGTCTACTTGAGTCGAACAACCAACGAATATTTGGTAATTTCTGCAAAAATTGAAGAACTCTCTGGAATCAAGCCAATCGTTGATTTTATTGAAAATAAGCTTAATTTACTTCGAAGATTTGTTGAGCTGATCGATTGGCGTAAAAATATCAACGAAACTGGTCTGAATACTCTTTGGCAAGACTTTGAAACGGTTGAATTTGCTGAAATGCCAGGTTTTGTAGAAGAAAAATTGGTCCCCATGTCTATTGGAATCTAATTTAATTTTTTCTTGCTTTTTTCTTTCTTGCCATGTGTTGTAATATTTTTTTTCCTATTTATTGTATGCTTCTATCGGTTGATATAATATTTTTCTGGAATAAATTAGTTTAGAAATAACAGTCGGCGTTTTCCTGCATTTCATTTGACCTGGATACGTAATTTATCGCCTTGGAGCAATATTTTTGCGCTCACGGTATGACAACTCTTAGCTTTCCGAAATCCACAAAATTTATCTTTTTCTTGTTCGTTCTTCGTTATTTTTTGCTGTCTATTTCAGAGAATAGCAATCTGTTGAAGTGCTATCTATAAATGCAGCGTTTCCGCTCTCAAATAGTCGATAATTTGGTAAAAAGAAGTTTCTGAAATCCATCAAATTATGCAGAAAATTGTTTTGTTCAATTTTTTTTAGATCCTTTCCTTGTTCTTTACAATTCCAGTAATTTTTAGGCAAAAAAAATTGTAGGAATGCAGTCGCAATTGAAGTTGAGACGCGGTTTCAATTAGAATTTCAATTGTCGATCATTTTCTCACCGCTCCTCTTTCTTTATTTTCGTCTTTTCTTCATTTTCTCTTTACTTTCTGCTCAATTTTTAGCAACAGCATATTTTTCAGCATCTATTCTGCTCTATGTAATGGGTAATGAAGAAAATTTTGGCGGTATTATTTTACAAAATCCAGTAGGAGAAGGAGATCAGGTCTGCCCTACTGTATATTTTTATCGCGACAATTTTTAGCTAGAAAGAATACTAACAGATGAAGAAAAATTCCGAATTGAACATGGAAAATTACACGCCCAACATCGAGGCCATGAAGCTATGCACATGGAAATGTTCCTCATACTCATCGTCACCCTCGTAGTCGCTCAAATATTTTTAGTAACATGGAAAAGGAAACATTTTAAATCATATCAAGTAAATTTCACTTATTTTCTTCTTAAATTTTTCACTTTTCAGCTAGTAACACTCATTGGCATGTGGATAATTCCTGTCTATTTTTGCCTTAGTCGAAGTTGGTATCGTTTTCTTCTTACGTGGCTTATTTTTACTGTTATTTCTGGATTAGTATGGTTAAAAGCATCAGCAGATCATATTGTCGGTACAACACCACGGTGATTTTAGTTAGAATCTTTTATAATCAATAAATTTTAGATTAGTTTATAAATGGTTTCTTTTCTTGCATAATCTCAGCTATGCTCTTGGTGTAATTGGCTATATTATTATGATGTGTACACTGATGGGCATTAATCTGATTTTTGGAATAAACGCAGCTAGTTGCATGGATACAGGTAACTTTATAATTAAATTTAAATCCTTTCATAATGAAAGCATATAGTGTGGAGAAATCGATGCTTTTAAATTTCAGTTTTACGGTCAAAAAGCAATATGTTTGCGGCGGTTTATCCCCTCTATTTGTTCAGCAGAGATTCAAATTTTTTGTAATCTGTTATTCAGGCGTTCTGCTCCTCTTCTACGGTCTATATTATGGAGTACTTGGCCGAGATCTTGCCCACATTTGTACTGATCGAATGGCTTCAAGAATAGGAGTATGTCACTCTTATTTACCATAGGAATTGCTAATTTTCAGTACTATACAGTTGATGGATTACCAAAGAAACATCTGGAAGAGGGCGTTTGTGCTGTCTGTGATACTCAACTAAGCCTAATGACATCAGATTATGATGAAGAAGGTGGTGATGAAAAAACATACAAGTATGCTCGATTTTTACCCGTGTTATTTAAATTTTTAGACTTTCGTGTGGCCATATCTTCCATGAATTTTGTATTCGAGGTTGGGTCGTCGTTGGAAAACAACAAACTTGCCCATATTGCAAAGAAAAAGTTGATTTAAAACGAATGTTTAAAAATCCGTAAGTGTTTCTTCTTTTTAAATTTAATGGTAAATTTAGATGGGAAAAGCCGCACATTTTTTATGGTAAATTACTTGATTGGATTCGTTATTTAGTCTGTTGGCAGCCGGTTATTATAACATTTGTTCAAGGAATCAATCATTGGCTGGGATTAGAATAAGAATTTCCTTTTTTTTCTTTCGCTTTTAGGTATTATCTACTTTTTTTTCTTTCCATTCATGCGTCGGTTTTACTGGTCTTAAGGTCTCAATAGAGTGTTTAAATCTATCTGCTATATTTGCCAATATTTATTGAAATGACAGATTTTTTTTCTTTTTCTTATTTATTTGGTGGTCTGTGATATGTTTAATAAAAAAATCTAGCCAAGCTTTATTGCTATTTTTACAGTTCTATTCCTTTGTTATCTAATTTAAATTTTTAAAACGTTTATTAATATCGTTAATTCAGATAAAAATGGCAGAAAAGAAGCAATATGGATTGGTAATTAAGAAAAAAGAAACGGCACTTAATCTTCGACCAAAAACATCAATTTTTGGTGATGATGATGATGGAGATGAAACTGAAAAGGTAAACAATTTAATAGGTTTTGTAAATTTTAATTGTTTAGGTTGATGTCTCCTATTCAAAAACATCTGCATCAACCATGCGAACCCAAAATCATGCAAAACGTCAACATGAATCGGCTCTGGCTTATGATCCAACTATTTTTGACTATGACGCTGCTTACGAAGAAATTGAAGCTGTTAAAAATCAGAAAATTGCTGAACAAAAAGCGAAAGACAAAGATCGATCGGCCAAATATGCAGAAGCTATTCAAAAAGCACATTTGAGACGAGAAATTGGTAAGATTACTTGTATTTTTTGAGTTTATTTAATAATTTTCAGAAAAGGAAAGTCGTGAAGAACGTCAACAGCAAAGAGAACGTGAAAAAGAAGCTGGAGAATTTGCTGACAAAGAAGTATTTGTGACTGGAGCTTATAAAGAAAGATTGGCTTTAATCGATGAACTTCGAAAAGAAGAAGCTCAAGAACAACGGTTTAACGGTAATTTTCTCTTTTTATAGGGTTAAAAATAATTTTTAGAGTTAACATCTGTTGAAAAGCAAAAAGTATGGCAAGCCGGTTTACAGCGACAACTTTTGGAGGATATTGCAAGAACAGATATGCCACCAATTAAGAAAAAGGAAAGAAATGAAAGAAAACGGTACAATTATAGTTTTTAATTTTTTTAAATCTAATTTTAGGTTGGAAAGTGGCTCAGAAGAAGAAAAAGAGCCGGAAGAAACGACAAAAGAGAAGAAGAAAAATGAAAAACCAAAGAAATCTATTTATTCTGATGATGAAGAAGCTCCTCCTGCACCGCCTAAAAAGAATTTTGAAGGTGAATTGAAGCCCGGATTAAATCGAGTAAGCTCTTCTTTTAATTGTGTAATTCTTTGATTAGGTATCCAAAAAGACAACAGAAAAAGCTGAAACAAAAGCCGAAAGGATTAGAAATCGAATGTTTACTCCATCACCACCGCCAGAAGAAGATAGACGAAAGGATAGACGACGTAGTCCAGATGACAGAAAACGAGAAGAAGAACGAAAAGTCGAAGAAGAAAAGAAAAAGGACGTTAAGCCGGTTAGTTTTTATGCTTTTTTTCTGTCTTTTCTCGCACCTTGAGCGACAATTCAACGATGTCATCTCTTACGCCAAAGGAGTAGGCAAATATTTACATATGTTTCGAGGCTATTTCCTTATGATGAGTGCCAGAATTCCTGGCCTATTTTTATAGGCTAATATTGATTTTTTTAGATCGTCAAAAAGAAAATCTCACCGGAAGAAGTCAAAGCTCAACGTCTTACGAAGATTAAAGAAATTCTAAAGCAACGTAATGGCCCAGAAGAAATAGCCGAATATCGTGCTCGTTATTTGGAGCGACTAGCATTAGGCGTCGTTCAACCTCCACTCTGATCTCTCTCAAAATAAAAGATATCGTTTTATTTTTTTATTTATTTTAATTTTTTCTAGGGCATTTCTTTCTAGTATTCGTCAATCGATCGATTTCTTCTGCTGCCACATAGAGACAATTCAGTCCCTCCGACCATTTGTGATTCATCTTGCCATATATGCGGCGGTCTCTCTTCTTCTTTTTCTCTACTCACACACACAGAAAGAGCTCTCGTTGTTTTGTTTGCAACTCGGCCGACACCACTTTCTCTGTGTGCAAACTCGTCTCTTCACCTACATACATTGTCTGCGAGAAAACGAAGTGAAACACGTGCGTGTCTCTTCTTCTTTTCTCTTCTTTTTTATTCCCTTGGGGGTAAAATGAACACCAGATGGTGGTACAGGAAATACAGCTGGTCGGTGGCCCCTTGCGCAATCCATTTAGCATTTCTTTGAGTATTTGGAGGATGCTTTAAACCAGCCCATAATCCCTCCTTTTGATAGCTGAAATACCACTTGAATTTCGAAATTGCTGGGAACTGTAGTGAGCTAATCATCACAGCTTGTTTATGCGAGTGGCGCGGTCGTTATTTTTTCAACAAGACCGATTAGCATTTTGTTTGTTCCTCAAAAAAAATGCAGAATAGGTATCAACATGCTGTTTTTCTGGGAAAATATAAGAGCCAAATGATTTCTTGGGGAAATTTGTCTTATAATCTGCCAAAATTGCCTGTTTTTTGTCCATTTCCCATGATTTAGCTGGAAAATAATCCTCTTGATAACTAGAAAACGACTAGGAGGCCACCCAGAAAAGAGAAATTCAACTGCCGATATTTTACGGGTGCAGGGGCACCTGGATCTTGGGGGAAGATAATTTTTTCAAGAGAATTTCCGCCGAAAGTTTTTGTCAATTTGACTGGTTCCTCAATATTTACTGGATTTTGGTTCTTGAGCCCATAAAATCTTGGCAACCGGCTGATTTTCCTTGTGATGCCCAGATTTTACGGGTATAAATGTCCAAAAACCAGCGGAGGCCCTTCAAAAAGGAACCCGATAGAAGGCGTTTTACTGCCATTTCTCCCAACTTTTTCTCCTATTCTAATTATTTCACCACCTTCGTGTTAATTTCCCCCCTGTAAGTGGACATTCCCGTTGTCCCTCTTTTTCTGCCGTTTTTTCTGCAACCTATTGTTACCCAAAACGTGTCAACAAACACAATTTGTAAGTGGAAACTCGCCCCTCATCCTATTCAAGTGTCCATTCACCTAAAAACTTACCGTAATCCTTTGGAAAAGGATAAATGAGTCGTAACTGATGGGAACTGTTTGATATTCAGAATGTATAATGGGGTGAAGTGGAAGAGAGGGCGCGGCGGGTTTATTACGTGTGACCGGTGCCATTCGGCGGTATTTTTGGTGTCCGTGCATTTTTAAATTTTTTAAATTCCGCTATAAGAAAAGAAACTAGTTTTAACTTCTTGACTAAACATTGTTTCGTCATGAATCATTTGCCGGGGGCTGATATGAATACTCTGGGCGCATTTCTTCGTACTATTTTTACGACCAGCCCCTCTAATTGTGGGGAAAACTCGGGAAAAAGAACCCTAGAGTCCGAAAACTTACCGAAACCTTGTGGTAAACCCAGGAATTGAATCCCAGAACCTCTGGATCGCAAAGTCGACATGCTAACCATTCCTCCAAGCTCCCATCTTGCTTCTGGCACCCAAATTCCTGCCACAGTGGCCTGCCATGTCTTCTCATTCCATTTAATCGGGTTCAACAGAACTCTTATCTCCTCTTGTGCCGATCCCAGCTCTTCATTCTTCCAGCTGCGAGTCACTGATAATGGTTTGCGTTGTGTGTGTGCCGCATGCCAAAGACAGTCAAACCCCTCCCTTTTCCTCGCGTGGTTCCGGTCAATCGATTTCGATCATATTCATATTTATCGGGCGGGAATTCTGATTCAAAGACGGCCAGCCCGGACATGGGAAACCATCCCCAACGCCCATCCTTTTTTCGCGGAAGAAAAACTATACGAATCCTTGTTTTTTCTTTCTATGTTCCCTTCCTTTTTAATAGAAATAGTTTTCAGGCAATTATAGCGGCTAATAATGACGTATTATGAAAAAGGAGAACACGTCTTGAAGGAGAAACATTCGCAGCATGGATATGTAAGTCTAATTTTATACTAAAAATACTGGAAATTGACCAAAAACTCCATAGAAGTGGGTAAAATATCGCACTTCCTGCCGTATTATTCAAATTTTGCTCCTTTCCGCTGTTTTCCAGGCATTTTTGCGGTAAAATTCAGAATTTCCCCCAAGCCACAGTTAGACAACCATCACAGCGCTGTGATCTCCCAAAGTTGCCAATTTTGATCTCTTTCTTACGTTTTAGCCCAATTTGCCATCCCTTTCTCCCATCTGAAATCCTTTCCTAGACACATAACAACACCTTTTCTTGTTATCAAAAGTGCTACAGGATTTGTAGGCGTTAATCTAACAAAAAGGGAGAGAATTGCCACTTTTTAAAGAAAATTGGTAGCAAAAGTGGAGGATTATGACGGGGATGACGTTTTGTAACATTTCAGTGGTTTTCTGGTGGAGGAAACTGACACCAAATAGTTAGTTTGCAAGTTAAAAGTGGCTGGTTCAAATTCCCGGGTTGATCAGAAAACATTTATGTGATTTTCCTGAGTTAAACGATGTAAAAATCACATTAACTTCCACCTGACGCCTCTAACCTGTGTTCTCTATCCCCATTGTTAAACATCGCCAAGAAAAAAACAGCGATCGGGGTTAGAAACGGAGCACATGTCATGCGAACATGATGCCCGGAAGGGGTCCCGGGACAAGTGTGCCATGCCATGCGACCCACGAGCTCTTTCTCTGGCCTCTCCTCCCTAAATTTTTCTTGACGAGAATCTAACGAGAAAAGGAAGCTTCTAACAAGCTCTTCGATCCCTTTTTGGCCAATTGTTTTGGCCACCACGGCCTGATTCTATTCTGACGAAAAAAAGACTCTCTAACACGTGGGAAGACATCAGAAATTGTGTATGAATCGACTCTACGATTTTTGTTTTAAGAGTCGTGAAACGTTGGATGAGCAGAGATGGCAAAGAGGACAAGAACCGAGGTGAGTTGACACTTTTCTTCCTTTTTTTCCTTGGGAAAATGGCTCAGATTTGATCACAATGCTGTCAATTTATAAAAAAGGCAATTTTTTTCTGCATTCCTTTCGAATTCGGGATCTTGCGTCCTTTTCCTGCCATATTATGCTCATAGATCAGAATTTCTAATAGAATAATTACAGAAATCAGCCCTACAGTCGTGTTATTGATGACTACCGCCGAACGGACTATGCTTACAGGCCGGACGACGGTTTTGTGTGAGTCATCTTGTCGTTTCTCCTTCCTTTTATACCATCGAGCGGGGTCTTCTTCTGCCAAAATAGAATTTGTACTGTAAAAGCAACTAAAAATGAGGTTCTACAAGCAAAAATTAAGGGGTTTCTCCATTTTTCCATCCTAGGAAGCCCCTGAGGTCCAATCAGCATGTTTTTCCAGGATTATTTTTCCCAATTTGCAAAAATACTGTTTATTTTCCCATTCTCTCTCCTCTTCAATGCAATCTTTCCACGGCTACACATCCCCCTTGCAGAGGAGAGGGGGACATAACTGTATACTATCACTATACACGCAGGTGTGTACTCTCCCCGCAACCAACGGATTAATCTGCTCCCTTTCGCGTCGCTCTCTTCTCCGCCTGTGAATCCTCCCAACACTCACTGGCGGCTACTGATTCTTACTTTTTTTTACCATGAGAAGACTCGAAATCCTGGTAAAAATCCTTTGCCCAAAGGGGGGATTCGAATCTACGACCATTGAATGGCAAATCCACTCGGCTATTGACGCATCGAGGTCTCTGTCTGCCAGGCTTCTACATGACCAGCAAATCGTCGCGGTCTAGTGTTCATCCTTCCCAAAATAGATGTTATTTTCCCGAAACGAAACAAAAGGCAGCCGTGTTCCGCTTTTCGTTTCCATCTATACGTTTCTCGCATCTTTTCCCTAACAAGCATCATATTCGTTGGTTGTTTTGTTTTCTTTCCATGATGACAAATTCATTTCGAACATCAACACGTCCTTTTTCTGTGTCTGTAGCTTGTTTATAATTGAATATCGTATTCGCTTATGGGAGATAGAATATTGAGAAAGGGCTCTATGCAGAGATTTTATGATTTTATGGGTCTGGGAAAGGTGATCGTGGGATTGATTCAAACTGCCAGCTGTGTGCAGGAAGGAAATGGAAAAATGGGGAGCCAACCAAATTTCTGAGGGAATTCTTAATTTTTGTAAGCAGCTGGTAGATGGCAAACCGCCTGCCAGCAAAGTAATCATAATCGAGTGGTTAGCTCGTCGAATTTGCCATACAAAGATTACGGAATTCGAACACCCGGGCTGACCATAGGATTTCTGTAAATATTCTGGGCGTATTTTCTTGGTAAAAGTCAACGGCTTTTCAGTCAATTTCTGCTTTTTCTAATGTTCTCCTTTGTCCATCCTTTTTTATATTTCTCGTACATTGCCAGCCATTTCATTATCCCTTTTCGTTTCCTCTCGCTATCCGCTCGGAAATTAACCGTTGAGGTCATTTTTCCCATTTTAGCTGTTCTCTTTTTATCGGCTTCCATTAGACATAAAGGTCGGTGGGGGGATAGAACAAGGGAGGCATTCGGTATTCTCTCTCCCCATGCAGATGACATCTACGACCAGTTTTGTCTCTCCTCGCGTCTCTCTCGCATATATTCCAAACCGCTAGAGATCTCCTCTGTCTCTTGTAGTTTCCTGTCATTTCTCTTTCCTCCCGTTGCCGTCTCTGTTTCGTTGTCATGGCAAATGAGGGCAAATTTATGACGAGCGGAGGTCAATTTCTTGCTATTGCCGCAACTATAGCCCGATTAAAAAAACAGCTGTACAGCTGAATTTTTTTTCAGGGAAAGCCACTTTAATCAGGATTTTCTAGCTAGCGAGTGCTGGAAATTGGCATTTTCCCTCGTTTTTTTACTATTTTTCTATGTTTTCTGTAAATTTAGAGCAATTTTGACGCGTCCCATTCAAATTTTTCCCGCATTTTTGAGAATTCTTACGGTTCACAAGTTCCTCTGTCTTCCCCTGTTGGCATTCAGGTGCGATTTGAAGGGGAGAACAGCCCCGGCAAGCAAGACAAACACCATGAGAGCACCTGTCCGAGCACTGGGAGCGAGACCGTCCTCCCCCCGTCGATCTCATCCAATTCGCACGCTCTTTTTCTTCTCAAGAGACCATCCTACGCCCCCCGTAGCTGTATAGAATCGCCATCTTTTTTTAGTTTTCGAACACACGCGAGGAAATCGGCTTCCCTCGTCTTTTTGAGCGAGAGACAATTTGTTTGCGGACAGGCCCATAACTGACATCTTGAGAAGGCGCAAAGAGAGTAATTCTAGACGAGGATCGGACGACGATACTTGACATTTTTGATGAGGATGGTACCCGGGACGGATCAGCATGTCATCATAACAAAAATTTTAAAACAAAATGATAAAATGAGATAAAGAGGGCATCAGCCTTGATTAGAATGTCCATTTTTATGGATAATTTGCATTTTTCTCATTCTTTTCCGTTATATTTTCTTGTTTTCTTGAATTTTCATCTTCTCCGCTGTTTTGATGAGCCTTCGTGATCATTTATTTCAAGGCCAGGTGTGAAAAATTGCGCTTACCAGCTGATTCCTTTTACAATTCTTCAATTTTTGGTTTAATTTCCTTCAAAATCCTAAATATTTCGGTTTTCTCTGCCGTAAAAGTCGCCAAAAGCCAATCTTAGCCGCCAGTCGAAAACTAGACATAAATCCATTGAGACAGATTGAATTGACCTAATTTCTCCTTTTCGGGTCTCCCTCTTGCCATTGGATTTTCTCCAAAATCTTCTTTTTTTAATCCAATTTTCCTAATTACAGTAGTTTTCCTTGATGACCCGCCGTCGACAGCGATCATTTGATGAGGATGATCTTCGCTGTTACTTGGACGGGTCATACGCCTCGTTGTCGACGATAGAACCCCCTGATCCGGTTGAAATTACCGAATATTATCCAGAACCCTTGACAATTATTACGACAGATCCTGTGGCTACTGTATTTCCGCCTGATTTACCCTCAACCTCACTCAGTACTGTATTCTTGTAAGTTTTTAGGGCGGAATTTAGACCATTTTCGGGATAGACATTTAAAGCAGTGAAAGTTCACAATAAATGAAGGGAATTTTAGGGCCAAAAATTTAAAAATTACAATAATTCGTATTTTTCAGAGTTCGTCGTCCTGGATCCCTCCACAATATTCGAGAGCCTGTCTACTCCGCCAAGGTTGGTTAATTTTTACTTATTTAGTCCTTTAAGAACTCAAAAAACTAGAAATTTTAAGAATGGTTCACGTTCGGAGTTCAATTCCCCAGCCACTCAGACGGCGGTCAGCCGTCCCGGTTCCCCAGGACCCGTCGCCGGTGCTGGCGACATCATCAATACGGAACATGGCTTCACCATCCAATTGGATGTTAAACATTTCCGAGCCAATGAAATTAAGGTGGGTCCTGACTGGAAAACAGAATAAAAAAGAAATTCTAGGTGGTCTTGAATGACGATCTGTTGTGTGTAACCGGCGAGAGGATTGAAGAATGTGGCGATGGACAGACGTTGAGACGATCTTTTAGCAGGAAATACAGGTGAATAGCAGGAGTTTTAAAGGACTGGATGGGTAATTTCTGGAATTGTTGTTCATAGAACTTCGAAATTATCCGATTTTTATGATTTTTCGCTAAAAATGACCCAGAATCCTTTGACGAACCTGAAAATCCTTCAAAAAGCGAAAATATTCCGCTTTTTCCCGCCACCTTCAATTTTTTTTTTAAATTTTAATTAGAGATTACTGTAAAAAATAGTACCGGGACCCCTTTCTGTAATTTTTAACCAAAAAATCGTATACAAATGAGTGGTCCCCACCATTTTAGCGGGATTTCCCCGGTTTTGAAAAAATTTCGAACACGCATTATTGAAATCTCGACAGATTGCCCATTCTTTTATCGTTCCGATTTTCTCAAGCGGCCGAGATGTTACGGGTGCTAAATTGGTCCAAAGAGGCGGAAAACCTCGTTTTCAGTAATTTTTCTAATATTTTCCATTCCAGTATCCCTTCGGACATAAAATTAGATTCAATTCGAAGCCATCTGACGGATAACGGAGTCCTCGTCATTACTGTAAGTCATTTTACCTTTTCCATTTAAAGAATTTGCCAGGGATCACGCCGTGGTTGGAAAGAGACGAACATTTCCTACCACGATGTTCCCCGTCCCACGAGTTCCATCATCAGCACCGTTTAGCGACTACTCAACGAAAATTTCTATATATTCACTTGCCATCAAAAAATTCCATGTACAAGATTTCTTTCCCCTTCCTGTTTTCTTTAAATTTTTCCGGTGATTTTAAAGAGAAAATTTGGTTTAAATAAAGCTATGCTTTCTTACACTCTGGCGCAATGTTCAATGGCAGAAGGAAGTCAACCCGCACACCGGGTGCCCTTCTTAACTGGCCGCGTGGCGCAATGGATAACGCGTCTGCCTACGGAGCAGAAGATTGTAGGTTCGAATCCTGCCGTGGTCGAAACTTTTTAAGTTTTTTTTATCATTTTTTTTAAAAAATTTCTTTATTAAAATTGCCATTTAAAAGACCCAATTACAATTAATGAGATCCGTTACATCTTCCGTAAAAGGTTCAAAATATAAAATCATAATTTTCCGTCGAATATCCAGCTCAATTCGACATTTTTTCCCATCATTTCGGGTAAATTCCAAGATTTTCGGGGCTGCGTCTTTTTCCAATTTTCTGCCCGCTCGTTCTTCCAAAATTTTCCAACTTTTTACGGTAAACGGCACCGGTCGCAGGTAAATGTATTCCTTTATGGGAACACTGCCATTAAACCAACGCTAAAATCGAAAAATTAGGGGAAAATGGCGGGAAAATCACCTCCAATCGGCTTGTAATAAAATTTGAGCTGAGTTTACATCGATTGGCATCAGAAACAATCAAAGCATCCCCGTTGAATTTTGTTAGGCGCGTTGGATCGTCCATCGTCGTTTCGAGAATCAAAGCAGAGCAGGACATTATCTGAAAATTCCAATTGTATCAGAAAATAGGGCGTCTTTTTGCATCAACTTGGTATCAAAAAATAGAGCAGAAAATTCTCTACAAAATGGTGTACTTCGCATAATTTTTGAATGTAAAATAAAGAAGTGGCGCATTTTTTTAAATATTCAAACATATTTTTATTCAACTGTTGGACAAATGGTCATATTTCGAACGGAAATTGGATTTTTCGCACTGGATTTAGGCAGAAACGCTAAAATTCGAGTTTTTCTTTAAGTCTGGAGCGTCTTATTTTCCCAAAAACAAAGGAAAAAGACTAAAAATTGTTGAATACTGGAATGTTGAAAAAAAACAAAAAAGATTAGCAGCGAGTAGTTTCGATCTACCGACCTCTGGGTTATGGGCCCAGCACGCTTCCACTGCGCCACGCTGCTGACGAATGCGGATTTCTGTGGCAGGGTCAGATAGCGGCGGCGACTATTAGGAGCGCTTTTGCATCATGAATGCATGTTTTTGGGGCAAATTTGCTGGGGAAATGGCAATGACCGTGTTGTTTTAACCAAAAATATACTGTAACATCACTTATACGTCGAAATATACGTCTTTGCCTGATTTTCAGTATTTTCTGCTAATTAGGATGCGGAAAATTCAATTGTAGAGGCTATTTTTCTATATGATCGTGGAATAAGCGGGCTATTACAAATTTGAGATCAAAAATGATTTAAAATTGGGAAAAGCCCGGGTAAAAGGGCCTCACCTTGTCAGTTAACCTCAGTTGTGAATGAAAGAATCCGTTAGATCCGAGTTGCACTGATGAAAAGTGTATTTTTTCCAGCAGATAAACCATAGCCGGATGGCCGATTTCCGGCGTGTTGCACTTCAAATACGGCACATAGAGCTCCTCTTCCCCGTCGAATATTTCTTTTACCATTTCATAGATGTCAATATCCGGATTCTGTATATATTTTTCGTACTTTCTAGTGTAAAAATACCTCAAAAATACTGGAAGTCATATAAATCGACAACATTTGAAGATTTTGTCGTTGTAGTCGTTTTTTTATTGTCGAAAATGAGTAGAAATATTTGTCAGCCGGGTAAGGTCGCCCGCTGTCGAGGAGATTTTCCCGGATTTCGGAAACTTCTTCCCGGTACGTCGATGGTTTCAGTGGCTGGTAAGGCTGACCCCAAATTCTTTTCTGTTTTACTTCTATCTGAAAATTCAGGGAAAATTACGAAAATTCCATGTATTTATACCAGAAATATTGAAAAAATTCGTATGGTCCACAGAGAATTCGAACTAACAATTTTTGGATCAAAATTCGCTGACCAATGGACCGAAGATTTTGAGATTGACCCCTTTTTTTTCTCTTTAAAATCGCCCACCTTCTTTTTAATCGTCGTAATCGCCGTAGTTTCATTCAATTCCACGTGTACACTGTACATATTCCCATAACAAAATGACATATCTTGCTGTAAAAAACATTTTCCCCCTAAAAACTCCAAAAAACTCACAATATCCGTGCATATTAGAACTTCTCCTTTGTTTTCCGGCTCTTTGAAGGGGATCTCCCGAACCATTTGGATGAAAGTAAGAGAGAATGAACTGGCCGGGAGAATAAACACAACTCTTGAGTGGATCAATCACAGTCAGAGAATCAGAGCTCCGCCGATCTTTGTAAACCGAGGAGGAGGAGGTTTCGGGAATCCGACGGGTACACACAATTGACGGTCTTTTTCTGCAGAAATGGGTAGAAATGCGGAAGCTGGACGATTGTTGACCTCTTTGTCACGAGGAGATTGGCAAAAATCGCAAAGAATCAAGTGAAGAAGTTTGTGTGTTGGCAAAAGTCCTTTGATCAACCCGGAAGATTCAAATCGACGTCTTTTAGATCACAAATCGGCCGTGTTCAGCTTTTTCTGCTGTAAATAAACTGAATGAAGTCCGTATTTTCATAATATCCCCATTTTAGTGATCCTGTGCCCGTTTTAAATTTTCCAGCTCAATTTTAACCAAATTTCACCTGTTTAATACCCGAAAAGCGAAGAAATCCTGTAAAATTCCCAAATCCCACAAATTTGTGTCATTGTCTAATCTCGAATGGATCTGGAGAAGGTTCGCTTCGATCCAACGGAAAGTGTCACATTTTTGCCAGACCCGAGGAAACAGGCTGCGGTGCTGACCATCCACAATTTGGGCAGTAAGACGCTCATTTTCAAGATGAAAAGTACCCGCCCCGGATTGTACAAAATGCGTCCGACATTTGGTCGAGTTCCAGCAGGCTCATCGACTCCCATCCAGCTGATATTTGTCGGTCTTCAGCCGACTCAACCCGTGCCCCTGAATGACCATTTCACCTGCATGTACACGACGGTCGAAGCAGCTGATGTGGACTCGGAAAAGTGCTGGAAAGATGAAAAATGGCTGAGAGGCAAGCGGGACGACATCAAAAAATGGCGGATAAATATCCTGTACATGGGGCACAATGACCCGGAGACGACGGCAGCACAGGAAAACATCCAACGGGAAGAATTCAAAAAGCCCATGGTACTCAGCTTCCCCGACATTGAACCGACGGATTCGCCCAGTACCAAAGCCCGTAAAAAGCCCGGCAAACCCGTGGTTGAATTGTCTGCCGTCCGCCCGTCGTGGCAGTCGAAAGAGTCCGCCACCTCGCCGTCGACTGGTACTCGCAGTACCACGAGCAGCAGTGCAAGTGGACCAGTGGCCAAACAAACGACTACATACAAGAAGTAAAAGACAAGAGGAAAATTTATATAAATTCGAGATTACTGTAATGTATTGAACGAAATAAACAGATTTCGCCAGTTTTCTCTTATTTTTTGATTTCTTGGCCATTTTCTCTAGCAAACTTCTTTTCACTCTTTTTTTCTGCCGTTTATACGTTTAAAAAAGTGTTTTATTTGAATGCACCACAATTTTTTTATGGTAGATAACATAGAACATCATCTGTTTGTACCAAAAAATGAAGCTGAGGGTTCCCACCAGCAGACAAATAGACAGAAACGGGGTATTTCTACATTCGAACAGCTGCCAATTTTATTGCCTCTGTGTTTGGAAATTACCCTCTGATATCTATAATTTATCCCCTGTACAATCTAGCCCTTTGAATTGGTTTGGGACATTCAGCTCTAGCCCTTTGATTTGGTTTCGGGCATTCACCTACCCAATGGAAGCGGCTTTCTGGACTGTTGAGTACCAAAATATTCCGGATGTCCAGTTCTTCTTCGAAATATTCGGCTTTTTCCTTTATTTCTACATTTTGCTGGTAATTTTAACTTCGAAAAAGACCGTATTCCGTAGCCCGTTCTATGTAATTTTTCTTGTTGGAGGAATTTCCGACCTGATTATGGCAGTCGCATTGTCTTTCGATCGTATAAGAAGAAAAATTGGGCTATGTCGGTTCTTCTTTCTTGTAAACATCGTGATTTCCAGGTTATAATTGGGATATTTTAATGAATTTGGCAGCTATGATAACTTGCAGCAATATGATGATCCATATTTTCGTTAATATTTTGATAACGGTACATCAGATGACAATTGTGGCGGTTCCTTTGAGACATAATCAGGTACAGGGCAGTCTAGGCTCCAGAGGTTACTCGCATTTTCAGCTGTGGAATAAGAAGAATTACACCATTTGCCTCTTCCTGATAATTTTCGTCTCAATTGCCCTCAATATCCGCGGTTATTTTCCCGAAAGAATTTATAAAATAACCAATGGCTTTTGTTCTAATAATACGACATTTGGACAGGTAGATTTCTCCCCATTCCCTCATCAAATCTCCTAGGAACTTCGATTCTTCGGAGCATTTTCCGTGATAATTTTTGAAATAAATTGCCTGATTTTAAGTCCAGTTACTGTAAATCGAATGTTAAAAATAAGACGGAAACAGAATAAGGAACAACGGAGAACACAAGAAGCGGTAAGAATCCTGGGAAAATGTGGAGATTTTCCAGGGATTGGCCTGCTTCGCCTTGATAAATGGCTTCTGCTGGCTACTTGAATTTATTTTCGAATTTTGCTATATCTTAAAAATTAGTATGAAGGACTACTGGATACTAAAAATTATAGAAGAGGAGGTATTTTGATTTTTACGAGAGAAAATGGCTTCCAGTGGCATTTGAGTATCTACATTTTGACTGTTTTAAATGCTCCGGTGCTGTTGGTTTTGAGTGGAGCGTTGAGGAAAGAAATCAAAGAACAGTGGAAGAAGCCATTGAATACCACAACCTCTACCCGGCTGGTTTCCAGTGTACAGAGACGGGAACAAACACTGTAAATATTTTTTCCCAGAAATATTGAAAAGAAATGAAAGATCCTGTGGACAACCCGGGGAATTTAACCCAACAGTTGCGGATTCCAAGCTGGGATGTGCCTGTGTCACCGAGCCTGGTGGATCAGAAAATGGCTTGCATTCGCGTGATAAAAAACTTTATTGATCCAGAAGATAACATTTATATTAAACGATACACAGAACACCATTTTGCACGGCGGTAATATTGCCTTCTCCTGTTATCTCGACATACTTGTACTGGGCCATAAATTCTCCAACTGTGATCCCAAATTCGAGTGTAGATTCCTTCTCCCCAGTTCCCATGGACGAAACCTATAAATTAGATTGGAATCACCTCATTTCTACCTGAAAATGTGTATCGTTTAATGTAAATCCTATATAAATCTGATTATCTGAAGTAATTGCCTCCGATACGATGGCTACATCCGTAAACACGAGCTGTGTTGCCTGAAACTTTTAAAAAAGACCGCGTAACACAAACTTACATTGACAGAAAGCCGTAATTCCCCAAAACCTCCTTCCATATTTACGTAGCGTATACTAATAAAAACAGCATTTTGAGCATTATAGAAAATCAGCTGGATAGAAAATTTTAGGGCGTTCATCTCACTGAAAAATGTAATAGATTAATATTTCTCGGACAAACTCATCAACAAATCCGGTAGTACGATACCAAATGCCCTTCTCGATCAAATTTGAACTATTTGAACTATACACTGGAGAGATGGATTTGTGAAGATGTAGAAGGCTGAGAAATATCAGCACCAGTTGAGCAGTGCACATGGCAGACGTAATGCGAAAAACTTCAGTATCCTGGTAACCGCCTAGACACAATTTATTTTACTGGCAGATAGAATCCATTGACGGCTGTGAAAGCCCTGGAATCTGTCTGGATAGCCTAGTTGTATCAGATATAATGGAAAAAATTCTTCGTCAATCATGGGATTCGAACCTGCAACTTTTCAAATCAATATTGACTAATGGCAATCAAAGACCGACACTACAAGGATATTTATTAAATATTCTTATGTCAAAGTGCATAGGACTCCTTCTTGCACAGATATTATTGATCCATCGCTTTGGGTAGTGACATAAGAGTGCTGGGTTGCCACCAGGTCATAATCAATCTCATGAGTAAGTGTGTATTCCTCAACTGAGCTGCCCATTGTTGAAACCTAAAATTTTCCCATTCGATCATTATTTTTACCTGAATATGGGAATTGTTTATGGAAAATCCTATGTAAACTTTATTATCCGTTGCAATATAATTGGATATGTTCTTTTCATTAAAAGAAACCTCTCCTAAAGTCTCCTAAATTTAAAAATTACATTAGTTGACAATTGTCCTTACAAAAGTCTGTAAACGAAGTACTGCTGTTCCATCAAGGAGCTGATAATAGGAAAAACGCATGTAAACCGATCCTGCAACATTGAAAAAGAAGAGCACAAAAGTGACTGAGGCTTCGCTAAAAGATGTTTAATATTTCTCGAAAGTAAAAATGGGCTGACTTATTAGTAACGCCAGCCGTTCGATACCAGTGATCTTTTAAAATCGGTTCATACGCTTTTTCCTCTTGGGCATACACGAGAGTGAGGAATAGAAACACCAGATGGGGCAAGAAGAACATCAGAACTGAGCATTTTTTATGTTTCCTGTCTTGGCTACCGGTTATGCCATAAATTACCGCGAGAAGAGCTAACGGGATCCGTAGACGTCCATGTGAACCTCTGCAAACTTTGGATTTTTGGTGTCGAAAGGGTCAAAAACCCACAATGATCGAGCATACCGGAAATATTGATAAAAGTTCTTTTGGACAACCCGGAGAATGGAACCTGCGAACTTGGGATTATAAATCCCATGCACCGCTCGTCAATAATTTCCAGCAGTCCGCTCAACCAGCTGAAAATGACCTGGTTCCCAATAATTTTCCTCACATATTTTCCAAATAACAGCTTTCTTTCGAAATCCCCCATAATTTGACAATAAATATCAATGTGATGGCTGTAACAACGTCTTATCCGGGGTAAACGGCGTTGTTATCTCCATGGAAGCGGCTCTTTGGACTGTTCAATACCAAAATATCCTCGATATCCAATTCTTCTTCGAAATATTCGGTTTCCTCCTTTATTTCTACGTGTTGCTCGTCATTTCAACGTCAAAGAAGTCTGTCTTCCGTAGTCCTTTCTATGTAATTTTCATTGTTGGAGGAATCTCCGATTTGATCCTGGCATTTATTTTGATTTATCAACGAGTTCATCATAGAATTGGATTATGTTAGTCCCGTTTTTTTTTTCATTTCAAAGCCCAATTTTCAGGTTATGATTGGGATACTTTTGCGAATATGGCGAGTATGATAACTGGAAGTAATACTATGATCCATATTTACATCAATATTATGATTACGGTACATCAGATGACAATTGTGGCAGTTCCTTTGAAACATAAACAGGTACGTGGAAGCCTAGAGGTTACTGTAGCTCCGAAAATTGTGTGCTGGTCAAGGAAATATTGAGGAAACTTTTTTGGCCAACCGAAGGATCGAATCCACAATTTTTTAATTGCAATTCTGGCGTGTCGATCACCTTTTTTTCGGGCTACGAAGGCGATTTTTATGGGCGGGCCAGTTTCCTGGCGGTGTGAATAGCTCTTTTTTTCCATTTTTTAAGGTAAAACCCACCTAACAAGCAACTTTATTAAACAGCCTATTATTTTTATGGAATATAACACAAAATTCCCTTTTCTACCGATGTTATGCTATCCGATTCAAATTCCACAGATCCATATTGGGAGATAAAGTGATCGTAGGTGTGTTCTTTCGTCAGTACAAATTGATCACTTGCGCTGCCCATTGTAGCAGTCTATAAATTTCTTTAAAGAAACTTGAACATTACCTGGAAATGGGTGTCATTTATAAAAAATCCAATGTAGATTTTATTGTCCGTTTTAATGGGGTCGATGACATTTATGCTCCTTTCACAGAACGCTCCGCTAGGAGATCGCTCGAATTGGCAATCCGTCTAAAACTAATATTTTTACGGTAGAATCCATGGGTTTGGGGGACACCCTTGCAATTTAAAGGTCGGGAGTTCAAATTTCCAAATTTCTGACCCACCTCCCTTGTCCAAAGTTGCAATATTGTTGTCCCATTTAAATATTGTCCATACAATATCCGTGAAATATCCTGATTTTCATCATCTTCATCGTTAAAAAAGATTTTGATTTTTACGTCCGCTGTTTCCTCACTAAAAAATTGTTCTCAATCCTGGGAGAAGAACACCAACTTCTCAATAACAGCTGTAGTTCTGTACCATGTATTTTTCTCAATCCTATGGTAGGTAAATTTATTTATATAGCAATCACTGAGTTGTGCAAAGATTTGGAATAAGAAGACTAGGGGGAGGCGAGTGTCCATAGAGCAACTGACCCAGACAAGGGAAATCCCAGTATCCTGGCTACCATTCGCCATAATTTTCGACAGCTGTAATTGTGTTCGTTGACGAGTATGAGAGCGGAGTTCAGGTTTAGACATTTTTCTAGACTTTGAAGAAAGAAGGCACTGGCGATCCAATTATCTAGGAAAATAAGTGATAATACCAGAAATATTAGCGAAAATTCTTTGATCACCCCGGGGTTTTAACGGTCTGTGGATTGCAAGCCCACGGGGTCATGGGAGCACAAGATTTTACCAGCAACGCACCGGCATTTTCCCCGAATATCAACAATTCCAACAACCAAATCAAATTATTTATGGTACCGCTGGCAAAATATTCCTTATTGTATAGAATAAACACCAGTTGCATTTACCACAACCGACCGTGGTAAAATTTTCAAATGGATATTCCTTTTACAGTTTTTTTGTTATAGTAGTCTTATTTTTACTTGAAAATGTGTATCGTTCATGAAAAGTCCTAGGTAAACTTTATTGTCCGTTTTTATCACATTTGGCACTTCCATTCGACTGTCACACCAAGCGCCACTAGGGGACCGCTCATGACGATCTTCCTAAAGTTTTGTTCAAAACTTGTAAATCCTAAAATTTACCCCCAATGTCTGAAGATGAAGTGTCGCTATTCCATTGGCAAATTGACCGTAGACCATGCGCCCAAATCCATATCCAGTATCTTTTTCATAAAAGAACAATCGGATGTTAATGTCAGCAGTTATTTCACTATAATTCTTTGTAATTTCTCCTAAACAGGCCGTAACTTTTCAATGAAACCAGTGGTACGGTACCATGTGTCTTTGAGAAAGACATTTGATGTCTCTTGGCTTATCTGAGCTTCAGGAATACGGACACAAGCGAGGGTTAGAAAAACTAGACGGGAAAGAGGTTCCATAAACAAAATCTACTGGAATTCCAGTATCCTGGCTACTTTCCGCCATATATTTTCCTTGACAGCCGTTATTGCGCCCAGTGACGACTATGAGAGCCGGGCCCGCCTTCCTCATCATTTACACACAAAAATTTTCAGCTCTGGAATAAGAAAAACTATACGCTCTGCTTCTTCCTAATCATTTTCTTCTCAATTGCCCTCAATATTCACGCTTATTTCGCTAATCGAACTTACACAATAACCAATGGTTTTTGCTCTACTACAGCAAAATTTGGAAAGGTTTGTTGCTCCCAAATTTTCCATTAAAAGGGTCTCCAGGAGCTTCGATTCCTCGCAGCATTTTCCGTGATAATTTTCGAAGTAAACTGCCTCGTCTTGAGTCCTTTTACCGTACATCGGATGTTAAAATTAAGAAGGAAGCAAAATAAGGAGCAGAGGAGAGCGCAGGAAGCGGTAAGAATTCTGATAAAATGCGGGATTTTTCTAGGGATTGGCCTGTTTCGCTCTGATAAATGCCTTTTGTTGGTTAATTGAGTTTATTTGGGAATTCTGCTTTCTATTTCAAATTAAAATGAAGGATTACTGGGTGTTGAAGATTGTAGAAGGGCAGGTAAGCTCAAAACATTCCAGAAGTTGCTTTACAGTGGAATTTGTGTTTCTACATTTTGACCGTTTTAAATGCTCCGGTGCTGTTGGTTTTGAGTGGAGCGCTGAGGAAAGAAATCAAGGAACAGTGGAAGAAGCCATCAGATATCATAAATTCTACACGGCTGATGGTTTCCACGGTACAGAGACGTGAACAGACATTATGAGATGAATAAATTAATTCTTACAGAAATTGGAGAGGCGCTGTACAATCCAAAAGCCGCGGGTTTCATTCCTCAGGGTGACCAGAGAATTTTTGCCAAGTGTTCTGTGACAGCTGCCCATTTTAACCGCAAATTTCCCGAATTTTCCGGATCACGAACGGCTATGGCTATGAAAAAAGTTCAAATCGAAACCATCGAGTTACCGGTTCAGGCGAGATTTCTGCCTAATAATTATACTTTCGCTTTTCCCGCCGTTCCCAGTGTATTACTCCACGGGGGTAACAAATTATTTCTCCAGACGCGGAACACAGTCCGCGGTCTCATCTCCGTCGCCTGCTGTAACTTACACCTATCTTGAAATACTCACGCAGCCATGCATTCTATCATTTTTGCTATCAACCGCTCGTCCCACCTTTTTCTTTTGTCTTTCAGTCCATTAGAGACTTTTTTACGGGGGTCGACAGTGTGTGTAATTTTCGTCATTGTTTCTACAAATGGGATTGCAGTGAGCCTTTTCGATGTTTTTCTGATCTTTGCTTTTATCTCATTTGGACTGGGTTCACATTTCCTGGAGAGAAAAAAAATTCTTTAAAGGATACGGACGCAATTAGGATTCTCGAACGGAATTTTGGGCAGTACGGCGTATTTCTCGAGCACTTTTAGCCTGATAACTTCATTTTTGGTACAAATATCCTCTGGGCATTCTGAAGAATCGAATCCGCGACTTTTGGATTGCTTGTTAGGACTCAAAGCACTCGTCCATGAGCGAGCCCACCACGAGAGAGCGGTATTTCCTTAACGATTACTGTATTTTTTTGCAGTAGTTCAGTGCAAATGGACCATGTGATCATGATGAAGATGTTAGACGCTGCCTGAAAATGCCCTCTTTTCCCTTTTACCGGTTTTGTCCATCTGTTTCCCTTGACCTTAATGGCCGTTAATGTTTAACTTTTTGCTATGGTGTCTTGACGAGTTTCAAGGAAAATTGCCCAGCAAAAAGGATCTGCTAAAAGTAGAACTATAGACTGGGGCTTTGAAACGATGTGCGTGAACTGTGGCCCTGTAACAAACAAGATCCATTATTTCCGCCCTTTAAACCTCCAAGAAAGGGTATGAATAAGCTTATTTACATGACAGAGGGAATCGAATGTCAAAAAGAGCGGAGAAAAAGGAAATTTGAATTTTATTGTAACCTGGGGTCATTAACCTTCTCACTCTTCTGAATCGTCCAACATGTCGCAAACAGCCTAAACTGCATAGGATATTAGTTTGTTTACGTGATTTCAACACCTTGGATTTGCCCACAGGCCTCGGGACGAAAATTTCGTGTTTATGAAAAATCCCACTGGCCCACTTTTGCACCAGTGCCTGGCAAGTAAAAAAAAGCAAAATCATACAGGAATTGTAGAAATATTGGCAAAAATATTCTGATCTACCCGGAGAGCCGAACCCTCGACCTTTTGGATTGCAGATCGGCCGTGGTATCGCCTGAATTGCCAGCTAAGCTGACATGGTCAGATACCAACTCGGGTACAATTTCGGGACGCCAGATTTGCAGACATTTGTCCCTTTAAATTGGTGTCGAACAGTCGTTGGTTGCCTGCCTGTCGTTGTTGTTGTTGACACCGTTTTTCGTGAAATTGCAAAGAATCAAGGTTTCCTGACACGATTACCCGCTAAATATGGACAACAGTTGCCAGAATAAGACAGCTAACACGCCACAGCCAAAGAACATTTCGTCATTATTACTGCTGTAAAATTTTTGTATCAAGTTCCGCCATTGTTGTTATTTTCTCGCCGACATTAGCGGTTGATTGTGTCGGTCACAGTGCCATTTTTGAGTTGGCTATTGTTGCCAGCTGTTGTGTTTGAGACAGTCCTCGTCCTCCTTCTTCCCACATCAACACACCGCAGCAGCAGTCCCCCCTCTTAAACGGGTTTCTTTTTGGGCATTCATTGACGACGCTCGAAATGGGAAGCAGCCGACGACGCGAGGACGGCCCCCGCGATCATGGGGTCACCTCCTTTTCATCTCTCATCCCCTCTTCGATTTCTTTGAAAATACATCGAAAAATCCTGTGTATTTCTCAAAATTTCATGTAAGATTTCTATCTGACCGCTTCTTTTGACGTAACGGTCCTTGGGAGGGCTCTAACTGGTTTCTCTTCTGCCTTTTTTCTGGCAATTTCTCGTCTAGGAATGATAAGAAATTACTGTATAAAAGGGGAGATCTGGGCTCTGAGTTTTACCATTCACTGTCTAATTGTGGTGGTGTAAT
The DNA here is from genome assembly GCA_964036215.1 of Oscheius sp. DF5033. Classification (NCBI taxonomy): domain Eukaryota; kingdom Metazoa; phylum Nematoda; class Chromadorea; order Rhabditida; family Rhabditidae; genus Oscheius; species Oscheius sp. DF5033. The sequence goes on along the minus strand of CAXIWN010000013.1, from coordinate 1,131,507 downwards.
TTTGCTAGAAAGAAACAATTTCCTTCTTGAAAAGAGGATTGTAAGTCATTTTTTCTTTGGTTTTCGTCCCAGAACCCCTAGTAGAAGCCTGTCTAACTGTGACTCCTAGTGGTAAGCCACAGTTAGACGACTGTACAAGCACCAGGAAAACTGACCAGAGGCGGGATAAGTTCTTTCTTTTCATTTCACGCTTGGGTGATGGCCAACCTTGGTATATAACTGGTAGCCATCATCAGGTGGCAATCCTCCTGTCTGGCGGCTTGCTACTCTCACAAAACTCTAGCAGTTGCCATAAATATTGAGAAAAATCCTTTGTTCTACCCAGGAAATCAAACCAGAGACATTTATATCAAAAATCCGGTGCGCTTACCACAAATTTCTCTCCACTGTTCATTACAGTACCGCGGGTACTCGTTGTACGATCATTTTTACCATGAATATTCCCAAGAAACTGACAAAAAACCTTGCCAAGATTCTACGCGACTGTCCGCAATATTTTCCAATGTCCATTTCTCGTCTCCCACTTCCTTTCCCTCCTCTGTCCTTTTTCTTGTCCACCGATTCTCGAGCGTTGCCCCTCTTCCACCCCATAATAACCAGTTCCATTCCAGCTCCATCCAGTAACAAATATTTTTCCATCTTTGGAAGAGAGAGGGGACAAGGTGAGAAAAACAGAGGGAGGATCTTGTGACAATCGTCCTTTTAATCGTCACAAGACCAAAAAAAGCCGGGCGCGACTTTTAATGGGTAATCTCTCCATTTGTCAAGGTTACAAAACAAGCGTATGATTTTCTGGAAGGACAGATCCCGTCCTCGAGCGTTTACAAGCGCTAAAAAGATTCTAGCTTGAGATTATGAGGAGGAGAACAGCCCCCTTTCTCGAAGAAACTGCCCCCTCAAGTGGTTTAAAAAGAGAACAATTCGGGGGAGGGGGATATTTGCCATAAGACGGTAGTTTGCTTCGGACAGTTGTACTCATTTTCGGGCACTTTTTACGCATTTTCGATCCGATATTTATGCCCAGGGCGCTGAAATATTGACAGAAATCTTTTGATCAAGCGGCGGATTCGAACCCGCGACTTTTGGATTATAAAATCTGGAAATTTCCAACAGTCAGGGTATTCTACCCTCTGTAATTATTAAATTTGGACTATTGTCATGCCAAAAATCCTCAAAGTCACGCCACAATCAGTAAAGACAGATGACATCTGTGACGTAGCCGGTCTTGTCGCGAATCTCAGAACTTTGTCCAACCTTTTCAAAATTAACTGAAGGTCTTGTGACACTCGATAAAATGATAAGAAAATTACACCGCGTTCGTTTCCGGAGAAAAGTTACCAGTTAAAACTGTCTAACTGTGTCTGTTTAATAGTTCAATTGAACCTAATTCCAAGGGCAACCAGCCAATTTAAATGATCGAATTAGTCGAACTGTTCCTGGTTCAATGGTTGCAAATTTGATGAGAATTCATCGGGAATTCTTTGAAATTTTTAAAAATCGTCGATCCCCCGTTTTTCAATCCATTTAAATGGTTCTAGTCATAATACAGACTGGCTCCCAGTTGCATCATGGCGGGACCTTCAAAAACCGCCCTTTTACAGCCTACCAGTCGCCAATCCAGGCAATATGGTCAACCATTTACACAGAAGATTGATGTATTTCTGAATTCTTATAAAATCAAGGGACTATTTACACAGTTCTTGGTCAAATTCTCTAGCGTTTTTCGACGAACAAGCCTTACAATTTATAGGAAACGGCCTTGAGGCTCCCGTGACTCAGCGGAGGCCCCAATTTTCGGATAATCTTCCCTCCTCCCTCCCTCAACTTTCACTCCTTTTGTAACTTCTCCAAAACAATTATGATCTCCTCCATTTTCTACCTCAGCCGACCTCCAACTGACCCTGAAACCACCCCCTCGGTTTCAAGTACCGCCATTTTCAGTTTCAACCCCGTCACGAGACGCCGTGTCGTCCTTTTGTGGACGGCGCGAGTTTTGTCAGATGTGTTGACCGGCCGGTCGGCCCTCTCGACCAATTGTCAAGGACACATCCACATGATATTCAGACGACGAGCATCCAATTTTATTTGTTTTTAAAAAGAGTGGCGACCCTCCTCTGATTAATGGCGTGTTCTCATTACAAAAAATCCTGTTTCTTCTCTCATTCTCCTTGAGATCCAGGGTCATGTCGCGACTTCTTCTCTTATCACAATTTCCGGGAAGTCCCATGTGACTTTTTTACTATTTCTTCTGGAAACCGCCACAGTTAGACAGGTCGACCAGTCCCAAAATACTGGAAAAAGCCAAAACAACGTGGACTTTTTGGTACTTGAGACAACTGGTTCATGCTGGAAAACTACCCATCTATCACAGCTCTTGTTCCTTTTAGGTGGAATCAAAACACTTTGACTTTTACAGGGACAGAGGCCTGATTTTATGGTTATGGTCATTTGACCCTTTACAACAGCTGGTAGCCCCAAATGACTCAGTTTCCGGTGGTTATTTAAAGGAACCGTCTCACAGGTGTGACAGCGTGTGACAGATTGCGCGCAAAATTTGAAAATATTCGCAATCAAAATGGTTGTATTTTCGTTTTTGCTACTATTTCGCTATTTTCTAATGTTTTTATTTATTTTATTGAGCGGCTAAATTAGCTTTAGGTACTACTTCAATTCGGAGAACAAAATAAATTGGATTAAACAAGGAAGAAATAAAGAAAAATGCAGAAAAAAGAGGAAAGTAGTTTCTTCGATGTGAACTTGCTTCCTATGTTCGTTTTGAGCCAATTTAGCTTCTGTAAAGTGCTTACTATTGTGCAGTAGTGCCTAGAGCTACTTTAGCCACTCAAAAAAATAAATAATAACGTTGGAAAATAGCGAAATAGTAGCAAAAACGAAAATACAACCATTTTGCTTGCGTAGAATTTCAAATTTTGCGCGCAAACTGTCACACGCTGTCACACCTGTGAGACGGTTCCTTTAAAGCAATCGAAGCTGTTATTGACTTCCGGAGGGACATTACAGTATCATTTGCTTTTTATTTAGTTAAAAGTTCCTTTAACTCGGGACTAAAACCTTTTAAGAGCCATCAAAAGACAATTTTACCACCCTGATGAAAGTTACTGTAACCGATGTCAGTATCTTTTAACCGTTCTCCTTTATTACCCAACTTTTCCGCCAAGAATCATAGGCCAAAAAGTGTCCGGTCGCCATTTTACTTCCGAAGTTTATGTTCAGATCTCTACTTTCCCTCCCGATGAACATTGACCCGATTTCTAGAGTTTTCCTACGCAACACGTCATCTGTTTTTATGTATTTACACGTTTTTTTCTCTTACTCGGTGGAGGGGCTGCCAGCGGAGAAAGGAAGATAATTATCGGCGGTAAGAACTCTCCGCCATTTTCGGACTAACCACCGACATTTACGAGTTGTCAAACCATGCTAAACTTTCTCTTTCTGGTCGTGAGACTGGGAACTTTTCTTCGGAAGCTTTGTTTCAAAAAATAAAAAAAAAAAAAAAACTTGGCGCTCAGAATCCGGAGCTCCAGAATCAGAATCCAAAGATTTCGGGTTCGAATTTCCACGTTCTCTCGAGGATTGTGGACAATTTTTCAGTACAAAATCCGTGTAAAATGAACGTCACCATCGACCCTGTCCATTTGCGCTGAATTTTTCCGTTCGAAAACCAATTTTTTCTGCAAGTGGCTCTTGTTGAAAAAATCACTTGAGACTGTCCAAAAATTGAAGGTCGAATTTCTTATAACCCGTCGAGTAAGGGAGAGTTCTGTAACCAGTTTCCCCCCAAGTCATCTACCTAAATTTGCACTCTCGTTAAAATAAAGGGGCAGAATCCAGTTTTCTGTCCTAAAATCAAAACCTCCTCCCCTTTCTTTTACAACCATCGACGTTAAATTGTCATTTGGTCGTGTGGTGCGTTCTCTTCTTATCTACTGGCTACAGTAATCCATTGTTTTCTTCCCCAAATTAAAGAGAGAATTCGCCCAATATGTATTTGATCTTTTAAATATGACCGCCAGTCTTGTTTGTCAAACTTCTCCCTTTTCTCGCCTCATTGCTTCTCCTCCGTTTCCACCTCATTTCCTACCGTAACCTTCCCTTTAAAGAAGAGAATTTACAGATGACAAAACTCGGGATTACCCCAGGGGTACATGGAGAAGATCAAAAACAATCCGAAGAAGAACTGACAACTGTAAAAATTGATCCAAAAGTTTTTACAATTCTCCAGCCAGTCGGTACACCACCTCCTACCGTATTACATGCCCCGGTAAAAAAACAGGTTAGCCAGTGTGTTTAAAGGAAAATATGATATTTTACAGAAAAGTGGCGCGTGCAAATGGTTGATGCTAATTACTCTTATCTCAAGTGCTACGCTTCTTACTTTATATCTTTGCAGTCTTTATGTTTCCGATCAACCGGTAGGGTTTTTGGGTTTTGAAACGATTGTAAGAAATATTTTCAGCTAGGAAAGATCTTTGTCATCACAACGCCCGAGATCGAAAATGTCCAGGCTCCTCAGGCTGAGGCACAGAAAGCCAGCGAGCCAGCGGTCGTCCTGCCAGTGAAAACAGTCGATGGTGGCAGTGAAAATACCTCGGATCGACTCGTCGACGGCGCTGTGGTTCAACAACAACAGCCACAACAGGCAGAACAACCCCAATGGGATCCTTGGGCATCCGCTGCACAGGCCCGCTTCTTCCAAATGCAACAAGAAGCCCAAATGTGGAGATGGCGCAGAGTCCAACAGGCCCTCTATGAGCAGCAGATGATGCGTGAACAGATGCAGCAGCAACAACAACAGCAAGCTGCCATGGAATGGGCAGCTAGAGCCCAGTGGGAAGCAGCCAGGGAAGAAGCCGCTAGAGCTGAGCACATGCGCCAAGTACAAATGGCTCAAGAAAGGGAACAAGCTCAACAGGCCCAGGCCGCCCAGTGGCAACAATACTGGCAGCAACAGGCACAGGCTCAGGCTCAACAGCAAGCTCAACAAGTTCAACAACAACAACAGCCACAGGACTGGCAACAATATTACTGGCAACAGCAACAACAGCAACAGCAGCCACAAGAACAACAGCAAATGATGTGGCAACAGCAACAACAGCAGATGGAACAACCACAAAGGCCACGATTCATTCTGCTCCGTCATTTGACCAGGATCCAGCCTGTTTCGCTGTCTTTCAGAGTAAGTTTTTATCAAATTTTATAGCAAACCTATGGCAGTCATGGCAATGAATTTGTGATTTGGCCAGGGGATTTTTGTCAATTTGTAACGAATCCTAGCTGAGCAACTGGAAATTTTCGTTAAAAATTCGTACTTTCAGCTGCCTGAACAAGTTGACAACAACGAGCTTCCCCAGCCAGCCATCCATGATCGCATCTATCAACAGCTCCAGAGGAAATCCCAAGGAATGGAGTTCAATGCCCCAAACCGCCCAATCTGTCAGTTTTTTTGGATAATTTATTAATTTAATTGTTTTTTAGGGACCGCCATCACCCCAACACCAGAGACTCCTACCACCAAATTTGATGAAGAAGCCGCTTTCCAAGAGAATTTGAAGAAATCTTTGGAAAAGGAAGCCCAGGAGGTGACAACCACCACCGCTCCTGCTCCAGAAGAAGAGGAAAAAGGCCACGATTTGGAGGGAGAAATGATCAAGGACATTTTCTCTGCCCTGGCCAGTGCTGCAAAGGAAGTCGACGGCACGACAGAAGCCCCGACGACCGAGGCTCCTGCTGACAATATCTTCAAGCCTTTTGCCACTGAACAGGACAAGAAAATCGACGAGGACGTGAAAGCCAATGATGCCAATGTTTTCAAGGCTTTTGAGACGGAGGACGACAAGAAGGAGGACAGTCAACAAGCCGCTGAGAAGTCAGGATTCTCTGCTTTTAATGCTGACGGAGCCCCAAAAGAGGAACCAAAGGCTGAGGAAGGATTTGAGCCAAAGACATCGGTTGTCGATGGATCTGCCTTGCCCGTGGTCATCTTTGAGGATCGATTCCCTAAGTTGGAGGAGAGGACAACCACTCCCGAGACTCCTATCCCCGTAAGTTCAGCAGAATTTTTATAAAAATGATAATTTTGACCATATTTTCCATCTAAAATGAGTAATTTTCAGGCCCCCAGCTCTGCTGAAGTCGAGGGAGATGATATCCACACCGAGGGAGAGATCCACCCATCAGAAATGCCAACCTCCGCTGAAATGGGACCCGTTGAGGGACCTGCTCCCACAGAATCTGCCGAAGGACCCGCTTCCAGCGAGGCGGCTGATGTCCCCGCTCCTACCATGTTGATTCCTGAAGGAGTTCCAACCAGCAGTGAAGAGCATCCCGCTGAGGCTCCCATGCCCTCGCCCGAAGCCCCGACTTCTAGCGAAGAACATGGCCCCGTAAGCAGTGCTGAGATTGCCCCCAGTGAGGCTGCTCCTATGGTCGAAGCCCCTAAAGAGGATGACAACAGCGAAGAGCACGATCCCCTAGCGGCTTTTTTGAAATATTTTGAACAGGAGGCCCGTAGAATGGCGGAGATTCGCGCTGCTGCTGCGGCTGAGATGCCCGTCGAGGGAGAAGCCGCTCAACAGCCGACTGCTGCTGTCGACGAGCCTGAACCCCATTTTAAGCCGGCTCTACCCATCACCGTCTAATTATATTATCCCTTTAATATAAAGAACAATCAGATCATTTCGCAATGCCGGTGTAATGTCCTCCTCCCCTTCGCCCTTCTCGCCTTTTTTTCTTCTCTGAAAGTGTAGCTTTTTGTACCTCAAATGGGCAATTTTTTTGATTGATAGAGAGACTGACAGTGTAAATAAAAATTACTGGTTGTTATTGATATTTGTTTGCCAAAATTGAGGAGAACTTCATAATTCCTTCAGTTCACATGATCAGGGAAACATTTCTGGGAATTCAGCAGTAACTGGACCTTTATAAAATGGCAAATGGCTGAAAATGGAAATTTTGGTAATTTCGAGTCATAAATTATCCCCAGCTTTGTGGCCATTTCCTATCCCATCGCCTTCTATTTCCGCCAGTGGCGGTTGCAGTTATCGTCTTCTGCAGTCCATTTTTACCGATGAATTCCTCCCGTCATCTAACTTTGCTGTGTGACCAGCCAATCCAAGAGCCAAAACCACTGACAGCAATGGAAAAATTGATAGAGAAAATGGTGGATAAGGCAATGGAAGAAGAGACACAACAGGCGACGGATGAAGGCGCCAGCCATGTAAGCCACAGTCAGACAACCAGAATTGCTGGTTTTTTTAGTGTTCGGAAGAGATTTCAATTGAAGAAGGCCGTCAATGGCTACTTCGGTCCATACACGAAAAAGGTCCTAGTTCTCAGGAATACGGTAATTTTCCAAGGAAATTCTTTGGATTATTTGAATTTTTAGAACAAAATCATCGTTACGGCTCTTTGCGACTGAAGTGCCGCGAATCCGAAGGGACTGACCTTCCAACGCTTGATGATGCTGAAGTTTTCGCTAAATTCATGAATAAAACCACAATTAAACAGCCATATATCATAATTAGACGGCCAAAGGCCGCAGTTAGACAGCAAGAAGCTGCAATTGAACAGCCAGAAGTCACAATTAGACAGCTGAAGGACACAATTAGACAGCCAGAAACTACAATCAGCAGCCACAGCCAAAAGCCACAACCACTTGATAAAAGCGCCCCAATTAGACAGCCGGAAACCATCCAGGAGCCGCAGACGACGGTAAACAGCCACAGTTAAACAGCTCTATTCAATTTTTTTAGATATCTAAGTCTTTGGAAGCATTTAATGAATTTTTTGATCCGCAGGTTAGCTGGTCCTACAGCGAAATTACAAACAGCCAGCCGCCGCAACCAACAAAACAAATTCCAGTAAGTGCCACAGTTAGACAGTCATTTTTTTGCAGTTATCACCGTCTTTGGCAGAATTAAATGAATTTTTTGTGAAACAACCATTCAGCCACAGTCGAGAGCCAAAAAAACTAGAAGAAAGTGACACAGTTAGACAGCCGGAAGCCAGCCCGAAGGTAAACAGCTACAGTTAGACAGCTCTAATGGAAACTTTTTGCAGCTGTCGCCATCTTTGGAAGAATTTAATGAATTTTTTGTACCGCAGACAATTACCTGGACGTCCAAGAGCCACAACAAAGAGCCACAGCCAGAAAAACCGGAAAATATTAAGATAAACCACCGCAGTTAGACAATTAGACAGCAAAAATTTTTAGATTTCCCCATCTTTGGCAGAATTCAATGAATTTTTTGTCCAGCCGCCGATGCAAGAATCAACTGTGGGGTCTTTTGTTGCGGCGTCTACCGCTGTGATACATCCTGTTGACTATTATCTTGCGCCAAACCCGAGATTACCACGATTTTCAAAGGTTTTGGCCTCAAAACAAAAATTTAATGAAGAATTCTTAGTGCAAAGGACAGCCCGGAAAAGTTCTCAACACTTACGAACGAAACGTGGGGCCGCTTCGTGGAGATAGTCAGTGGATTTTCTGTTAGTAAATTGACAATTTTTAGACTGTCTAGATGTTGGACGTGGTCGTCGTCGAAAGAAACGGGAACCGGCGATGGTGTGGCTGGTAGAAACCAAAATTCGTTAGAGGAATCCGATGTGACGTCTCCTGCTGCGGCTGTCGTCTCAATTCTTCTGGCATTTTATTTATATTCAATTTAAACAAAAGATACAATATTTATTCATTTACAAATTTCTTTTTTATCGAATGAATATTTATACTTCAAGCGGTTTTTGCCATTCTTGTAGTAACGCTAAAAAAAGATTTTCCATACTGGATTCGCCGTATCGAAATTAGTAGAATTTCAAGTGCTGAGGCTAACTCAAAAAGTTTCTTATCCTTTTCGACAAAAACCTCCCGTTTTTGAATAATTTTATTGTGTCTGCAATGTCCAATAAATCAGCTCGTAAACATCTCCATCTCTACACAGTCTACCGCCTTTTTCTTTTCGTTCAATCAATTCCCCAAAGCGGCTGGGAAAGCCACGCAGTGTTGGCTCCTTTCTGCCTAAATCTCGTCTCTCTTTGCTTTTTTCCGCCATCTTTATTTTATCTTCTGACTTGGATTAATTTTTCTCCTTTTAGATCGAGCATATACCTCGTCTCTATTTATTTTATTGAAAAAAAAACTAGTAGAAATCCTCCGATTTCTTCTAAAATGTAAGGACTGACTCATTTTCCTGGAAAAAATTGAACAAAACCGCTGTGGACGACAATTTCCCGTGATGGTACTTTCCCATTTTGCTCTAAATTCGATCCATTTTCAGAGCAGAGACGTGTAAATTATTAGCGTTCCCACAGATCACAGACATTATAAAAGTCCCGACCGACGAATTGTCGGGGACTCGCACCAATAAAGATCTAGGAGATTCTTTCTCTTATTTCTCGTTAGTGAGGGCACCATCCTGATGATTGGAAAAGATACTACATCTGAATATCTCTCGACGTGTTTCCTCTCCCATTTTCTCTTTTTTTTCTGAAATTCCTATCTGTTTTTCATGTTAATCAAGTAATTGTTATTCCAAAAAGGGACAACTCCGAGACTGCGGGGCTCTTCTAATAAATCTTATATTAATCTATAGTCTGTCAAGAAAAATGACGACAAATAAAAGTCTCTTTTTGTTGCAATGGGGCAAGAATACGGCGTATTTGTAATTGAAAATTTGGAAAAAATGGCCGGTTTATCTGCCCCATTGCAACAAATATGAGACTTTGGCTCTGTTTCGCTTTAGCGGTCCTTAAAAATTTTAGCGGTCCATAAAAAGATTAGCGGTCCTTAATTATTTTAGCGGTCCTTAAAAATTTTCAGCGGTCCTTAAAAAGATTAGCGGTCCTTAAATTCTCATTGGCGTTTTTCCCGATTTTTTCGTTTTTAGCCGTTTTCGACCATTTTTCTTGGGTTTTTTTTTGGTTTTCAATGTTTTTTTGTGTTGTGGGTGATTTTCTGGTTTATTTTCTTTGTTTTAGGCAGAGACATTTAGGCTTGGAGACGAATCATGTAGTTGACGGCGCGCAGGCGTAAGTTGATAGAGCCGAATCTCATCACTAATAAACTCTCTTTGATCGGCAAATCACGTATGCTTCCAAAGGCTCGCTTCGCTCGCAGGGCTAGGGGGGTATCCCTCGGGAGATTTGGATTCTTTAGTTTATAGAATGTCTGGGAGAAGAAAATCCGGGAGGAGATGGCTTAGTAGGGGAAACAGTAAAATATCGTTACTGATAGCTGTTTTGCTCTACCAAGCGATCTCCTCCCGGACATTTTTCGTTTCCAAGCCTAAATGTCTCTGCCTAAAAAGAAACTAAACCAGAAAATCACCCACAACACAAAAAAACATTGAAAACCCAAGAAAAATGGTCGAAAACGGCTAAAAACGAAAAAATCGGGAAAAACGCCAATGAGAATTTAAGGACCGCTAATCTTTTTAAGGACCGCTGAAAATTTTTAAGGACCGCTAAAATAATTAAGGACCGCTAAAATTTTTATGGACCGCTAAAATTTTTAAGGACCGCTAAAGCGAAAGAGAGCCGAGACTTTTATTTGTCGCCTTTTTTCTTGACAGACTATATCGTCTCTTTCATTTTTCTGACAATCCTAATGGTTGGAAAAGATCCAACTTCAATTTAGACTCTGTGTAAAGAAAAATATAAAAGAGAAAAAATAAATAAATAAAATTTGATATCAATTGATACTCCGATTTAAAACCGTTTCCACCACTGTAGGCATATCCGAATTAGCAGAGAACAACGAAAATTGTTGACGAAAAGCATGGAATTTTGCTATGAGAATCAATTTAAAATGGCAACTGTAAAATTTTGCACACCGTCGTTTAAACGACGTTCACTGTAGTACAGTATCCCCTCCTATAAACCACAAGCTATACGTAATAATTCATTCATTTTTTTTGCTAAAAACATAAAGCAACATGTATTTCTGACAGGGAAATAGGTGAACCGCGTAGAGGAGACAGTGTAAAATGGTGGGGAAATAGCTCTGAAAAGGGGGTTGAGGTCGTGTGGACAATGAAAATGAGCACAATAATTTCCTCTTTAAATGAAGAATGAAATAAGAATAACAAGAAGAAGAGAAGTAGAACGAGAACTGGATACAGTACACCGGTGAGAAGAGGACACTTTAAAGGCAGTACAAGTCTGAGCAGAACTGTCAGAATGGCGGTGGAGTCTGAAATTAGTGGATTTATGGGGGATTTTCTATGGAAATACGGTAAATAGCCTGTGGAACAGAAAAAACTGGAGCTAAACTCAATTTACCCGGAATTTTTAAACAAATTTAAATCCGAGAAGCAAAAAAAGGCACAAACTTATGGAAAAACACACGAAAACTGATAGAAAAATAGGAAGACCCGGTGGTAAGCTCAAAGTAGACGCACCTATACGGATTAGTTTCAACAATATTGACAATTGGATAGAGACAGACAGCTCTGAAGATTAGAAAACCTGGGTTTTTGCGGACATTCAACACAAAATCAGTTGCAAAAACTTCATAGGCGCTTTTTTAAAGAAAAGTTGAAATCCTATGGTCAGCACGGGGAGCTGAACCCTCAACTTTTGAATTAAAAACCGGTGGGCTGACTACGAATGGGGTTTTCCGAGCTGGCGCTGAAATATGCAAAGAAAAAGCTGGCAATTTTAGAACAAAGAATAATTTTCAAATTTCAGCAATTTTTGGACGTTTTCCCCACATTTTCCCTACCTTTTCGACGTCCTAGTAGGTTCTCCCGTCGTAATATTTTGAACTTGGCTCAGAATATGGTAAGCATATGGGAGATCATAACAAGACGAAGTCCAGCTCAAGGCAGCCAATCGTAGGCCATATTGCTGTCTAAAGGACTCGACTCTGAAAAAATATGGCAGTTTTCTATTTTAAACTAAAAATTACTTGAATTCTTTCCTATCAAAACATTCATCCTGGCAAAATGGGTGAATATGATTCAGGGTTCCTGTTTGCTCCATTAACACGAAGACGTACTGACGGCAGGTAGCTGGATCCGCTGGGAGTAGGGGAATGTACGATGCTTTCTGGAAAGAGCATTTGGTATCGGAATTTTGGCAAAAATCTTCTGGTCAACTCGGAGAATAATTTTTGGTCATGACACAAATCCCAGCACGGATCCCGTCAAATTTCTAAAATTGCCCTTCTCTCGACCTATTCAATTTCCCCAATTTCCTAGGTAATTTTTTCTCTCTTTAAATGGCCTTTACCCCTTACCGTAATCCCTTTATCTCCTTCAGTTCCTAGTTCAGAGGCAGAAATGTCTACCAGTAGCCAGTGTAATTTTCCGCTATTACCGTCAACCAGCGCCAAGGTGAAGAGATCGTCCATTAGTGCTGAAAAGGGCGGGAATTTTAATTTACAACTTCTACCAGTCCCAAAATGCGGTAAAACTTACCTAAATATGTCCTAGTATGACGATGATAATTCATATAAGAGCTGGCAGTCGAAGCTACCCGTAAGGAAGTAAAACTCGGAGGCTGAAGAGTCCACAAAGCGGAGATATTGGAATGTCCCAAAGGATCCAAAAACGCTCGACCTTCGCTGAAAAAAATACTAATTTTTTTATTAAATATGCTCTTACTTTTGTTGTATCCGCTGGCAACAAACACTGGCAAAGAGTTCCGGTACGGGGAAGGAGACACTCAGCCATTGGGAAATATCCTCGGTTGGGAGATGATGCAGCACGCGGATCGGGGTATGGTCTCGTAATTCTGGAAAAAAAAGCAATTTTTTAGGCATTTCATACAGAAAATGGGTAAAAATCCCTGACCGCATCGAAAATCTCTTCTAGGATAGCTTCAGCCCAGAAAATTCCCTTGATCAACGAACTCAAGGCCTTCTGGTTGCAAGTTTGTGAGCTAATCGGTAGATTATTGTTTCTACCCGTTAGCGCGCTTGAAATCAGTAGGAAAACAGCTGGTAAATTGTAAGAAGTGACTTACTTTGTTGTAAAAGACTGTGGCAATTGTCCACATTTCCTCGAATTCGTTGTCTTTCAATGGCAAAGGGATCCGAACCGACGACGACAAAATTCAATCCGACGAGATCTGCAAATCATTTTCTTTTTCAATTTTAAGAGCGAATCTTTTCTACTAAATTACAATAATTCCCCAGATAAACTGGTGGCTCAGTGCGCATTGTGATGATACGTGTAGTCACTTTTTTCCCTGTGTAAACATTTATCTTTCCCGTGTTTCTTCTGTCTCAAAATCTTGATCAAACTTACTGTCTTCCAGTCCAAATTCTGTCATAAAATCCACTAAATTGAAGTCGTCAGCATTTGTAATATTCGGTGTTTTTTCGCCTTTTTTGAAAACCAAAAGGACCAGGGGATTCGGCAAAGATCGGAAATTATCCGAAGGCTCATATTCCTTTAAAACCTGGAAAAAACAGTAGTTTTCTATTTAAAAAGCGGTCACCTTTGTTTTATAAGGGAAATTTATTGCCATGTAGTTGAGTGTTCCAAATCCGACATCTGTCATAACCAGTGTATAGCGGTCGTTGTATTGCAAACCGGACCAGTCTAAAAATACTTGGGGTTTTTGTCTGGGAAAATAATAGAGGTTCGACACTGGGACTAACCGATTTCTGGTTTATTTCTTATGTCGAAAGGAGCCACTGGTTTCATGAGAGGATCAGCCTCAATTGGCTGAGTTCCATTGGAGGAATAGTCATGTTCACAAGCTCTGTAGTGACCTGAAATTTGTACATTTTTTTCGACGCAATGAAAAGGGTAAATTGTGAATTTTTGAAAGCAATGTGTATGGGAAAATGCGTCAGGTTCCCGCAGTTGATCACATTCGCACATCCAAGTCGGATACAGCCGACTTTTTGCGTGAATTCCGGGCATTTTCTTTCTGACAGATTCCACAATTTCCCCAAAGTAAAAACTTACCCGGTGTAACTCTGTAAGTAATTCTTGGGAATAAGACGAGATTCCTCAAGTAGGCTGCATGATAAGTTCGAACCCGAAACAACCGGCTTCCAACAGAATGGAAGGGGGCCAAATGTTGGGGTCCTGAAACTTCTTTTTACTTAAAATTCCGTAAATTTCTTGATGATCAGTGAGAGCCTTTAAAAATCGGAAAAATGAGCCAACAAGCTGTAGTCTTCGCCTCCCGCACACATATCAATCATAATCGATGTCGCGCTTGTCATCGAGTACTCCGCTGCTCTGCAGGAGAAACAGAAAATAGATTCATGATCTTTGAAGTTTTTTTACGCGTCAGCTCTGCATTTTCGGTCTTACACAGGGAAACATGCGGTTTTTCAGATAAAATTCTCCAAAAATGTCTAAAAACCCACCACTACAGTCGATAGGATTTGCGTATCTCTGTGCACATTGGGCGCGTCGATGTTCCCCAAACCAGAATCTCTTCGGCTCGGCGACAACTTCCCGAACTCTCGAGATACAAGTTGCCGTATCCGGACAGACAGTCGCTTTGGTAACCAGGAATAAAAATGGCAATAGGCCAAGAAATCCACCGATAATCATCTCTCTTTCATGTCTTCGTTTTCCTGAAAATGAAATAATTCGGGCCGCCTTCAAGTGTTGGTAGTCATGCAATATTGAGAAGAGAATCTCAGGATTTTAATAAGAGGTGCGCCCAAGAGAGCTGAAGAATGAGATGTACACGGGGTGTAAAATGGACCGCGACTCCCTATGAAAACACATGTCAGAAACAGAGATTTAGAGCCAGTTCATTTGAGATTGGGATTTATGGCAGACCAGAGAGGACAGGAGGCAATGGTTTTTAATGGGCTGGAAAATGGCCTAAATGCTGTACTTTGGGACAAAGAATTCGCATGGTCTGTGTTTTCTTTGGTAATTTAAAAGCCTGCAGGCGATTTATAACAATTCCCAGGTATTGGGACAACTGGTAGATAGAAACATGGACGTCGCCATGAGAAAGTAGGCAAAAAGTCATCGAAAATGGCAAATTCAACTAATATCTTTGGCTTACGGTATAAGGTTCCACTATTTTGAACAATTTTCAAGATTTTCGCAGGACAACAATTAATTTTCTATTTTTAGATGGGGGAATGTGATCCGTTAGCAAGAGAAGAGAAGAGAGATGGCCAATTGGATACGGCTCTTTAATGAACGGCAACTCAATTTTGTCAAGAGAAGAGAAGACAAGGCCACTTAGAGAAACAGGAACACATGGGTAAAGAGGGGGGAGATTAACCGAAGATTTAAAGAAAAAACTGGGGCTAAATGCCAGAGAAAAGGGACGGAAGGAAGAGGCAGGAAATGTCTAATTGGTTGTGGTCACCACTGACATCCGCTCGTTCCCTTTTTTTTGGTAGAAGAAGCTCATTTTTCATCAATTTTTAGAGCTTATAATTTTCAGCTGGAAGACACAAATCTAAGAAACGGACAGGTGCTGTTTGAGACAACCGAATAGCCGCCTCTTTTCCCGTCATAAACCAGGATAATGTTAGTGTTGTGACAGGCGGTTTTCTGACAGAAAAGGGGCCTTGAAAAAGAGGAAAAGCAACTAAAAATAGAGGAAAACTGGGGTTTTATTGGGATCAGCTGGCAGTAAACCGTCGTTACACTGACAAGGGAACCTTTTTTGCGTCGGGAACGATCTGGCTACGAGACATATACCATTCGAAAGAGCATAAAAAGTTATGGTTTTTCACTAATTTTCAGCTGCGGAATCCCTTGGGGTAAAAAGTTATGCGCGATTCCAGATTGACATTTTAACATGGCGAATTCCTATTTCCAGGTTTTCACCATGCCAGCGAACAAAGCGGCACTTTTTCCATGAAGCAATGTGGCCGGGTGGTTGCGCGCTCTCTTCCCACATTTTGCTCTCGGGTTCGATTCCGCGACAAGTCACCTTCTTTTTTCTTTTTGCAAACGTTGCAAATACAACATTCTAACATTTTCTTCTTTATTTTTGATATTTTTCTTACTATGAGAATATTGAATGTCTTCCTCGGCCCTTTTACCAACTGGGTACTTGTGAATATTCTCCACACGTGACTTACTCTTATGCCATGTACAAGACGATTGATAATGCGCAACAAGGAAAATACAGTAAGAAAAAACGATTTTTCGATGAATTAAACAGTTTGCAAAAAGAAAAAAGAAGGTGACTTGTCGCGGAATCGAACCCGAGAGCAAAATGTGAGAAGAGAGCGCGCAACCACTCGGCCACATTGCTTCATGGAAAAAGTGCCGCTTTGTTCGCTGGCATGGTGAAAACCTGGAAATAGGAATTCGCCATGTTAAAATGTCAATCTGGAATCGCGCATAACTTTTTACCCCAAGGGATTCCGCAGCTGAAAATTAGTGAAAAACCATAACTTTTTATGCTCTTTCGAATGGTATATGTCTCGTAGCCAGATCGTTCCCGACGCAAAAAAGGTTCCCTTGTGAGTAGATGGAGGTGGTAGGAAATATGATAACCAGAAGGAGCTGTAACTGCCATCCGAATAAAATCAAGGCCAGTTTTTATTAAAACTTGGATATTTCTTGTGGTTTGGGATGAGGAGATGCAAAAACACGACACGAAACGGAAATACGAATGAGTATCCTCGTGTCTCTCCTGGATGTCGCGTGTCGCTCCCTCCCCTTAGCGGCAATTAAATCCTCGACCTCCCAGGGACTACCAAATGGTCAGGATCTTTTTTGGGTGATAATTTTTGCTCTGGGTGGTCATTTTGTGCATCCGTTTGAAAAAAAAAAACTGGGAAAAACCCATGATCTCGCGGTGAGCGTGAAGGATTTGCAATCCAAAAGTCGCACGTTCAAATCCTCGGACTGATCAAAAGATTTCCTAAAATTACCCAGAGTATTCGAAGTGTCCAGAGGATTTTCCCTTCCGGTGACAACTAGCTGTAGCTAAGAAAGAGACAGATGACAGCATGTAAATGTGTCACCTCGCTGCCCTCCTCGGCAATTGTAATATCTCAGCCAAGTGTCTAATGGGATGTTTTAGGTAGCAAGAGGACTCTGAGGTGACAGGTCCTTTTTGTAATACAAGGTGGCAATTAGGACAAGATGTCAATCAAATGAGGAGAGGGGCGAGTCTTTGTCCTCCCCCTTGGGGATAAAAAAAATCTAGGCTGAGAGCGCCGGGGATAAAGAGTGCGGGATTAATCCGGACACGAGCTCCGATTTCAAGAGAGGGATGCCGCCAGGAGATACGAGCAGGCGACAAGGTCGAGAGCGGAACGGCTGGCTTGTCTTTAAAACTTTTTTTGGAACCTGGAGGGAAAATAGCGGAAATTCTAAGGACCAAAGCGGGTGCGAGGGCGGTGGAAATATTTATGAAGCTCCAAGTTAAACGCCATTTTGAACACAATAGAAGAGGGAGGATTCTGGGCCAAAATTTGGCTACATCATTGAAATTTTAGCGGCGAGACAGGAGCACCCGGGTGAAAAGGGTACCTGCCCTCGGCGAACATGAAATCCAAGCTTCGAGAACATTGAAAAAACATGGGCAGGAGGTCACTTTTTAGACTCGCTGAAAGAAGATCCCTGGATTATTCAGGTGACTGGAAATATTAGGCTTTTCACGCAGTTTTTCTTACTTTTTAGTCATTTTCTTTTAAAAAATTCGGTCTTACTTTTTTTTGCAAGCAAAAATATATCGCCTTGTAGAGAATTTCGAGCTCTATTTTTCCATATTAAAAGCGTAAGTAGAAAAATAAAGTAGGAAATTTTGCGATTTGAAAGATTTGTGTAAGTGTTCCTAATTATTCTCAATGTCAAGTGAGGACTGCCACATGTTCTGACAGTTCCTGATCCCACGAGTGTCTCAATGAATAAAAGTTGAAGGCCAAATGTTAATGAGCAGACTGGGTGGCAGATCTCGCCTACCACTTGGAATCATAATTGGCGCCAGTTGGTAACGAGATCCCCGGGTGGATCGGCGCTATTAATGAGGAAAGAGCATAACCGGCGCATCACAGGGGGTCTTGACCGTCAAGTACACTACCATTTAAACGGAAATATAGCTGAAAACGAGCCGCCAGTCACCCAGGAATGTGTCTGGATTAATCGAGATCCCGAGTCGTAACGTAAGTCCTACGGAAAATTAAGCTCCGCAACAATGCGCTCCAGTGGATTCTCTCTCGCTCTCTTATTTGGTGGCAGGCAATACGGAGCCGGAATATTCACTTTATTTGACTCTACGGGCAGAGCCGAGTGGTCAGTAGTGTGCTCACTGGGTAGGAAGCAATCCGCGCAGAGATTGGGAGAGTATCCCAGTGACATTTTCGAGATTTTTGGGAATTACAATGAGCTTCAGTAATTTCCAAGCGAGATTTTGAAGAGCTTGGGACCAAATTACAAAAACGGGCTAACTACTCAACATTGGGCGCAAACCACTACACTAAAATTTCCATCCCAAGACCATCAGAATATAAAATTCGAGAGGCAGAGAGGGTCAAATGATGCGGGAGTGATTGGCGCCTGTGACGCTTGTTGTCCAATTACAATGACGCTGATCTATTGGGGTTGACATTATTGACAGTAGATACATCAAATCCCGCTCTCCCTGCTTGTGATGGTGTGACTTGCCATCCCACCTGCCACCCCCTGCTGGTGACATTTTTTATGCGATAAATGGGCGCGTCGGGTGGCGAGATTTGGACTCTCGAAAAGATCAAAAAATGATAGAAAACTGCTGGCTAGCAGACGGCATATGGGCTGCTATTCCTGGATAGCCATAAAAATCTTGGAAGATCATTATTTAGGGCTATTTAGGGTCTCTTGGGGATCAACATTTACCGTATTTTATTAAATAAATTGGTCTCTTTAATAAGGACACAAAATATTGGAAGATTACTGTAAGAAGCACTGGGAAATTGCTGGTATTAGGGCAAAACGGGCCAAAATCTGGGAAACTGGCGGCATGAATGGCCACCGGCTGTAAACCATAACGAAGATGCATGAAATCTGGGCCACATGAAATGTTACGTGGAATTTGAGGAAGAAATATAGGGTAAATATGAGTTACCAGCATTCTGGAAGCCTTTGTCAGAAAACAGGAGCTCCCGTGATTACCTCGCTGGAAATTTCAATTCAAAGACTCTGGGTTTGAATTTCCCGACTAGACCACAGAATTTTTGTCAATATTTCGAGTACGTAACAGAAGCGACAATAGGTCAGAATTGCATCAAATTAGAGTGCGTGTGTGTATCGTTGTCGCTGACCGTGACCACCGGGCGGCCGTTCCGTCTTTTCGGTCTAATGCCTGCTCGGCTAATTGTGATAAACATTGGCGCGAGGTAATCCCTTTGACGGCTACCGGCTAAGCTATATGGGAAGAAAATATTGGAGGGTAATTGTATCAATTTCGTGTCTAAAAACTGGGAGAAAGCTACAGATAGCCAGAAAATTAAAGGAAAATACAAGAGAAGGGACTGTAAAGGACTGACGGAGCTGAAAAACTGCGATGTCCGAGTGATTAGGGTACCTGATTTGTAATCCAAAGGATGCCGGATGGACTCCCAGGTTTACCACAGGGTTTTAGCCACAGTCCACTTGACCACAGATTCATAATTGTTTTGAGGGCTGGTTACGCAACCAGAAGAGAGATGTCATTAGTCGATAAGCATTGTTCCTCTTTAGCTGCACTTGATTCATTTGGCAGTCAGGGAGAGACGGGAATAATTATGGACTACGGGTAAATTTAGATAATTCCACCTGTCAAGAATAATTTCAGAAGTCTAATTTTAGCGTTAAACGGAAATATAAAACTGTGGCTGGAAATAAAGAAAAAGACACAGTTAGACAGCCAAATGGAACGGCTAGTGTTATTTGTTCCCTTCCCTCCTCCTCTCTTGGTTTTAAATTATTCACTGTTATATAAAGGGGGGGGGGTGATTAGGTGTCCCTCTACTGACCACTGGAGGATAATGAAAATATCCAGAAAATCAGAAATTTTCACAATTTTTAGTCATTTTTTCAAGGAAATTTGTGATGCACCTATATTTCAAGATCCCATAGTTTTCAGCATCGGATGTGCCATATAAAAATTAGTAGAGAATATCCAAAACTGGGGGAATAAGCTGGAAATTTCGTCGTGAAACCTTTATATTTTAAAGTGAATTGAACTAACTCAAAAAATTCAATTTAAGTTGTCACTTGGAACAAACTTTTTTGAGATAAGGGCAGAATTTAATCCAGAAAGCAGTGGAATCCCGGGAAAACAAAAGAAAGCTGCAGAAAATCCCAAAAAATGAAGATTTAGCCATTACAAAAAGCAAAAAAAATTGATGGCAGTTTCGGACCAAAACCAGCCAGCTCCATTGAGGATTCCCAGGCATTTGTGTCCTGAGCTCGCCCGTAAAAGTTTAATCCTTCTCCCACCAGTTGCCCTCGTCTCTTTTCCTATTAAAGGGATTACGTAGAGAGAATTGCTGCCGGGTAAAAACTGGCCAGTCTAAGGGGTTAGAATATTATAGGATTAGGAAACGGGGAGGGGGTAATGAGGCGGAGACAATAACTCGACTTGTTGACAGCCGCCTTCAGGTAGCTTGCCTAAGACCGACAGAGAAAGAAAATTGCACCTAATTAGGTGCCACCTGTAGGCGACAAAGACAAATTTCGGGGGAAACCTGTGATTAATTGACCAGAGGAAATTGCGCGCTGGGAGCTTTTAACCTAAATATTCTTTCTTATAAAGCGAAGAAAAACCGCGAGATCCTCGTGTTTGGATGTAAGACCCGCAATTCAACCTTGTTTGAATTTCCGGTACATTTTATCACAAAAATCAAAGTTTTATTCAATGTCTAGAACCAGATGACTGGCTCTGTATTGCCACAACTCCTTCCGCCACGTTTCTTAGCCTCAATGCTTGTAGAATTGTGTTCCTATAAACGGAAACTGTCGTTAAAATGGCGACAGAACAATTGATGGATTTCGCACTGAACCAGACGAGTCCCAGCGTGGCAACCACGTCAATATATCCTTGTGGCAATTTCTCCGGGCCGATAATCAATCCAATTCCAAGCATTGTAGCCGGTACTATGCATCCTCCCCACATTAAAACAGCCTAAAAGTTGGGAAACTGCTGGAAATAGGTGAAAAAATGGCTGCAATGCCATAGAAAAAAAGCAAAAAGGTTTTCGACCAAAGTGGATTCGAACTCTCGACTTCCCGCATTGTAGTCTGGGCACTAACCGATTGCGCCATTGTGAGAAGTAGGAAACTGTGGAGAAGGTTAGTGATATCGCCGCAATCAGGATAAAAAGTGGATTCAAGAACTTACTTGGGCTATTAGTGTCCGAATGGCTTCTTTATGCATAGTTTTTGTAATATTACTGATAGTTGATTTTTTTAAAATATAATTAGTATGAAAAATAACAACAGAACCAGAAATAACACCAAAAGTACCCAATCCAGCCATTCCCATACCCCAAAATTTTGACCAATAATCATCAAATGTTTGTGAGCTTTCTGGTACAAAATACGTTGAATTATACTGAAAATATTACAGAATTTTAGTTGAATTTCATACATTGAGTAATATTTTCTTTGTATCTTGTTGATTTCGCCATCCCCAAGCTGATAACGGCGTGCAAATGCCTGCAGATGCCACATAAAGCATGACATCCGTTGATATATGACCATTTTTCATAAGTTTTGAGAAATATGAAATTTCAGCTAATGGTAAAATTAATGCATAGCGATAATTTAATGCAACAGCCAAGCCACCGCATATTAAACCATGTAGAAATGTAGAAATTCCCTGGATTTTATTGCTTTTTAGAAAAATAATAAAGAAATTACCCATTGAGTACTCAATGGCATTTTAAAAAATTGCCATAATATTCCAGTTGAAATACAATGAACATAAGGAAAAGTTATTGGACGTGGACTCATTAAACCACACCAATAAACAGATTCAATAAATGCTGAGATCTATAAATTCAGTTGATTTTCATAATTCTTTTTATGGATTTCAAATTTGTCCAGAGAAAAAGTTTTATTTTCAATGGGAGTTTTTTTCTTTTGCTCGGATCCCTGTGTTTTGGGAAAACAGTCAGGCGAACATTTTCTTTTAGAGAAAAACAAAAAACTTGCATTCTCGCCTAAAATCATGAATCCGACGTCACCTACAGCGATTTTTTAAAGAAAAAGGGCTCAACTCACTTGAATATTATAAAGCATCCATTTAAATATTTTCAAAGAAGAAGTTGCCTTATAAATTGTTAGATAACTCGTTAAAATTAGCAGAGTAATTGCTAGACAAATATTAATATGATAGAATACGTCCAGTTTATCCATTTTTTCAAAGTAAGTGAATTACAAATGAGAAAGTGACTAATGAAAAGTGGCGTTTGTGAATTTTGAATGGTAGCAGATGAAAATTAGTTGAAAGGTCGAGAAACTAGAACACGTTTAGCTATGATTTTAGATCGGCTCCAGTTTAAATTATAAATGAGTCTGTGTGCACTGAAGTGAAATTTGCTGAAAAAGAAGAATTTCTAAAATAAAATTTTATCAAACAAAACGATTTATTACCAACAAACTCACAAATTGTAACAAGACATCAAGATCTTCATTCAGTGAAGGTAGTCATTCTTTCAACGAAGGCATTGAAACTATAAAAAGAATAATAATTATAAACAAAAGCGAATACCGTGCAGTATCCATAAGAACAGCTCGTCGATATGGTAACCATTTCTTGCCATCCTTTTCAGTAATATGAAATTTGCTACCGGCTTCAACGTCATTATGAACGGGAAAGTCAAAATGATGCACTGTGCCTTTTTCTAACTGAAAATAAAATGATAAAAATAAAGGAAAAGCTGCTACTTTCAATAGTTCAGCATCTTCAGCATTGTCATAAATGATTTCGGCTTTATTGATAGCTTCAAGTGCTGCTCTTTTCTTTTCAGCTTTTCCCATTTTTTTCTTCTTCTTCTGCCCTTGACTCACTGTTGCTTCCTCTTTATTCTAAATTAATATTTTTCTTTAAAAAATAAACAGCGATACCTGATTTACTTCTTCGGGTATACGTATTTTCTGAATATAAAGGACATTCGGATAAAGTTTCTTCATCTTATTGAGATCATCTCTAAAAATACGAATGTGAGCAGAGATAAATCATTTCAAACTAACTTTAAACTAGTGAAAGACTGAGGAACAATCTGTGTGGGAAATTGAAGCATCCTTTCATTTATTAAAAAGCCAATCTGAACATACATTAGAAAAAAAAAATTAATAAAATACCTTGGATTTTAATGTTTCTTCAAAGTGTTTTGCTGTATCTTTCAAACCATATTTACTTGCACGCTCCGTAATATATCTTGTCAATGATTGAGCCAATTTTAACGTCGCATCCTCCTAGAAAAATCGTAAAAATTTTACAATCGATCAACCTTTAAAACATCGACTTCAACTAGAGATAATAATCCGTAAACCATGTTTGTATTATCGTCATCTGCTTCATCTTCGGCGGGCTATAAAAGATATACGCTGATTATAAACAAGTTATATTCTTACACCAATAACCAAACCAGTATTTTGAGTTATTATCTCGTCTGCCAAATTAGGAACGGAAACTTCAGCATTACGAAGAAAAATCTGAAGAAATAATAATAATGAAATGAATAAATATGGTAACACCTGTGTCAAAAGATTTATCAAACCTTCGCGGTCATCTTCAGAAATAGGAAAACCCTCTATATCCGTGGCCAGCGCTTCCAACGATTCGTTATCTTCACTTTCAAGTTCGTCTTCTTCTTCGATTTCAAGATCTTCCGGCTCTACTTCGGTTTCGCTGACTGGCCGACTCCTCTTACGTGTTTTCCCCATCGGAATCTTCGTATCTCCACGAGATGAAAAGCAACTTCCAAGTAGAACCCGAATAAGACAAGAAAACAGAACAAGCTGTCAAAGATCAAAAAATTTATTTGTAGAAAAACGTCAAACAATCTGACGAGATCAACAAAAGAGATCGTAAAAAGCTAATCGACCGATTCCATGTCCTTCAAATAATCTTCGGCACCTTCGACATGAGGGACTTCTTTGCTCTGGAGCTGAGGCTCTTCTTCGGCGTCATCTCCTTCGTCACCAAGGTCTAAGCCGAGCTTGATCATGCGATAGATCCGAGTGGCATGCGATTGAGGCTCCTCCAACGTGAATCCAGAAGAAAGAAGGGCCGTCTCGAAAAGAAGCACAACAAGATCCTTCACGGTCTTGTCATTTTTGTCAGCTTCAACGCGTTCACGAAGTGCCCTAAAAATCAGGATGATGAAAATTATAGAAATAACGTACTTCATGATGCTGTGATCGGGGTTGATTTCGAGATGTTTTTTGGCAGCCATATAACCCATGGTGGAAGAGTCGCGAAGGGCTTGAGCTTTCATGATGCGTTCCATGTTTGCGGACCATCCATATTCCGAAGTGACAATGCAGCAAGGAGAGGAGACGAGTCTGTTGGAGACTGCTACCTTTTCTACCTTCTTCTCCAAGATATCCTTGATCACATTGCAAAGTTTCTCAAACTTGACCTAAACCATAAATATAAGTACAAAAACGATCGAAGCAAACCTTATCCTCTTCGAATTTCTTCTTCTCTTCCTCAGATTCAGGAAGTTCTAGTCCTTCTTTGGTGACAGAAACCAGCTTCTTTCCATCATACTCCTTCAGCTGCTGTACACAGTACTCGTCGATGGGATCAATCATGTAGAGGACCTCGAAGCCACGGTTGCGGACTCTTTCGACAAAGGCAGAGTTAGCCACTGATTCCTGCAAGTTGGTTAAAATTAATATAGTCGGTTTCCAACTCTGGGGGAAACGGGCGTTACAGGACCGCTTGAAAATCAGGCAAATTTTTCGAATTTTCATTGGATTCAAACGCGCGCGTCTTGAGGTCCCGCAGCGCCCGTTTCCCCCAGAGTTGGAAACCGACTATACAAATCACTAAATCAATACCTTGGACTCTCCAGTGATGTAGTAGATCTGGGTCTGATGTTCCTTCATACGAGAAACATAGTCCTTGAGGGAAGTCATCTCATCAGAGGCAGATGTGGCATAGCGCAGGAAGTCCGAAAGCTTCTTCCTGTTGGTAGAATCCTCGTGGATACCGAGCTTGAGGTTTTTGCCGAACTGCTCGTAGAACTTCTTGAAGTTATCCTGAGAAATATTTACAATTGAAAAATTAACAACAAAAATACCTTGTCCTCGGCGATCTCTTCGAAGAGCTCAACACACTTCTTGACGAGGTTCTTACGGATAACCTTCAGGATCTTGCTTTGCTGGAGCATCTCACGGGAAATGTTGAGAGGAAGATCTTCGGAATCGACAACACCCTTGACGAAGTTGAGATATTCCGGCATCAGTTCTTCGCAGTTCTCCATGATGAACACACGTCTCACGTAGAGCTTGATAGAGTTTTTGCTCTTCTTGTTCTCGAACAAGTCGAATGGAGCACGCTGAGGCACGAAGAGCAAGGCACGGAATTCGAGCTGTCCCTCGACGGAGAAGTGCTTGACAGCAAGATGATCTTCCCAATCATTGGAGAGGCTCTTGTAGAACTCGGCGTATTCGTCGTTTGTGATGTCATCAGGATTGCGAGTCCAAATAGGCTTGGTCTTATTGAGCTCCTCGTCTTCCTGGTACTTCTCCTTGATCTTCTTCTTTTTCTTATCGGTTTTAGTGTCAGCTTCATTGTCCTCGCCAACGCTGTCGATCTCGCCTTCCTTCTTCTCCTAAAGACAAAAATGACGATTTGATGTGTATAATACATTACCTCTTCCTTCTCTCCTTCAGCTTCGTCATCAGAGACTTCCTTCTCTCGTTCTCGCTCAACGACGAGCTTGATTGGATAACCAATGAATTGAGAGTGCTTCTTGACGATCTCTTTAATGCGACGCTCCTCGAGATACTCGACTTGATCCTCCTTGATGTGCATGGTGATTTTGGTTCCACGAGTGAGCTCCGGGTCAGTAATGGATCTAAAACACAAAATTGAAATGATTTTAGCAACAGACGTACTTGACAATGAAGGAACCGCCAGCACTCGATTCCCATTGGTAGCAGTCGTCGTCGTTGTTCTTAGAAGTCACGACGACTTTATCGGCGACCAAGAATGCCGAATAGAATCCGACACCGAATTGTCCTAAAAAGAAATAAGTGAGACTATTCAGAAGACGAATCGAAATTCAAATTATCATAGAGAACATACCGATCATGGAAATGTCTGCTCCGGCTTGAAGTGCCTCCATAAAAGCCTTAGTTCCGGACTTGGCGATAGTTCCGAGATTGTTGACGAGATCGGCCTTGGTCATTCCAATTCCGGTATCCATAATCGTCAAGGTCTTCTCGGCTTTGTTGGGAGTAACCTTGATGAAGAGCTCCTTGCCGGTATCGAGCTCGCTAGGCTCGGTAAGTGCCTAAAAAAAGAAAATTAATGCAAAACTGTTTATATAAAATTACCTGGTATCTAATCTTGTCAAGAGCATCGGATGAGTTCGAAATCAACTCACGCAAAAAGATTTCCTTGTTGGAATAGAAAGTGTTGATGATCAGGGACATCAACTGGGCAATTTCTGCCTGGAAGGCGAAGGTTTCACCGCTTTCAGAAGACATTTCTGAAACTAAAAAAGATTATTGAGAGATAATACAGATTGAAAAACATTGAGAAGAGTACAAAAGTGCATAAATTTGGGCTGCAAAAGTAAGTTGAGACATCGTCGATGAAACATTTAGACTGACGAAAATCTAAAGCTGTGCAATACGCTCCGAAGCGAAAAACATGAAAGAAGCAGCCACAAGGTAAAAATGGCAGCAACTGCGGAGACGAAAACTTGAGATGTGAAATTTTAGGAAAGTGAAATTTCAAAACGGCAGGAAAATTTCGCTGCGCACCATGTGTTGATACGCAGCGAAAGGACCGCGGCAAATTTTGGAACGAAAAATTTCAAACTTTCAAAAATAAAGAAGCATTGTGACTGAATTCTTGGAATGTCAATTATATTTCGCCGTTGGAGAAGCAAAAGCAGCAGAAAATTTCGGTGTGTCGAACCATCTAGAACGCAGCAATAGAGCAGAGTTTGTGTGCGGCTGGCAGAAACGACTAGAAAGAGGCGTGGCTTAGCAATTCGCAATGTTCTCCGTCAGACGGTTCTAGAAAATTTGGAAATAAGAAAGTCTATAAAGAATAATGCTTGAGAAATATGATAAGGGGCTAGAATTTGGATTTATAAGCTTATAAGGGCTTGGAAACAACTTACAGCGTATTATTTGAGCAAAAATAATTATTGAATTCATTTTATTTTCATTTATTTATTCTCTTGTATTTTATTCATTCTTTGCTGGAAAAAAGGAAACAGAAACGTAGAAATTTATTTTTTGTATATACAATTGCAACAGATGTTAGTGAGTGAGCTAGCTATCGCGCGTTTGTCATGGCAACGGATAGCTCATGCTCACTGATATCGGAGGTGTAATTAATTCTGCTCGAGAAATGAGAGAAGATAGCACGGAAAGGCGACAGTCAAGCACTTCATGCCAAGTGCTTCCCGAGGGAAACCGGAATGCAGAAGGGAATTTGTTTTTGGCAAAAAATGTTCAGTTTTATCATTTTTCTTTGTATATTTTTCGAAGTAAATTTATATTTATTGTGCACTTCCAGCATTACACGGGGTAATTCGAAACGGGTTCTAATTTGAACTTGTGAGAATTTCGACTAAATTTGACAATAAGTGGAGATCGCTTATAAATTTAGTTCATTTACTAACATTCACTGACAGCGGCGGTCATGTCTTCTTCCAGCTCGAGTAGAGTCATTTTACATGCGTCGAATCATTTATTTTCACAGAAAGTGAGCCTATCGGTTGCAATGCTTCCCAACTCGTGCGCTCTACCTCTGTTCCTCCTCGATCTGTTTCCATTCCTGGCGCCCTCCCGCGCAGCAGTTCTGTCGACACCCATTCCGCCAATGTCTCAACTTCTGCGGCAATTCCTGATCGAGGAAGATCGCTCACAAGGAATCGGGATTTATATCGGAGACGATCCTCTTCGGTGGATGCTACGACGGCCGTGTCCATTGTGGAGACTGATGCTCTTCGTGAACAGAACCACAAATACGAGCGGTTGCGCAGTACTTCAGCCAATGATGTCAATCGCGAATGGAATCGTCGTTTTCCCCAAGGACATTTGCTAATTTACACGGATGGATCGGCAATTTGTGGCGCATCTGGAATGGGAATCTACATGGGACCGGGACATCCACTGAATCGTGCTCAGAAGACTGATGGACCGCCGCATGATTCCAACCGGACTGAATTACTGGCATGTATTTTGGCCCTACAGAATTTGAGAATGTGGCCTGAGTATCGTGGCGAGCCGGTCATCATCAGGACGGATTCTCTTGGCGTTGTCTACGCGATGAAGGGACAGACTGGCGGTCCTCCTTTCTATCAACAAATGCTGCACAACTACCCGACTGAAATTGAAGAATTGAGAGAAGAAGTCGCCCAAATCAGTGGAGGAGTTCGCTTTGAGCATGTCTACGCCCATGCAGATGATCCGGGAAATGATGCGGCTGACATTTTGGCCAGGCAGACTACCGTCGGACCGGATAGAGCTCGTTCCCACAGTCGGGATAGAAGCCGCGAGCGTGGACGTCGTGCTTCGATGGAAAATAATCCGGGACATATTCGCAGCCACAGTGCTGAAGTGAAGCCGGGAAGGCGCACCGAGTGAGAAGAAGATCGACTGACCCAATAAAATAATCAACTGATAAGAAGAATAAATAATAACTGGAATTTTGTTCATATTTTATATTTTTCTCGATTACATTGTTGTCAGTGAAGAGAAAATAAAAAGCTGCTGTTGAACCCGTCTAATTTTTGCGATATAAATAGGTTGGTGTGATGATAAGGGTGTAGCCATTACTGATAGTACAAAAAAATTGAGGAAGCCTTTAGAAACAGAATTTTGAGCTCAACAAAGAGCTGGAATTCTATTCCGGAGGCTCGGGGTCGATTTGTTACAAAAAATGCGCGGACAATCGCCTGAAATCAATTTTTTTGTTGCAATTTTGCAAATCCCAAAAATCTCACTTTTTCTTCGTTGAAGTCAGTGTTGAAGCTATATCAAATTGTTGTAGCTTTTTCTAGTTGATTTCTACTGCAAATAATAGGTGAACGCCAGAACTATAGAGAAAGTTTATAATATCTTACAGAAAATAACAGACAGTTCAAAAATTTTAGGCTCATTTACTAACTTTACAATTTTCTTTTATAACTTTCCACTCTTCATGTTCTTTTTAACATTCACATTCCATTATTTTATTTCTATTTTTCAGTCTTTACAATGGCTCACGTTGTTGATTACTTCAAGCACCTCACGACGGACAAAGTCGCCCTCCTCGGCCAACTTCGCGACCTCAACGACTTCCTGCTGAACCGTACCTTCCTCGTAGGCGAGCGTCTGTCCTCAAGTGACATCCAGACTGCTTCGATTCTTCTTCCCGTGTTTCAGGTAATTTGTTTGACTTTGGTTAATATTTTATTTGCAGCATGTTTTCGATGCTGATGCCGAAAAGAAGCTCGTTAATCTCACACGCTGGTTCAAGACTGTCATCAACCAGCCCAATGTCAAAGAAGTTCTTGGAGACATTAAATTGGGAGAAAAATCGAATTTGGAATGTAAGTTGGATTTATTGTTACATGATAGTAATTTCTTTTTTAGCGAAACTACGAGACCTTGTTTCCAAGCTAGGAAAGGCTACCATCAAAGAGGAGAAGCCCAAGAAAGAACAGCCTAAGAAAGAGGAGAAGAAGCCAGCCGCGAAGCCTAAAGCAGAAGATGCCGATGACGACGATGCTCCGAAGGAATCATCCAAGGACCCCTTCGCAGATATGCCAAAAGGAACCTTCGTGATGGATACATTCAAGCGTGTCTACTCCAACGAGGATACTGCAGCCAAGGCCATTCCCCACTTCTGGGAAAATTTCGACGGAGACAATTACTCGATTTGGAAGTGCGAATACAAGTATCCACAGGATCTCACTCAGGTCTTCATGAGCTGCAATCTCATCTCAGGTTTGTTAACTTTATAATAAATTGAAATATTTTTGATTTAGGTATGTTCCAGCGTCTGGAGAAGCTGAAGAAGAATGCGTTTGCATCCATGATCCTCTTCGGATCTAACAACGATTCGACAATCTCCGGAATCTGGGTTTGGAGAGGCCAGGAATTGGTTTTCCCCCTTTGCCCCGATTGGCAGGTCAGTTTCAAATTATATCTGTCTTTTTTTTGAATACGAGTTGTCTCTTGAGTACGCTTACTTTGGAGTGTTATAGTATTCGTAGAAAAAAAATTCTTTCTCGTTGGATGTTGTACATTTTTACAAACATCTTCTTTACTTAGAATAACATTTTTATTTCAGGTTGACTACGAGTCGTACGAATGGACCAAGCTGGACCCTAAGGATGAGAAGAACCGCAAGACCGTCAATGAATATCTTCTGCATGAGGGCGACTTTGATGGAAAGAAATTCAACCAAGGAAAGATCTTCAAATAGACATCATATGTTTGTGTTGGTAAACTACTTTTGAATAAATTTTCTTGTAATTAATAGTGTTTTTAGAATATTTTTTCATTATTAGAATTTTTGCAGTCTTTTTTCTTCGTCGGCTTCATATTCAGAAGAATACGGCCTTCTTTGTAAACCTGGTTAAAGGTATTCCCGGTTTTCTGCTTGGTCACATAGTCATCTGGCTTGTAGATTTCAAAATAGCCGTCTTTTTTTGTTTAATGGAGAACGCTGTGCCATCCTGTGAAAAAGACGATACCATGGAAAACAACAGAATCTTTATTTCCTCCCGTTCTATTTCTTTCCATAAATATTTGCTTGGTAGCCATTGGTACCCATTGGCATGCCAATTTTACTCAGGATTGCGTTTTTGGCTGCTGAAAACGTTGATTGTCCAGAAGAGCTGCTTCCAAGAAGAGAATTCATCAAGTTACTTCCGCTACCAGAGCCAGTAAATTGATTCTTGAGATTGGATAGAAGGGAGGAAGAAGGGCCACCACTGTTGAAAATAGCAGGAAAAGAGCCACCAAATTGGCTCAGGAGGTTTTGAAGCGTAGATCCCGAGGAGGAACTAACTCCTTTAAAATAGGTGGAAAGGGAGGAGAGCAGTGACTGAAAAAGACGGGGATTTGGGGCAAAAAGGTGCTAAAAACTTGGAATTTTCTCTCATTTTTTTGTCAAACTGTTAGGAGCCATGAAAACTCACATTATTGCTCTTTCCATTGTTGAAATTTGCTAAAATCCCGCTAATACCGCCGCTACTTCCATTGACACCAAAGATTTCCAATATTCCTGGCAGATCCAAGTTGCCACTTTTTAAAGGAACAGTCCAGGTGAGAAAAGTACGTGGGCCCTACTGTACCCACGCCGCGTCGAAAATGTCTGCGTACATAAAAATTATTTTTGATGAAATTTTATTTTTTGTTATTTTCAGTAAAATTTCTAATGTTTCTTTATTTTATAGGATCCGTCTATGCATAAGAGTTATTAGCAACAAAAAATTTAAAAAAAATAAAGCAAAAACAGAGAAATACACGAAAAACGAAAAAAAATTTTGTGTACGTAATGACATTTTCGATCACCGAGTGGGTGCACTTGGGTGCACGTATTTTTCTCACCTGGACTGTCCCTTTAATCCAACTAGGATTTCTTTTAAATTTGTCTGATTCAGCAACTCATAACAGTTCTAAAAACCATTAATATACTCAGAAATTCTGACCTCTGTAAAATTTTGATCGGTCATGGATAAATTCCTAGCATAAGCGACGAAGTGTTCTATGATGGAGATCCGATTACCGAACATTTTTTCCTAAAATTGATCAGATTTGGCTAATTTAATAAACAATTTACAATTTTTCTTGCCATTTTTGAATCTCGAGAAAAATTCCTCTGCCAGAAATTTCGATCACACACGTTAAAATCGGCTTTGTGTCTGGAAAACGGGAATTTTTGGGTCGCCCTTGCTCCAATTTAGAATTCTACAGTATTCCACAACTGACCTGGGATCTCGTAATCCTCCGCAATCTTCTTCCTCTTCATCAAAATCCGTCGCATTATTGTCGCTCAAAAATTTAGCCACCCAATCAGCCGGAGCTCCTGTTTCATTTAAAAACGCGTCGACATCTGTCGAATTCCAGTGGCAGCCTCGTGGTCGACGGGGTGGTGGTCTTGCTCGTAGCCAGGGCGGTATCCCACTGTCCGTCCAATTTCCATCAAAACTTCCATTTAAAGGAGGAGGAATCCTTGTTCCATTCAGGAGATCGTTCCAAGTCCCATTGAAATTTCCTAGGGAAATAGCCGTGTCATTCCACAATGCGCTGGGTGGCCAATAACCAGGCTCCGTGGAATTCCAAGATCCATTTAAGAAATTGGCCAAGTTACTGTAATTTCCATTCCAGGAGCCGTTGAACAGATCGGGCCAAGACCCCACATCAGTTGAATTCCAATTTTGGCGGTATAATGGCAGGCCGCTGCCGGTTTCATTAAGGAAATCGGTCCAGGAGCCATTGAGCATTGGAGGAGTGCCATTTCCATTTAATAAATTTTGCAGATTACTGTAATTCCCATTCCAGGAGGAATTGAATACTGGAGGAATGCCGCTCCCATTAAAGAAATTATGAAGATTACTGTAGTTTCCGTTCCAGGAGCCTGGAATCCATGAGGCTCCTCCAGGAATTGGAATTGAAATGGGAATTGGAGCTGCTCCCGGAAGGGTTACGGTATTATTTTCTTTCCCACTCCAGGAGCCATTAAATGGCGGTGAATATTGCGGTGAACCTGGGCCTACTGGACCAGAATAAGAAGAAACCAAACTGTTGAGATTTTGTAGTTGACCAGGAGACAAGGCAGCCAACATTCCAGTTCCCATAACATAAGCGGACTGAAAATTTGGCTTTCGAACGGAAAACTCCTTACATCAAGTTGATTTCGAAAATCTCCTCCAGCCATTGGTAGCTGTTCCTTTAATTGACTGACATCCCGCAAATGCCGGGAATATTCCACAGCCACTGGCGCTGTGCAATTTGCCAAGGAGATATTAGCCTGATCCAACTGGTTGAAGAAATCTTGGGCTTCGTAGACTGTTTCATTGGCTGTAGCCAATTGAGCACAGTTTAATACTGTTGAATTCGCCAATTGGGGTCCTGAAAGGATTTTTCTTCGATGACAGTTAGGAAACCTGGATAGCACGGAGCATCAATTTTTAAATCGGACATGGATCTTCGACCACGGGCAGCTGCTTTTTGGACTACGGCAGCTCCCCATTGGCGGAAGAGCTGAAAAGTTGGATAGAGTTGGAATCTCCGCGTTGACCAACAGAATTTTGCCAATATTCTGTGACGGTACCTGTGTTTTTTCCTCTTCTGTCAGCTTCCTGCTGGGATCAACTTGAATTCCATAAATTGGCAGAAGCACCCCGGTAATATTCGTCTTTCGATCTATAATTTTACCATGGTTTTTGGCTAGAAATTCAAAAAATTACTAGAATTTTCAACAATTTTCCACTTTTCAGGTTTCGGAGAAGTTTGATTGATGATTGGAGGAGGTAATGAGCTATTTCCCGGCTCCAATAGATCAGAATCTTCGACGGGGAAATCTAAACCACAGGATTTTTCTTCAGATCTGTTTAGTTACCTGTACTATTCTGACAATTAATTGGAACAAAAAATTGGAGGCAGAAAATTATAAGGAACATCTGAAATTGAAGGAGCCGAATGTGACCCATTCGGGGCTGTGGCCATTGTTGCTAGGCACGTTGTCAGGGAAAAACTTATCCGAAATTCTGACGGGAGAATGTTCAGTGACAGAAAAACACGGAAACCTGTTGACATTGACGAATATTGGCAAAAATCCTATGGCCAATCCCAGGATTCGAACCGGGACTTATGAATTACCAGACACGTTGATCATGGGCGGGCTCGTTGCTTTCTGTGGACAGATGACGAATAATTTATTGTTGATTTCTATTGGAATTTCTGGATCTAGCCGTTCTTATTGTATTCGACGCATTGGACGAGCTGGCATCATGAATTGCAGTCTTCGACAAGCCAAAGATCTAAAAATGACGGTTATTTTAGTTTTATCCAAGAAATTACCCTCAATATTCCTCGCTGATAATCTTTTATCAGAATTGCAGTAAATATAGGGTCCAATATTTGGGCGATAGAGATAACGGAAGCACAGAGGATGACCAAATCCCCGACATCGTGTCAATCCGACAAAGCAGGCCAATCCACAAGGTGAGATATTGAAAATCAATGGGAAAATGGCTTGTAAGGTTAGGAGAATATAAAGTCGATGTTGAATTTTCGATTATTTCGATTACTATGAATAAGCACAGAGAATAACAGAAATTGTAGCTGTAATTTCGTGCATTCGCTGTATTGCAGGTGGCTAGAACTTTTAGTAGACTGTCTGTTTTCGGTAGGTCGCATATGACAATTTTCTACATGTATTTTTGTGGAGGAATATTGGCAAAAATTTTCTGGTCAATCGGGAGATTCGAACCCATGATTACAAGTCCTACGCGCTCGACTTTGGACATGTCAGGATTCCTGTGTATTACTGCCCGCCAACATGGAAATATGCTGAATAACTGTTGGTAATTGATCAAAGATCATCCTCCTTAATTTTCAAATCGATAGATATCTCGCATCGCTTTCTTCTCCTCCTCTTGCTGTATATTTTCCTCATCTCGTCCTAAATGGCCGTCCGCTTTGATCTCCTCTCTGTCCCAGAACCACTTCAAAAGAAAATAATCTCAAAGGTACGGCGTTTTTCGACCTAAAATTGGCTTATTTCAGTTCCCACTATCTAATAGAAGAGCAGAAGTGCTGTCCCTGTATCTCAGCTGCCGACGGGGCCGACATATGGCCGCTTTATTGCTGGGAAATGAGGTGGAAACTCTCTTCAAAGGACTCAACAGTTATTTTCTGAAAAGAGGAGACGCTGAGGGGAAATTTATTAAAAATGAGGAGGATAAATGGGTCAGTTTTTATCTTTTTTTGTACCCCAAAGGGAAATTTTCTTCATTGCTGGAATTTAGGCTGCCAGAATTCCATTCTGAACCTTTTTTAAAGAAAAATATACTGAATACTGTAGTCCATTTAATATTCTTTTCAGTCTGGTTGCCCCACTGCTGAATATCTCCGGGTCTTGAAGAGAATTGACGATGAGCATCGCCTAATCGAGGGAAATTCTACCTCCGCTCAGCGACATCGAGCCCGAATCTCTATTGCCAATTTGTCTATGGGCCTACAAATCTGGGAATTTTTCTTTGCCGGTCGTCCCAATCAGCCTTGTTTCATTTGCGACATCGAGGAAAAAGGACGGCAATGCTTTTCTACTCGATTTTCACGAGTCGGCTATCCTCGGGAGACCAGCTGGAAGGCAATGATCTCTGAAGAGAAGTGCTACCGGGCTCTAGTCGCTATTGAGCAGGATCTTCCTGGACCAAAGGCTACTCCGCCTCATGATATGACCTCATTTCCTATGTTGAGAGAGCCACGGACTCCTGTCTGTCGCCGGGCTGTCCCTTCAAATGTCACTGATTCTCCTCGTCTTATGTCTTTTCCCAGAATTCGAGAAAGCAAAAATTGGTTGACTTCGTGTTGTTGTATTTTATGATATCAATAAAATTTTGAGAGAGTGATATCCCACAGCGAAAAGAGAGCCCATGAAATAGTGTAAGTAAACCGTTTATAAATTTAAATACCATAATCTGACGGCATAGTGCATAGGATTCCTTCTTGTATCGAAATTATCCCATTAGCTGCATAAATCTCCAAAGATTCGTATGCAGTTGAAAAGACATCGTAATCCAGTTCACGGATAATTGTGTGATTCGTCAAAGCGCTGCCCATTGTGGAAACCTACAAATTTGTTCAATTGAACCGAATTTTTACCTGAATATGTGTACCGTTCATGAAAAATCCTAGAAATAGCTGGTTATCCGATCTTATTGCATCGGGCACGAAGATTTCTGCCTCGATTGCGTTTCTATCCTAAATTTAAACGGAGTTTAGAAAAATAGGAACAGCAGACGGGAAAGAGCCAATTTAAACAGGACTGCGCGGTTTTTTTCTTGACAGACTTTAAATTGGAAATCCGGCGAGCAAATCGCAAAGTTATTCGCTGTAATCCTGGATCCTTTGGTAACTTACCCCGATTTGGAGATTCAACAATGACGTTCCATTTAATAGTTGATCGTAAGATAGAGCCAATAGTCGAAAATCATTGAAATCGTAAAATATTAACGTCAAATAATTGTACCCCGTATCTTCCCTGGAAATGGACGTATCCGGAAATTTTCGGGACAAAGGGCACTTACCCTTAGATCATCCCACTGGTACGATACCATGTGTCCTTCAGAATTTTATCACTAGCGGTTTCTGACCAAGATTCGTGGAGATGAACCCGACAGAAAAATAGAAAAAGCAGACGGGAAAGAACCATGAAGCGGATTTTTGGACAAAATTCAATTTCGTATCCTGGCTACCTTTTTCATTAACTATTCGGGTAAAAAATCCAATTTAGAAAATACCCATAACAATGATATTTATTTTTCTCAAATACAAGGAACATAATCTGGTGGCATAGTGCACAGAGCTCGTACGGATTCAACCCCGCCAGTTGTGGTGACCTTCACATAGCCATGGTTGTCTTCTTTATAATACTTCAAAAACTGCGTAATCGATCCCCTCAATGAGCGAGTATTCAGTCTCGGCACTTGTCATTGTTGAAACCTGCAAATTTCTTTAAAAGATCTCCGTTTTTACCTGAACATATGAATCACTCTTGAAGACAAATCCCACGTAAATCCGGTTATCCGTGGTAATTACACCGGGAACAGGGATAGTTTGCCTATAATAATTTTTCCAATATTCGGCGCCTACCGTAACCGAGGAGAGTTCCCCAGTCCCGTTTGCATATTGCTCATAGACAATTCTTATAAATTCTACGTCATCCGGTGAATGGAAAGTTATTGTGAGGGTAATGTGAGCATTTTCTTCGCTGAAAATTCTTCAAAATCTCCATTTTGGGGGATTTACGCATCAGTTATAGCGGTGATTCGATACCATTGGTCGATGACAATTGAACTTGATGTTTACTCGGATATTTGGGACTTTTGGAGGTCTATAAGGCCGAGGAATACGATCACCAGCCGGAGGAGAGGTCCCATTGATCTGAGAGAGAATTCAATTTTGTCTGCCGGTTACCCCATAAATTATCTATGATTTTGATTGCAAACCTGCACAATACGACAAAAATCAGCCAGGATTCACAAAGTTTTTACAAATTTTTTAAAATATTTATTCAGCGGGCAACACGAGCGAATGGCCGTTTATATAAATTCATTAACACATTTCAGCGCAGCATACACAACAAAAAATAATAATAACTAGTGGAGCCATTCCCCAAGCCCAAATTGTAAAAACAACATCACGAATAGATATCAGAACTTGATCAATAGACCGAGGTTGACGGAGGCCTTCTTTGACTATAAGTCCTACCATTAAATAGCACAATAACACAAGTAGAGTTCCAATTATAGGAAATATACAACAATAGGCTACCATCACGTTGTAGCAGACAACACCAAAAATTGTTGATTTCGGTGTTGGTTCCTCTTCGTCGTCGTCTTCTTGTTCTTTTTCAATAATATCGCTCCGAAGACGTAGAACCAAATCCCGTCCTTGTCTTCCAGTGAAAAGAAAGCGATAGGCGGTATCGTGGGACATCTGAAATATGGAGAAATATGTTGATTTTGAAATAGAAGGTGGCGAAATCAGATGTCAACTTTATATCGTTCTAACTTTTGAACAAAACACTCATTTTTCTTGCTTTCTCTGTCATTTTGTAGAACAGAGAAAGAGCTATTTTTGAGAAAGATTTAAGTTTGTTGAAAAGGGAAAAATGGCAATTCTTGAGGACAAACCTTTCGAATTATCATCTCCTGATGTTCTAGTGGAATTCCAGAAGAATATAGATCAATTTCAGGAGATTTTTTTATTCTCCGAAGTGGAAGACACTGCATTTTATTGAATGGACACAGAAGAAAATGAAGCAGCTCAAATGATAATGGACACGATAAGGGCTACCACGCATCGACGTCATTTCCTCGGTGACGAAATTGTTTGATATTGGTGAGAAATTCAAAAAAAGTTGATGGCTATGACTCATTTATCTCTCTCTGTAGTTTTACGATTAAAAAAACAGGTCCTAAAACGAAATAACCACTACTCGTCGAAATCACAACAACATTGAAGAGAACAGAAAACTAGAACAATAAAAAATAATCCTACTCCACCGAAGAGAATGGATTTTGACAGGAATTGGAGAAGTGACAACACGTGTTGAATATAACAATCGGAACAGCAAAATGAAACATGTTAAAGAAAATGGAGACAATACTGCACAACACCAATAGACAGGAAAAACAACAATTAAAACATCGATCACAAGAATCGGAAAGCGAAGAGGAATGCGGCTGGGCAGATTGTCGTCTTTCAGCGGCTCGGATGTCCTCTCTGACACGCAGAACACATCTAAAAGCCTGAATTAGCCGGTCACCTCACTATTCACCTTTTTAAATATTGTTTCCAAAATGGAATTGGTATTTCCGGAGAGTATAAATCGATCTCTGGTTCTGGATTTCTATTCCGGAACAAGAAATAGGGAAAACGGGACATTTTACCGGAAAAACGAGGAGAAATGACGAAGACAAAAGGGAAGACAGGGGCAAACAGTCAGCTGGTTGACTATCGACCGCCTAGAATTTCCTTTTCAGGCAATTTGCCAGCTTACCTTGGGTAGGAGCTGTAAACCAAATCCATTTATAATTCCTGGACACGCGGGAACATCTGCCGCCCTTCTGGCCCATCCAAAATGGCGAGAACTTCCTGCATTCGAATTCTTTCGTGGGGAATACCTCGCCAACATCTAAATATCTTCGATTTTTTATATTCCCCGGAATTCTGACTTTTCGATGATGGAATCCATCGCCAATCCAAAAAGCCGGGGACGATTTACGTCATCTTGAAGAGGCACCGCACTAATGGAACTAAAGAACCCGAAGGGGTAACCTTCTTCATTGTAAGGATCGCTGGAAAAATTTTCTGCATAATTTTAAATAATAAAACGAACCGCCCGTAGAAGCAGTAGAAGATGGTCAGGCCATACGAGTAGACGTCCACCGACCGTCCATAGTTGGTACACAGAAAAACCTCCGGAGCCGTATAGAGGAGGTTTCCAATTCTGAAAATTGACAGCTCAGTTGAAATAAAAAAATAATCACCCTTGTTGGTGTTTTTTCCCTCGACAGGCCTGAGTCATCAATCCCATGTCTGCCAACTTCGCTATTGTCTTGGAGGCCGAGAGGAGCACGCTGAAAAAGGCGGTTTAAACGATAATTTCAAGAGATTTAAAGGTCGAATTAATCTGGTTTTTCACTCACTTTGTTGGTTTAACATCGCGGTGGATGTAACGCTTTCCATGGATGAAGTCGAGCGCCTTGGCCAAGTCGCACGCCCACTTGTTTAGGTAGGCAACCTCCGTCTCCGGGTTCTCCTTGACATCTGTAAAGTATAAACATTATAATTTGGGCAATTTCTTACGTGTCCATAGATCCCCTCCTGGCATAAGCTCAAAAAGAATGCCAATTGGCTGCTCGGGTTGGTCATCATGGATTGCCGCAAGACTTTGGACAATTTGGGGACATCCTCGGAGTTCTGCTCCGAGTCGACTTTCCCTTCTTCCTCTTCTGGCCACCGACTTTCTCTCCGTCTCATCGAGGGTGTACCATTTCGCCACAGTAACTCTGAAAATTGGAATTTCTTCAAAGAAAAGTGGTCAAATTTACCCATAGCGCGGATGTTCCACTTGATATACCACACCGAAGTTTCCTTGGCCTAGCAAGTCGCCACGTCGGAGGGAGGAGGTGGGGACAGTGGTCAAATCTGGATAAAATAACAGTTTTTTAATTTAAATGACTGACCTTCATCCGCAGGAGTAGGACGACTGTCTTCCTCAGCATTTGGCTGACAATTTACAACTGGCTCGTTCTGTCCTCTCTTCTCACGAAGATATTCAACAAATGTCCGGATTCCTGTGGTAATTATCGTAAAATAAATAGAATAAACTCACTTTGAAGAAGATAATAATACGCGGGATAAATATCCTTTCTGTAGAAGAAAGCCAAAAGGACGAGGATAACCACGGGAATGACTGAGACCGCTAGGATGATGGCCTTGACATACCTAAAATTAATGGAAATCTGGGCAAAAATCCAAAAAATATACCATTTAGACGATGATTCCTTGCTAATTTCCTGGCTATCATTGTCGATTTCTTCGGTCACATTGACAGAGCACTCAAAAACTGTTTTTGGCTTCAAGACTTTGATCAAATTGTCCGTGTCTAAATTCGACAAATTGCAGAAGCGAAGTTCTGAATGGATCTCATTATTCGTAGTCAAAATTAATACAAACCAGATAAATCAGATTGAAGGTTTGGACCAAATGCCAATTCCTTCAGACTTGGAGACTGACCAATTTCCAAGATAACTGAAAAATCTCATGAATAGCTGCATCCCCAAAGAGTGGTCGCATTCACAAGGAATTTTGAATCGT
Source organism: Oscheius sp. DF5033 (assembly GCA_964036215.1). NCBI lineage: Eukaryota > Metazoa > Nematoda > Chromadorea > Rhabditida > Rhabditidae > Oscheius > Oscheius sp. DF5033. Next base: position 1,090,822 of record CAXIWN010000013.1, on the reverse strand, counting down.
TGAGGGGAGATTGTGGCACCCCGATGATCTGGGAGAGTTCCCCAATCTTCCTGTAAATACAGCCATAGGAGAATTTGTGGCATGTCCATAGTCAGATGATTTTGTGATCCAAAAACCGTAGGTTCAACCTCTGGCACAATTTAGCGAGCAAACTCTTACCTCCTTCGATGGTTTTCAACTTAGGGAAAGAGATTTCTTCAAAATGTCCAGATATTTCAGTCGTTCCTTCTATAAATAACGATGTTGATTAAAAATGGGAAGCCACACCTGTCCATTTCCAAGTTTCCAAACTCGAAAATTCGTATTTTGTCGATTCTCCCGCTTCCAAAAGTAGACTGCAGTGGAGGTTCTTCACATCTCTCTTAAAAGTGAGCTCCTCATCAGCACCGGTTAACTTGAGTTGGAATCCCGGAATACACTGGACAATCTTCGAAGAGCAAGCCGCGGCTATTTCAGGATACTTGCGAAATTCATCAATACTGCCACCTGAAAACTTTCTCTGATAGAGGAAAAGGGTAATCCATTGATCCTGTTCTAACCAAATTATTGAAAATTGCACTTCAAACTAATTTTGTGTCCAGATGCGGCTGTTTCTTATTTTACTAATTTTAATCCCGGCTACAGTATACTGCATAGCGACTTCATGTCAGTTTTAATTAGTTTTTTCCCTCTTATAGATTTTTAGGTTACATTTATTACCCAACACGAGTCAAAACAGTAGCAGAAATAGTTGAATTATGTGGAGGGAAGCAGAAAATTCGTGGAATTTCTGGATTGAGAGAAATAAAATTGGAAAAGATGAATCAGGAACAATTTGATCTTTTATTTTCTGAGGCTTTGGATCTTTCGGCAGTATTTGAATTTGTTGCCAGCACTGCAAAACTGATGATATTTCCGAAATTGAAGAAATACCAATTTGCGGGTAGCTTTTATATTTCTGATGGCCGTAAAATGATCGATTGTTTCAGCTCGACCATTGTCGATCGCGCCATCATTTCATCACAACAATCAGCTCGAAATTATTGGTTTTCCCGAATTAAAGCAGATTCTAGCACAGAAAGGAAATCTGACATTTAGCCATAATCCAAAATTGAAAGAGATTCAATTTCCTAACTTGGAACATTTAATGCCACTCGGGGGTAGTGAAATTCGAGGCATTACAAATGATTTCCAAAAATTCTAGGCGTTTTTATGGTCGAGAATAATTCCGCCTTGCAGTCAATTGCCATGAAAAAATTAATCGCGACAAAAGTTAAAGGTAAATTTTAATTTAAAAGAAAATTTAGGGAGAACCTTTAGGTTTGGTAATTAGGAAAAATGCACGATTGCAAAGTTTTGATATGGAATGCACGGGATATCCGGATTATCTTAAGCGGCCGATATTGACAGTTTTGGACAAAAGTAAGCGGGAAATTGAAATATTTGCAGTTATTTTCAGTGATAATTGAGGAAAATGAATCATTGAAAACGGTCAGAGTCAAAGGGAAAACGGCGGGAAAAGTCGTCTGGATTCAAAGTGAGAATTGGGAAAATAAATTAAAGGAAAATTAAGGATTGGAAATTAGAAAGAATTGGAGGCTGGAAAAGGTTGAATTTGAAGAATTTGATGAGAAAAGTGAAATGAAAATAGAAGGAAATCCAAAATTGGAGGGAGAGGCACTGGAGAAACTGAAAAAGGCGGCAAATTCGAGCTGGGGAAGGATCCAAGATTACGGGGAATGTATTTTGGAAGAAGAAATAGCGGAATTGGCCATTTTGGATGATTGTGGCTATATTTACGGGGATCTGAGACTGGCCGCCGGGGCGAGAGGAACCGTCTCGGGCAGACTCAGCCGGGTCGAGGGACGCGTCGACACGAGCGATTTGACTGTCGATCGACTGGAATTCCTATTGGATACCGAAATTTATGGACAATTTGGTTGGATTACTGTAATTTTTGGGATTTAATTTGAATTTAGAAAGTGATCTCTGTGATTTTGATTATTCTCGATTTAAATCGGCCAAAAAAGGAGTCAGAAAGAGGTGCAGCACAGAAAAAAAGACGACGACGACGAGAAAAGAGACGACAAGGACAGAAACAACCACAAAATGGACAGAAAAACCGACGACAATTGGACGAGAGACTACTGGGACGACAGAAATTGAGAAAGAAACAATTGGAAGTACAAAAGGGAGAGAAGAGACCACCCAGAGGACAGAAACGGAAACAATCAAAGAGACGACTATTGGGGGAACAACAGAGGAGAAAAGAGAAGAAATGAGGACGACGACGGGCGAAAAAGAAGAAGAAAAGTCGACAGAAAGGAGCAGCACAGAATTGACACCGAACGCTGACAATTTGACTCGAGAAAATGAGGAAAATGATTCCCGGTAAATTCGAGTCTATTTTCAATTTCTAATAAATGCCAGAATTGTCATAATCGCTGTCGCCTCTGCCATCGCCGTCGCTCTCCTCGTCGTCGCCGCCCGGGTCGCCTTCTTTTGGTACAAAAAATCAAAAAAGAAAAAAGAAGAATCGTCAAATGGATCCGAGTCGTCGTCGAGACCCACACAGGCAAGATCTTCCCGAAGAAACAAAGAAAAATGAGATTTTTGGAGTTATAAATGAAATATTATGATGTAAAAGTTTTTTGTTTGAATTGACAGGCCACCGCAGCATTAGAAAAACTCACAATTTACAGTGTTTGACGGTCCTGTAAGTCCAACATAAATTGGTAAAATTAGCAGCAACAACACAGAGAACATCCTGGCGTTCTGTCGATTGATTTTGGGCAAGAAGTTGCTGCAGAAAATGTCGACGGTGAATGTTTTCCTTCGGACAGTCATCGTCCGAAAAATGTCGACGGTGACTCATAGTTTCTCCGGCGGCAAAGGATCCTGCGACGCTGGCATAAAGTTATGGGGAGAAACCCCTTGTCTAACCAGGAAATCGAGCCAGCAAACTTTGGTCAGCCTGCTGTTACAGGAAAACTTCGATGACTTTTCTTATGGAGATGCTTCCCTAGCGATGTCACGTGGCCTCCTCCGATACTTCCTCCCGTTTTTCAACCGCCCACGACGTGTCCATTTTACAAAGCGAAGATCAGAAGTTTGAGAGTACTGCCAGCCCCTTCCTCGTATATTTTTTGCCGACATTCCAAGTGAAAGAGACAAGAGTCAACACAGGTCAAGTGACGATTTTATGACCTCCGGCAAGGCATGTGGCCGGCGTGTTCTTGGATCGCTCGCGCTCTTTTCTCGCTCTAGACACTTGGCTACACGTGTTACATACGTTAGCTACTATCCTCGTTCGTTCTCTGCCTTCCAAGAATAAAAAGAATATTTTTCGAAATGAAGAGCACGGTAGAGACTATTCTCAAGTTCTTTTTGATCACAAACTTTGCCTCTCTATTTTGAGTTTTTCCGCCGGTTGGAGCTGATTGGATTCTCGATAGGTTTTGGTACCTTTTCTAACATTTCAAAATTCCAAAAAAAAGCCCTTCTGGAAATAATTCTAGAGATCCAGGGTCGGTGCGTCAGGGCTTCTAGCCTAAATCTTTATGCTGGGGATCATATCCAGCCAATTTCGATATTCTTTAAAGAGGAAAATAGCCATGGAAAGGGTCTCTATGATAGTATGAAAACCATGGCAAAATGTCTCACATAGTTTTCCTAAAAGAGCCCCATATTCATTAGATTTTGTTCCCTAGAAGGGTCAAGCGTTGGCCTCCTGACCTTTCCCCTCAGTCGTCTGACCCAGCTGCAAATAATTCTCTTTAAACCAGTGCAGCTGCAAATTTGAAATGCAAAGTTGCCGTGTGTAATTCATCTACGCGCCCGTTGCTGCAAAGTTACGAGGTAATTTCATCATCCTGACGAAAGTGTGTAGAAGGAGGTTTTATTTATTGCTTTTGGGGGTCAAAGAAGAAGGTCCTCATCATTTTCCTGCTGACCGGCCATTTACCAGAGTTATTCTGATCCCAGGAATCCCAGTAGAATCTCTTTGGATCCCACAACGAAAAGTATTTCCTCTGTAAATTCGCCTCGTAATTTTCAATCTCTAATCTTTGACTATATTTTTCGCCTAAAAAAGGCTGACTCATCTCCGACATCATTGTGAAGTGAAGAAAATCAGGATTAGAAGAATAGCTTCTGTTTTTTTCCGAACTTAATCTGTATCAGGCGTCTTGTTTTCACATCACGATCAAAGAGGAGCAATATATAATATCCTGGGACAAAGAGCTGGAGAGCAAAGTTCTCTCGTCTGCTCCCTGAAATGCTTGACATTGCCGTTATCCCTTTAATTTTGTATTTTAACGGAATCTCCAAAAAAACATGGATTATCGTAATAGAAATTTTAAAAAACTTTTCTGATTTTTAAACGGGTTCCACAGCGCCCATTCTCCGCTGAGATCTACGCGTAATCCATTTGGAATTTTAGAAATCCCCTGTTCTTGTTGTTCATCTATTTTGAGCGCATTCCTTTCATTTTATGAATTTGGTTATGATTCCTATATAACGGGAAGTGTATTAGTCACCCATTTGAAACCAGGAAATTCCGTTTTTCTTACGCATTGGATCCGAAAATTTGGATTCAAACTAATGCGTTGTTCAGCGACTTTTAAACTCATTTCCAGGCATTTTCTGGTAAAAACTGTCCAGGAACCCGGCAAAAACCCTTCCGAATTGTTGAAAACTATTATATTTCCTAATTTTCTCGAGATTTTTTTCTATTTTCCCTGAACCCACTACAATTTTACGCATTTCAGGCATGAATATTTTCATTCTGTCCCTCTTTCTGGTGTCTTTGGCCGCTGCTCGACCAACGGAACCCACTCTCAATTCGGAAGAGAAACGGCCAACCATGGCCCTAGGAGAAGCCATCGACTTACCAACGAATTTTCCTACTCCCGAAGGCTATAATGTTAGCTTTTCTAGTCTTAAATTTAATAGAAATTTGTTTAGATAATGCGCCACATGTTAGAAGTCGATCACCGGGATAAAATGGAAGAGTTGCGACAGATAGAAGCCAAATTTACGGAAGCGGACGAGCGGACATCCAACAAATATTGGGTCTATTGGCTACTTCTTTCACGATTTTTGGGATGACAATGGTCGACATTTTTTCCCGAATGTACATATTTTTAGAAAGTATGAAAAAGCCCTTGATATTTATGCCATTCCCATGTAAATACCTCCAATAATTTTCTTTCTTCTATATAATTGTGTCCTTCATTCTTACAGTAAATTATATTTTATTCAGGGAAAAAATGAAGATTTTGCTAACTTTTAGGGTTTTTAGATCATCTCTAGTCATTTTTATTTCTATGATCAGAGCATAACAGACTAGAATCCTTGTTTTCCTCCCTCCTTTTCGCTTGTTTGTACTCTACATCCTTTGAAAATATTCCGGTGAGAAATCTTATTGGTATAAAAACTCTTGAACTCTTTATTCGACTGATTCTCCCCTTCCATGACATGCCGGATAGCCCCAACCGTCCAATAAAGTAAGTAAAGTTGTGAATTTGACCGTATCCTTCAGATGCATAAGACGTTTTCGTGTATCTGCCCATCTCGGCGAGGAAACAGGTCCAGGAATTGGAGCACAATATGACAAGACAAAATACTAACCACCGGAATACCTAGGGTAGGACGAGACCATTTTGGAAAAAAATGATTTACAGAGCTTTTGACGGCAATGCTGAGCTGGCAAGAGCCATGAATTCTTCGAAACTCAGATCAACAGACATCTTCAAGAAGATGCTGGGTCTTCCTTGCCTGCTAAACTCGATATAACTAGGAAAATAGAAGAAGAGCCGAGAGAGTGAACTGTAATTTTGTCAATAAATCTTTAGCTGTTATTTTTCGGACTGGAAGGTGAAAGCAGAGCTGGGCATCCATGTTGAGCTACGTCGAGCTGTGTCCGACTTTATTGTCGAGAGACGTCGATTTGAATCGAATAGCTGCAATGAAAACCTACCCCGATCGGCTCGGCGCGACACAGTTTTTTTATATTTTCAGCATCGACGTCGAGTAGACTCGACACTCTGCTCGACGCACAACCCCGTCAGTATCCAGATTAGCGTGTATCAGTTAAATATACAAATTTCATAGGCTACTTCCTACATTTTCCGCTTATTTACTTATTATTTCCCCGTACTCTGTGTCCCTGTCTTCCCTTGTTTGTCTCTGCCACCCGCCTCGACACAATTCAAACCACGTAAACCTGTCCTCCTCTCTCTCAGCTGAGACTTGTTATTGCCCTTTTCTCGTCTATCTGTCCTCAGTTTTGTCTTATTTTCTTCATAAATCCATTATTTTTAGCTTCAAATGTTTCCAATAGTTAAAATTGTTGACGCTGTTGATGTTCCTGGGCGTTCCTATGAGGGATTGGTCGTTGATCCGGTGAGTTTTTGTGTAGAAATTGGGGAAATACTGGGTTCTTTCTATTTTTTTTCAATTCTTTCTTTTCTCTCAAGAAAAATTTGGTACTTTTCGATATATTTTTCGAGAAATTAGCCCAATTTTACGGTACACATCAGACTCAGCCCGTTGTTTACTCTGAATAATCAGCCAAAAAATACACGTAAAGGCCAAAAGAGCGGGTGAAACATATTGATCTTTGCCATAACCATATTTTTCCATGATTTTTCACAATTCTCATGGTGACGTTTTCGATAAAAGTAGAAATCTCTCCGGAACCGCGTATACTGAAAATAAACTTCTTTTTTGGTTAAAAACTGGTGTATTCTTCCTTTTTTTCTTTATTTTCATCATTTTCAGGATGAATCCTTGACAAAATTAATGAATCTGTTAGAAACTCGTGAAAAAGTAGCCGAAAAGGAGATTCCCTACTGGCAGGTTTCTTCTTACACGAGAAAAATCAAAGCTGAAAAGAATTTAATCGGATTCCTGCTCCGAGAAATAAAAGAACGAAAAGAAGGGCGAGAAACTAAAAGAATTAGGAAATTTATGGTATGTTTTACCTTATTTTCAAATTATACGGCTATTTCTACAGAAAAATATCACCTGTCCGACTTGTTTTGGGAATTGTTGGCATTTCTTCAGGAGATGTTGCTCGAGACCACTGACAGTCACTTTGGTAATAAATTTAACATATTTTTATTGAATTAAAGGTTCAGCCAGTTTATGAAATAACTTATGATGAATTTCTGCGAATTGCATTGCCGACAGAAGCTGTGGAATCGACGGGACAGGTGGGAATTTGAGATTTTCGCCGCTTTCTCCGCCAAATTTGAATCAGGGCGCCCGAATCGAACGTTTGATTTAAAAACTGTTTCAATCATTGGATTCGGCATAGCAAAAAATACTGAGAACTGGTAAAGAAAAGCTAGAAACCCTCCTGATTTTAGGTGGACACAGCTGAATTAATGGACGAAATTGAGGATCCCCGAATAGAAGCCCAAGAAAATGAAGGAATTATCGATCCATCACTTTGAAAAAGCCATTTTCTACCCAAGAAAAATGATAAAATACGGTTACATGACGTGGTTTCGTTGAAATTTTTAGAAGTTTTTCCAATAAATGCTAATTTCTTCCATTTTTAAAGGTCCTTTTAATATTTTAATAGTTCAGATCAATTTTTCCCCTGATGATTCATTCCACCAACTTTTCTTCCCGTCAATTGAGGCTGATCTCCCCCTTTTGTCAATAAAAGAAACCTCGTGTGTTTTCCTTTCTTCAATATCACGTCAACTTTGCCCGTATATTTAACCCGGCCAGTGCCCACAATCTGTCAGTTCTCTCTTCTAAAAATATGCCTCATCACGATCCTCACCACGGAAGCCATCATATGCCGGCCGGACATCATGGCGGATCCCATCATGTACCGCCAATGATGTCACATATGGGAGCAGCTACACATCATCAACCCGCCTTTTCTCATAATATGGGACATGGAGCTGGTAAGTATTATAAAATACTGGGAATTGCTCCTGTATATTGTTAAATATCCCATGGATTTGAGCCTACGACCTTTGGAGCACAAATTCTGCAAACCCTTGGGCGTTTGATGCCCTTTTGATCGTCATATTGTGCCATTTTTGGCTGTGTACCCATTGAATACCCCATTTGACCATATATTTTCCAGGTTACGGTGCCTATCCTCCCCAACATGGTTATCCACAAGGCGGCCATCATTATCCACCAAATGGACATCATCACTGACATCACTCCCATGTAATTGTATAAAAGAATAAATTATGCTTTATTATATTGTGTAAACAATAATTATATGCCAGTCATAAGATTACAAACGCAGCCATGACGACGTCGATTTCTCCTACAGTTGGCGCATAATTTGCCCATTTTTGCCGGATTTTGTCCGAATTTTTCGTTCCAATAGACAAATTGCTTCCAATCTTAGTGCATCTTCTGGATCTTTACTGGGTTTTCTTTAAAATTATCGAGAAATCTTTGAATTTTGCCGACGGCTTCCAGTAATTCTGTGTATTCTGGTCGACAGTAGTAGACGAATCGAGGGAAAATGTCAGATTTTTCTTGATTTTCTTGAAAATAGTCCAAAAACGGGATGACTGCCCGATAATAGAGAGCTCGAAATTCACAAGAGCACCCAGCCTGTAATCTTTTAAAGGATACGGGTAAAAAAAGAGGAGGAAATACCCAGTAATGATCATCCTGGTCTTTTACAGCAAATTTGAAGTCATCTGAACGAAGGCGAAGGACAGCTGCATGACTGACACGGCTGGTTCGGCAGAAACGAACGGCAGAAGAGAGGGACATCTGCAGCAATTTGTCTCCGGGGATTTTAAACTTACTTTTTTGACAATTAAATCAAAAATATGATCAGGGATACGATCCATAAGAATTGTGTCCTTTTTTCGTCGAAATTTAGAAAAAATTGAGAGCATTGTGACCAAGAAAACGGGGAAATAAACACGACGAGGCAGCTGATTTGGGGAAACAAATGATCCGATAAGGAGGGAAATGGATTGTGACAGGAATTATTCCCGGGGACTACGGAGTGTAGCCAGCGATGACTCGATCAGCCACCATTGTACAGGATTTTGAGAATTGTCTCATGTTTTAGGGGGACAGAGATCGTCGGATACAAGATCAAAATGTAGCCATCCGTCCCTGAGAAAAGGTGAAAGTCCACTCGACCTCTGATCGAATCTTATCAGGTCAACATGCCGCATCTTCTGCCGTTTTCCCAGCTGGCTTTTTCCCCCTAATTTGGCCTTTTTCCCATGGTAATCCCTCAGTTTCAGGCCAAATGTCCGAAAATATTGCCGTCGAAGTCAAAGAAGGCGTCTGTTGGATTAAATTGAAACGGGAGAACAAATATAATTCTTTGAACACGCCGGTGAGTAGATTTTTAAGAAGTTTTTGACCTGCGCCTCAATTACTTTCAATTTCCAGATGTATCTGGCCTTGTGCTCCGCCCTGGATCAGGCCGAATCCGATGATGATGTCATTTTAACCGTAATCACCGGTAATTTCAATGTTTATCCACAGAAAAACTCGAAATTTAGGCTCAGGAAAATATTATTCAGCCGGCAGTGATTTTAGTCCAAAAGAAGTGGCCTCTATTATGGAGTAAGGGCGCTCTAATCTCAAAAATTGGCGGGTTTTCAGGGCTCCGAAGAGTTTAGACGCGTATATTCCCCATAAATGTTGGGCGGATAGAATGATCAAGCACAGCAAGCCATTGATAGCACTGGTAAATGGGCCGGCTGTCGGCATCGCTGTGACCACCCTCGCTGTCTGTGATGCTGTTTTTGCTTCGGATACGGTAGGAAATTTTAAATTAAAATCTAAAAAAAAAGTCTAAAATAAAAAAAGTTTCTCCCCGGCCGGGAATTGAACCCGGGTCTCGCATGTGACAGACGCGGATACTCACCACTATACTACCGAGGACACATAGCCTTTGCCCCCAGTTTCAGGCCACATTTTGGACACCATTCACTGAACTGGGACTGGTACCCGAAGCTGGCTCCAGTTTGAGTTTCGTCCAAGCCATGAGACATCAAAAAGCTGCCCAAATGCTCTTGTTTTCGGAGAAAATTACCGCCGAAGAGGCGTACATCGCTGGATTGGTTACCAAGGTATCATTTTTCAGTCAAAATACCCAGTTTCTAGGTAATCCCTCATGACAATTTTTATAAAGAGACGGAGGAAATTATTAAAAAGTATACTAAACTCGGAAAACAGGTGAAATTTTCCATTTTGCCCAGGGAAATTGAAGATTTTCAGAGCATGCTGGTTTCAAAGAAACTTCTCCGACCAGAAGGCTTAATTGATCAATTTCTCAGCGTCAATAGAAAAGAATTTGATGTAAGAATTTCTCTTCTATGGAAATTGCCATAGTTTTTGGGATAAAACGACCAATTTTCAGAAAGTTATGGAAATGTGGAATTCAGAAGAAACAATTCAGCGAGTGATGAAGAAATTCGACAAATCTAAATTATAATTTGTGTTGGAATGAAATTTTATGAGAGTCACGGTCATGTCAAACATTTGTAATCCGCCGATGGTTAAGTGGCTAGCACGGGCGACATGCAATTCAAAGTCGCATATTCCCGGTCGAGCAAGAGATTTTTTAAATATTTCTGTACCAACACGACCCGATCCATTGCTTCAGGAGCCACTATGAGTCACCGTCGACATTTTTCGGGCGATGACTGTCCGAAGGAAAACATTCACCGTCGACATTTTCTGCAGCAACTTCTTGCCCAAAATCAATCGACAGAACGCCAGGATGTTCTCTGTGTTGTTGCTGCTAATTTTACCAATTTATGTTGGACTTACAGGACCGTCAAACACTGTAAATTGTGAGTTATTCTAATGCTGCGGTGGCCTGTCAATTCAAACAAAAAACTTTTACATCATAATATTTCATTATAACTCCAAAAATCTCATTTTTCTTTATTTCTTCGGGAAGATCTTGCCTGTGTGGGTCTCGACGACGACTCGGATCCATTTGACGATTCTTCTTTTTTCTTTTTTGATTTTTTGTACCAAAAGAAGGCGACGCGGACGGCGACGACGAGGAGAGCAACGGCGATGGCAGAGGCGACAGCGATTATGACAATTCTGGAATTTATTAGAAATTGAAAATAGACTCGAATTTACCGGGAATCATTTTCCTCATTTTCTCGAGTCAAATTGTCAGCTTTCGGTGTCAATTCTGTGCTGCTCCTTTCTGTCGACTTTTCTTCTTCTTTTTCGCCCGTCGTCGTCCTCATTTCTTCTCTTTCCTCTTCTGTTGTTCCCCCAATTGTCGTCTCTTTGATTGTTTCCGTTTCTGTCCTCTGGGTGGTCTCCTCTCCCCCTTTTGTACTTCCAATTGTCTCTTTCTCAATTTCTGTAGTCCCAGTAGTCTCTCGTCCAATTGTCGTCGGTTTTTCTGTCCATTTTGTGGTTGTTTCTGTCCTTGTCGTCTCTTTTCTCGTCGTCGTCGTCTTTTTTTCTGTGCTGCACCTCTTTCTGACTCCTTTTTTGGCCGATTTAAATCGAGAATAATCAAAATCACAGAGATCACTTTCTAAATTCAAATTAAATCCCCAAAATTACAGTAATCCAACCAAATTGTCCATAAATTTCGGTATCCAATAGGAATTCGAGTCGATCGACCGTCAAATCGCTCGTGTCGACGCGTCCCTCGACCCGGCTGAGTCTGCCCGAGACGGTTCCTCTCGCCCCGGCGGCCAGTCTCAGATCCCCGTAAATATAGCCACAATCATCCAAAATGGCCAATTCCGCTATTTCTTCTTCCAAAATACATTCCCCGTAATCTTGGATCCTTCCCCAGCTCGAATTTGCCGCCTTTTTCAGTTTCTCCAGTGCCTCTCCATCCAATTTTGGATTTCCTTCTATTTTCATTTCACTTTTCTCATCAAATTCTTCAAATTCAACCTTTTCCAGCCTCCAATTCTTTCTAATTTCCAATTCTAAATTTTCCTTTAATTTATTTTCCCATTCTCACTTTGAATCCAGACGACTTTTCCCGGTGTTTTCCCTTTGACTCTGACCGTTTTCAATGATTCATTTTCCTCAATTATCACTGAAAATAACTGAAAATATTTCAACTTTCCGCTTACTTTTGTCTAAAACTGCCAATATTGGCCGAGTTGGATAATCCGGATGTCCCGTGCATTCCAATTCAACATTTTGTAATTGTGGATTTTTTCTAATTATCAAATCTAAAATTCCGTTAATCAGAACTCCTCGGAACCAATTATTTTAAATTAACCCACTGTTAAATTTAATTATCTCCAAATTTCTCATAACAAAGGACTGTAAAGCTGAATTTTTGTCGACCATAAAATCACCTAAAATTTTTACTTAACGCCGTTAATTTGATTACCAGTATGAAGTAGGAATCTTTCCATAATGGGAAATTGTATTTCCCTCAATTTTGGATTGTGACTGAATGTCACATTTCCATTTTCAGCGACAATCTTTTTCAACTTGGGAAAACTGATGATTTCCACCAGATTATTATGATGAAATGAAGTTGTCGACGAGGGTACTCTAACTAGAAAAAATGTTAGTTTTTTGAATTTAGAAAATTAGAATCTCGTCGAATTACACGCCAAAAATCAGTATACTAACCATTAAAAAGATATTCCTTTAATTTTGGAAATATCATCTGTTTTGCAGTACTGGCGGTAAATTCAAATTTTGCTATAATTCTCAAAGTATCAGAAAAGAGATCATCAAATTCTTCCTGGCTTATTTTCTCCAATTTATATTCAAAACTCCAACCGGCAATTTCCTGCTTTCCTCGGCATAATTCAACGATTTCTGTCACTGTTTGGCGTGGTTTTGGATGAGCTAGACGACCTAAAAATAAAGAAGTAATTGAAAATAATTTAAAATGAACATGTCTTGTCCCAACAATATACTGTAACCTGAATTAAAAATAATAAAATAAGGTAAAACAGCCGCATTGGATCGAGAACAAATGGTTTTAAAAAGTTCTTCAAATGATTCATTATCTTGTTCAAACTGGCCAAAAAACATCGAAATATTTTTCAGGTAACAGTATTGATGATTCCTCGACAATTTCTGAAATTGCCGAGGCGTGTGCTACCGTCGAATGTAAGCCTGGCCATCAGCTTAGTTTAATTGGAGTTGATGATGGAAATAATTTCTTCAAGAATATTCAACATCTTCGTTGTTGTCTATATTTGGAAGGAGAACATTTTGAAGATAAAAATTACGTATTTTTGAGCTTGGAAACATGGCAATGGACAGGTTTGCTTGGTTATTCTTCCTTTTCACTAATAGCTTTGATTTATAGAAGAGACGATAATATCTGGGTTCATCAAAGAGCTCTCATTTCCTGCTCTGAAAATCATCGATGGAGGTAAAACCCGCTACGGTTGAATGCATTCCAAGGCTGTTCGAGCAGGGGTTTTTCGGGTCGGGTTATCTCGAACAACTCTGATGCATTCCACATTGAGTTGCTGCGTGGGTCCCGCTACTTTTTGGTTTACAAGAGGGGCGTTCTACTAGTAGAATAGAGGCAGATCGCAGTTCCTGCTTCTGGTGAATACCAACAGATACTTATGAAATCTTTCAGGCGTATTGAAAATTGAACCGTCTGAGAGTTTAAAGAAATTGACATTTAATGAAAATCTTCAAGCAAATCTGGCGGGTTGGTATTCATTATGACTAGGAATAATGAAATCCATTCAGAACTTCGCTTTTGTAATTTATCGAATCTAAACACGGACAATTTGATCAAGATCTTGAAGCCAAAAACAGTTTTTGAGTGTTCTGTCAATGTGACCGAAGAAATCGACAATGATAACCAGGAAATTAGCAAGGAATCCTCGTCTAAATGGTATATTTTTAGGATTTTTGCCCAGATTTCCATTAATTTTAGGTATGTCAAGGCCATCATCCTAGCGATCTCAGTCATTCCCGTGGTTATCCTCGTCCTTTTGGCTTTCTTCTACAGAAAGGATATTTATCCCGCGTATTATTATCTTCTTCAAAGTGAGTTTATTCTATTTATTTTACGATAATTACCACAGGAATCCGGACATTTGTTGAATATCTTCGTGAGAAGAGAGGACAGAACGAGCCAGTTGTAAATTGTCAGCCAAATGCTGAGGAAGACAGTCGTCCTACTCCTGCGGATGAAGGTCAGTCATTTAAATTAAAAAACTGTTATTTTATCCAGATTTGACCACTGTCCCCACCTCCTCCCTCCGACGAGGCGACTTGCTAGGCCAAGGAAACTTCGGTGTGGTATATCAAGTGGAACATCCGCGCTATGGGTAAATTTGACCACTTTTCTTTGAAGAAATTCCAATTTTCAGAGTTACTGTGGCGAAATGGTACACCCTCGATGAGACGGATAGAAAGTCGGTGGCCAGAAGAGGAAGAAGGGAAAGTCGACTCGGAGCAGAACTCCGAGGATGTCCCCAAATTGTCCAAAGTCTTGCGGCAATCCATGATGACCAACCCGAGCAGCCAATTGGCATTCTTTTTGAGCTTATGCCAGGAGGGGATCTATGGACACGTAAGAAATTCCCAAAATTTTATTGTTTACACTTTGCAGATGTCAAGGAGAACCCGGAGACGGAGGTTGCCTATCGGAACAAGTGGGCGTGCGACTTGGCCAAGGCGCTCGACTTCATCCATGGAAAGCGCTACATCCACCGCGATGTTAAACCAACAAAGTGAGTAAAAAACCAGATTAATTCGACTTTTAAATCTCTTAAAATTATTATTTGAACTGTCTTTTTCAGCGTTCTCCTCTCGGCCTCCAGGACAATAGCGAAGTTGGCAGACATGGGATTGATGACTCAGGCGAGTCGAGGGAAAAAACACGAACAAGGGTGAGTATTTTATTATTTCAACTGAGCTGTCAATTTTCAGAATTGGAAACCTCCTCTATACGGCTCCGGAGGTTTTTCTCAGTACGAACTATGGACGGTCGGTGGACGTCTATTCTTATGGTCTGACCATCTTCTACTGCTTCTACGGGCGGTTCGTTTTATTATTTTGAAAATATACAGTAACCAATTTTAGAGATCCGTATGAGGAGGATCAATATCCCTTTGGCTGGTTTAATTTCTTGACAGCAGTACCATTACAAGATGACATAAACCGCCCAGAGTTAGATGGAAAGGAAATTGATGCCATCATCGAAAAGTCAGAATCCTGAGTAAATTTATAAATTCGAAGATATTTAGATGTTGGCAAGGTATTCCCCATAAAAGAATTCGAATTGGAGAAGTTCTCGCCATTTTGGATGCCCCAGAAGGACAGCAGATGTTCCCGCGTGTCCAGGAATTATAAATGGATTTGGTTTTTTGACTCTGTTTTACCCAAAGTAGGCTGGGGCTAGTCTCTAAATGAATTTCCAGGTGATCAATCGTCGACCAGCTGACTGTGTGTCCTTGTCTTCCCTTCTTGACTTCTTCATTTCTTCTCTTTTCCCTGGCAAAATGCCACGTTTTGGCTCTAGATGTCTCTTTTCCGTTTCTTGTTTACTGGCAGGCAGGGAAGAGACTTGATTCTTCGTGTTCGACCGGAGATTCGTTCGATAGAAGGACGACAATTCCGATTGTGATATGTTCACCCTCCTCCATCTCTCATTTCTGTTCAGTTCCGTCAAAGACATCCGCATGTTTTCGAAAAAAAAAATGCTGGTTTTTTATTGTTATCTCTATAATTTTGATTGTATGCTTCATCTTATTGCAAACTCTTCCCCTCGATTACGAGTCTCCCATAGTGCCAAACATTTTATTCTGTCTTGCTGTTATCCCTGGTTATTTATTATGTTTCATTGGTTTTGGGTTATCATGAATCGGATGTTGCATCCAATTCTTTTCGGAAGATCCAAACCATGGTGACTATTTTTATTTGACCCACGATCTCAACCGTTGTATCCTTGGCGATTTATAAATATTTGCAAATGTGAATTTTGCTATAGAAATCAGTAAATTTGTCAGATGTTTATTTATACAAAAAAAATCTACAAACTATCCAAGATCAGTGGCAATTTTTATTTGTACTTCACCAGTATCAAGAAAGAATTGAATGGGATATGGAAATCTCAATTGGATTAAACTATACACGTCGTTTCATAAACTTCATAGGGAGAATAGGACCACGGGATTCAGATTCAGGGCCACGGCTACTTGTCTGAGATCGAGAATTCCCCCTTGAGCCGGTCCAAGTTGGGTCAGGAGCACAACCAGCAAACTGAAATCAGCCACAGTTAAACAAAGAATATTGTCTTGCATTTCTTCGATCGAAAACGGAATATCCCCTGGGCTGTGGATTTCCTTTGATGTCAAAATCCGGTGGCCAAATGGGCTCAGACGGTTTCCAAGAAGATGAAGGAGCAGCACTTCTTTCACTCGGCGCGACACGGCTCATCCGACTGGGAGCCCGACTAGCCGCTGGATTATCCCGAATTCCGCCATTTGCTGTTCTGATGAAGGGGGCAGGACGATCAACAAAGTCATCTTCTTCATCGCTGTCCTATAAAATATTAAATGAAAGGGAATACAGTAATTTGGGGACGAAAATACGGAAATTTTGATTCTTTAAAACTCACAATTAGCTCCAAATGACGAGGAGGACTCGACCGGATTGTAGGAGAAGTTCTCGAATATTTTTGATGATCTTCATAGGGTGGAGGAGCACCAAAAATGGTAGCAGGCGGCTTCTGTTCGTTGCGGGATCCACTCTGAAATTATTGGATTATGACATTAAACCAGAAATATTGGAAAATTCCTTTGGACAACGTGTGGAATCGAATCCGCGACTTTTGGATGGAGATTCCGACGTGCTCACTGTTTGTCCATGGCCGCGCCCATATTTCCTTACAAAAAATTGTTAAAAACTATGACATACCGGTTTAAATTCTGGAGCATTGACATTATAATGAATGCTGAGCTGTGACGCCATCTCTGGGAGCTTTTCTTCATCATTTCGAAGTACAGAAGTCTGGAAAAGAATGTTGTAAATTAAAAGGAGAAAATAATTTAAAGGGGAAATAAAGGCTAAAATTTACCGGGACAAACGGCACTGCTTTGGGGTTGAAGCTCATTTTTACCACGGGGAGACCTGCTGAGGAGCGTCCGCTCGAATGGCGACTCTTGCTGGCATTCTCGTCCATCTGTTGCTCCTAAAACGAATCTGTTAGAAAAATTAGGGAAATTTACCTTTTTGAGAGCAGGAGAAAGTCGACCCGAATCGTCTGTGGCGTAGCTGCTATCCGCCTGGGAGCTCCTTCTCCTTTCCAAGGACTTTTTCTGCAAAATTTGGCCATAAACATTGTCAGAAATTGCGAAATGCCCCTCTTATCGATTTTCATTTCAGGGATGAAGGAGATGCCACCTTGATAGAAAATCATGGGACTATCCGCGGGGCGCGTTTTCAGCCATCTTATATAGATCCGCCCATGCCTGCAGCAGTTTCCCAGACTTCGACCATAATTTTACCCCCAAAAATGCTGAGAAAAACTTACTTCCGATTCAGTTTTTACACCAGCTTCGAGGATTTTCTTTTTCAACTCCTTCGTGATATCCTCCTTCTTTTTATCCAGGAGATCTTCCTTTGAAGGATGAGAGACAGGATGAGGCTGGGGAAGGCCTGGAGGAGGTAGAGGGCAGAGCCCAGGTGGCGGCATCATCATCAGAGGAAGTGGAGGAGGCGGGAGAGAAAGTCCTGGGGGAAGCAGCGGTAGAATTGGAGAAGCCTGAAAAGAAAATAAACGTATTATAGAATAAAGGAAATAAAAACACATTAGAACGCGGTTCGATTGTCTGCCAGTGGCAGCCTGCCATTACGCAATATTGCGACTTTGTTAGTTGCGTACCAGGGACAAAGAAATTGGCAAAGACCTTAAGTTACAGCTGACACAGAAAGCATAGCGCTAACCACCAGAATATGGATGCGTCGCAATTTTCGATTGGCAGACAGCGACATGACCTGTGCATCGCTGCACACCCAGGATATTTTTGATTTCTGTGCACCAATACACTTTCACACAAATTTTCAGGAAAATTAATGTGAAATAAAGGGAAGATAAGTGAGATAAGTCCTCACCCAAATTAGAGGAATAGGCATCACAGAAAATGGCGGCGATAATTGTAATTTTCCAAGCTTGACGGGTTCCTTTTTTGGTGGATTAGGTCGAGTTTTTGGGTCTTTTGGTATCTTCGCAGTCAATTTTCCCTCAGTTTTCTGTAAATCCATACCCGTAACTTTCTTTGCCCAGTTGTTTATCTAAATTTGAAAAAGCAGATAAACAGTAGTAGGCGTGCAGGAAATGGACAAACAATAACATGCGTGGAAAACAGGGAAGGAAAAGTACAATGACGTGCAAATTTGGTAAACAGGGGAATGCCCAGAAAAACACTCGGAAAAAAAGACGAAACTTACAGTTTCCTGGTCAACAATTGGCTCTCCAGGGGCCTGGAGCTCTTCTTTTCCGTTGGGAATAACCTTCTTGGGAGCACTGAAGCGACCACTTGGCTTTTCTTCACTCGTCGATGGCATTTCACTGTCACTTGAGCGGGAAATTCTCTTGACTACGAAATGTTGGGAGTCTGAAAATGACCAAATAATAAAAAAAGGCTGGAGAAGATCGGGTTGCACTGAAAGTTCAAGAATATTAGGCGGGAATTCAAATTTTAAAAGCTAAAAAGCCCCCAGTTGAAAAAAATGCAGTGAAATAGAAGAGATTCTCCTCATCTGGACGATTCTAATCGATGCGCATAGTCAAAATAAAAAGGAGTTGCGAGGAAGGAGGCGGGGAGAGAGAAGACTGGAACGGCACGGGGCCAAAAAGAGCAAAGACCGGAAGACACGCGCAGCCGGGTGAGAAACGATTGATACCGCAGAAAGCAACGTTTTGATCCCGAAATCTTTCATTTGCACGAAGGGATGAAGCTGTAAATATCGAAGAGATCTACTACGATCATCAGTCGCTCCGGCAGTTATTTATTTAGACATCTGATTTTCCCGTTTGAATTTCGGAGCTTTTGTGCCAATTTTTCCAATAAATTCATGAGAGATTTTTTTGAAAAGAAAGGCAGGATAAATTTTGAAGAAAATTTAAAATTAGGGCCAGTTTTTGGGTGAAATCGGAGTCCTAGGGGGGTTCACAGGGAATATTCGAAGTCTTTAGGGCCCCAGTAAAAAAACTAAAGGAAAAGCCACTTACACATTGATAGAGAGTTTTCCTTCTCTTCCTCTGTAGAACTTCTACTGATTTCCGTCGACATAATAGGAGCTGGAGTCCGAGTTCTGATTGGGCTGCCAGGTGGTGTTGCGAATTCCGCGAAGCTGTCTTCCTCTGATTTAAACGAAGACAAAGGATCTTCTCTTGGGCAATCAAAAGCAGAAGATCCAAAAGTGCCGGCTCCACCAAAAATTCCTTTACAGGGAAATTTAGTCTCCAATTCTGTTGAAGACGAGAAAAAATCGGGAACGGTCCTGAAGGGAACCACGGGAGTTGTCTTCTTTTTTTGTTTATTTTTAGGTGCTAGGTGCTCCCTTTTGATTTGTTCCTTCTTGCGACGAATTTCCTCCGTTTTTCTACCATCGGGATCGAAAATTCTGGAAAAAAATGAAAAATAAGCTAAAAATTAAGGAAAAACTCACTGGAGCCAATGGCATTCACTTCCCAAGGTGATAGAAGGCAACGGATCTTTTATCCCCTTTAAAGAAAAAATTTCTTCGGAAGTGTACAACATTTCTGAAAAAAATAAATAGTTTGAGGGTTGAAAAGGGGACAAAACAAGACCTTACAGGGAAAAGAAAACGAAATCCTCAGAATTCTCATAATAAACTGTGGGAATGGAAGATTTTTGATGCAATAAGAAGAGAATACGAATTTGTCTGCGAGGGAGGAGATAGACAGTTATATAATGCAAAATTTAAAAGAAAACGGATCTTGAAACGCAATTGACAAGGATCGGCACCGGAAAATGTGACAAGCCTCGGGTCAAGTGATTAGCGCTGCAATTTTTAATTCAAAAATGGGGGGTTCCTTTCCCCGGGGTGACCTAAGAATTTTGTCAATATTTCTGTGAATTCCGCGTGTACAATCTACGTGAAAGGACCTCGTCAGCTGAATACCAGGCTGCCATTCGCATTTGCTCGTCTTATTAGCTAACGGGCCGCCTGTAACCAAGGTTGCAATAAATTAAGGAATTAGGCAACTAAAAATAGAGGAAGAGTTCCCAATTTTTAGGGAATTGGATAGATAATTGGGAAGAAGAGGGCCAGTGGATGCTAAATCTAAGAAAATGAGGGATATAAGATGCTGCAGAAGCTGTGACAGCAAAAGCGCAAAGTGAAAAAGAAGCGTCAGTGTATAAAACTGCTTTTCCCGCATGAAGCGGTATCAAATAAATTTACGGGGTTACGCGTCTACCAAGCCGTATCTATCCGAGCGCCGCATCTTCCCGTAGCCGATAAATCTCAAAATCATCAAGGTGCGTAAAACGAAATGGCTGATAGGAGGATATAAGCGAACGCATCTTCTCCGTTTCCTGACTTTTTAACCATAGCAGAAACAAAATACCGGCCAGTCTCTGCTCCCGATCAATATTGCAATACAGCCTGATCTTGGCGTATAATTTTTTGATGCCGCAGTGCTGTTGCCCAAGAAAAAGTGTGGCGACCGCTGGTAAACAAAAATAGGTCGATGACGACGCAACAAAGAGTAGGAAACAGATTTTGGCTGTAAATAATCCCACCAGCTGTTGGAGGAAAATGATACGATGGTGCGTGTTTGTTTTTTTGGCAAGATGGTAATTGAGATATTAAAAAAGGCTTTCAAGTTTCCAGGAAGGGCGGGGATTTGAATCTCGGCTTTTAGATGTCCGGCGCGCTGAACATTCCCCCATATTCTGACAGCCAGATCTTACCATCAATTGTAAAAAGAACGGGCTGTGGGTCAAATTCATGGCATTTTAGGCATATTTTCGGGTCAATTCCGGGTACACGGGAGAATATTTCCAGTCCTGGACAAGAACCCGGACGAAATTTCAGGTATTTTTTGATAAAAAGTGTCTCGTGTCCGTCCTCTTTTTGTCAAAAGCGGTAAAAATCACCCGCTGTGAATATAAAGAACCTGACCGGCCGCACAGAGACAAGGCTCGTAGCGGATGTGTAGCGTGTGCCCAGGAGTACGCCGGAAATGTCATACAAGACCACGAAAATCCCCCATTTTTCCGATCATCCAGCGCACTGTACGACAACCATAAAAATAAATTAAATTAGGCCGTAAATTGGTAGCTTATGGCGTTTATTTTATGGCCGAAATGCCGTTTTGGACACTCGCGCTGCTGTAGGTTGAAATTTTAGAGTTAATTAAATAGCTTAAAAGGTTACGGATAACTGTAAATTACACCACATTGTCCCTGTGTAAAATCTGTGTAAATCAGTGATCATTTCATCATTTGGCTGTTCAAAACTTGAATAATTTCGACCTTTTCCCAATGAGTTGGTGCCATCTCAAAGTGATGACTATGTGAAATGGGATGACAAGCATTTGAATCAGGTGGAACTAGACCGGTGTGTAGGACAATACACCGGACACAGTGACAACGTAGGACAAAGACAGTTACGGCTAGTTCGCCTGTCAATTTCGCATACTAATTCCGCTGTGTAAATCATGTATTTGGACGTGTTATCTTGGGCGCGTCGGTATAATTGTGTGTAAATGGCACTATGCAGGGAAGCGAATAAAAACCAGAAGACGCAACAATTGCCATGGACTTTTCATGGAATTCCCGGGCGGTAAAGTACGCTGCGCATCGACCACCCAGTCGGTGACTTATTCCACCATTATGCGCCCGTGGTAGAACTTGTGACTCCCATTTGGCTACACATAATTGCCATACAGTATCCCGTGAACTTTGCAACCAGGGGGGCAACCTGATACCGGTGTCAATTCGTCTTAATCAAGGCCATCAACGGAGGTGCGAGAACATGTAAATGACTGACAAGGACGAATAAAAAACACTGCAAGATGCTAGAGGAAAGCAAACTTTAGGCGCACAATTTAGTCCAGAATTTTTGGCGTACTGAATTTTGTAAATACAGGGGCATTTGTACCAAAAAGACGCTTGGTGGCCACAAAAATGAGGGAAAGTCGAGCAAAAACTTGAAAACTTGAGAAATTCTCGCATTAAATGGACGGACACTCCAAAAATTTGATGAAAAAGACAGTTGATGGTAATTCAGAACATTCTGCAGACTGTATTGGTTGCCAGAAAGAAGAGGACAATAAGCTTTGACAAGGACAGCTGGCGGTAAGAGATGAATTGAGGCCAGAACTGACAGCAACCGGCAATAATATCCAAAAGAAACTCGGATACATTTCCATCCGCAGGATTAAAATTTTCGGGAGAAAAACCTTGAAAATTGGGGCGGTTTAATTACCCGAAGGTACGCCCAGGACAGGATGAGAGCGAGGGGCGGAGGGACAGATGATAGCAAAAACTGGCAAACGCAACTTTCAATCCTACGCTTTACACTGTTGCACACGAATTTTTGGACTAAATATTATAATAGGAGAAAATGTGAGAGGAAAAAAAATATGCCAATATAACGGAAAACGACGGTATTCCGTGAGATCTGAACCATCAGCTGCTAAAATCGAGATGTTACGAATTATTTGCCACGTCTCAGACTGGGTTTATATTGAAGAACCGTGGGAATTCATACTGTATAAAGACACGTCGCCTAAGCTTACAAGAAAACAAAAATATGAGAATTATTAAGGTATAGCCAATGGTTTGCCGCCATGTTATGTTCTCAAATGCCGATCGTCACCGCTGCCGCCGCTGGGACAACGATTCGTCACTGTTTCGGCGACGACCTTTGATAGACCGAGCTCATTTATTAAATGGTGGCACAGATAATGTCAAAGATTCGGAGTGGAGGTCATGAGAATGGTGAGCTGGCCAGGTTACCTGACTCAGGTAAAGGACTGTGACGCGCAGATAACTAAATAACGCGCCAGTTTTGTAATTTAAAGATCACTGGTTCAATTCCGCGGGATGACCAAAGAATTTTTGTCAATAATTCTGGGGGAAATACTATATTTTATGCGTTCTAGAGATAAATTCCAAGATTCCAGACACGTTGCGGCTACAGGAAATTGGCCCTGAACACTAGGGTTTAGAAAAATGTCCCAAAAAATGTCTGGAGAGTCACAAGACGATCATTGGAGAACAGCAAAAGCAAATAAAGACAGCCTACGGCAAAAAAAGACTGCTGTTTGCATATTTCCGGAAAAAAATTAGAATTTCTAATAGCTGAAAAATTACAGAAAACTATTTTGCATAAAAATAATCGAAATGAGAGGGAAGAATAGTGAAAATTGAGTGAAAGTAGAGATTTTATGTGATAGCGTCTCCCACGGGCGGGCAGCGGAACATTATGTGTACGCAGGTGGGAAGAGAGACGAACTCTGCTCTCTTTAAACAATTGATGGAACTGGACAGGATGATTTGGGAGGAAAATGGCATTTTCGGGCCAAAATGGACGGAAATTGTTACAAAAGTGGAAAAAGTGGTAAAATCACGGCGGCTTGATCAAAGCGGGCGTCTGAACTCATTTTCCCCGACCGACTGCGACCTGATCAGTTTTAAAAGCCGTTTTGAACTCGATTTCGGGCAGACAATTTCCTGGTGGAAAATAAGGCGGTATCTTTTGAAGTTTCCGTAAAAATATTTTGGAATCGAAGACTGAAAACTCCTGGTCTCGCCTGGCACCAGGAGGAGCCGATAATATATTATCACCAGCTGATACCACACAACTTCTGTCTAGTTCCGGAATGCACTGGTACCAGAAATAGTGACAAGAAATCCTGTGGATAACCTGAGGATTCGAACCTGCGACTTTTGGATTGCAATTCTGGTGGAATAATCAGATTTACTGCCCGCTAGGAATGCCATGGTCTGCCAATTTCTACAAAATTCTCCAAAAATCGAAACCCAAGATTTATTTGAAGTAGAAAATGAGCACAGGACAGGATTGCACAGAAGTAGGAAGGATTTTAAGTAAGGCACGGCAAAATATAGATAAGTACATGGATCACAGAGAAATTAACCCGAAAAATACAGAAATAACCCATGAAAAATGGGAAAATATACAACAGAGCCACAAAATCACGACGTGGCATTGATAGAACCATCATCTGACGGCCATTTGACAGGTGCCCGCTTCTTTCGACGTTCACATCTGCAAAAAAATTAGTCAAATGGTCAAGAAATTGAGATAAGAAAGGTCATTGGCGAGTATAAGATAAGATGCGTTGAAGTCTGCGTTAAATTTTGAGGCCAGATTGCGGTAGAAAAGTGCGTATGCACTGTGCCAAGTCGTACCGGGTCTGCCAAGGGCATCAGTGCGTAATGAAATGCTTATCTTACCCATCTGGGAAGAATTTGGCACGGAAATATTGGCAAAAATCTCAACAGCTCAGGGATTTTGAGTCGGGGCGTTACCAATTTCCTTTAAATTTTACCCAGATTCCTGTCTTTTTTGCCTAACAATTTCCTTCCCACCTCAATTTCTACTCGAAATTTTGGATATCGCTTATTATTGTGGGAAAAATCGACAAAGACGTGTAAAATTGTAAATTGTTGTGGGATTTCTACCTTATTTTCGTGGTAACCAACCTCGGACAGTGATGGCTGTGTAGATCGAAGCATTTTGAATGAAACACGGCTACACATTGCTGGCAGATGGCTACTCCTTCGGTAAACGGGTAAATTATTTCATTTTTCTTCTTGGGATCATCGCACAACTCGCAGTAGAAGCCATTTCCTCGGCAGGTTTCGCATTCCTAAATGGCAATATTGAATAAATTTAAAAATGAAAGTAATTAGTCATTTAAAATTCGAGTTTTGGTAAAATTTAGCCCTTTAAAATACGGTAATCTACTTATTTTTTCATTTAAATTAAAGCAAGTTCCCACCTCTTCAATATGTTTCTTAAAAACTCCATGGATATCGGTCATATCCCTCAAGAAATCTCCTTGGCACAGCAACCTCAACTGAAAAAAATCCTCGATTTTTTAAAGGACCTGTTCCTACTTCTCGTAAGGAATATTTATCAGCGTTTTCAACAAAATGTTGATGCTGGTTCAAATATTGAAGAATCCGTAGCTTTTTAGCTGTCTAAATGTGGCTTTCTCTTCAAAATTGAATGGGAAAACTCACGTGACAACTGATGAAATAACATTTCATAAAAAGGAAATCTTTTCGAATTTTTTGAAGCTTCCTCATCTCTTTGTGATACTTAAAAATTGAGGGGCTGACGAGGTTCATGTCGATGAGAGGACGATTATCCACGATGGAAAGAAGTTGCTTCACAGCTCGACAGACGGGACGAGGAGTCGCGTCCATGTTATTTACTACTCTAAAAAGAAATTATCGTCAAAATATCGCAGAAATTATGGAATATGGTTTTTTAACTAAAAATTACCTCGCAGGAATAGTCCACGAGTCTCCCCAATGGCAATTCGGACAGAAGAGGAGGCCAGTATAATCACAGAGACGGGGTTCCATGTGCAATGGACCTTCTGAAATTCTTTAATTTAAATAAAATACTGTAACCTACCATACATCAGAGGAGATTGGCATTCTGCGCAGGAAAAATCTTGCGCTTGTAGGCCTTTTTGTTCAGAAATGGACAAAACTAGGCTGAAATCCTGACGCCGGGCTGGAATTCCAGCGCATAGGCGCTGCACCTCACTGGCGCATTTATCATGTGCTCTGTATCCGCAGACTAAGAAAAAAATTAATACATTTTTTTAAGGAAAATACCGGAACATCGCCTCCAAGATTGTAATAATCGCCAAATTGTGCACATGCACACTTCACAACAGGGATTATGGCGGCTTCTGGTAGGTTGTAGGACGAAATTATGGCCTCTACAGCGGATAGTCTGCTGACTGGGGCCGGTGTCCTGAAAAAAATGCGGGTAAATAACGGATTTATTGCCCGAAAAAATGTCGGAAAATTCAGTAAAAATACGAAAATCCTACCTCTAACGTTTGTTTTTCCAATCCAAGTTGGACTATTTTTTCCATATAAGCTGTTCTACTGGAAGTATCCTTATCCTGGACGCATTGCTTCAATTTATCCTTACAATGGGCAACTATTGTGTTGATTTCTCCTAATCTGAAAGAAAAAATATGTTTCCGCCTAGATTTCTATGGTCTATCAAACCAAATCCCGGATAAAAACCCACCGATCACAATCAGGATGTCGTAACCTCAACTCTTCAATGACTTCATTGATTTCCGCATCCAGTGGGCTGTCTTCTTCTCCCATGCTCTCTTTCCGAAATGGGAAACATGTTTCTATTGGGCTCACAGCTAGTGGCGAGGCCATTTCTACAAGAAAAATTGATAAAAATAGTTGAAAAAAGCATAAAAATAGGAAAAATCGGCGTTTATTGAGTGATTGAAGCGGAATATACCGTCGCTTTTAAATTTCGCGCTTTTTCCGAATTCAATTAATATTTCCAGGTTTCCCCCGTTTTTTTCCGTGTAAAATTCCAATTAAACGAGCAGGAGCCCAGGTGCTGCCCGGTGGAACAGCTATCGCAGCCTCCCGTGTGAATTATGGCGCTCTGCTGGTGATGAAAAAGAACGAAAGCCAAGATCTCGGATGTTGCGAGTTTTCTTCTCTGCTCTAATTTTTGGTCTATTTTCTCCTGGTGACAAATGTCAAATTTGCTCCCGCCACGGAGATCCCTTCTTCCTAATTAGTTCGTCCTTCTTGACAAGGTTTATTACCCCCCGGCTGCTCTCTTGCAGATATTAGACGATTTTTCTACTTTAAATTTTGGTTTAAATGAGAGGGGTAGCGATTACAGTCGGTTTCCAATCTCGGGGGAGAAGTTAGCGTCTCCGAGCTGAACCCGAGAGTTTGCATTTCGAAAAAAATGAATTGGATCCAAGGTATTCAAACTCCTATTCTTGAAGGTTTTTTAGCGGATTTTCGCCTTTTTTCCTATAAAACTACCGAATTTTCGTGAAGAATTTAACTGCGAGCTCCCCGGAACTTTCGAGCCCAGCTTTTTGATAGAAATTGTATAGTACGCCCTGTGTTTTCCGTGATATCCCAACCGTATCCTCTCTGTCCTCCCCGTTAAAAATTCCGGTTTTTTTTCAATGGCCATCGGGAGGATCATGACCAAGGGCGGGTGGATGGCAATTGACACCTTTTCCCGGGTTGTATATTCCGCTAAAAACCCGAGAAAATCCCAGTCTCATTTATCATTCTTTGATCTTGTCCCGATCCCTGTTTTTTTCCCGACTAGTCGGCAGTTACAAAGCTGAGTTGAAAAATGTGCATTTCTAAATGAGAGAGAGACGGAGAAAGGAAGGAAAGGGCAGTCTCGGGTCAAGGGGAGGAGCTGTAGCTGTTTTTATTCCCGGATCTATTAGATCTTTTAATCTTCTACCCTTGTTTTTGACCTGGGAAATATGTCAGGGCCATTTATCCTGTGAAAAACTAATTAAATCCTTCTTTTTAGCCCAAAAAATGCCGTAATTTTTGAATTTTCGCCCTACTTCTCCAGTTTTTCTTAAATTTTTGGCTAAAATAAAGCTCAAAACTTCAGCTAAAAATCTCTCTGACTCATTTCCCCCACCAAGACGTAAAAAAAGACAGAAAAAAGAGGGGGTCAGCTGTCAGTTGAAAGGAAGAATTGAACTAGCAGGCTTTCCTCACCTCTTTTTTTCCCATTTGAAATTCTTCTTTCCCGGTTTTCGCATTAGTTGGCGTCTTTCACACTCTAATTTGATCATGAGCGGGGGAAAAATCGGCTTTCTGGGCGAAATTTCACTCTTCCAGTCACTCGACCCGCCCTCTGGGAATTTATCGTAATATTTTCTTTAAAAAGAGGATTTTTATACCTTAAAAATATTCAAAAAGTGCAAGAATTGTGGGTAAAATGGCCTCAAAAAATTGAATTTGTCATTCATGGAGCCCCCGGCGTCTAGTTTCCTAGCCCAATGACCAAATTTCCATGGCCACCGGAAGATCAAACTTTGACCATTAAAACCACTTGAAAGTGGCGGGTTTTGACGCCTTTAAAACGGCAAATTTTAAGGCAAATAATCGGTAAAATGTTTGCCATTTCGAGTCTTTTCAATTGGGAGGCATATTCCAAGTGAATTTTGGCCATTTTCCGGCCTGAAACCGCCCCCTGTCTCTCGACCTCTCGCTCATTCTCACCGTCACTTTTGTTGATTTCTACGCCATCTCCCCCTGTCAAATTTCAGCTGCTTTTTCTATTGTCACGGGCTAGAAACACACTAGCCAGGAGGGAGCATTCTTTGACCTCATGTTTCGTTTTAACAGCCACAATTAGACAGCTTAATTTTTCATTAGTTTTTTTTAGTTTTATCCTAGCTGTTATTTTTGAATTACAGTGATTTTATTTTAAAAAATCTACTAATTTTCGTGCTAAAAAAATTATATTATTTTCCCAAAACTAGCTCCTCATTTGTAGCCAATAGATTTTAAAATACTATTTTGCTCCTTTTTTTGTTATCAAGAACACAATTTTCCAGAAAAAAGAACTAATATTTTTGCGATTTTCTAATGAAAATTGTCTAATTGTGGCTCATTGAATAAGAATTCAGTACAAAAATTATTTTTCTATAGCTTCTATGACTTTTTTCGAATTTTACAATGTGGTTTTCTAATTTTTGCTGCCTAATTTTAATAAAAATTATCAAAATAATGAAAAAAACCTGGATTTAGTTGTTCTAACGAAAAAAATTGCTGGCTAATGAAAAAAGTACCAAAAATGTCATGTAATCAATCAATTTTATTAGTCTTTCATTTCATTTTTTGCCCACCTTTCTTTCTCTTCTTATCAGACAATATAGCGGCAGTCGGACAGTCGTTTTTTTCAGTAGTTGGCTGATAGAATTTGGGTCAAAAATGACTCTACTCTCTCTCGATGGAAATGTCCTCTTGTTTACCAGGTGATAAGGGAACATTGACTGGTAGAAAAGGGGGGAGGGGGCATTGACCTTGATTGGGACGGAAGGAAAGTCATTGCAAAAGACAATGTTTCTGACTGGCTGTCTAACTGTGGTTATTTTACCGGTCTACCTGTGGCTTCTAATTCGTATCAGACTGCCCTATCTCTCGTTTTCTTTTACGACATCTTGCATATAATATAAAAAGAGAGAAGTTTACGCCTATATTTCATGTTTAATGGCCTAGCAGCAGCAGCATTGTTGAGATATCCTCTCAGTCTCTCCGCTAAATGACTCACATTCAATTTATTGCTTGTTATTCTTCCAAGGCTTTACTATTTTTTGCTTCAAAACGTTGTTATTAGCCTAAGTAGGTAAAAAATTACAGTATTTATAGTGATAAACACGATTTATGCTATTTTTGAGAGGTGCTGTAGGAAAGTTCGTATTGAGAAAGAGGAGCCCATTTTTCTATGTCTTTATGCGCAGTTTTCTTTAAAAATTACATTTTCTCCTCTTTTCTTTAGCAGAAAGTTTTATTCCTTCAATAATTCTCTTTTCCAGCCTATATCCTTTTGATGAGAGCCTAAAATAACAAGTAAAATTGTCTAAATGAAGGAAGAAATTGAAGAAATTATACGGTGAGTTCAAAAAGCTCCAGCTATAAGCCAGGAAATGTTTGTCAATGCTCGTAAAAAAGTTTACAGGTTATAAAAATTGCTTTACATGTTCTAGGGGCGCTAAAACTGTAAGAATATTATAATTTCAGATTTATAAACGCAAATTTACTTATTTGCTTAGCTGCTACTGTTTCTCTCATATTATTTTTATTTGTTTTAATTTGTCTTTGCCTAGTATGCAGATGCAAACGTGGAAATCAAGATGAAGTGAGTTTTGCCCGAAATAACAGTAAAACGGGGATTTTTAGAGTTGCGAGCCATTGCATTATCCCTCATCAACCTTGCAATATATCCGTTTCAATCATATTGTCAAATCGCCACCATTGGATCCGACAATTCCTGTGAAAATCTAAAAATATATCCGGTAAAAATACCTCATATTGTAAAATATATGCCATCTAATAAATCTAAAGTGCTGTGGTGTCCGTCTGTCTGTCCGTCTGTCCGTCACCGCCGTAAACGCGCCCCATTCTAACTCGCGCGCGCATTCAAATGGAGAGCTAGAATTTCATTCTTTTCTTCCAGAATCCGAATTTTTTACTTATTTTCTGTTAGAAATTCAATGGAGAGCTAGAATTTACTCCTTTCTCTTAGAATTTCAATGGAGAGCTAGAATTTACTTCTTTTCTTTTAGAATTTCAATGGAGAGCTAGGATTTACTCCTTTTTTCACGGAATTCTAAAGTTTTACTTCTTTTTTCTTAGAATTTCAATGGAGAGCTAGAATTTACTCATTTTTTCTTAGAATTTCAATGGAGAGCTAGAATTTACTCATTTTTTCACGGAATTCTAAAGTTTTACTCCTTTTTCTACAGAATTTCAATGGAGAGCTAGAATTTACTCATTTTTTCTTAGAATTTCAATGGAGAGCTTGGATTTACTTCTTTTCTCTTAGAATTTCAATGGAGAGCTAGAATTTACTCATTTTTCCACGCAATTCTAAAGTTTTACTCCTTTTCCTACAGAATTTCAATGGAGAGCTAGGATTTACTCCTTTTTCCACGGAATTCTAAAGTTTTACTTCATTTTTCTTAGAATTTCAATGGAGAGCTAGAATTTACTTCTTTTCTTTTAGAATTTCAATGGAGAGCTAGGATTTACTCCTTTTTTCACGGAATTCTAAAGTTTTACTTCTTTTTTCTTAGAATTTCAATGGAGAGCTAGAATTTACTCATTTTTTCTTAGAATTTCAATGGAGAGCTTGGATTTACTTCTTTTCTCTTAGAATTTCAATGGAGAGCTAGAATTTACTCATTTTTCCACGCAATTCTAAAGTTTTACTCCTTTTAATACAGAATTTCAATGGAGAGCTAGGATTTACTCCTTTTTCCACGGAATTCTAAAGTTTTACTTCATTTTTCTTAGAATTTCAATGGAGAGCTAGAATTTACTTCTTTTCTTTTAGAATTTCAATGGAGAGCTAGGATTTACTCCTTTTTTCACGGAATTCTAAAGTTTTACTTCTTTTTTCTTAGAATTTCAATGGAGAGCTAGAATTTACTCATTTTTTCTTAGAATTTCAATGGAGAGCTAGAATTTACTTCTTTTCTCTTAGAATTTCAATGGAGAGCTTGGATTTACTTCTTTTCTCTTAGAATTTCAATGGAGAGCTAGAATTTACTTCTTTTCTCTTAGAATTTCAATGGAGAGCTAGAATTTACTCATTTTTTCTTAGAATTTCAATGGAGAGCTAGAATTTACTCCTTTTTCCACGGAATTCTAAAGTTTTACTCCTTTTTCTACAGAATTTCAATGGAGAGCTAGAATTTACTCATTTTTTCTTAGAATTTCAATGGAGAGCTTGGATTTACTTCTTTTCTCTTAGAATTTCAATGGAGAGCTAGAATTTACTCCTTTTTCCACGCAATTCTAAAGTTTTACTCCTTTTCCTACAGAATTTCAATGGAGAGCTAGGATTTACTCCTTTTTTCACGGAATTCTAAAGTTTTACTTCTTTTTTCTTAGAATTTCAATGGAGAGCTAGAATTTACTCATTTTTTCTTAGAATTTCAATGGAGAGCTAGAATTTACTTCTTTTCTCTTAGAATTTCAATGGAGAGCTTGGATTTACTTCTTTTCTCTTAGAATTTCAATGGAGAGCTAGAATTTACTCCTTTTTCCACGCAATTCTAAAGTTTTACTTCATTTTTCTTAGAATTTCAATGGAGAGCTAGAATTTACTCATTTTTTCTTAGAATTTCAATGGAGAGCTAGAATTTACTTCTTTTCTCTTAGAATTTCAATGGAGAGCTAGAATTTACTTCTTTTCTTTTAGAATTTCAATGGAGAGCTAGGATTTACTCCTTTTTTCACGGAATTCTAAAGTTTTACTCCTTTCTCTTAGAATTTCAATGGAGAGCTAGAATTTACTTCTTTTCTTTTAGAATTTCAATGGAGAGCTAGAATTTACTCCTTTTTTCACGGAATTCTAAAGTTTTACTCCTTTCTCTTAGAATTTCAATGGAGAGCTAGAATTTACTCATTTTTTCTTAGAATTTCAATGGAGAGCTAGAATTTACTCATTTTTTCTTAGAATTTCAATGGAGAGCTAGAATTTACTTCTTTTCTCTTAGAATTTCAATGGAGAGCTAGAATTTACTTCTTTTCTTTTAGAATTTCAATGGAGAGCTAGGATTTACTCCTTTTTTCACGGAATTCTAAAGTTTTACTCCTTTCTCTTAGAATTTCAATGGAGAGCTAGAATTTACTCATTTTTTCTTAGAATTTCAATGGAGAGCTAGAATTTACTTCTTTTCTCTTAGAATTTCAATGGAGAGCTAGGATTTACTCATTTTTCCACGGGATTCTAAAGTTTTACTCCTTTTCCTACAGAATTTCAATGGAGAGCTTGGATTTACTCATTCTCTTTTAGAATTCAAAATTTATTTCTTTTTTCTTCTATAATTTTAATGGAGAGTATAATTTTTGCTCTCCTAGAATTCGGAAAGTATAAGGCCAAGTGGGGCCGGGACGGACCAGTCTTTACAGGAGGATATGCGGGTATGTTTTTGGTGGGGCACGCCCTGCTGGAGATCGGCAATAGAATAAAAAATTCTTATATGGAGAAAATGGAAACGGAAGCAGTGGTTTAAATTTTTAAACAAGTCTGAAGGCCCATGTTTTCCCCCCTTATTAGAAATTATTTACAAGCATACTGATTTCGACGGGTACTGAAATTAAAAGTTTTCTGTATGTGGGACAGCGGGGGGCGCCCCGTAGGGGCGCCATCCCGCTGGTAAATATATATTATGTGCTTTTATTAATTATATTTGGCTATGATAGCCTAAAAGAAAATTAATGGAAGTGGAAAAAAAGAAGGAGGCAGGATGTACAATGCAACGAAAATACAGGCACTATTATCTATTCTACGAATAGGCTCAAGTGCAAGTCAGATACAAGTAGTAGTGCAAAATAACACCGAAAAACAATATAAACGAAATGAAAATTTAGTTACACCCATGATTTTGGCCCCCGCTAACGAGTCTCATGTTTTTTTGGTAGAAAAAGGGGGAACAGAAAACGAGGAAAAAGGCACCTGCATTAAATTTAGGGAAAATTCTTCTCTCTCTGATCTTTAGAGCATTTGTGGATGATGCATATCATCGATTTGTACCATCTGATGACCAACAAGACCAGGATCTTCTTCCAAATGTTCGAGACCGGGAATTTTTGGCATGTGCTGTTTATAATCACGCATTTCCTTAAAAGAACATTGAAATAAAAAATAATAAATAAATCTCACATCAGCGTATCTTTCCTTGTCGGCTAGGGCCTTATTTTCATACATTTCCCGCTCTTCATGCGGTACAATTTTCCACAATCTGCCTAATTCTTGTGCTACCTGAAATTTGTAATTTTTAAAAATGAAAGAGCTTTCAAACCTGGCCAACTTTCCATTCTGGATGAGCTGATTGTACTGCTGGCCGTCTATCTTGAGAGAAAAAGAAAAATGCTGATCTGAAAAATACATACAATATTGAAAAATAAAATAAAACATACAGCGCCCGTTTCGGTGCATTTGGATCCTTTTTAGCTCTTTTCCTCTTTCGCATCGCATCTTCACCACCATAGGCAGCAACCTAAAAAGCATCTAACTGCACAGAAAAATAAATATTGGCAAAAAGAATATAGCCATTCGTAAAGCATACCTCAGCTTGATAGCGTTCTGCATCTTTTTGAGCCAGCTCATAAAATCGCCGCTTTTCTTCATCACTCATCGTCTAAAAATAATAACTTTAAATTTTAAAGAATAAAAAAGCACTTACTTTCCATTTTTCACTACATTTTTTAGAGATTTCAGTTACTTGAACATTTTCATTTGGATATTTCTTTTTGTGCTCTTCATAGCACATTTTAACAAAAAATCCGTACGGTGATGTTTTACCGCGTACTGGCGGCTTACTGATTTCACGCATTCGGCTATAATTTCCTGAAGCATCCATCAGTCAGTCTTTCTACAAGAGAAAAGATAAAGAAGAAGTGAAGGAGAAAAGAAAGGAGACATAAAATAAGCAGTTACATAATTAGACGAGCGTCGAAAATCAGAAAATTCACGCGCGTACGGATAGAACAGGTTTTAGCAGCAAAGAACAAACGGAGAGAAATAGAAAATACGATTTCATAAATTCTTCTGAAATTTTAGCAATTATAAAGAAGCTGTTATTTATGCTAATAAAATAAAAACAAATGAAAAGGAAAGAAATAATTATAAATTAAATTATTTGCATCGAAAATCTGATTTTAAATTGTGCTTCAAAATGTATTTTGACCTTCTACGTGCCTATTTCAATTTTCAAAAATTATAATCTGAAGAAAAAGCTAAAAAAGAAAAACATATGAGATATGTTATATGCAGAAAGACTACACCGCAATGGGAGAGCGCTAGGCACTAGTCAATGAGAGAACATGACGTGTTGAGAACGCAGAGAGAATAAGAAGGGCAAGAGAGCAGAGAAAATGAAGAGAAATAGAGATTTGATGGAGACGCAGCACGAGAAAGGGTGGTTCACCCCATGGCGAAGCATAGGCTCTACCACAGCACGCAGAGATATTGATTTTTTTGAATAGGCAATGGCACACACACATGAGGCGAGAGAGAGAGAGCAGTAAAAGTCGGCTACAGTAATCTGAAGACGTAAAAAAAAGACGTGATTACGTAGTTAGTTGCAAATGTTTACTTCCTCAATTAGCTGAGGACTTTTGATTAGCTGCTAATTTTCTTATTTTCTTCTATTCTTTTGATGAAAATGGCTTCATAATAAAGAAGACTGTCTAAAATACCTAAAACACATAGTAAATTATCATAAGAAATGCAAAATAACACCCGATAATCAATAAAACATGAGTCATACAAATTGCTATCTCGCTTTTCTCACCAGCACACGCAAACAAGTCACTTTTCTATAATTTTATGCCCCCTCAGCTTTAAATAACTACGAAATCATTAATTTTTCTTGAAGCCATGCTGCTAATTCATTCTGACGTGTATTTGAGATTGTTTTGCATCGCTTGCAGCCAAGCTCCAAACGAAAATAGCTTCCAGATGGCGGATCCTCCTTTAAAAAAGAAATACCCACTACATTGGGTTGTTTACACAGATGATACCGAGAATCTACAACAAGAATTACAAAATCCTGAAGTTGATATTGAATTATTGGATTGTCGCGGAAGGTAAGTCGTCAAAAACCTCAATTTTATGAAAGAATTCAAAAATTATAGAACTCCTTTGATGTTGGCAGTTACTCTTGGACATAAAGAATGCACTTACATTCTACTACGAGCTGGTGCTAATGCAGACGCACAAAATGCACAAATGTGGTCCATTAGCCATGAAGTTATAGCACTTAAAGATTCTTCATTGCTTCTGGAAGTCATTAAACATAGAGATTATCAACGAAATATGAAAGCAGCACAAACTGCGAAGAAATTTTTAACTATGCTTGGTGTAAGTAAAGATTTTAGAAGAAAAAAAGAGCAAATTTTAGGAAACACCCGATTTTTACTGTGAAATGAGCTGGGAATTCAGCAGTTGGCTACCGTTTGTTAGTCGAGTATGCCCGTCCGATACTTATAAGGTACAATTATTGTTTTTTCGCTAGCAAGATGACTACAAAGCATATTTTCTACATGAAAATGAGTAGACATGAAGAAAAACAACTAAAAAATAAAGAAACCAGTGAAAAAAAATGAAAACGAACGATGTTTCTTGCGTGACAATACAAATGTCGTACGTGAAAAAACGCCAGATTCAAATTTTTGTACCAAAATTGTTTTTGTTGCATTTTTAGTTTATTTTAGCCGAATTCTTTTGGATTTTTCGATTTTTGTAGTGATTTTTTTCAGATTTACAAACAAGGTCCCCGAGTTCGAATAGACACGACACTTTTGGCCTTCGAAGGAACGTCCTGGAAGCGTGGAAATCAATCATTTATCTTCTCCCTGGAAGATGGCGTTCCAATGGTGACAATCCTCGATCATCAGGCAAAATCCGTAAGTTTTCTCTGAATTTTCTCGAAAAATTGGATGTTTTAGGCTAGTAGGCAATCATTATCAGAGACGGATGCCATTGAAACATTTATTCCGCACATGTACGACGTCCTCCACCGGCTGCGGACCCCCACGTCGACAACTTATTTGGATATGGATAAAATCGGCTTTGAACGGTCAAAAAGTACTGGGATTTTGTCTTGGATTTCGAATTCTGATCGTCATGAGACCATTGATGGTTATGATTGTAAGGTAAGCTGGAAAAAATACGCGAAAAACCCCAAATTCCTCCGAGATCCGGAAAACCACTGGGATATGTGGGGTCATGAAGGGCATTTTAAAAGCGATTTTTAGAGTTACTGTATCCCGTTTTATATGAATTTTAAGGTTTTCGATGCCTCGAATGTAAATCTTGTCACAAAAATCCGCGTCGATCATTTGACGGCGGAAGAAAAATCCAAAATAAAGCAGGCAGAATCTGGCCACGCCTTCCAAAATATTCTCTCATATATTCGATCAGAAAATACTGAAGAAATTCCAGCCCAAGACCCTCATGAAACAGGTACAGCGGTCCCCCATTTAGAAGAAAAATAGTCCGAATTTTTAGGTCTCGCCGCGTCGGAATATCTCGACCCGGATTTCCCCTTGGATCCGGATATTGGACGACGAAAAGAAATCCAAAAGAAGGTTAATTCCTTTAAAGCAACTCTTTGGTTGGGAGAACGATATCCGCTAGATCTTCAGGTATAGTAGACTTCCGTTCAGAACCCAGAAATATTATTTCAGGAGCAAATCCTCCCAATTGTTGAGCTGATGTCCTCTAGCAGCGCTCACTTCGCTCGGCTGCAAAATTTCATGAGAATGCAACTCCCTGCAGGATTTCCTATCAAAATTGGTAGGTTACCGTACTTTTCTATGAAATTTGTCTTTCAGAAATCCCTCTATTCCACGTAATGAGTGCCAAGATCACTTTTGGCAATGTCAATGCCCCAGGACCATTTGTGACGCCGGTTGAAGGAGAAGCTGGCAGCTCCCAGCCTGGCGGAATAGCCCAAGCTGTGACAATTGAAGATCACGTCTTTGAAATACCGGCAATCTACAGGAATATCGACGATGTGAGCTGGTGGCCTGATGATTTGACAGAACCAGGACCTGATCAGCCAAGGCCGCCCAGATGTAAGTTACAGTCATTGAAAAAATTCACCATTTCATTTATTTACAGTCAAAAATTATGGTAAATACCGTAAAAACTGAATTCGAACCCCATGGGGCGCTAAGTTTCAATACCCCCCTTTCCCCTGGGGCAATAAAACAAGAGGGGTTTTATTATAGGGGGGGGCGCTAAGTTTCAACGTGCTTTTCAGGCCTCAGATATCAAGAAAATGCAACTTTTTTGAGAAATTTTAGCGAAATTTTTCAAATTTTTCTCAATTTTTTCTCATTTTTGACCACTTTTTCTCTAATTTTGTGGTTCGAGATTTTTAAAAATCTTATTTTTTATGCGGTTTTCTGTCGGAATCTTTGCAGAAAGCCTGGCTAACCATGACTAAAATGGTTGTATCATTCGGTTTAACTATTCCTACAG
The DNA here is from genome assembly GCA_964036215.1 of Oscheius sp. DF5033. Classification (NCBI taxonomy): domain Eukaryota; kingdom Metazoa; phylum Nematoda; class Chromadorea; order Rhabditida; family Rhabditidae; genus Oscheius; species Oscheius sp. DF5033. The sequence continues at coordinate 1,053,109 of CAXIWN010000013.1, read as the reverse complement.
ACACAAACGGCTGTTGGACGGTGGAAATAGACAATCATTATCAATTCCTGACCAGCTTTAGCATTATCACCACAGATATTCGCGCAGTACTTCATTTTTGCGAACATAATTCCTATTCGTTGAGCCTGTGATGAGCAATCGGGCCCCGTGGGTGCTGACCGAGCCTGCCCAGACCGACGATTACTCACGAAATCGTTCGCCGACCCTGAGGCGGCTTGGTAGGGTTACCGGCGGGAGGGGACGTCCCGAGGGACTTGACGTCCCGTCCCGTCCAAGGACAGGAACGTCCCGCTAGAGGTACGAGTTCTTTTGGGACGGGACCTGCTCTCTACGTCCCGTCCCGCAGGCAGATGATGGATACATTCGATCTAAGCCGGCTGTAAAAGGAAAGGTCTGTGCAGCCTTGCTGTGTACCAGAATCGTATCCTGATTCCAGCAATACCTTGCAAAGAGACTCGGAGGCGTTCGACCCATTTTGCATTGTAGTGGTTGAAAGAGTACCGATGAGTACAAGAGAAATGTATTTTCTGGTGCTTTTATGCTGAACTTCTCTGTTCTCCTTCATACTGAACATAGAACCATGAGCTGTGTCATTTGTTTCGTCTAATATTCGTTTGAATAAGCAGTTTTGCTAGGCTATAAAGACAATTTAGAGCTCTTACATTATGAAAAATCGGATTCCACGTCTAAAAATACCCAGGAAATGTAGCAAAATTCGGTATTAAATGAAGTTTGGCGAAAAATCGGGGGGCTATAGCACAAGGAGGGGCACTTTTGGGGGAGGGGTTATATCTCAGGGGGGGGGCCTTAAGTTCCAATATACCCCTTTACCCTGGGGTTATACTAGGGGAGGGGTCTTATTATAGGGGGGGGGGGGGGGGGTTCGAATTCAGTTTTTACGGTATATCATTTTGTAGAGAATTTTTCACTCTGTACTAAATATGCCTGAAAAATAATTTAAAAGGCAATTAGCTCCCATATTTTCAGACACTTCTGTCCAAGATCAAGAAGAAATGATGCTTCAGATGGCAATTCAGCAATCTCTTCGGGAAGCTGGCGGCTCCCACACTCCTCGGGCTTCTCCCACCGATGGTTAGCTGCTCCTTTATTAAATTAAAATTATTTTCTTTAAAGATTTTGCTCTTCCTGGTTATTATGACACAGAAGATGCGGATTTGGCCCGGGCTATTGAAGAAAGTCTTCGATTGAGCGGCCAAAGTCAAGAAGCATCGGCATCCCGGGAAGTTGAACCGCCAAATTTGATTCAAATCGAGGATGAGGTAGGAATTTCCTTTAGAAAGATTATTGTAATTTTTTAAAGGACGAACTGGCTAAGGCCCTGAGGCTGTCCAAAGAGGAAACTGACCGTCAAGCAAGGGAAGCCGCCGACGCGGAAGATGAACTCCAACGGGTTTTGGCACTTTCCCTCTTGGAACGATAACCCGCATTTCTACCGTAACTCAATTGTATTTATTCTGTACATTTTTGTATATTATTTATTACACTAAAAATCCCGCAATTTTAGTCACAAAAACGGTGTCAAAATAATGAAAGTAATGACTCTGCGCCCGTAAAATAAATGTAAATCAGCCAGTTGCCGATTTTTCGGGGCAGGTGCCCCTAAAAGCCTGTAAATATTTTTTTCTACTTATTTTTTATAGCTAAAATTTGTAAAAACATTCCTATTTTTGTATCAAATAATGTATGTGCCAGAATTCCTCCCAAAGAAATAATATCTATGGGTTGTAATTAGACGACTGCTGACAGTTTCATTCGATTCTTGTCATTTTTTTCCAACCTTTTCAAATAAATATTATGATCGAGAAAGTTTCAAAAATTGCTAGAGGTCATGATAATCGCTGGAAAATAAAATGAATCTGAACAAGGTAAGGAAATAATTCGACAAAAAAATAAAGAAGAGGACCGGGAATTAGAATTTATTCATCCGGATTCACTTTCTCAATTTACAGGATGAAGAAAATCACAAGCACTCCTGCAAGTCCAGCGGCTCCGATGACAGCGAGAATTGGACCAATAATACGGCCAAGTCGGAAGAAGAAGGAGACTTTTGGCGGCTTTGGTGGCCGTGGCTTGACTGCCGGCGATTTGGTCGACTGGGCTTTCATCGGCGGTTTCTTCACTTCCACTTTGCTAGCCTCGCCTTCTTTCGGCTTCGCTTGTGTGCTCTTCTTCTTCTTCTTCGTCTTCTCGTTCATCGACGTCGACGAGCCGGACAACTCATCCAAGTCGACGCCATCGTCACGCAGAGGGATACCAGCTCCTGGATTCATTGGGTCGATCGGTGGCGGGGGCGGCTCATCCGGACCAAGTGGACTAATCGACTCGTAGCCGACTTTGGAAACTCCGAGTGGTGGATGCGGAGGGAGACCGCGAGAAGGATGCGAGCGAACCTGTCCGGCCCCAGACATTTAGTACAAATGAGAGAAAACCGGATACTTTCTTATACAGTGCGGTCAAAAAAGATAGGTCCACCCTATTTTTATCACAAACTCGGGAGAAAAGATGAGTTAGGGGAATACCGAGTACAGCATTCGATTGGCCATGTTCGAAAACCCCTTGAGCCAGGAAATCTCCCATTTTCCTCATCGTCCTCACATTTTAGCGCCATTTTTATGAAAACAGGTGGTCAGAAAAGATAGGTCCACCCTCGGATACGCGCCGTGTCGAGGCATTTTCACCAATTTTGCGCGGTTGCCCACCCTATCTCGGGTTGACGCGGTGATGTGGCCAAAAAATGTAAAGAAAATACAGTGTGACGCGCCTGTGCAGGACCTCGATTTTGATGGAAAATCCTGCCATTTGGTGTTCCAAAGAGGCTCTGAGGAAAATTTGGCGACATGGGAGAAAACAGAGACGGTGACATGATAGAGCACAGGCACGCGCACATTTTGACATACGGCACTCACTTTTGCACTTCCGTTGTAGGAGTGACAGATGTCTTTGTCAATTACCCATGCAAAAAGAAGGATTTGTAATGGAAAAATAGGAAAAAATGATAGGTTTTTGTTATTTTCCATTGAAGTGACTTTTTCAACCTCAATGAAGGCTGTACTCGACCGCCCACGCATGTCAAAATGTTCATTTTCATGTCGTCTACCCGACCTCACACTTACTTTAGTTGAATCTTTTAAAACCCTCATGGGAGTCTCCCGGGCATCGGCTCTACTGAGGTTTCTAATCAAAATCGAGGTGCTGTACAGGCGCGTCACACTGTATTTTCTTTACATTTTTTGGCCACATCACCGCGTCAACCCGAGATAGGGTGGGCAACCGCGCGAAATTGGTGAAAATGCCTCGACACGGCGCGTATCCGAGGGTGGACCTATCTTTTTTGACCACCTGTTTTCATAAAAATGGCGCTAAAATGAGAGGGCGATGAGGAAAATGGGAGATTTCCTGGCTCAAGGGGTTTTCGAACATGGCCAATCAAATGCTGTACTCGGTATTCCCCTAACTCATCTTTTCTCCCGAGTTTGTGATAAAAATAGGGTGGACCTATCTTTTTTGACCGCACTGTAAAATTACGGTAAGATTTGGTTATATCCCTTAATTTCGCTTTGGGACTCATTTTCAGAAAAAAAAAAAAACGGTAGATTTCATTATAATTAGAGTAAAAAGTTAGAATCGTTCCCAATTGATCGAAAAGGACGTCATCTTCCTTTAAAAACTTTCGGAGGACGTCATCTTTCGTTAAAAACTCATTGGATGCCACTTGGTTTTCACAATAAAACACCCCCCAAAACTCGCCAAGTGGACCTACAGCGAAAATTTAAAACAGCGAGATAGCCAAGCTTTAGGGCTACTCGGAACAGTAAACTGTTTAGCGATAGTTCTTCGTTGACAAATGTTATGGGGGATTCGAGATGTCATGGGATCTCTACTGGTCAAAACTCATTAGACGTTACTTGGCTCCCAACTTGAAACTCCGACGAAAACACGCCAAGTTGGACTACATAAAAAATATAAAAACCACTATTAGGTCGCTTCAAAAATCTTTAGAAAAACGCCATAACTTTTCTAATTTCCACGCTATTTGGGAGTTTCAGGTGTCAAAATGTTCCTTGGGACCTGAAGAAAAATACGGTGAAAACCAGAATTCCGGAGGAGCTCATCTCCGGGTACAGGCCCGCGCCGCAGTTTTGGCCAAAATCTATTTTGAGGCATAACTTTTGAGGATCGGGGGATGTACGAAAACGGTAAAGATAGGAAGAATCTCCAGCTCGAGGCGGTCATGCTGCACCAAAAAGATCCCGGAAATCTTTCACCCGCCGCGCGTAGGCCCTGATTCCAAAAAATGTGCATCATGGCTGAGTGGGTTTTGGAAATTACGGCCAAAACGACCAGGGTTCAATCCCCGCCGGTGAGAAAACGGCGACAAACCTCTTTTTCTTTTTTTGCTTTTGGTGCAGTGTACTTCTACGGCCATGTTATGCTATATTTCGAAGAATCCGGGCAAAAATCTTCTGATTCAGCCAAGCTACGCACATTCGAGGTTTTTTTATACCTATTGGCAGGATAGATGCCGCATTGATGTCTTTCGTATTATTTCGTGTAGAAAAAGCTTGTCGTCGTATCACATCAGCAAGTTTATGAAAGAAAACACTGTTTTACCCACTAAGATTGTTTTTACGATAGTTTCGCGAAATTGTCTTATTTTAGCTATATTTTACTATAAGAAAAACCTCGAATGTGCGTAGCTTGGCTGAATCAGAAGATTTCTGCCCGGATTCTTCGAAATATAGCATAACATGGCCGTAGAAGCACATTGCACCAAAAGCAAAAAAAGAAAAAGAGGTTTGTCGCCGTTTTCTCACCGGCGGGGATTGAACCCTGGTCGTTTTGGCCGTAATTTCCAAAACCCACTCAGCCATGATGCACATTTTTTGGAATCAGGGCCTACGCGCGGCGGGTGAAAGATTTCCGGGATTTTTTTGGTGCAGCATGACCGTCTCGAGCTGGAGATTCTTTTTATCTTTACCGTTTTTGTAAATCCCTCGTTCCTCAAAAGTTATGCCTTAAAATAGATTTTGGCCAAAACTGCGGCGCGGGCCTGTACCCGGAGATGAGCTCCTCCGGAATTCTGGTTTTCACCGTATTTTTCTTCAGGTCCCAAGGAACATTTTGACACCTGAAACTCCCAAATAGCGTGGAAATTAGAAAAGTTATGGCGTTTTTCTAAAGATTTTTGAAGCGACCTAATAAATAGCCCAGATCAAGGGCTATCTGGAACAGACACCCTTTTGGTGATATCTCTTCCCATTCAAAAGTTATAGGAGATTGGAGATGTTTTGGAACCTCCAGGGGTACATTTTGACGTTTCCACTCGACCATGAGCATTTTGGGACAGGGAATACAGGCGGAAATCAAGATTCCAGGCTACAAGAAGATGGCCGATTCAACTAACTCAAAGAAACAACCGATAAAAAGCCAAGAAGATGAAAAAAAAACAGCAAAAACGCTTGCCGCGTATTTTATTATTGTCTGTATATCAGTCGATTATAGCGGGCTTGTGCACGGCTTCTTGAATCCAGTAAAGGGCTTGATAGACTCCTTATCATTTTTAGCTTCAGCACTGTTGGTATCGGCAGCAATGGCAGGAGCTGCTTTGGCCTTGGAATTGGGAGCAGGAACAGGCGGAAGCTGCTGGAAGGAGACGGTCAAATCTCCATCGATACAGACAACAGCTGCAGAATTCGTAAACTGTCCACAATAATTTGGAGCCGAGAAGACGGTGATGAGTCGACGGCCAGCCATCATCTCATAGCCATCTTGGACAACTTGATGGGCACGGATGACAAGATCCAGGCCAAGCAGCTCGCAAGCCTGTTGGACGACGCCTTTGCCAAACATGTAACTGATTCCTGGAATGATTTCTATTATTTAAACTAATGGAAATGTACCTCGGATCGAGTGAAACCAGCCATCTCCCTTGTTAGTGGGATCAGACCAAAGGAGATCAATCAGAAGACCACGGTCGAGGGGCTCACAAGGACGGACAATATTGCGAATGACGTCGAGGTGAGTAACTTCGGGGCTCAGTCCACCGTGCATGCAAAGAATTCTCTTGGAAATGAGCCCAGACATTGGAATCCGATTGAAGCAGGCTTGAAAATCCCACCAGAGACCGACGCCATACTTCATGGCGCATTCGTTGTAGAATCCGTAGATCTTATTGACTGAGGGTGTCTCATGATTTCCACGCAAAATGTAGATGCGATTACGGTAGCGGATCTTCAACGAGAAGAGGAGGATGAGAACTTCAATGCCTTGCGGTCCACGATCGACGTAATCGCCAAGAAAAATGAGCTTCTCCTGGGGCACGCGGCCGATGAGGTCGAACAGGCGATTCAAGTCCTGGTACTGGGCGTGGATGTCCCCGATGACTTTGATTGGTGCCTCACACTCGCACAGATTATTTTCTTCCATGAAAATTTGTTGGACAGATTGGATAATGGCGATGACTTCGGGCATGCCCATCACACTGAAAATAAGAAGATAAAACAGCCAGAAAGGGGGAATTACTTGACGATGTTGGAGTCATTCCGGCCAACCAAGCTCTGCATTCTCTTCAGGACATCGTCCATCCATTCGTCGACACCGACGCGGCCACCTTCAGCTGATGATCTTGATCCAGCGCCTCCTTCAGCTGACGTCTGTTTAACATTTTCCATGGACATCTTGACGAGAACGAGAGCACAAGGAGAAGACGAGTTAGTAAATGAACTAGCTAGCAGGGGAAGAATCCGTTGACGGGCATTGCCGCTTGTTATTTCTTGTCTAATTTTTGGACTAGAAAATAATTTTGGTAATTTGGGCGGAAAATAGAGAGAGAAATGGGAACAACTTTGATTTTGTCTCTGGATGAAGTGGAAGTTTTGACATCGCTCTTTTTGGAAACAGAAACTTCGACCGTGCGCTAAGGATTTTTCTATGTTTTATAATGTGAATACTTTTTTTTTACTACAGTTACAAAATCGGATTTCCAGCATATGGGAAGGATTCTCTGTGTGAATGGCCGGAGCAGGAAGAGAGAGCATAACCTAATGTCCCCACTCACACTTCCCAAAGAGTTTCAAGCCCTGACATCTACTACTGTGGTTAACTTTCTTCGTGAGCAATGCCTCTCTAAAAAAATACAAATTGGTATTGATTTATTTTGCGTCCATTGCAAGTTCGCTTCCCTGACCCGCGTCTGAATTGATTTCGGTGATCAATAGGGCATTCTCAACTTCGTTCAAATACTTCTTTGTAAAATTATGGTCCATTTTCCAATTAATAATCTTTCTTCTACTAATCTTCGTCAGACTTTGAAAAAGGTAATTGAGCATGAAATACTAGGAGGGAAAAGCTTTTTCAAGATGGATTACCGTCATATTTCCCGCATGCGTCAAACATGCCGCCAAATGGATGAAAGAGTTGAGTCGATTGTGGAATCAAAAAGAAATTATGGTATCCCTGTAGAAAAAGCGATGAATCTTTTCTTGTGGTTAGGAGAACTCTACGTAAGGAACTTTTCTTCCCGGTACCAAGAGCAATTTCAGGATCTTGCTGTTCTTACCCCTAGCATTGAATATAATAGGCACCTGTTGCCAGGATCTGAACCTGTGTTTCACTATAATTTTCAATCATTTCAAAAAATTGAAAACCTACAACAAATAAAATGTGCTGTGACCGGATAATTGTAGTAAGTTAAATTTGATAGATAAATTTGTTTTAGATTAGTACTCCTTCCCCCTATTTCAATTATCATGGTCAAACCATAAATCCCGCTCAATTTATATCAAATGCCAAAGTGAAGTGCCATCAGTTACAAATTCGCAATGGTCTCGTAGATAAGGTTGATATCGTCGAGTTGTACAAAACTTCCGGTGCATCGAGGGTAATATTAGGTTACAACAGAAGAAATGAGCACAACCGCGATGTAACTACACCGCTCAATTTTGACACTATCAGGCACCTGGAAGAGGCCGTAAGTAGCTTAGCATTGTTCTAAAGCAAACAGCTGTGTATATTTGACCATTGGTGTACGTCAAAGATGCAGTCCCATTTTCAATGTATCAGTATGCGCCATAAGTCCTTTCCCTCGCCTCATAACTTCTTATTTCTCGATGAATTTCGTTGATCTAAAGCGTGCTAAATAGCTACATCTCTCCTCCAATTTAATAGCTATAAATTGGCTTTCCATTCAAGACCCATAACAATTGGCAGCCCTTTAAAACTGACGGGTTTTCGCGATGGCGTTGAGTTTGACCATTTCCCGAGGTTTTCGTGAAAAGATTTGATTACAAAAAAGATGTCGGTGTCATTGCGAAAATTCGTCAGTTTTAAAAGGCTGCCATTTTTTATTGGTCCTGAGTGGAAAGCCAAATTTTAGCTAATTAATTGGAGGGGAGATGTAGCTATTTAGCGCGCTTTAGGTCATCGAAATTCGTCGAGAAATAAGAAAGTTATGAGGCGAGTGAAAGGACTTATGGCGCATACTGATAGTTATTTTTTTTGGATTCGTCTCCTGAGCTATCAGGCCCTATCGTTTCCGTTTCCAAGTATCCTCTTTTAGGGATGCAAACATCTTGACGTACAATATTGTGACGTTCTTCCTTACGACTACGCAAAAGTTCTGTCACGATATGAAACCATTTCAATTGGCAATATTGAAAACGGTGACCTCGTTCAGTCCTCTCCATTAGCATCTCTGGTTAAACGGGACAGTAAGGGTTTGGCCGTCATAGGGTTTGGCCGTTTTAGAATGTCCGCGTTACGAATTGACCGTCAAGCGTTTGACCGTCAGGCATTTGACCGTCAAGCATTTTGCCGCGCAGGGTTTGGCCGTGTTAGGTTTTGGCCGTATTTTTCTGCAATCTTGCATTTTTTTGTTGACGACAGATTTTTCGCTATTTCAAATGACGTCCCAGGCTTATTTTATCCCCATCTTTTCACAATTTTCCTGTTATTTCGTCGCTATTTCACCAGTGATAACATATACAAACAATAAAAAACCAAAAACAATAAAAATGAAGATAATGCAGTAAATTAGCGAAAAATCTGCCGTCAACCAAAAAATGAGAGATTGCAGAAAAATACGGCCAAAACCTAACACGGCCAAACCCTGAGCGGCAAAAAGCTTGACGGCTAAACTCTTGACGGCCGAACGGTATACGGCGAAGCTATATGACGGACAACCTCTTGACGGCCAATTACTAACGCAGATAAGTAAAATCCGGCCAGACCCTTACTGTCCCGGTTAAACAAGTAGGACGAATACTGTTAGATTCAAGTCTGTTTTCAGTTTGTCAATAATGATCCACCCATATCTCTGAAATGTTTCCGCCTTCCGTTGTACAATTCTTTTACAGTAGCAGTGGTACAAAAACTAGGTCTAGAAAAGTGGAGATTTACATCCGATCGAGAGGTACATAAATAAAACATTTTAAGGCCAACTTTCTGTAAGACTCGAGCAGAAACCGGACTTTTTGGACAAAGGAAAAAAAATTTTTTTTTGATATTTTGTGTATGGAACCTATATTGGATGAGAAAAACTTTTGCGAGGTCGGTTGGGGCCCGTCACGAAAAGATTGAAAAACTCGCCATTAATTTCTCTCTTTGTTAAATAAAAGTTGAGAAATTTTATAGAGTTTCTGAGAAAACGCGGTTCACCTTTCGTCAACTTCAAAAATTATTTTCACAAAAACTCTATAAAATTTTTGCATTTTTATTTGTTTGGCAGAGGAAGAATTGGATGGCGAATTTTTAAAAAAAAGAATCATTACGAAGTTAAAAGTTTATCGATACGAAAACAATTATTTCAGCACTAAGCGCAGTGAACCCTAATATTATTGGTCGTTTCCCAACTTCAAAAGGGTCCGCTCGAACCTTACAGAAATGCGGTCTTTATCCATTTTAGAGCGAAACAGCCGCCAACTGCTTCATCATAGAAACTGAGGAAAGTTACGTCATTCTGAAAGAATATAAAGGCGATCAAGTGGGTTGGCTGGGTCGCATATGTACTCTACTTTAGTCCTACTGTATCTGCCATCGAATTCCAAAGATCTGTACGGATGAAACTATCAGGCTCTTTGAAAACGATAAAAATATTTCATTCGATGCTGGAGAGCTTCATAAACACATCCACAGGAAGGCCACCAACCGACTGCATTATTGAAAAAATTGTTTAACAGAAAAAAATATTTATCCAAAAAAAAAGAAAAATTTTTTGAAAAATCCATGAAAAATTTCATGAAAAATTGGCATTTTCCCCAAACTTTTCAATATTTCAGAACAATTTGGATAATTCTATGAACATCTTTAGATATTTTGAAAAATCCGCCAAATTCTCCCAGAAAAAAAGATTTTTCCTGTTCATAAAAGTCGATGTGGGCCGAAATCTGGCAACCAGCAATCATTCCAATCAACCGACTGTCTCCTGTGGGGACGCCAGCTACAATGGGCACCACCCCGCGAAGTGAAATGCCGACAAAGGAGAACATTTATCACATGGTCCGGGATACGATCCTGAATGTGGAAGAAGTTCTTCTGAATCTGCCAAGGAAAGGCGAAAAAGTCGAAATTATGACGATGACCCGTGCTCAAGAGGGTCACACCGGCCGGACTACCAATGATGTCGTTCGATCGGAGAAGTCGCAATCGACTATTGGACCGGCTGTTGCCCCGTCGCCTGGACGAGCTCCCGGTGCTCCCAAGTTACCTCTAATTTCGCCATCGGCTAGTGTCACCTACAGTACCGAGTGCATTTTGCCTTCTTCTGTTGGTACGCTTCATTTTTACTCTTTTTTATTCACTTTGACAACTGAAAACCGCGCTTTTGGTGCTCAAAATGGAATCGAATGTCCTTCTTTTGTTCCCCGTCGTATCAAATGCGACAATCAATGGTATACTATTCCCTAGACGAGCCTAGACGAGTAACAGAAATTTGCTCCCTTTCTTGTAACTCGGAACAAATAATAAAAATATAAAAAAAATTGCTTTGTTTTCTTTGTTTTTCAGTTGTGGAATTTGATTTTCTTTCATTTTCATCTTGGTGTACGTATTACGTACAGTGTTTTTCGCTCACGCCTTGTTACTGTTGGAATTATTAGCAGCTCGTCTAATTTCTTCTCGGTTCTTGGTTTTTGTTGTTTTTATCGTTTTCTAACTAGTAGCTATTGTAATGAAGCCAAAAATGTTACTATTGGCTTTCTGCTGGCTAAGCATAGACCAAAAATAGCAAAACTACGATGTTGTTCAGTTTTTGATCTATTTCTCTCTATTTTAGCTATTTTTTCCATTTTTTTGCTGTTACTTTTTGCTGTTTTATAGTTGATAAATTAGAAATATTGCGTCTGAAACGGTTGCAATGGTTGTTTGGCACAGAAACTATACAATTTTTACAAATTTTCATTTATTTCGTTGCATTGAACAGTTTGTTGTTGTTTCTTCCATTTATTGGCTGGAAATTTGCTTTCCTATAGGAAGAAACTCAAAAATTGCTGGAAGATTGTAGAATATCGTTCATTTATTGCTATCCACTTCAATTTCTTCTGCATCTCTTATTTTTTATTTTGAGTCAAATTTTCAGATGTCAATAGGAGCAAGTTTTCCTTTTGATCTTCTCCATGCAGAAATAGTAAAATATGCTCAAGAGCAAGAAGAAAAACAAAAAATAGCTAAGCAGGAATTTTTAAAAGTTAGTTCATTGCCTTACTTTTTGTAATTGGCTACAATTCCAGCTAACAGAAAAATCAGTTGAACCAATTCAAGCAGACAATGTTAGCCATTTAATTCATCAAGTATTTGCCCATAATAATGCTGAGACAAAGATCGAATCAATGGGATATCGTGTAGGCTATGTGCTATCGGAAAAAGTATCAAAGGATATTGGAAGATTATCTACTGAACTTGAAGTACGTAGCTTCTTTAATTATTTTAATGTCGTTCAAACATAATACACGTACTAAATCGTGTGTATCACCTTGTACCAAGCCACGCTGCTAATCTCGTGTACTTTCAGATTGTCAAATTTATATGTAAAGAATTTTGGAATGCAGCTTTTGGTAAGCAAGTGGATAATCTTCGTACAAATCATCAGGTAGGCGGGTTTTTAATCTCATCCGTCATTTTCTGCACTTTTTTAGGGTGTCTATGTTGTCCAGGATAATAAAATGTGCGTATTGTCCTCGTTTTCTGAAGGCACGCAATTTTTAAAAGAAGTCGGTATTTATCTCGCTCTACCATCTGGGATCATTCGTGGTGCATTATCAAATCTTGGAATACAAGCCATCGTAACACCGAGTGTTGAATCTTTACCATCTGTTAAATTTCATATACAAATTCAGCCAAAAACGTAACATAATTCATGTATTTATATAAAAGAAAGCCGGTAAAAATATTTGTACCTGTGATATAAAATTTTTTGTATAAATATTTTCTAGATTTTTTAGAAGAAGTAGAAACATTTGATGGTTTTCTACATATTTTTACTGCTTGTAGCGCCGTTTTTTATTGGAAATGAGCGAAAAAGAAGACAAAAGAGCCGGAAACTCAAGCAAAAATGTTTGATGACTAGAGGGATCGAACCATATTTGTGTACATCGCAGTCATATTTTTTATCCACTACGTCATGAAGGACGAGTCGCGCGCATGTGAGAAGAACACTGAAATGACCTAGATTTGCATTTTTACGCATTTTGTGAATACTGCAGCCATTTTTGTGGTGGAAAATTATTGTTGTGATCGAAGCAGAACTCAAAAATAGGTCAAAATGCGTAGGAAATAATGCAATAATTTTTTGCCATCGATGGTCGAACTAGGACGCCTTGGATTGCAGTCGGGTCTCTGACTCGTTACGCCATAAATTGCACAATGCCATAAAAAGCGGTGTTTTCGCATTTTCAGAACCTTCTAGATATTGCCATTTTTTACAGCTGCTGGGTCAATGAGGTTGGCAAAGATTTTTACACACCTCGAGATCTCTCTGCCAGCCGTGTTCAAGTCGAATTTTTTTTCGGCGGGTCCCCGGCGTCCATCTCTGCCTCTCCCCATATCGCTTGTGTGCAACAGCTGTAGCACTGCCGGCTGAGAGAGCGAAGGTCGACGGGGGGCTGGTGGCCCGACGACGCGTGGAGGGGTCAGACGAGAGTACACGGACCGGGTAAGAGACGCCGATAATCGCAGCCCAACGCGGTCGCATCAGCTGGCGCGACGCGGCCAACCCCAGTGAATTTTTAGGCCTAAATTTTTCGGCCACAGCCCGCCGCCAACCAACCTCAGCTGCTTTTTTTAGGTCATCTGATCCGATTTCTCACATTTTTCGATTCTTTAAAATTTTCTTTAAATCTTCTCTTGCTTTTATTTATGGTATTTGAAGGAATATTTCTGGAATCTTTTATCCATGGAGCGGAGATACCATTTTTACCGCAAATTTTTTGAAAAATTCCGATTTTCACTAGATTTTATTGCTCTTTTCGTCTTATTTTAGTAAAATTACAGCATTTTGCAGCATCTTCGCCATAATCTTTGTATTTTTTTTGTAGTAAAAATGTGGCAGGAAGTGAGACATTTTTTACAGCAAAAATTTTTTATAAATAGCTTTATTTTCTTGGAGTTTTTTGTATTCTCTTTCTAAAATTAGTTCAAGAATTTTTTAAAAACATTTTCTAAACATTTTTAGTAGCAAAATCCACAAGGAAGTAAGAAATTGGCAACATTGGCTTTTTGTCTTTTTTTCTGTGGCTATTTCCACCCGTCACAGCAATAAAATGGCCAATTTTACGACTGCTGCCTATTTTCAACGACAATCCTTGGCAAACAGACCTTTAAAACTCCAAATTTCTATGTTTTTTCTGGCCGGCTGTTGTTCCCCCCGGCGAGCAATTTTTCAACTGATCAGTCCAGCCAGTTGCCTCCCCCCTTCGCTATCTTTTTTTCGGTCTTTTTCTGCCAGCCAGACAGCACTTTTCCGCCTTATCTGGGTCATACAATTTCCTTGATCTCAAATTTTTTGGAGGGTAAAAAAGTTCGCCCCGAAAATTCGACAACAACCGTCAGCTGATCAGGGACAGTTGTAATTTGTGTCGCTGTTTACGCGGGCTTTTTGAACCAACTATTTCTTAGAAAACGGCAGGGAGAGAGAGTACAGCTGTTGGACACAGTTGAACTTTTACAATTTGTCTTAGAAAATAAACACCACGGCGAGACGTGGACATCAGCCGGTGAGTAATTCTCGACTAATATATTTCTGGCTGAGTAATTGTGGCTTCTAGACGGTGAGTAATAACCTTGACAAGCGTCTGTGACCCCAATTTTTGCCTTATTTTCCCCTTTTTTATAAGAAAAGCGCTGCAGAGTCAGCTAAAAGCCACAATTAGGCAGTCAACAGAGCCACAATTAGACGGGCCAAACAGCCACAGTTAGACAGAAAAGCTCGATTACTGTCCAATTGTGGTTTCTCCTTCTCAAATTCTGTATATCCTCAATTCCCCAGCGTTCCATAAAGTACTTCCCAGCAAAAAATCTACCGATACAGTACACGCGCTCTAATCCCAGTTGACCTGTTTCGCTTCATTGGTTCAACTAATAGCCAGATAGAAAAAAACAACTGGGTTTATTCCCTCTGACCTTCAGTTTTGCAGTGAAATGGGCGGAAAGAGCAGAAGAAGCCATAAAAAATGATGATTGATGATCTATGGCGGCTGCCCCAAATGGCTTCTCCCCCGATTTGTTGATTTTAGGCAGAAAGGGCAAGGGAATCCTGATTTATGATCAAAAGTGTCTCTCCCGCCAAAATTCTCTTCCTATTCGGATTATCCAGCTGTTTGAAAATGATCTCTTACAAGAAGATCTTTGGAAGAGCCATATTTCTAATTTTTAAAAGGACCAGTCAGTAAAAAATTAATCCCCCAGCTTGTTGGCTATGTCCTGGTTGTTTTTCAAAAATTCCCCTAAAACCTTTTTCTATTTCCTCTCAATAAATGAGCCCAGCTGTTGGGTTGTGTTTCTTTTACGGCCCCAATTCAATTGTCCCAATTTTTTCCGGGACCTCAGCTGTTCCCCCAGGCATTTGCAGAGACATTTTTGGCAAAAAAGCGCTGGCCAAGCTGGAGATTCGAACTCTGGATCTTCGGAATACAAATTCGGTGGGATTCTGCCTGTAAGCTTGCCAGGAGACTCCTCCGGCGGTTTAATTCTACACCTTCACCTCATGCTCCCCGAGACGAAATTCAACACCCAATTTAAATTTCCTCCTGGCCCTCTCGTCATTTCATTTCAGCTGGCTATACTCTCTTTTCCTGGGATTTGGGAAGGATATTAGCTGGGGCTTCATTCGTCACTTTTTGATTTAAATTCACCGAATTTGAGGGCAAAGAGAGCCACAGTTAGGCAGCCAACATGTCCTTTTTTTCGCTAACAATGGGTTATTAGCTGTCTAACTGTGGCTCATCTCCTCTCCCAGCTGGCTCGTCTCTTCTCCTTTCCCCCTCCCATGTCTTTCTCATTTTCCCCTTCTCATCGCAGCTGTTTTCCAGCTGTCCTTTTGCCTGCTCGTTCTCCTCCGTCCGCCATTTTTTCTCTCTGTCCTATTGCTGACGTGTCGTCGGACCGCCCGACTGCCTCTCGTGTGCACTGATGTTCGGGAACCACAAGAGAAACCGTCGGGGGGACTGTCAGTTCGAATCCAAAACCATTTTCATCAGTCTTTTCGGCTGGCGAGCTACGTAGCAAAGGAATTCTCGGGGGGGCCGGGAACTAGCAGAGCGAAACTGGTCTTCAGTACTTTTGGTTACCAAGGGGAATGGGTTGGAGGATTTGCAAAAATTAAAACTAGATTCTCACTGGAGGAAGGGAAAACAACAAGCTACGTACTAGGCGGGCCAGCTGTGGCTTTTTATTTTTGAATTTTAAAGGGATGAAGTCCTGGGGAAGAGGACTGACTTTTACTGTCTAACTGTGGCTCTGCTTCTGTCAAATCGTTGCCACAAAGTACATTCAAAAATCCACCGTCTCTGTTTTTGTTATTTTGCCCTTTTGCCTCTTTGACAATATTGCCGTCGCTTTTTATAATCCCGCGAAAAGATCACAAAGTTCGATCTGTGCCGGTGTCTGTCTGGCCAGCCAACACCAATTTTTAATAATGGACAAGGTGGCAAGATTTGCCCTTCTGTTCCTTGATATTTTGCAAAAAAAAAAAGAAAAAAAGGGCAGAAAAGACGTTCAGATTAGACAAAGTTGGTTCTTTGGTCATTGCTGCGGTCAAGGGCAATTTACCAGGCGTTTTTTTTTAACTTTTCGGATATGTCCATAGCCTATGGACAGTAGCAAAAATCTCCTGGTCAAGATAGGGATTTGATCCCGCGAACTTTGAACGGTGCTCCCAGGACCTCAAAATACTTCTAAATCCTGTTACTTTTGCTTCGTCTCCGTATTCTGGCTCATTTTAAAGGTCTACTTTTATAGAAAATTAGTTTTTTAAAGGATTGTTGCCTGTAAGATAAAACAAAGCGAAGTTAGCCGTTTTTGCCTCCTGGAACCGCTCCTTCTGATAGCGTAAATGTGCGCAAATCGGACTACTTTCCTCCCAATCTTATCAAAGTTATTGAAAATCTTTCTTCTCCTCAATTTTTGATCTTTTAAAGATTTAAAACCGACTTTGATTCCAGGTAACCCCGGCGGCAAACGGGCTGAGAAGGTTCAGAGAAGATGGTGAGATCAGAAAGCGCAGATGAGGAAATAAATATCGAGAAATATGATGATTTGGAAGAGTGCATCGATGAGGAATATCCTCCTCAGCCCCGCTGGTCTTCACAGCATGCCAATGCCGGTAACAGGTCAGTTTTTTTTTGTGGTTAGCTTTTTTGCCATTTAGTTCTTTCCCTTATCTTGTCCAATGTTATGGAGAAGGGGAGAATAGCTTAAGACGGGGAGAGTAAAGATAGGGGAACAGGGTGATAGAAGCACACAAAAAGACGGAAATTATGGGGAATACCGTGAACTAAAGAAGTTTTTGGCTGTCTAATCGTGTCTAGAGTAATCTTCCGTGGAAAATTTCGCTGGTTTTGAACATTATCTGGATTCTAGAAGTTAAAATGGCGTGGAAATTAATACAACAACCCGTGGATAAGGAGGGAATCTGAATCGTGGGCCATTAGAAGCAATTTTTCAGCGTTTGATCCCCTGTTCACCTCCGGAAATCAATAAAATGTATAGAATTGCCCATTTTCCGGGTTTTCTTTTTGGATCTAACTACAATTTTCAATTTTCTCCAATTTTTTAAAGCAATATTACTTTTCCCTGCCATTTTCCCCGTTATCCAATCCTTATCTATCAGAAATTTTGCACTGAACTGAACGCGCTGCTCTCCGATAGGAGCTGGCCTCTGGTCGGCCACGATTTACTTTTTTTGGCTCCCAAAAAGGAACTAAAATAGGCACCAAAGTAACCAAAAGATTAAATGACAGCGCGGGATCCGAATTCTCATATCTCATGAAGTTGCAGCTGGCAGTTGGAGGTAGCAGCTGTTCTGAATACGAATCAAAACTACACGGGTTTTGGTTCAAAATTCCCAGCAATGCGAAAATTCCCAGAAATATTGGCAAAAAAAACCTTTGGTAAACCTGGAGCATCGAACCCGCTAGTTTTGATTGGCATTTTGTTATCCACGACAGCCCAGCACCTGCGTTTTTACTGGATTTCGGTAGAAATTAGCTTCATTTAATTGGAAAACCGATTAAAATCCATGTTTTTCTTTTATTTTTCGCGTTAAAAGGATCCAGCATGCCCATTACATTTTCACTCTGGACGGCAGGAGAGTCATCTGTTCCTTCTGCCGCTGTTGTTCTGACTCAATGAGAATCAGCTGTTCTCCTTCTGCCAGTTCGTGGAACTCGAGCTGAAAAAAAATGTGCCCTTGTCCATTGGACAGCTGTTACTGCTGGGAACCAAACAAGCTGGTGTGAGAGACCAAAAAATAGCTGTAACTTTAAATTCTGAATAAATTACAAAAAATGGTTTAAACTATCTTGTAGAGCAGAAAAGGTGCTGTCGAATGATATCAAAAACTCATAAAATGTCATGGAAAAATAAAGATTAATAAACATTTTCAGGCCGCATAGTCGGGCGACATCGTCCCTGTCACCGACGGCATCGGATCCGGATCGCCGGCTGAGAAGACAAATTGCCAATTGTAATGAGCGTCGTCGGATGCAGTCCATCAATGCCGGATTTCAATCGTTGAGGGCGCTGCTGCCAAGAAAGGTAAAAAGCACCGCAAATTTTGAAATTTCTGAGAGAAAAACTTGATTTTGGAGAGAAATTTTCAAAATTTCCCGGAATTTGTCGAGATTTTTTGAATCTTTCTTGTTTTTAAGGGGCTATTTCATTTAAATTTTTGTTTTAAATATTTTCAGGAAGGAGAAAAGCTATCGAAAGCGGCAATTCTTCAACAAACCGCTGATTTAATCCATTCATTGCAAGCGGAACGTCAACGTCTTTTGGATAGCGAAGGCGCCGGTGGCAAAAAGGCCAAATTAGACTGTAAGTCGTCCTTTAAATTATCCATTATTGGTCGATTTCCAGCTGATTATAATGACATGGAGCAACGGGCAATGGTAGATCGCCTACAAGTGGCCTTAGAAAGAGAACGAGCCAGTCGAATGTATTTGGAACAACAAGTGAACCAGCTGAGGGAGCAGCTCTGCTACCAGGCGCAGTTCAGCCCGGCCAGTCCGCCATCTGTACCGCCAGCTGGTGGCCAGCAACAGCGACAGGTTGGAGTCGTGTCGCCGCAACAACCGCCGCATCAGGAATCGCCACCACATCAAGAAGTGGCCAGCGTTATTCGACCAACGCCGTTGCCACCAATTTCTGGTAGGTTTTACCCAGAGAAGCACCCAGAATACTCTAATTTTTACGATTTTTGTCCAAAAAAGACTTTCCTGGATATTTTTGATAATTCCAGTGAAAAAAAAAAGAAAAAGTCTCGACGCCAGAGAGATTCGAACTCTCGCGGGGAAACCCCAACAGATTAGCAGTCTGTCACCTTAACCACTCGGCCATTCACGAATTTTGGGGGCGGGCATTCTTCCCAAAAAGGGGAGAAAATCCCAAAATCCGCGGTATCCAGCAGTAAAATGCCCGAGATTTCGGGGCAACATCCCAGGAATCCCGGGTTCAATTCCTTCCCTGTACAAAAATCCCTGTCAATTCTCTAAAAACATAAAAATATTCAGAATTTTCAGTGGATGTGACTCAACGTGTAGTGGCGAACAATCCATCGCTGACTTCTTCGCCGATGACGATGTCCGCGGCTGCTCCTGCGTTGGTCAGCTCCGCACCGTCGGCCTTTACCCAATCGTCATCGACGGCTGCTCATCGGTCACTTCAAACCATTTTGGATGCGATTCGTCATCTTGAAGGCGGCCACGTGTTGGCTGCTCATTCGCCTCCTCCAACGAGTCAAGCCACAGTAGTTCGGTAGTCCAGCCAGCCTTTTGCACCTTCCGCCGCCGGTGTCCTCTTTCCCCGTAGTCTCCCACAGAAAAAAAGTACAGTAATCCCAGAAAAAAAACCACATAAAAATTGTAGTAGACTTTGCACTCTTCTCCTACCCGTTGTTTACTTGTTACGCGTCTTCTTTTTAATTTAAAATTTGCTTCTGCAGGTCTAAAAATGCTCCAGGTGATAGAAAATAATTCAATTTTGCTGTTTTAGGTTACGGTAATTTATTTTTCTTTGCGGATTTTATGGTTCCAGGCTAATTTTCCGGGTTTTATCACGTAGAAATTTTTTTTGCAGAAAATTGGCGTGCCGGGAAAAATAAAACCAAAATAGTACGCAAAATGGCGTTACGCACGGATTTCAATAGTAACGCCACTGCTACGTACAAACCTTTTTTTCTCACGACATGGAAATTTTCTGCCGGAAAATTCTCGTTTTTTGTTATTTTCTCTTGTTTTTCCTCCATTTTTCCTCATAAAATCTCTTTCAAAAAATTCTAGACCTTTAAAAAAATCTCTCGCTGCCCAAAGGAACCTCAAAAATTTCTTGTTGTTGTTTCTTTTTTTGTTTTTTTCCTCGAAATTTTTTTCTATCACCTGGATTTTTGGCCGATTATTTTGCCTACCCGTAGATTTTAGAGAAACATAGCTTATTGCACCCCGATTTTCATTAAAGAAAATAGAAATAGTTACGGTAATTTAAAGCAGATAGGTAGCCGCCTTTTCCCGCCGAACAGCAGCAGCACTCCCCTCAGCTTTTTGATGAAAATCCACACATTTTCCAGCAGCACCCGCCCCCCAAAATAATTAATAATCTCCAAGTTTTTAATCTCTTTTTTTGACTCTCTCTAGGCAATGTTAAAATAGTCAAGGTACAAGTTCATTTCTGTTTTTTTTAAAATATTACAAATACTTTAATCTGCCACACTGCGTACCACGACTCTCTCTCTCTTTTCCTCTTTTTCCTCCCCTTCTCTCCCTCTCTAAAAGGTTATCTCGCACTATGGATCGTGTTTTCCTTTCTCCTAACGGGGAAATGGATGTTTCTCGTTATGTTTCTTTGAGTTTATCAATAAACATTCAGCTAAATTCGTTGATTCTAAAGTTGATAGAAAATGAATTATCAGATACAGAAATTGGGGAAAATCCTGTGATTCACCGGGAGATTCGAACCTGAGATCTTTTTATTACAAATTCGACGCTCGACCATGGAAGCGCCGGGTTTCCAGACATTAATCCACGGTAATTTTGAAGTTACACATCGTATCCTCTTTTACCACGAATATGCATCCTTTCTATAGTGAAAAGTTCAGATGTTGGATCGCCCAGGATAAAAGGTTGGATTTCGGGTACTTTTTCCGCTCTGCCCCAATTTTGAGTATAAAAAACCATAAAAATACAAAAAGCCGGACCAAAAAAAAGGATTTCCCGCTGATTTTCCTATTTTTTGTTTCCTGGAAAAAGGCAAAAATATTCGACGCCAGAGAGATTCGAACTCTCGCGGGGAAACCCCAACAGATTAGCAGTCTGTCACCTTAACCACTCGGTCATAGCGCCCATGTTCGCTTTTGAAAGCCGGGCGGGTGACCTCTCGACGTGTTTGGTTCAAATGGGAAATCTATCAAATCCACCATTCTAGGCAGCTGTAAGTACAATTTTCAGCCAGGGAATTGTGTTCTTATGTGGTGGAATCCATTTATAGAAGGTGTTTCATTCTAAAACGAGAAAGGGTGACGTAAAACCTCAAAATCATCGTCAAAAGAAGAGAACTTTCTCCGTTGCAAATTCCATGCTGATTTTCCCAATTTTTCTGCTTCTCCACCGAGAAAATCTATCATTTTATGAAATGGGCACTGTAATTTTCAACAAAATTTATTCTGGTCACTCGTAATTTCCAAGACACGCGGGGACACAGAAATTGGGGCAAAATGACACAGCGCAGGGAGAAGTTCTTGAGAGCAAGTGACACGCTGGAAATATGACAAATTGCTAATTATGACGGGTAAAGGATACAATAATTTAAACAAAAATTTAAAAAAGAACAATATGAAATCTAAAGGGTACGGTAATCAGGAAAAATCCAAAAATTAATGGACTTCCAGTGAAATTTCCGTTCCCAGGTACATTTTCCCTTCGATCATATTTGCCGCCAAATTGCAATGTTTTTCAATGGGAAAAGGGGCTGCCTCGATGCTTCCATTGGCCACTTTTCTCTGCCAAAGTTGACACTTTCGAACACACTGAAAAATTTCCGATCTAATAAGGGGAACCATATTCCTACCGTATAATTATCCTGATCTCCATCTTGGCGGCAATGTTTGATGATATTCAACTTTTGGGTGGAGGACATGGAAGGAGTTGTGAAGGCGGAGATGCAGCTGCTGCGACACAGGCCACCGACATCATTATCGTCGTAATCGAAAACGGAACAGCACTGCATATCTGAAGAAAAATTGAAGGTAAATTAGTGTAGAGCACAGAAATATTGGCAAAGATTTCTTGGACTACCTGAGCATTCGAACCTGCAACTTTAGGATCTGATGTCATTTGGCTATGGGTGTACCAGTCTGTGACCACCAAACCTTGCAAAATCGCTGGTACTCGCCACATTCCCGCTTTTACCATGAATATACGCCATTATTCACAAAAATCTCCTGGACATCCTGGGAATTCGAACCCTTAACTCTTGGATTTCACGCTAACCTGCCATATTTCCCGCCTAACTTTGGAATAGCGCGGACCCTGACAAGAAAAATTATGGTCGAAAAATGTCTAGAATGGTCTGCCATTCCAGTATCAGCCATGTTTCATGGCCTGTTGTTTTTCCTTCTTTTTCTAATTTATCATTTGGCAAATACCGAAAATGTCAGTATTTTTACCGTCGATTTTACCCTATTTCTACGGTATTTT
The DNA here is from genome assembly GCA_964036215.1 of Oscheius sp. DF5033. NCBI lineage: Eukaryota > Metazoa > Nematoda > Chromadorea > Rhabditida > Rhabditidae > Oscheius > Oscheius sp. DF5033. The sequence goes on along the minus strand of CAXIWN010000013.1, from coordinate 1,030,694 downwards.
TACCCGGATTCATTTCAGGACCCTGGTCCAACGTTCGCCAGTTGTCATAAACCGCCCAATCGTCCTGAACATGTTACAAATATTAAGCTGGCTCACATTAGAAATGCTCTTGATCGTCAAAAGTACATCGAAAAAAATCGTCTAAAAAGTAATGCAACTCGAGAAGAGCAACTGGTGCGGTATTTCTATTATTATCCGTGCGGGACTCATTTTTGGTTAAAAAATATTGGAAAGTGGATTTTTATTCGGTTTTTGGGCAGTTTCAGCCGGCATCGCGCCCGTAAGATCTCGACAAAGTGCACTTCTGCCGAGATTTTACGGGTACAGGCGTCGTCAGCTTCTAAATGACTGTTACTTCCGTTTTTTATGGATTTTGGTCGATTTTCCCCATTTTTATGGGAACACGGCAATTTACGACCGCTAAAAAATAGGAAAACATCAGAAAATTGCAAAAACCTGTATTTTTACCAAATTCTAGGAATAAATGGCAATAATCTCCGGCTTTTTCAGATATTGTGGTCTTCGTTCGTTGCGATGATGCAATATTCAAATTATTGTCTTGTGGCAGATTTCACAAAGACTGATAATATCACGGAGACGCGTCAAGCCATGCGACAAGCTCTGACACCGGCTAAAGATCAAGAAAAAGGCCTGTACCGTTGCCCGTTGTCACATCCATTTTGCTCATTATTTCATAAAACAACAAAAATTGGAACTGCTAATCGGACTCACGTCATTATGAAATGTAATAAAATGACCAAGGAGACATTAAAGCAACATCGGGTAAAAAAATAGTTTTTAATCAATTTTTGAGCTGAAAAATGCTCAGAAATAGGTGGAAAATGCTGTTTTAAACTTTTGGAAGATCTCTACAAATTTTTTTGTTTCGAAAATGTAGTCAAAAGTACGAAAAAATGATCGAAAACAGACGTAAAAAAATTTTTTTCCCGAAAAGAATCGAACCGGGGTCGTTCGAATGAGAGAAGCGCCCCATACCAACTGCGCTATGGAGATAAAGTGCTGGCTGGGAAAAATAAGCGTTAAAAGTTCCGCTCCGCGTTTTCCTAGATTTTTAGAAATAACAGCTAATTTCTAGGACACAGCTGAAGGGAAAGAAGTCATTCTGCCTACAGGATATCGCGGTGTATTGTGTCTAAATGTCTATTGTCAAATGGAAGAAGCTGCTCGTCAAGATATGCCGACTTTGTTTCAAGCTTTTCTCTATTTTTTCCTAAATCAAGCTGAAGAACAAGCTAAAAAAGAAGAAACGGATCGAGTTCTAAAAGAGAAAGGAGTCATGTCCCAGAAAGAAAAGCTAGCTGCTCAAGATACTGAAGATCCTGATGGACATCACGCCGTGACAGTGGCTGGCCCAACATTCAACGCGAGTGTTCGATTCTCATTGGGCAGTTTGATTGCCATTTGTATTTGTGGTCTTGGTCTAATTGGATTGGGCTACTTGCCCAAATGGAGGGATCAATTGAAGAAAAGACGAGGAAAAGCGGAGAAAAAAGATAAAAAACAAACTCGGATGGCACATCACGCCCTTTTTGGAGCATATCAAGAAAAAACTGAAGCACAGAAGAGAATGACCCAGCTCTAATCTCTCCCTGTGCTCGATTTCCTTTAATGGGATCAAATAAATGGATATGTTTTTATTCTGTTATTGTTTTCTTATTGTTTTCATCGTTTTCTGCTTTTTTTAATTATGCCGGAGTGAAGAAAACCGGGAAAAAAGGGTGGAAACCCCTCAAAAATCACAATTTTTGACTTAGGGAAGCTTCAAAAGGATGTAATCATAGTTTTTCACGCAATCCTTGCCATTTTTCTTTGTTTTCTGTGGCAAATGGCAATTTTTCGAACGCTGGAAATGAATAAGGCACTGAGAATTGTAAAGAAAGCCAAGATTTTACGAGAAATGTCGCAGAAAACAATAAAATATCGGATTTTCACCATGGTTTTCTCGGCACCCGATTGCCGAAAGTTGGGGGCGCAAATTGTCCCAAGAAGGTTGGAAACACGGTTTTTTAGCCCGTTTTTCGTCGTATTTTTAATGTCCTTGATTTACGGCAATTTCAAGGCACTGAAAATTAAGAAAGCATCTAAAAATCAAGTTCCTGGCCAGAAAAACAGTAGAAAATCGCATAATAATTAGAGGTTACCCCCGAAGATCACCGTCCTATCCCCCAGTGATATTCCCACGACCCCCAGTGCGGTCCCCTGTTGGGCTGCCTCCCTTATCCCCCATTGCATAACAATAGCCAGTCTCTGACCCAATAGGGGTGCTTCTGTCTCTCCAACTCCTTTTAGTCGATCGATATACGTTGGAAAGACGTCTAGGAGCCGTTTTGGAGACTTTTTTGGGCTATTACTTTGCACCAGGGCTCTATATTGGCTTTAAGTGGAAAACGGGGTAGATTACTGCATTTCTGGCTGTCTGGAGAGACTTTTCCCTAGTTTTCCTCCATTTTTGACTCTACAGTCAAATAGGGACATAGTAGAGCGATTAAAACTTCCCTAGTGCTTATTTTCTTTAAAGAAAAGCAAATTTTCACCAAAGAAATCGGTCAGATAGACCGTCTTCTGTACCTTTCGAAGAGCTACTCAAAACCCGAATTTTATGGTTTGACAATTAGCGGCCGCGTGGCCTAATGGACAAGGCGTCGGACTTCGGATCCGAAGATTGTAGGTTCGAGTCCTGCCGTGGTCGAAATTTTTTTATATTTTTTTAAACCCAATAATTCCTTTTCCTACCTGAAAATGTCGCAAATTCCAAGCTAATTTGTCCAAAAAGTTGATTTTGAATGCAATTGGCTGCCATTTTTTCTTCTTCCAAGGAATTCGAGTAACAGTCATTGATTCTCTTCCTGAATTCAATTTTCTTCTAATTTTTGGATTTCTTTTGAAAAATTAGCCACTCCCTGATAAAAATTAATGTATTTTCTGTAAAAAATCCAAGAAAACCTACACTTTTTGCATGGCTTCTAGACAACACTCGTTCTTCTCTCCGCAGCATTTCTCTGCTATTTGTTTGTATTTTTCACCTGGTAATGAACGCTTTTTTGGATCTTTTAAAGGGCTTACTGTAGGAGAAAATTGGGACAAATAGTGTAGAAAATACTAGAAGTCGAAGCATTTTTGTCGACGAATGAGGTTCTCCTCCTCTCTCGCCTCGGTCTCCACCCACAGAATCGATTCTAAGAGGAGGAGCTAGGTCAGCCGTTGGATAGAAAGAGATACGGTAGAAAATATTTAGGCTTCTTTGTTTTTTTATTATGGTTTTAGTGTTCAGTCTCTGTCAAATAACGGCATAGAGACAAAAACTTATGCTCAGCTGTAATTCACTTTTTTTTCCTTTCATTTCTTATAAAAATTGTCACCCTTATCAGCTCACATTTTTATTTTATTGAAAATAGCTGCTAAAGACTACAGATTTTTACTAGAAAAACTGCTGCAAATCTATTTTTGAAATAATTTTTGTTATTCCAATTTCAGCTTCAAAATTTCGTTTTAAAATTTTACACCGCTAAAAACGTTCAGTTTTCCTATGTTTTATCTTTATTCACTTCTTGTTTTTCTCGTAAAAAAGACATCACTTATTGTGCCAACATTCGTTTGAAATATCCAAGAGTGAGAGGACAACCGTTATGGTCCCTTTAGTCTTTTTATTTTTCTTCTCAAAATTATCATGAAATTTTAGTATTCGTTGTAGGAATTTATATTTCAGTTTGCGGTTATTTCTGCTCAAAAAATGTCTCAAATGATCCATCCTTCTTTATGGAAATTGCTTTATATAATGTCATTTCGTTATATCCTCAGTTTGCCAAAGAATTTGAATATCGTTTTTCAGTTGCAATTATTTGTGGTTACAGTATATCCACTCGCTTTTATCCTCCTTTCCTATTGGCTCAATTCCCATGAGGATCAATGACCTAATTCCCTTCTTGGGTGCACAGTTGTTCTATGCGGCAACTCCTTTCACTCTAATAATAACTCCTAGTGCTGCTGCTACAAAAGCTATTTGAAACAAAGGCCATTGGAGAGATGGCGAAAAATAATGGGATCCGAAGCAGCTGGTTGCAGGCGCGTAGACCACCCAAGAAGTTGTGGCGGGCGCCAGTCAAAACATCTGGTTTAAAATTGAAGCTATGGGGGCAGATCTAAATAGAGAAGAAAAAGAAATCTTTTACTCATAAATACAAGGTGAATTTATCGATGTGTAGGTTTCTTGGTCTTGTCAGCTGTCATCTTTTCCATAATCTTTCGTTGTTCTTCAGCTATTGAATCATAAAAATTGTTCTCAGGAAAGCTAAGCGGATTAAAAATTTCTGTCTTGAAATTCGACCCTGGAAGACAGCAGAAATTAGAAGAAAAAAATCACAAGCTAACCTTTTTCTTCTAATTCATATCGATGAATGAATACTTCATAACAAGCAGGATTTAGAAATTCTTTCTTCGATTGTAAAATTTCATTCAAATTGAATCCTTGGGCTTTTTTATCGAAGAAAGTTTCAAATTTCCGCTGAAATAACTCAATTTACATGATCAAATTAAGCCAAACAAACCTGAATCTCAGGATCACATTCACCAGGTGGCGATGGTGGTATATCGATTTCGGTTTCTATTAATTCTTCTTCAATATCCATTGGTTCTGTTTGTGCCGGTGTTTGTGGACTGTCATTACGATGAGGAGTTGGAGTGGCCGAGCCACCATTCGAAGATCCTTCGGCAGTTGACTAAAATTAAAAATTTCAAATATTATAGCACAAAGAGATACCTCTTTAATTACACTCGATGATTCTTGTAGCGCTTGATCTATGAGCCGCTCATTTTCTTCATCACTGCCTTCATCCTATAATCACCGTTTTAGAATAAATAAAATTATAAAAACCTGTGAAATTCGTGGAGGCGGAGCAGGTTCAGCTGAAGGAGATCCATTATCTATTGGAGCTGCTGTCATTTCTGCTTTATCAAATGTATCCTCTTCTTCTTGTTCGCCACCAGCATAAGAAACTAATGAACTAACTGATGTTACCTGAAAAAATTCACTATTTGATAAACACAATAAAATAATAGAATAAATTGGACATCTCAAAATTCCAAAACAAACCTTAGCCATTCCTTTCGGTGTTCTTACTGCTGGTGAAGGAGAATTGCTATGATTTGCTCTTCTTTTTGGAGGCGACGGTTCGGCAAAAAGATCGTTTAAATTGGCGCTTCCTTGTGAAGAAGGAGAATCACTTGGAGATCGACTTCGCTTCACATCAATATTTTCTTCTATAAAAAAACTATTCTAAAATAGAACAATTATCACAGACCAAAATACACGTCAGAGTCCTTCCGCTGTCTAGGTGAAGCTGGTTTTGGTTCTGAAGCTAAACGATTTAAATCAAAATATTAGAAAAAAAAACATTACCACGGAATCCTTCGCTTGATTTTCGGCGAGGCGACGATTCCTCATCACTATCGTCTCCGTATGCCACGAGATTATTCATTTCTAAAAAAAATAAAAATAAACAGGCAATATACAGAGAAAAAAAAGTGAAACAAATATTCAAAGAGAATTCGAAATTGTGAATATCAATCGAGCTGACGCTCCGTTGCGTATCTATAATGAACTAAAGATAAAAATGGAAACAACCATCGAAAAAGATAATAAGATAAAAATAATACTACAAGGTTTATTCTTCAATACTACAAACTTCTTTCTTCAATATTACAATAATTATCCTTTCGCATCAGGTAATACGATATATTTTCTTGTTATTTCACACATTCTGCTGTTCGTAAATATAACTGTGAGATCATCTGCGTTTAGGAGTTCATCAAATACTTTCATTATTTTCTAAATTATTGTTTTAAATATAATTTACTATATAAGGTTTACATTTTGTCGTGCTTGCGATATGGGTTTCTTGCACTTTTTAACCACAACCATTTGCCTTATGAGGTAATGCGCCCATAAGACATTTGTCTTCTTTATAAACTGAGTCCAAACGTCGCTAAAATTTCAAAATGAAACAATTAGAAGAAATCGATAACTAACCCTGATTCTTTTTTCATCATTCGATAGATGTCAAATTGATAATCTCTTGTACCATTAAGCTCTTCGTCTTTTGGAAGTTCTAATCCAGGGCCTATGAATAATTCATGATCCTTCGACAAATCTTTGAAAAATGTTGATCCACCTAAATATTACTTTTATACGCTCGTATTTAACCAACCTTTGGACATTCTGCTGAGTGTGAAATCGATTATATTTACCTTAACACCATGGCTGACCACGAATAAATCGGTATCCTCATATCGGTACCTAAAAAACTTCAAATTAATTTTTAAAACAAAAGCCTCACTTGATAGTTTTGCTACACTTATCATCGACTAAAATATTTCCCCAATGCAGATCCCTGTGTTCAAATTGCAATTCCTTTTGTGCTACTAATAATGATAAAGCTACTTGGAGGAAGACGCTAATTACTTGGGATTCATCACGTAACTAAAATATTAAAAAGTGAGAAAAATGAACTAACTGTTATTGATTCTAAATCTTCTCCTCCTTTGGAAAGGAAGAGGGCCAGAAATAACTGCGTTTCAGAATGGTACTTTGTCGGTCTATCATTTAGAGCTTGTTCTTTCCGTTCTTTGTAAATGTCCCATTCCTTTAGTAATAATTCGGGATATTTTCCTGAAATTTTGGTAAATGAATGAAATAAAATTTACCTTGAACAACGTGCGCTCCATAAAGTTTAATAAAATTGGGAGTGTTATTTTCTTCGTGTTCTTCTAATTCTGCTACAGCTTTTGTTATTAATATCTATTAAATTAATTATTTCCATATTATGATTTAACTTACTTCAGGGAGTACCTCAATGGGCTCCATAAGAAGTTCTCCATTAATTACACCTTCATATCTCCATATACTATTGTTGAAGGGTATTATCTAAAACAACACAATAAAAAACTCTAAAAATATCTTACTTTCACTGCAGATGGGCGCCCTTCATAAGTTGTTAAAAAAACTTCCCCGTAAGTGCCTTCGCCCAGTTTCTTTGCCTTCCTTATTTTAAGTTCTGGCCAACTTATGGGCTTCTTTTGACGCACGACATGTAGTAAATGATTAAATGCGTTGTTCTCTGTAATATCGCCTTCATAATCTTTCAAGTAATATAATGATTTTTTCTAAAATAAAATCATTATGATCAACAAATTTACTAACTCTTTGTGTATCGTTATCATAAAATGATACAATTTGGGTAAAATTTCTCCGCTGGATTACACTATTTGTCGTAAAATTGAATGTAGACACATTTGTATTATCAGTAAAAAGATGCGTGCTGTTTACTGTTGTAGCTGCTGTTGTAACTTCACTACTTTTTCGTGCCGCCTTCTCCTAAAAAGACATCTTAAAAGAAAAAAGTGAATTGTTACCTCTTCTTGAATATTTGAAATGTTTTCTTTATCTGTAATACTTTCTTCGTCCGTTTCAAATAGCAGCATTGTCTTCGACGTTTCATTTCTTACAGTAAATGGCGTAGATGTTGTAAATCCTTTTGATCCAACAGGCGTCGATGTAAATACGTTGGTAGTTACTCCTTTAGGACTGTGGTCCGGCACCGTAGATTGTTGTATTGGTGAAAATGGTAGTTGTGAGAATCGCCTTGGCGCAGACGTTCTTATATTTCCAGACAATATTTTTGTACTTGTAGACGGACAATCCTGCAAATAAAATAAGAATCGTCATTATCTAAACATACTAAAGAGCCATGTATTTCTTTTGAGCTATCATCCATTTCTTCTGATGGCGGCGGTTCAGAGTCGTGCAAAGATTCTTGTGAAGTTTCTAAAGAGCTACATTATCAAAAGTTATGGCTACAAACTTGGTTCCAATTCTGTTTCTTCGTCTCGTCCTATATCATCGGATTCTTGAGCTACTTCAGAAATTTGTGTTTCAGGATCGGAGTCGTTTATCGTTTCAACTTCGACTTCCGCAGAAGGCTCGGCAGAATATGCTAACGATCTTTTACTGAATGTGACTGATCCTAAATTGCGAAAATAACAGAAATTTTCAATATTTCTTACTCTTTGAAGTTTGGGCTGTTTGATGTTCTTCTAATTGTTCAAGTGAAAGTTCCTGGACAATTTGTGGAGGAATTTTTTCAGCTACTTTTTGTTCCTTCTTCTTTTTCTTCGGCTTATTGAGGGTTGTCGCCTTTCTCTTTGGCTGTAGTTCTCTAGCTTGCCGCAAATCTTCTAGCCTTTTCCTTTGCTCTGCTAGGTGTTCTTCTAGTTTTTGTTTACAATCTTCTCTTTTGACTGCATCATATTCGACGACTTTTCCCTAAAATTACGGTTAAATAAAGGATAAAAGAAAAGCACATACATCCGACTCCAGGTATAATCTTTTTCCTGTGCCTTCTTCTTCGATACAGAGGGAAAAGTCTTCTGCTTGTTTCAGTTCGAACGCCACCTGGAAAAAAACGAACAGAAATTACAAGGGAAATGAAACTAATGAACCTTTTCTTGTTCTCGTAGTAATTTAGCCTCTTCTTCTTTTATTTCTTCATCCAAATCACGTTCAGGCTTTTTTCTAATTGTAGGCTTTTTAAAAATTGATCGCAATGCTACTGTCTCATCATCCTGAAAATATAGATAAAACCCGCAATTATTGTAACCTACTATATCCTCCACTTCTTCGTCTTCTTCAGGTATTTTTCTCTCTTCCAGCATTGTTTGAAATAACTGGACAATCTAAAAAGAGTTCACCTAGTCTTGATAAAATATTTGAAACCTCATCGTCTGGATGCGTTATAACGGTCCGCTGAACAGACGGTCTCGTTCTCCAGCGACGCATTTTCCTGAAAGAAAAACATAAGCATAAGAGAAGATTAAAAAAGGGTAGCAGATGTGTGAAAAGCAGAGAAACGGTAAATTTGTCAGTAAAAAAATTTAAAAAAAAAAAAAATTGAGGCATCAACAAGACATTATTACTACAGCATTTTTCATTATTTTTAGCACGTCTGCATCTGTTTATAGCGTCTTACCAGCATTACGGAGCATGACAGATATATAAACTAGGTGTTGCAACATAATGCAAAACAAAATAAGCCACACAGAAGCACAAACAGAGAAAGAGAACACACAAATGAAAGAATTTTTGACCAGCTGATTCGAAATTTTGACGTTGGCGGCTATTTTGGCCCTGACGAAGCCTTACGTAGCATCTGGTGCTTCTTCAAATTAACGAAATACGGCTTCGCTTTTTTTTTCTTCTATTCTTCTTCGCTTCAATTTCTTTCATTTTCAGTAAGGCAATGAACGATGAAGCATCGGTTTATGTTGGTGGGCTTGCCAATGAAGTCACAGAAAATATTATAGAAGAACTATTTGTACAGGTTTTGATTTCGTATTTTTTTCCAATTCTCCCTATGTTCAGATAGGACCAATAAAAAGTTTCACATTAAAAAAAGCTGATGCACATAATTATGCATTAGTAGAATTTGAAGACGAAGAAACTGTTCCATTTGCTCTTGAAGTTATGGATGGAATTAAACTTTATAATAGATCGATTACTGTCAAGCCTAGAAATAATACTAAACAAGTTTGTTCTCTTCTATTTCTTCTTGCCGAATATTTGAATATTATGAAAATGCATAAAATTTTAATTTTAGGAAGAAGTCTGGAAGAAAATGCAATCCGAACGGCGCGACAATCGACGAAGTGATTCTAATCAGCCTTATCTTCCACAAATAGATCGGGATAGTTCTAGAAAACGGGATTATGATGGGTAAGTTTTGTCAAACTCTTTTTTATATGTTCACAATTATTTTATTACAAAACGGTACAATAACATGATTAATATAGTGATTACAGAGAATCCAATTATAATACGCCTCGTAATAGGAATGACAACAGTCGAAGACCACCATATCCGCCACCACCACCTCCATCTATGCCTAAATGTACTTTTTGCTTACAAATTTATTCATGCAAGTACTTCAGATGATTCATATTTGACACCACCTCCACCACCACCATTTATGGGATATACTCCAAGTCAAGATAAACGGAATGATAGATGGCATACTCCGCCTTCTCGTGAATATATTAATCCCAGGTACGTGCTGCTTCTTTTGATAGCTATTTCTTTGCTAATGGTATTCACGCACTGGCTTGCAGAATACCACCAGAATACGACAACAGCTTTAGAGATCGCAATCGTAATGACTACAACAATTCTCGTGATTCTCACAATCGAAATGATTACAACAATTCGCGTGATCGCCGTCCTTATTCTGATCAACGTGTTCGTCGTGATGATCGCCGTCACAATTCTTCTCATTCTGGAGATCGTCGTTATTAAAATTACCTCACTTTTTGCCAATTTTTGTTATCACTGTTACTTCTCTTTCCGTTTGTACGGTTTAAAATTTTCTAAAAATTATATTAATTTAAAAAATTGTTGGCATTTTGAATTATTGTCTGAGTCATCGTTCACGTATCTTGTTCAGCTGATCACTATTGCTCACATCTCGTGATTTTATAGAAAGCTTATTGAATGTATCGACGATGGCCGCAATGCAAGATTTAGGTAAGTTCTAAAATATTTTTTTCAATATTCTAGAGATAGCTATTGATTTATTTGCACTTTTTTTGATGAAGAAAAATAGCAGCACGCATTTCACGAGCTTGTTTTCCGGTCCAGCAGCTGCTTTTCGCTCTTTCTCAAAAGAATTTTTAACTAGAAATTAGCTGCTACACTTTTACGAGTTCCAAAGCATTGAAATATTCATAGCATCTGCGCATTATCCACATCTGGTCACTTTATCTTCGCCGCATTTGCTTTCCGCCCTTTCTAATGGTTTCTTTTTTTGCTTCTGTCATTCGTTTCTTCGACAGCTTTCCAATTGTTAGCATTAGCTGGGGAGGGGGAGAAGTTTGGATGAGGAGTTTTTGTGTGTTGCATCTCACAGCCAGCCGGCTGATCCCGCCCCCGCTGGCTGTTACCCGCCCGAGGCATCTCCTCTTTCTCAAAGATTGTTGAAATCTCAAATTGACTTGTTTACTTTCTTCGTGTGAATTTTCTTCTTTCGAGAGATTCTTTAGTTTTTTTAGCTGTGAATGCCGGCTGACGATCGCTTCGCTGATGCTGTTAAACCGGCTCTAGGTAGTTTTTTTACGCGTGGATTCTCTGACAAAACTGATATTTTTGCTGCTAACAAATTGCTAATGCTTGATTACTTTATAATTTTCTAACCAAAAATTAATACTACGACAAATATTCTATCATTTTTACATGATTTTTATATTTTTAATCCTGTTTTAGGCATCACTTCTTTTGGTTTATAATTTTCTCCGATGAAATGAGATGCATTACTCATATTTTTATTGCTTTTTTTGTCATTGAGATGATGATTTTGGCTGTAAAAATGAATCAATCAAATCAATGCTTATTCACTGCTGGCAATTTGCTGCTATGAATAATGCAGTGAAAGATATTGGTAATTTTTAATCATTTTTCGAGCTAAATTTAGAAAAAAATATGGATTTTATAGCGAAACAATAAGAATGAAGCAGTTAAAATTGAGAAATCATTGAAATATCAATGTTTTCAAATGCAATAGCTTCCAACGAGCTATTCTTTTGGCTTTTCATCAATAATAAAGCAATTGTTCCTTGTCTAGGCAGAAAAAAAAACCGCAGCGATTTTCTATTCCTAGCTTCTCACATTTCATAAACTCTTCCTCGTCTTTTCTCACCAGCAAATGAATAAATACGACACAGAATTGGGTAATTTTCTAGCTATTCTTTATTTTTTAGTGGGAAATGCGACCAAAAATCAGCTGTTTTTGAAGGGTCATTGAATATAATTGGGTCATCTCGGCTTTTAAAAATGAGCGTCATTTTTCTTGTCCTCTCAAGTGCGCCTAGGAATTATTGCTGGATTTGCATAGCTTAGAAAATGGGGGAATTTTTATGAATATTAAAATTAGCAAGCTTACTTTTCCAAATTTGTAATATAATTTTTAGAATCTTACAATTTTTGCAAGTGTAGGGTATTTTATTTATATTTTTATTATTTTTTACACTTCTTTTAGGCTAGAAAATCTTTAGCTATAAGTGAAATTCCTTCGGCACAGTGTCAATAATCTAGCAAAACATATGTGTGTGTGCTGTGCGTGTGCTTGTCGTTTGTTACCCCCCTCACTCTCTTCATGCCGCCTCGCGCAAGCTGAACTGCCGTTGTAAAGCAGCATGCAGCCACGAGGAGCCAAGAGAGAGAGTGGGAGAAAAAAAGGCCAATTTTTGATCAGAAATCAATAGAGAGAGGACTAACAATTTAAAATGATTGTAAACTAAAGAAATGAGAATATTTAGAAGCCCTATTGTCGGATCTACAACACACAACAGAAGTATTGAGACGAGCCAATTTGGGTGATCGATATTCCCAATCAAGAGAAGATTTAGAGCCAATTTATCAGGAACAGACGAGGAGAGAACAAACCAGGTAAGGAACAACTTTAGAAAAAGTCTTTCTTATGGAAAACTGCAAAAAGTAATCGAAAAAGACGAAAGGAACTGAAATCTAGGAAAATTTGATCATTTCGAACCTATTGGTTAATTTTTATGCCCAATTAGTGATTTTTCTATCGTTTTTAGAAAAAAATACCCTGAAAAATCCCCTTGCTGTTTCCTTTACCCCCGAATTTGACTAATTTCATGTGTTTCCCAGCACGGTGTGATCTAATTTCGAGTGATTGCCTGTTTCAGACCAACCTCCTACCATACATGGCCCATCCGGGCCCCGGCCCCGGCCCGGCCCGGCCCCGGCCCCGGCCCGGCCCGGCCCGGCCCGGCCCCGGCCCGGCCCCGGCCCCAAATTCTTCCTTCCGGAATGGCGCGGCACAGCTAAAAAAAGTCATATCTCGGCACTTTCTCGACGGTTTTCAATAATTTAAAGAGCGTTGGAAAGAGAAAAACCTAGAGAATTTTATAACTTATGTTACAACTAAGCAGCGCTTAGAATTAATTGTGAATAAGCGAAAACATGCATTTTCGAGCTGTTTTTGGCTTGTTTTCGGTGATTACAGCTCATTTTTACAGGTTGCTAAACCAAAACTAGCGTCGCAATTTTGGCCATTTTTTTCTCTTTCCAACGCTCTTTAAATTATTGAAAACCGTCGAGAAAGTGCCGAGATATGACTTTTTTTAGCTGTGCCGCGCCATTCCGGAAGGAAGAATTTGGGGCCGGGGCCGGGCCGGGGCCGGGCCGGGCCGGGCCGGGCCGGGGCCGGGGCCGGGCCGGGCCGGGGCCGGGGCCCGGATGGGCCATGTATGCCTCCTACAACAATCATGATTTGGATAATATCGAGCAGATGGTCAACAGTTATTCTGAGGAAAGGGAGAAGAGAAAGAGTTATGATGGTGTGTTTTTCCCCTAATTTTTTATGTTTTTCTTGGAATGGTTTGTCATTTTCTGTTGAATGTGTTCAGATGTCCGTCCAAGTCGTGTAAATGATGGCGGCGGTGATCGACCGAGTGTCCATTCTTTGTTCAATCAGTTGGATGAAATACCACAAGCTTCGTGAGTTCTAACCCTTTTTTTGTGTAAAAATGTCGTGAAAATTAAGTTTTCTAATGCTTTTAACCAGAAAACTCGGCTAAAAAATAAAAAAGTAAACCAACTGACATGTGACAAGGTGTCAGGGAGGAAAATTCGCCGATTTTCCCCACATTTCGCCCGCTGAGGATCACTTTGACGGCGGATATTGACCGTTTTATAGTTCTCTACTTTGTTATTCCACAAAAAAATACTAAAAACCCATTTGTTGAGGGACCAATCACCAAAATTAGAAGTTTTCCGCTAGACAAAAATGGGAAAATGCTGTCAATTCCTTTTTTTTGGCATTTATAGCTCGAATTTTGGCAAAAAAATGGATTTTCCTGCACTCGTAAGATATCGGCAGTCAGTCGCTTTTTGTCGATGAGCGATTCACCAAGCTGCCAAGGTTTTACGGGTGCGGTAGCACCGAACCAGCTTGATGACGCCAGCCAAAGTCTGTGCCCTGTTTTTGATCATAACTCTGCTAAATTTAGACAATTTTCAAAAAATTAAAGATCACCGTGTAGAGGAGATCGAGGTGATTTTATTGCCATACAATTCAGGATACCAGTTGCTATATTTTTCAAAAGTTCCAAGTTATTTTAAAATAAACCATAATTTTGTTATTTTTCGTTATAAAAAAATATTGAATGAGGTTACAGAGTTAACATCGGGAAAATCAGTTGCGCCTTCTCTTTACGGTACCCTTTAAATTTTTGGATATAATGGAGATTTGCCTGAGTTAGGACCAAAAAGAGCCAAGACAACGGAGGCCCGGCCAACAATAACCACGTTTGCCGATGAAAACCAACGAAAATAGTCCAAATTTTTCAATTTAAAGAGCAATCTTTCCCCGTCGTCTGTCTGTATTGTTCTCCGCCCCCACATTTTTTCGCGTAGAGAATCTTCTTCTCGTAGTAGCTGCCTGCCAGGACTGGTTTCTTTCCCCGCCGCCTGTGCTCTTTCCCCCGTCCCATTGGCAAGTGGCCGTCATTCATCCCATTCTCTATTATTTTTCTATTTAAAGAAAATCTTCAAAAAAGGTCGAAATTAGGCGGGAAAAATGATGCGTGAACTTCAACAACGATTCGATCATTACAGCTCCCGACGAAGTCTCGGCGCTCCCAGTCAAGCTCAAAGTTACAACGATGTCGTGAGTTTCTTCCTCTTTTCTTTTAAAAAATTCTTTTTTTCTCTTTAAGAAGCCTTTTAAATGAGCTAGAGAAGTGTCGCTATTTGCTTACAAAATGCCATCGTCAAGCGTAGGTAGCAGCGCGCGCCCCTCCATCGTCGAGCGGCCGGCGACTTATAACGGCTAAACAAATAGAACAATTCCTGGAGCAGGCGGAAAACATTTTTAACTTATTTTTGATATAAAAATAACGTAGCTTTCATCAGTTTTTGCCGTTTTCAGGAAAAATTTAGAAATTAGGCGAAAAATCGCTAAATCTGATATTTTTTTTAAAAAAAATCTTCATATTTTCTGAACAGCATAAAGAAATTATAAAAAAATACTACGTCTTGTAGAAAATTTCCTGTTCTATATTTTGACACCAAACTCGTTTATAAAAAGTTTAAAAATCAATAAGAAAATAATTATTTTCATGTCAAACTCAAAATATTGCCCAAAACGATAAAATACGACTTCTTGGCGCAAAAAAACTCTGGTTAATTCAAAAGTATAGCGAAATAGTTGTAAACTGCAGTTTTTCTTGCCTAGAATTTTCTGCTCTACATTTTGATACCAAGTATGTCATGTAAAATTCTTGAAAACTTTAAAAAATTGAGTTTTAGTCATTTCCCATCGTCTTTAGCCTGTGGGTCAAAAAACAGCGCGAAAAGCTCTCTTGAAAACCAAGGAACACATAAGTTGAAGCGAGCACATGATCGCCAGTAACAACTTGGTCAAACATCTGTTCCTTTCTTACTGTAAACTCTTTTGGGCGGGGACTGTCAAAGAAAAAACCGGGGTAAACCGTTCTCATACCAGCTGTCATGCCGCCTGTTCCCGTTCCTGTGCCTTATTTCACTAATGCATTGGTATGTAAATTTTTGTAGTAATTGCGCTTGGCAAAATTGAGTGAAAAAATGGGATTCCGCTCCGAAATTAAACAATTTTTGGCATTTTCGCTGTCTAATTGTGGTTTTCCATTCCAGAGAGGTGCCCGTTCCCCATCTCGAGATCTTTCCCATGCCGATTCGATGATTGGTACCCTGAATAATGGCGAGTTGAGCAGTCGTTATGGTGTCAACACAATTCCCAAAGGAGACTGTGCTCATTGTGGAAAGCCAATCGTTGGCCAGGTATTGCATTTTCCCTTCAGGACCCTAATTTTCTCCGAATTTTTCAGGTAGTAATTGCCATGGGTAAAATGTGGCATCCGGAACATTACGTCTGCTGTGAATGTGGCTGTGAACTTGGACATAAGAATTTCTTTGAGAGAAATGGCCGCGCGTACTGTGAAGATGACTACCATAATCAATTCAGCCCCAAATGTGCCGGTTGCAGTGGACCTATTAAAGATGTTGGTTGTATAAATCATCTTACAATTTTTCCCAATTTTTACCAATTTTTCAATCAAAAAAATCTCGTTATCATTTCAACTTTTAAAAAATCTGAGGTTTCTTTATCACAAAGTCAGAAATTATGAAAAATAGATCGTTTTGTAGAAAATTTTCTGCCCTATTTTTTAGTACTAAACATGCACAGAATAGTGTCAAAATAATACAAAAATTCTTCGTTTTCAGCGTTGCGTAACAGCCCTCAACCGTAATTACCATCTGCAATGTTTCTGTTGTTCTCAATGTGGAAGGGAACTGGGAGACACCGGATTCCATGAGAAGGTCAGTTTCTTCCTCAGCCCAAAAAACTGTCTCCAATCTTCAGAATGGCCAAGTTTATTGCCGCGAGGACTTCTTCAAGTTGTTTGCCCCCAAGTGTACCGGCTGCCAGTCGCCAATAAAAAGTAACTTCATTACCGCCTTGGGAACACATTGGCATCCGGATTGCTTCGTTTGTCAGGTTGGTTTTAGAAGGAGATCTTCTTCTCGGGACCTCTTTCTGTATAAATGGACTACATGTCTTTGTAGCTGACCGTTTGCAGTGATAGAAAAGTGTCAATCTCGTATTTCCTTTAGAATTTTCCATTTGTGAAACGTTTTAACTCATTTTCTGGTCTAAATTATCAAAATTTCCTCAAATATTCGTCTGAAATATCCACAAAACACAGCAAAAAATGCCCAAAAAGTCCAAAATTTCAAAGGTTTCCTAATTATTCTAACTTCCATGTCTGATTGCGGTGTTTTTTGTTCAGATGTGTGGAGTTCATTTTGATGGTGGCAGTTTCTTCGACCACAATGGAATGCCCCTCTGTGAGCAGCATTACCACGAAAAGCGTGGAAGTATCTGCCATGTATGCCGAGCCCCGATCAGTGGCCGATGTGTCTCCGCCATGGGACAAAAATATCATCCGGAACATTTTAAATGCACTTACTGTAGCCGAACCCTGACCAAGGGGACCTTTAAAGAAGTCGATAGACGCCCATTCTGCCATAAATGTTATAATCAGACGTTTGCCCTGACTCCTGACTACCGACAGTAGCCGTCCTGTGCTCTTAAAAATGTCCAAGAATTGTTTTAACACATGTCATTTGATTGTTTGAAACTATGAAAATGGGGGGAAAATGCCCACTTTTATGAGAAAAACAAAGTTTTACGTGATTTTATAATTTTTTTCTGAAATTGATGTCTTCAAAATCGAAATTATACATAATTGCGTATTTTTTCGGTAAAACGCTAAAAAAAATCCACAGAATCCATTAATTTTTCTCATTTTTTTGAGCATTTTCCCCTCCTTTTGACAGTTTTCTCTCCCCTTTGCAATACATTTTCCTCTGCTCAAAAATATTGTCTAAGTCTGGTTTTTTATGTCCATGTCTCCCAGTCCGCTAGACTCTCTCCGAATTCACTTTTCTATGTTCAATTTCCCCATCAAAATTTTCACTTATCTTTTCCATTTTTCAAGGGAGATGAGCACTTTGCCCGTCTTTGTCCCACAACCGTCACCTATTTTGAGGAAGAAGAAGTCTATTAAACAGCCAACAATTGACTTGTCTTTTTTATAATAGTGTATGGAATAAGAACAAAATAAAGCTTTTATTACACAGATTTCTAGGATAAAGGGGGAAAAAATTATCCGGATACCGGATAGCCGCGTTTTCTTCGCCGTTTTGAGCCATTTTCGACGAAAACTTCAAGAAATAACGATTCTACGCGGAAGTTCCGCAGAATTCAAATCCTGCCTTACCGTCCCTTTAAGGGAAATGGGGTGACGTCGACAAGGGGATCGTCAGGATCGAGTCGACAATATTAGTCGCTTCATGAAGGCACTTTGATATATAAAGTCAAAAATGCAGGAAAATTTTGTCTCCTGCTGGGATTGAAACCTGGTCGGTTGCGTCTTGAGAATGCGGCCAAAGTTTCAATGAAAAAACATGGGTCTAAAATATCTCGGGATTGGCTGGGTTAATTTGCTTGGCCTTCCCATATTCTACAGTGTCTGGAAGAAGCTGAGAAGAGCAAGCATTTCTAAAGACCGCTGAAATATAACAAAAACGCGTGTTTTGTAGAACTTCCACAGTTTCAGAGCCATGGAAATCGAGTCCCCTAATTTATTCTTAATTACAGTCCATATTACTCCAACTGGGACCTTGATAAATAGAAAATAAATTTTTTTATAATAAATTTTCATTCAAAACTGAGGAAACTAACTAGGTTTGGGGGAACAAAGAGAAAGGACCAGTTTTTTGAGTTAATAAGAACTGGGAAATGTTAGAAATCATCTGCTGGATTGTAAGAGCTCAATTTTCCGCATTTTATGGCGTTTTTATTAGCAAAAATATCAGAAATATGGGTAAAAATTGTTGATCAAAAAAGAAAAAAGAATTTTCGACCACGGCAGGATTCGAACCTACAATCTTCTGCTCCGTAGGCAGACGCGTTATCCATTGCGCCACGCGGCCATGTGGAGATGGCTTAATTGATTGAAACACCTCGATTGGCACGGCTGTCACTGCCTCCTAAGCAATTTCTGATATTTATTCAAATTTTTCGATAATTTAGCACTCTAGAAATGATTAAATTGACCGTATATCACAGGATAGAAGAGAAGAAATCTTGGCACCAGTATTTTTATAGGTAAAAGTTGTGGAATGATGTGATTTTTGGCTAATCCTTGGATTGTGTCAGGGTCAGGAGCCTATTCTCCCTGGTTAATCGGCTATTTTCACTGGAAAGTGTGTCTACAGAGCTCTGAAAAATAAAATAGACCTTTAAAATGGATAAACAGACCTTTAAAGTGATATTTTTCATTAAAGTATCTTCCAAGACGGCTTGTAGGCGGCTATTGACCTCTGTCGCCAGTTGCAGGGCCTTTTTCTCGCCGGTTGTAAACATTGAACCCATTAAAGCATAACTTGAACCTTTTTTCACCGCGGGAATCTGAAAAAATCTGATTTGTTTTGGCGGGAAATTGGAGTTTTAAATCAAACACAACGAGCAACCGCACGACGCTACAAAACTTGCCTGTACGATTTCACAACAAGCAAACAGCTGAAAATAATTTGAGGAAATATTAAAGGGCACAATAATTGACTTGGGAATTTAAAAATATTGAAAAATGGCGCGTTACCTGCTCGAGAGCGTGGTCAGCTGGAAGAAGAAGACTCGCCTCCTCTCTCAAGGCGTAATGCTGGATTATTCTGAAATTTATCGTATTTTTTATGATTTCAAGGACTAAAATGAATATTTTTTATGGGAAGCAGACTTTTTAATAAAAAAAGTTGAATAAAATATGGTAAAATAGACAATAGCAGCTGGAAATAGGCGAAATTCCCGTTTTCAGGCCTTTTCAACTTACTTTGTCTTCTTCTGCAGCTCTTCCAAGCACTGTCTTACGTGTTCTTCGAGAAATTCAATTTTTTCCGTTCTCCTGGCTAATTTTCTCTGCAGGAGGACGATTTTATCGACCATTGTCTGTTGCAGCGTGGGATTCATTTCTTCCACAGGCTTGGTCGAGTCATCCTGGGAGGTACTCTAAAATTTAAGGAGAACATAATGAAAAGCAGAAAAAATTACCGTAACCCGGTCCAAACTAGTCAGGGAGCTCGTCCTGGAACGGGAAGACATGCTGGGAACTCCGTCGACGGTAGTGGCGGAGAGATACGACTCCGATTGTCCTGAATCTGCGTGTTTTCGAAGCTGGGCAATTTCATGTTTTAATTCCTGAAAATTTTGTAGAAAAAACCAGAAAAAATGTTCTTACCTTGAGATTAGCTGCTTGTTTCTTCTTAAAAGCCGCGTAATCATTTTTAGTCTCTCTCAACTTGGCTTCCAGCTCTTTTTCTTTCGAAATCGCTGCTCGGAGCTCATCTTTCAGTCGATTATTTTCCGTTTCATTGCTTCCTTGAGCTTCTGTCAGGTCTTTCTCCTTTTCTTCCAGCCGACTCGTCGCCCTGGCCAGGGCTCCCTGTGCTTCGACCAAGTCCTGCTCCAATTTCCTGGTTTTTTCCCTGGCCTGTTCTGCTTCTCCAGCCAGGTGGCTATTTCTCTGGGTTAATTGTTCCGTGATTTGGAGCATTCTTTCGGCTTGCTGACGACAGGCTTCGGCTTCTTTTTCCGCCGTTTCCCGATCTTTTTCTGCTGCTTCTAACGCTTCCTGGGAACTGGAGGCGGTTTCTTGGCTTCTGGAACAATGGAAATTAGAAAAATTTGGTTTTTAAATGCTAAAAAATTGAAGAAAATCCCCAATCTTTCAAAATCTCGGCACCTACTTTTTGACTTTTCCCTCAATATCAGCTAATCTTTCAGCTTCGAGCCTCGCCTTTGCGTGTGCTTCTTCTTCCAGCAGAAGTTTATCCTCCAAATCTTGTAATTTCGTCAGCAAGTCCAAATTTTCTTTTTGTACTGAATCCAATTGACTGTGGAGTTGATGATTTTCATCCCTTAGGCGATTAGCATCCGAAACTGTCTCTCGGATTCGTAATTCCATATCAGAATGGGATTTTGTCATGGTTTCAGTCTCCAATTGCAGTCGACTTTCTTGCTGCTGAAAGTTTTGGACTAACAGAATTTTTAAAATAAAAACGCCTGCGTTCTTTGAGCCAAGTGTCGATTTTCCTCGGCTAATTGGGATTTTTCATCTTTTAACGCGATCAGCTGTTTTCGGAGGACCTCACATTGTTGTTTTAGCTCGGAAATTGATGTCTGACTTGCCTGAAACAAGGGAAAATCACCGCATTATCTGCCCTTTTAAAAAAAATAAAATTTCCCTACCTCTACGCGCTTCTCGCTCATTTTTAGTCGATTATCGATGTCAAATTTCTCATGTTTCATTTTTTCCAGCTCAACTCGAACAGAATTCAGGCTCTTTTCCAGCTGGTCAACATTCTCTGCTGCTTGACACTGTTCGAGCTCTTTTTTTGAGGCCAAGACGTCTTTTAGTTCCTATAAAAAAATAAATAAACACTAAAAAAAGGCGCAAAACCTGGTCTTTCTTGCTTATTTCTGCCCGTATCCTCATAATTTCAGCCTCCCTCGTGGCATATTTAATGACTGCTTCATTTTTTTCCTTTTCCGCCATGTCTGCCTTCTTTGTCAACTGAAAAATTATAAAATTATAGTATTCCCAGTCCTTTAAATTACCTGACTAATGGAATTATTATATTTTAACGAGAGATCTTTCATGGTCACGTTGTAATGAGCTTCTTTTGCCGCTGCCTTGTCCTGAATCGAGAGATCTTCTAATAATTCCTGGGTTTATTTGATAGAAAAAGACTAATTTAGATATGGTACCTTTTGAATTAAACGAAATAACGACATATCGAGGTCATGTGGAGGGATTTGGAACACTGGGAAAAGGCGGGCAAAGGGCCCGACCGACAGCTGGACAAATTGGAAACGTGGGGGATAAAAAATTCTATGCATACAGAAATGGCAAATTCTCCTGAAAAAACCTGGGGATTTAAATCCGCTACCTTTGAATTACAAATACACGAAATGTGGCGGGCTCGTAGCCTGTGAGTTCATCGAATTTGTAACTCAAACGTCGCAGGTTCAATTCCCCAAGTTGTCCAAGGAATTTTTCCCCACCGCATGCGTCCATCATACGGCCGTCTAGCTATGGGTTCCAGAGATCCTTTGCTTTATGAACAGTCCTAATTTTGGGGAAAACTTGAAAGCTACAGGAAGTTTTGGAAATTCCCAGGCAAAAAGCGTTATTACCATTCAAATATACAAACTTTTCAAGGAAATTAATGGGAAAATTAATTTATCAACTTTTTTATTTTCAAATGAACACCCTAAATTTTCATGTGAACCCAGATTTCCTACGAAATTACCCTTATTTCACTAGGAAAATTTGACACGGAATAAAAAGACTCTGGAAAATCCAAAAAAATAGAGTGAAAATGATTCTACCTGCACAGCTTTTAGTTGTATTTCTTGGTCTTTCAGTCGCCTTTTTAGCTCATCCGTTTCTTTTTTCATTTCATCTCGAATATTCCTCAATAATTCATCGTTTAAATCTCGTTCTCGTATAGTTTTCAGCAGTTTTTCTCTATATTCTGTGTTCTGCTCTTCTACTCTGAAAAAATCCAATTTAAATAAAGAAAATAAAGAAAGATTGGCCTACTTTTCGAGTTCTTTCTGTTGATACGAATATTTTTCCATCAATTGCTGATAACTGGCCGTTTCGTGGCCATTTTCTGTCGTTTCCGCCTTCTCGACGCCATTTGAAGTTGTCGCCACTTGGTCACCTGGCTCTTCTTCCATTATATGGCCATTTTTCTGCAAAAATAAGATAGAAAATTTAAAGAAAACGACAAATCTGAGGAGAAATTGACAGATCTAATTAGTAAAAGCCGAGTTTGGAAGGTCCTTGGCTATCGATTTGTGTGGGGTGGGCGGCGGACACAATTACCACTCGACGACGGAGCTCCAAATATGGATTCCTTTAAAGAAAAGTGGAAAAATATGGGAAAATTTAAAGAAAAATGAATCTGGTGCCGAAAAATAGAAAAAATCCACGAAATTTCGGGAAAATTCACTCGAAATTGGACTAGAAACGATGTTTTGCTTCTAAAACTACGCCTACATTAAAATATGACGAATTTATTAAAGAAACCGCAATTCCACTACCACTGGATCCATTTATAAGTGCAAAAATGAAAGTATCGTTGTCAAAAAATATAACAATAGAGGCGTGAAGGGGAAGCGCCGCTTCATTCCCTGCCACCCAGTCGCTGCTCTCGTTTACGGCCATACCACGTTGAAAATACGCCATCCCGTCCGATCTGGCAAGTCAAGCAACGTTGGGCCCGGTTAGTACTTGGATCGGAGACGGCTTGGGAATCCCGGGTGTCGTAAACTTTTTGCTCTTCTTTCTTTTGTTAACTCTTCTGGTTTCTTTAATTTTTATCGGAATAAACGATTTTTTAATTATTTTATACATTTTCAACGGCAATGGTATATGGTTGCGAATCTTGGGGAGTAAACGAACAACAAATAGAAAGACTCAACGTAGAAGTTCGAAAAATGGCACGTAGACTGGCAGGTATTTTCAAGAAAGACAGATGGTCCAATATTCGATTACATCATTACACTACAATCCCTGACATAAGTAAAGTAATAGAATCCAGACAAATAAAATGGGCAAAACATCTGGCTAACACAGATAGGAAAAAATGGATTGTAAAAATGGTAGAATGGCAACCAAGGGACTTTACCAGAAGACGTGGAAGACCAGCGCCTAGATGGAGAGACAGAATAGAAAATATTCTTGGAAAATTCTGGTTGAGAGATCTACGCTAGAAGCAATAGCATCGTCGAATTATCCTACCGCATCATCACGTCATCTTAAGTAGACAATGAATAAATAGTATAGTATAGTATTATACATTTTCTGGCAATTTTTAGGCCTCAACGCATCAGGATTTGCAGTTTTTTTCATGGAAAAAGACAGCTTGGATAATTTGGCTTCCATTGAGCTTACAGCCGCCAAAATTCCTTTGTCCTTTGGCTGATTCCAATAATTTTTGAATTTCCCGCTAATAAAAATTGTCGCGGGTATTCGAAATCAAGTTTCAGTTCATAAATCGTTGAGATAAACATCGTAGAATCTAAAAAGTATCCAAAAGAGGGAAATTCAATCATTTCTACGATAAAAAAGTTCATTTGAAGAGTTTCTAGACTCGCTAATACTTTAAAAAATTCAGGAGAATCTCCTCCTACTAATGGTCTTTAAATTATTAAAAATGGTCGAGGTACGGCGAAGTTATGGCAGAAAACAGGCAAGTCACCAGAGCAGCGTCGATTTTTCTCTTCGTGAACCCTGAAAATGGCTGGAAATCCTTCCAAAATTCGTTGTTTGATCTTCAGAAACTCCAAGAAGCTGTTTCCCAGTTTTTTTGCGGTCTCCAGTTGTTTGCTTTTCTTGTTAATTGCCCACTAAAAGTCATAAAAGTCGCGTCGAAATTGTTCTGCAACTGACCATTTCCCCCCTGCCTTTTCTGGCTTTTATCCTTTCGCCAGATCAACATTCCTGGCTTGAAAAAACTCGACAAAATAAACGAAACATTTTAAAACAGCCAGGTATCAGCATCGCAATCTTTTGGCAGGGGAGGGGGGAGGACAAGTTGCGAGACGAGAACAGAAGAGGGGCAACAGGCAAAAAAGGACAAGCCGCCCCCCAACCGACTGAACTGGAGTGCCATCGGGCATCATCACACGCCTGTAACCAACCAGGGCAATCATCTAACCAACTCAGAACAACAATATGGTTCGTTTTTTTGCATTCCCTGCATTTGAAGCACATTTTAAATCCTGGTAAAAACCTTCTGGGCATTTATTTGTATCAGAAATATTGGGAAAATCATTAGGCCAACGCGGGGAATCGAACCCTGGTCTTTTGGGATGAAAATCTGGCTGGCTAACCATCTGGAGTCGCAGTTTCTTCCCGATATTCTCCTAAAATCTCTCAATTTTCTCAGTTTCCTACCATTTTCTCCCCCTTTTCCCGCATCACAGATCATCACCACCAATATTTCCTGCTTTTCCCGCTCTCCTTTTTTCTTGGATCTCTTGAGGACAATATTACGGGTGGAAATCTCACAGAATGAATAGTTTTTTTGTCTCCTATAAGTGTTCATCCTCCTTGAACAAACTACAGTTAATCTTTTTGGGAAAGAAAAATGACGTGATGGGCGTGTTTTCCCAGGGACAGACGAGAGAGGATTGGCTACTTTTTTTCTGGGTACGGGAAATTTATCATCGACCTGCAATTCTTTGCATTTGTCGCTCATTTTCTTTAGACAATTGCGACATCCGCTCGGATATTAAAAAATCTGACTGAGCCAGAATTCTCTCTCGGTATAGCCAGGCGATCCTTTTGGTTAAATTCTTGTAGTCAACCTAAGAACTTGAACTCGGAACCCTTGGATTACACAAACTGGTAGAACTGAAAAGTTTTTAATATAATCCCCTTGTGTGTCACTGTGACTCACAGTTATTTCTATTCATTCCGCTTCATGGCCTTTCTATCTTCATTCCATTGTTCTTTTTTTCCCTCTAATCGTTTAATTTTGTTCAGATAAGATCTTTCTTTTTCATCTCCTGAGGACATTCTTTATTGAAATGACAATTACACAGCTGCTTTTATTCTTCTTGTCTTTTTATTGCACTCAGATTGTTCTTTGTTCTGTCATGGGACATCAAAACGACCGGGAAGGCCAGGAATTCTGGCGCGGTCATTGAAGAGCCCGCGAGTTGGAGTCTCCGGGTTTTTGACAAAATTAAAGGCAAATATCCGCCCAATCGCCCAGAGAAACACCGTTCTAGCCATTTTTACCCGGTCAGATAGAATCTCCTATCGAGATTTTCACACCTCGCCAGCTTCTTGCCATTTCTCCGCCTGTTTTTATGCCAAAAATTCAAATTGTAAGCATTTTTCCTCATTTTTCGAGGTCATTTCCCGGGGTAATTTCCTCTTCCCATAAAAGTTAAACGAGACTATTTTGCCCCTTTTTTTGTCTTTTTATTGGCCAAATAAATGAGACAAATCGACTAGAAAAGTTCAATTTGACCAGTTTTCTCTCACTTTCCCTCGTCGACAATTTCCGGTGATACTTCGACGGGGAAAAGAAGACGATGACTTTTGTTCTCGCGCGCTCATTATAAACTAGACATTCTCCGTCGACTGAGACTATTAATCATCGATTAGAAACTTGGAACACGGTGATCATTCAGTGAACCAGAAAAAGCAAAAAAAGAAGCTGACTCTTAAAAGAAAAAGGAAAAAAAATGCAAAAAGGCGACACCCGGGATTCCCAAGCCGTCTCCGATCCAAGTACTAACCGGGCCCAACGTTGCTTGACTTGCCAGATCGGACGGGATGGCGTATTTTCAACGTGGTATGGCCGTAAGCGGGGCTGGCCACTGGGGGGTCGGGGCAATTTCCAGTCATTTTCGGTCAATTTCCCCAGAAATTTCTGACCTTTACGCCACAATTACCCCTATTTTTCATAACAAAAGTCACATTTATCACATGTTTCCCCAACCTTTTGTAAATTGCCAAGGGCAGACTTTTCGATCCGATTTTTCCTTCGCCCAATAGAAAGTTGTCTTGGCCCCAGATCACAGGTCGACTGGGGACAATTTCCAGCGATTTTTGCCCTCCTTGTTTAAAAAATGATGAGAAACCAATTTTGTCAACTGGAACAGGTCCTCAAAGCCGCGTAAAAGCCTCGGAAACAGCTAAAAAGGTAATAAAAGTCAGCGGGAGAGTGGCTTTCTCCTTTTGTAGTGGCCGCAATCTTTTTTCTCCTTATTGGCATAGGATTTACCCTCGGGCGGGCAATAACAACAGGGAAATATATAAAACAAGGAATAAGATCACAATTTAAGAGGTGGCTCTGGCTACTGGTCTCCGGATGGCTGGTAGCGAGCCCTGCAGTCGGCCTACTGGCTCCTCCACTGCCACCACTTCCCATAGAAGAATCTATAGCTGATCATAAGTAAGTTTATGGCAATTTTGAGGCAATTAGTCCAAAGTCTGAAAGAAACTGTGAAAACGAGCGAAAATGACAAAATTACCCCCAATTGTAGGTTCAACGGCGATGGAAGTCCTGATGAAGAGCTCCAGTTGAGCTTATTTAATGAAAAAAGCGAATTTTCAATGAAAAGTCAAGAAATCGACCTGTTGACTGACGATATTACCAAGAAATCTGGAGAATCGAGGGAAATTCCGACGACTGTGGCTGATAAAGGAGGGGAAGTTGAAGAATCACAGGAAATGTAGGCTCTTCAAGAATTTCTGAAGAGATTATTAAAAACTCCATTTCAAGAAAAAAAATATTTCAGAATTGAGCCAATTCCACCGGAACCACAGGCGGCAGAAACTGCGCCACCACGCCATCATCCTGGACCGCCGTCAATCCGTCCGCCTATTTCCATTGAAACCACTGAAGATACTACAACGACCGATGCTCCTACCACGACAACTATCGAAACCACCACGACGGAAAGCACCACAACTACTACGACAACAGCCACAATGACGACAACCACAGCTAGACAGCCGACAGAAGAACCGCGAGTTTTGATTCCAATTCCCGGAGAAGAAATAGAGCCAGAATTACTTACAAAAGAACCAGAAGAAGTTCAGGAGTCATTTATTTTTGTTCCTGAGGTTACGATACCCACAATAATTCCCGAGTTTTCCACCCGGGAACCCCTGGTCCTTGTTCCTCTACCAGAAGCCCCGGTAGAAGTGGCTGACATCGTGAAAGAGGCCTCTTTCCATGAAAATTCGGAAGATTTTACAACGATTGGTCCTGAAACGACGTCTGAAACTACTCCATTAAATGAGGAGTTCTTCTTTGATACACAAGAACCACTGGTGACGGTTCCTCTGCCAGACGATGTGACAATTATTCCAACAATAGCTAACAGAATTACGATTAAACATCGAATTCGAACGTCAAAACGGCCTATTTTATCCACGACCACAGAAGAGGCTCCTGCAGCGATTGTTTTTCAACCAGAAAAAGAGGAAGAAGCCATGAGGACGACGCTGCCGACACCGATTGAACCGAGGATTACAGAAACGGAGGTAAATTTACCGATTTTCCCAATATTTTAGCAATTTTCCGTTAAAAATCTTCCTTTTCCCTCAAATCTGAACTAGCTCATTTACCGCTACTTCATTCCAACTTCTTTAGCTAGTCGACGAGCTCGTGAAGGGTCTTCCTCATGTCGGAACCACCATAAAATCTGGCCCGGTGACTGTCATTCCTCCGAGAGCACAGCCAACTCCAAGTGGTCTCGCCTCTACAAGAAGATCGGGTATTTTATGCAAATTCTTTTACCAAAACAATTATTATCCCAGGTGACGTGACGGTGAAAGAAAGAGCTCGGGTACTACACCGCGGGCAGGCAAAGAAAATTCGAAGAACTGGGAAATTGAGAACCAGACGACCGATAAAGGTGAGCCTGGACAGCTAAAAAAGCCACAGTTAGACAGTTATGAAGTCACAATAAGACAGGGAAAAGAAACACAGTTAGACAGCTGACAGTGTTACAGTTAGATAGGGAAATAAGCCACAATAAGACAGCTAAAGACAACTAAAAGAGCCACAATCTTCAAATTTTCCCCTTTTAGATTCGTCCCACCACAATCCAACCCAAGTCTCCTGTTTTCCGTAACTCGTCCGATGTCGTCCATCATCGTGTGAGTCTCCATAAGAAGAAAATCCGCCGTCTACGAAAAAAGAAACTCGGCGAAAGTCGTCGTCTTTTAACCACAACTCAATCAAATTAGATTCCGGGTACCGAAGAAAATAAAAACATGACCTCCTCAAATATTTTTGTCTTTCAATTGCAGAAATGAAATTATGTTTACTTCCTCCTCTTGGCTTATCTTATTTTTTCCGGTAGGTTGGGTGGTACCGGGGGCAATAATATGGAACGGGGAGGGAGTTAGAACCAGGTAAAAGGGGTTTATAAGGAAAGAAAAAAGAGGCACGGTCATTGCGGACTTCTTATCATGAAGGAACTCATCTTCTTGGCCTTTCTGGGTTTTACCGTAGCTGCTCCTGATCCTAAACAAAGGTAAGTTCACTTTTCCAGCAGTTTTTGTTAGTTTTCCTCCTTATTCGAACCAGAATTACTGGCAAAATCCTGTGATGAACCAGAGGATTCGAACCTGATACATTTGGCGACCTGTAGCCGTCATTTTCCACCAATTTCAACTCAAAAAAATCCTTTCCAGACCAGAAAACGTCCTCCAAATTCATGCACTTCTAGTCGCTGGCTCAAATGGAATCACAAATTATCGTCATCAAGCAGACGTCGCCCATGCTTACCATCTCCTCTTGGATAAAGGAGTTCCAGCCGGAAATATCGTCGTAATGATGTATGATGATATTGCCAATAATCCGAGGTGAGTTCTAGTACGAAAACTTCCAGAAAATAGCAAAAATTATAGTAATCCGACACCTGGACAGCTGAGAAATGCACCACATGGTCCGGATTATTATAAAGGACTTAAAATTGACTATAGGTAAGTTCTGTGGCTTTTTAGCAGTCTAACTGTGTCTTTTCCAGGCTATCCGATGTAAATGTTGATAATTTCGTCGCTGTCCTGACTGGAAACCAAAATGCCATTCGTGGCTTCTACAACACTGGCCGGGTCTTGAAGAGTACTCCCTCTGACAATGTTTTCCTCTATTACGCTGATCACGGCGGTGTCGGAATTGTTGGAATGCCTTCAGGGCGTACTGTAAGAGAGTCTTGCACCGAAAAGAAAAAGGATTTTAGCTGACCAGATCGACCCTTCAAAATGCCATAAAAAAGGCGAAATTTAATCAAATGGCCGTCTACATTGAATCTTGTGAATCTGGATCTATGCTGCAAGGAATGGAGAATAATTCTAATGGTAATGCGGATATTGCAGTGAAGATGACACAACAATATTGACAAAAAATTTTTTGGTTTACACGGGGATTCGAACACCCGACCTTTACATTTAAACTACACTCGACCATGGGCTCGCCCGAATTCTACGCGTCAGTTGATCAGCTCTTGCGTAAAAAATAGCCACAGTTAAACAGCTAACAACCCTTTATTTTTTTCAGTTTTTGGCCTCACAGCTTCAACAGCCAGCCAATCTTCCTGGGCATGCAATTGCGCCGGTGGAATTTGCTATGGAGATGAGTTCAGTGTTCAATGGATGGCAGACTCCGAGAGGGTTAGTTTTCCCTAATTTTTAGAAATGTTTATTAATTTATCCGACACTTTCTGCAGTATTCTATACAAAAAATCTGTGGGGAACCCAAAAATCGTGTAAAGCTCATGAATTTTTGCGAAAAACAGTATTTTCATATCGAATTTTCCCAGTTTTTTGAATCCCCGCGTCCAGGACCTAAAATTTAATATTTTCTTTCTACAGTATTGCAGCCCCATTATATCCGCCCGTTTCAGCACAATCTCAATAAATTAGACCTTTTGAACCAGTTCACAGATGTCAAGAAGGATGTCAAGTCCTCAACCGTTTGTCGTTTTGGCAACCAACAACTGAACCCTTTGGCTGTTTCTCATTTTCAAGGAGAAAAGGGCGGTGTCAAGATGTCTGAAAGTTTCATTCTGGTACCAAAAATCGCCGAAACTTATGTATTTCCATTTCAGGAGGGTCCTGGAACGACTGTCCCTGCTCGAGATGTTCCTTTGTATTATTACAGTACTCTAATGACTTCTGCCAGGTCTCAAGAGGAAAGAGAAGAAGCCGCTGATGAATTGAAACGAATTCTATGGAAAAGAACTTTGGCTGATGAGTTGGTCCAGGAGATTTTTGACCATTTGACGGAAAAAGTGACCCCCAGTGGAATTTCGACTGTTCCCAATTGTTATGAAAATATGATTGAAGTCTTTGAAAACCATTGCGGTCTCCTGGGACAGGTACATTCATTATTTCGATTAAAATCGGTTTAGAATCCATATTTGGCTGGGAAATTGGGAAAACTGGAAGAATTGGCGAAAGACAGGGACTGTAACAAGTTGACTGAACATTTCGAACAATTCTGTAAAGACGTCGATTTTGGTAAAGGGAATACTGGCTACTTTATTTGATTTTTCTGATAAGATTTTGGAAGCATAATAAACTATTTATTGGATAGCTGTTTACTCGTCATTTCTCAAATATTGACATCGAGTTTGGGCGAGATTTCATTTGTTTAAAATAAAATAGACGTAATCAAATTGAAATGAAAACTGTAAGGGAATTTAGTGGAAGGAAGAGTAGGACATTCTAACACAGCTTGCTACTAATCTTAGAATGCTTTTGTACTATAAAATTACAAGAAGAAGTGAGAACAATACGAACAAGATGCAAAATTTACAAATTTTCGAATTGCATGTGTCATTTTGTATCGCTTGCAACTTTTGATGATTATTATTGTATTTCTATATGTTTGGGCTTTGTTTATTACTGTTTTTATTGTTTCTTCTTATTGTTGTGTGATAGTAATAGTCTATTTTCAGGTATTATAAGAAATACTACAAGAAAAATGCAAGTTTGTTGCTACTGGGTGCTTCGTTTCTTTCTTGGTAAGCTTTTATTATTATTTTTTGTTGTTTCAATCGGATAAGGATCTTTTTTTTCAGGTTTTTTTGATGTCTATACATCAAAGAAGAATGAAGTTAGAAGTTTCTTCTATAAAAAACGAAATAATGTAGCTGTTTTTTATTCTAGGTGACTTTTTTTAGCATTTTGTTCTTTTTCTTGTAGTTTTAATTTGATGATGATACGGTTTTCAGGCTTTTGGTTGCTGAAGAAGATTAGAAGAATGTCTACATGTTAAAGAAAATTTTTTTTCAAGGGAATGTCATTTATATCACAGCATTTTACCAAGTAAGTTTGTTTAAATTGATTAGGTTATAATTTAGACTTTAATTGACTATATTTTCTATGTTTGGTAGTATATGGAATAAACAAAAATAGACGGGAAATGCTGCGCAATTTTTTTCACAATCAAAACTCGTATTTCACAGGCCAATGCAAACATACACCGTACACCAATACACCCGGTGTATACACCGGTGTATACACCAAATACACCAAATGCTATATTTTGCTTATTTCTTATGTTTTCTTTTATTTTTTACTATTTTCTATATCAGAAAATTACGGAGAACAATAATATCATTTATGCTTCCGAAGGCTCGCTTCGCTCGCGGAGCTAGGGGGGTATCCCTCGGGAGATTTGGATTCTTTAGTTTATAGAATGTCCGGGAGAAGAGGCGCTGGGAGAAGATGGGGAAAACAGTAAAATATCGTTACTGATAGCTGTTTTGCTCTGCCAAGCGATCTCCTCCCGGTATTTCTTCTCCTGGACATATAAACTAGTTTTGGTGTATACACCCGGTGTATTGGTGTATACACCGGTGTATGGTGTATGTTTGCATTCGCCTATTTCACAGCTCGCCGGTTTGATTGAAACATCGGCGCCGCGCAAAATTCTCTTCAAATTTTCAATTAAAATTCCAACAAACTTGTCGAGATTGGGGAGCTAAAACGACAAATTTTTAGCTTTTTCTGTAAATTGCATTCGATTCAGCACCTCCATGGCACCCGGAAGTAATTTTTTGGGTTCATATAACTCATCCATTAAAAAGATATGGAGTTTTTTGCATTTTTTTCCATGAAAAACTGGACGGCGCATCATGACAAAATTACTCTCGGGTCTCCATTGAATTCTGCATCTTTTAAGCCCAAGAACGTCAAAAATGATGCAGTGGTTAGTAAGTGCCGATCTCGACAAAGTGGCCGACCATATTTTCCCAAATAAAAACTCGGTTTGCTCGATGTTTACGCGTATTTTTTCCAACGAGAAAATTTTGCGAAATTTATGATAATTTCTAAAAATTTAATTCTCGAAAATGTGATTTCGAGAGTTTATGATTTTTATTGCATTGTCTTAGTCTCGTTGAGAGGATCATTTTAAGTATAAGCATGAACACTTTTCATGACAAAAAATTATTTTTGAGTCTTTACTGTTGAAATGGCCCTATAGCATTTTTCTCGTCTATTTGCTGTGTTTTGCTACTTTTTCCTTTTCCACTATAGTAATTCGGGCCTAGTAAAACACGAGAAAACAATAAAAAAATCACAAAAATGCTTAAAAACGGTATTAGCATTGGAGCATGGCATACATTTTTAGACCTTTGAGGTGCCTGCGCCGGCGAGCTGTAATTTTTCGGCGCTGGTTTTTACTTCCAACTCTCTATTTTATTACTGCTCTAATTATGGTTTTTCAGGTATATTTCGATATTCGCTTATGGTATTCGCTATTCGCTTTCCATCCATAAAAATCAGAAGAAGATTGATGCAGATAAGCCAATGGCCGAACAAATAAAAGAAATGGACGATATTCTGATCTTTGCGGCCGGCGAAAAGGTTTAATTGGAATATTTTTTATATTCGAGAGTACAATTTAGGAAATTTCTAAAATAAAAAAAAATATATCGATTCGGAGATTCGAACGCAACAATGGGAAGATGAATTGGAAGTACTCGGGCTGAAATCATGCCTTCCTGCCGATAAACAAGCATATATTTTATATCGTCCTCCATTTTCACCTAGGGAAAATCCCTATGGTAAGCAATATTCGATTTTTGCTCTATACAATTGATTTTAGCCCGCCGGATAATCATTGCCACCAACATCGCGGAAACGAGCGTGACTATTCCACGGATAAAATATGTAATTGACACTGGATATGTAAAATTAGATGTAGGATATTCGGCTGCATAGGCTATATAAGCATAATTCAGATATATACAGCTGTTAGCCAAAGCCAAGCCAATCAGCGAGCTGGCCAACTGTCTTCGGGAGTCTGTTTTAGACTCTTCAGCAGAAGAGCTTTTGAAAAGGAAATGATGCCTCATACAGCCCCTGCTATTTGCAGGTAATTTTTAGATTAATTACAAGAATGCCAGCTATTTTTAGAATTAAATTAGATGGAGTATTGCTCCTGTTTTTGGCTAGAGGTTTAGGAGATCTCCTCCGGTTTAATTGGATCGATCGGCCCTCCCCTGAAGCCATCATTGCTGCCTATACAGTTTTATGTGATTTGAAGGCCATTACCGTCCAAAAAAAGAAAGACGTGGCTGTTCTAAAGATTGCCTTGCAATTATTGCAGTTCTCTTGGGTATGTTTTGTATTTGATAATAGTCAACAATTTCAGCCGCCAGTAAAGAGCTGCCCTCGTCACTTGGAAAAACGACGAAAAAATGGGAGAAATTGGCACATCCCATTGGAGATCACTTGTCCATGAGGAATATTCTTTACAAATTCATTAGCGGTATTTCTATTACAAAATGCCATTATAACCAATCTTCAGTGGATCGCGAAAAGAGGAAAGAATTCTGTAGGAAACATTTCCTCAGCTACGCAGCACTGAAAAAAGCAAAATATCAATATGAGAAGATCCTAGATGATGCCGACCGGTTAACAGAGCACGAGACTAGAAACTAAATTAGGAATTTAGGCCGGGATCGAGGCTATACAAGGACTATATAATACTAAATAAGAGAAAGATACAACTGATAAAAATGGCATTTTTATCAGGATACTTCCGAGAAACGGCGAAATATGGGTACCTTTTAAAAGATGCCAAGGCAAAAGGTCAGTATTATAATTGGACTCCGGTTGGCCCCCTTCCTCTGTCTATAGAGATTCCATCTGTAAGATATTTCAAATAATTATTGCTAATTTGTATTGCAGTTCCTCCCGTATTTATCGGAATATATCTTATATGACCAGGATGTTATCAGCTAAGAAACACGCAATCCGTTGCGTTTCCTCGATTTGCCCCGAGGAATTATTTGCTATTGCTCCAACTCTAAAAGTATGGCATACAACTATGGTAATCCTTATTATTATTTTCTAGTATTTTAACATGGACTACATTCGACAATATGAAGGTCAGGATAGTCAATTGGTTCGATCTCAGTTGGAACAACGAAAAAAATTGGAGAAGATGATAACTTTTCGAGGCCATTTAGCTTAGATATTTTTTATTGACTTTCTCCTCTTATTATTCGTCCTTCTCTTTCTATCAACCCCTTGTTTTGTCTATTTAAGTGCCCCTTTCTAACCTCTGCCCCTGCCCCATGGGTCGGCCTCTTGATCCGGAGTACGGGTATTATACCCGAAAAAGGTGACGGAGGTCCCATGGTGGCTCCCCATTCTCTCTCTTACTAACCATTTTCTTGTAATTCAAATTATTTTAGTATTTTTTTCATTAAATCAACCGAAAAAATATCTTCAAAATAAAGTATTCTTGGGTTCCTCTGTGTTTTTAAACTTATTCTATTACAGATTCATCTTCAACGGAAGTCTATCATGGGTCTATATGCCCTTGGTGACAAGAAGAATAAACTCTTCGTCAACATAGCTATTTGTGGACATAAAGACGGGAAATGGATAGATATCGTAATATTCTACTCATTCAGATTGACAAATGTTGTCTATTCCAGCTCTTCAACTTGAAAGAGTCAGAGCTTTACAAGCCGACGATTACCGTTCAGGCATCCGGTTTCCATTCCGATTGCCCAACCTTCAAATAAAAGAACATTACAGTACATACAAATTGTCAGGAGAACAGAAGATTACCGTCCCTGATCAAGTTAGTCCATGGTGTCAATGTAAATATAAATTTTTAGGGAATAAGAAAGATTTTAATTCTATTGAGTTGGCCTATGATGATGAACTGGTAAAAGAGTTGATTTCAAAGGAGACTGCTATAGTTACAGTAAGCAATTACTCTTAGCCTTTTAAGTTACTATACTCAGGTCGAGGAGGAAGCAGAATCAGTAGCTGCTCCTGTAAACGAGAAGAAAAAATCCGATTTTTTCCATTGTTTTACTATAAAAATGTGCCTATTTTGTGTAAAAACGCAAAAATGATTTGACATCGGTGGGATTCGAACCCACGCCTCCGAAGAGACTACGACCTGAACGTAGCGCCTTAGCCCACTCGGCCACGATGTCCACAATGACCATAGAACGACGAAATTCCAAACCAAAAATGTGAGCAACCACAGTAGAAAATCTTCAAAGAAAACCACTCGGCCAACTTCTTGCATAAAAACTTGTCACTTTTGTCCATAAAAGCCTCTTTCCATTAATAGAAATTCTTATTATTACCGCAATACAAGGCTGATCACTGTAGAAACTCGAATAAAATAACTGCACTTCGTAGATGATATGAGCAAAAATATATAAATTTGGGGAAACAACATAACAATCAGGGTCCTAGGGGGAATACTGAGGTAATTGGATTACAGTAGCTGTATAAAAATAGAGAGATTATTTAGATTTTTCACTTAAATGAGTTAAATTGGAGTGAAGTTTGCCGAGGACGTGGAGATGGAAGGGATCCGGCTGATTGGAGCGGTCCATACTACCGTGACCAGTCACCGCGGCATGGCGTTGTCGTCTGGAAAAGGATATTTTAATTTTAAAAAGCAATAAAAAAGGTCGCTGGTTCGGTTCTCTGGGTTGATCACAGGATTTTTGCCAATATTCGAGGGTATTTTCACCCAAGTTCTACCATCCTTACCGTATCTGGGTGACCGCTGTCCACGTGTGCAGAGGATTGGCTCCGTTCAACATCCTTGATGTCAGTTGGTACACCGTTGCCTGGAATTATCGTTCAATTTTTTTCACTGTAGGACCAACCCTATAACCAGATTGATGTTGACTATGCTCATCCAAAAATGTGTAATGGTTACAGGCCTCTTGATACAGAGTACGATAATCCAGTGCCGACTTCTGGGTCCAATAGGGGATTCCGACTTCCAGCCCTTGTCTCCAAGCGTCGAGGAGAGATGTCATTATCCATTCATAGGCCAAGCGGCAGAGAACGTCCTGGATTTTTGGAGTAGATGAAAGATTTGGGGAAATTTACGTGAATATCAGCAGTTTCGGGGACCGATCGACTGACAGCGGGACGGAGGATCTCCAGGGCTTTTCGTGAATGCATGTAGACAAAATCTCCAAATTTTGGATTGAGCCTATCGTCGACGCAGACTTTACGGGCACAGAAAGCGTGGCCCACAGCCAGAGCAAGTGGACTGAAATATGGAAACTTTGCATGAAAGCCTCCTATGAACAAAAAAGAGTTCCGAAAATTGAAGATTTGGCAATTTTTTTTAATGTGGCAACTCACTTTTCCAATAACTCCTTGGGACATTGTCTAATAACCGTGTAAGCTTTCTTCGCCCGATCATTTTGACTCTGTTTCCAATACAAAGCACAAGTTAGAACGTGTGTCCACCAAGTGCACATCGCATCTCCGTCCACAATTGCCGTATCCACATCCCAATCGTTGGTTTTCTTCGGAAGGCCAGCTCCCGTTGACATTGACAGCAAAAGGCGAGAAGTATCGACGATGTCCACTTCATAATCCAGTCGTCCTGTTAATTCGCCAGCTAATTTTGAAATTAAATGGAGTTTGAAATGAGCGCGGAGGCGAGAAGTCGGACAGGACGTATCTTCACTGATGAAGGGAATTAGCCGGAGGTCTTTTCCGATTAAAATACTGTCGACACGAATTGGATCGGATAGAAATTTCTTGGCAAGAGGGTGGTACATCCAGAGGAGGCCATTTACCTGGAATATTGGCTTTTTATCGTATTTTTACTGGGAATATTGGAAAAAATCCTTGGGACAACGCAAAGAATCGCATCTGCGGAAATTTCAGTGTAATTCCCCCGTGTACCCAAAGGATTTTACCAATATTTCTGGTAATTTTTCCTACTTACGCTGTTCTCTTCCGCCCGTCGGATGTGTCGTCTCGCCCGTCGGAAGAAATATCCCGCCACGAGGCGTCTAAAAGGCGCCCACATGCATAACTTGGTCCGTAGCCCCGCATGAATGTAAATATCAGCCATGACATTTCTCGGCAGTCCGTCTGTTGATGCTCCGGCGCTTTCTGCCAAATTCACCGCAGATAATGCCAAATACAGGCCAGAAATTGAACTGTGTGTCTCGTCGACTCCTAGAAGGTGTAACTGATGGAGTTTGTGGTAGACCAAGGCTGTATGTGCGTGACTTTTACAGACTACTGTAGCTGGTTTCTCCGAATCTCGACGGAGGCGGGAAAACCATCTGAAAAAAATAAATTTGAAATAAAAATGGGTGATTTGGGAGTAATCCGCCGAGTTTGCATCAATAAGCCTCATTTTTGGATGTAAAATTAACGTTTTTTTGTGTAGAATCAGATTACGAATAGCTACAATACCTGCCAATCCATAATCCATTTAAACAATGTCGAATAATTTGCCAAACGACAGAGAGGAACATATCGAAGCCCGGAGATGGTAAGGGTCGTTCCAAGATCTGAAAAGCTGATGTTTTTCTATAAAATTTCGGGTTTTGTGCCTAAAAAACGCACTTTTCAATAGATTCTACGAACTAATATGGCTAAAAAAATATTTTCTGTTTCAGGAGAAAGAGCCGAATTTTTTAAGACTAAACACTGCATTAAAAATGCTAAAAATAGGGGGAAAATGACTTACAATTAGGCATTCTTGGTATTGCCGCATAGCTTCCCGGGCATTTCCTGAGTCCGCTTCAGTTTTAGCTCGTTTTTTCAACGATAAAAAGGAGGTCCAACTTTCTGATTTAAAATCCTAAGAAATATTTAAATTTTCAAGACTTAGGCAAACCTGAACGGGTTCTCCATAGACAAGTAACCGCGTCAGGACCCAAATAACCACAAGAATATTCACCAGCCAGATAAATCCTGGCCGGATAACATTTCTCTGCCACCATTCGCTGTTACTGTAATCAAAGCCATCTTCCTAAAGGTTTCTTTAGAGAAACGCGTTACAGTACCTCGAGGACCCGTCCATGGGGATGGCTGTTGATTCGAATGGGCTCCGAATCAGCCGCTGCTGAAGAAGCAAAGAAGCTCAATGGATTGAAGATAAGCATAGCGAACATCAGGCCGAACATTGTGACACGGGATTGATCCATACGCGCCCGTTTGGCACCGTGGAGGGGAAGAGGAGGACTTCGGGGAGTGCTCTGGAAAATTGCCATTTTTAGAGGAAAAACGTGGATTTCTGTGCGGTTTCGCTCAATTGGCTGTCTAACTGCGGCTCTTTTCCCTGTCTAACTGTGGCTATTTTCTCTAATTATCCGTGATCAATAACAGTTGCCTTGTTTGTGATTTTTGACGTAATACGCCATGTGGTAGAAACCACGAGGAGGTAAGAAAACTGGCAAAAAGTCGATTATAAACAAGTCTCGGAGGCTAATAATACCCGTTTTGCTGGCTGTTTTGCATTAGAAAATGGGTTTTGCAACGATTGTCAGTGATCTTTGGGAAAAATGGAGCAACTAGACAGCTAAAAATCAATGAAGCAGCCGCAGTAAGGCAATTAAAACTACAAATTCCGGTCATAGTTAAGCTTGACTGTCTAACTGTGGCTCCTCTCCGATATCAAAACCAGCTAACTATGGGATATTTTCTGTTTCTTTCTTTAAAACAAAATAGATATATTTTATTATAGATCACAGGGAAAAGTTGAGGATTCTAGAGAATATTTTGAGCATGACTTGAGTTTTTATAATTGATGTGTTTGTGTGTACTGTAGCGGCGGTTTTTCTGTGCACTTGCGGGGGAGAAAAACTTTGGAAAAACAAATTTTGGCTTCTTCTAATTGTAAATTCCAAAGTTTAGCTCACTGACCGCGGTAGGTGACATGGCACTCGAAGAGGTAGCTGGGCTCAGGGACATTGGCGATTGTGGTTGGACGGGTATCTGAAAAGTTTGTGGTCATCTTGATACGAAATATTGGGAAAAACTCTTTGTTCGGCCTGGGAATTCGAAACCGCGATCCTCGGATTGTATTTTTACCGCAGAATGTGCAGAAAAATTACCTCGATGCGATGCGCTCGAAGAATTGACAACAGCCGGTCATTTTCATGTTTCAGAGACGAATTCTCGGCTTCCAAATTGGCGATGTGGTCAATGGCCTTCCTCAGCGTGGCAGATTTGCTCAACTGAAAATTTTCCATGTTATTTTATTCTCTGCTCCACTTTCCACAATATTTCGGTCCTTTAAAAATAAAATTTTGCTCAAAATCTGGTAAAAATCACCGAAATTCCAGTATATTTTTGAATTTGAACTCATTTTCACCGCTAGATTTTTGTATAATTACAACATTTTTAGATATCTGTTAATTAGCCTACTTTTTGCATTACCTTGGCATCCTCTCCAGCCAGCATACTTTTCAAATGTTGTATTCTGTCATTTATAGAACAGCGATATTTCTTCTCGATCAGATTATGGGCTGTCCTTCTCTCCGTTTTGGGGCCTTTTCTCACGGGGACATCATCCTCGTCCATGTCGTCGCCATCTTCATCGTCTTCTTCCGTCCATTTTGGTTGTTGGCGGATGGTTGCGTGCCGGGACCCATCGTGTTCTTTTGTGACTCGAGTGGCGACAGCCAAGGGTCGAGCCCTGGGCTCTGTGCCTCCTCCTTGCTTACTTT
This sequence comes from Oscheius sp. DF5033, assembly GCA_964036215.1. Classification (NCBI taxonomy): domain Eukaryota; kingdom Metazoa; phylum Nematoda; class Chromadorea; order Rhabditida; family Rhabditidae; genus Oscheius; species Oscheius sp. DF5033. The sequence goes on along the minus strand of CAXIWN010000013.1, from coordinate 990,477 downwards.
TCAACTTCTCCACGTCGCTGGGGGACATGTTCATCTGAAAATTCAAAATTAATAAGATTGCGGTAGTTTTTAGCAGATTGATAAAATATCGAAACCTACCAACATCCGGATAAGTTCTTCCTTGGTATTGGAGGTTTTTCTCGGGTTATCCGGTGGTGAATGGGGATTTTCTACTTTCACTGGAGTATGCATAAATGGTTTTTGTTCATGATAATCCGGCGACATCTGTGTGTCGATGTACATTGCCGGCGGAGACATGACTTGATGTGGTTGCATCGCAGGGGCAGCCAGTTGCTGGGCCTGAAGCTATTTCAATCATTTTTTAAATCAAAGGATACGGTAGATTAGGGCTTTTTGACTGTCTAACTGTGGCTTTCCGTAAGCTGACCCCAAGCCTTCTGGAAGTTTCCCTGTCTGACCATTTTCTCTCCAGGAACCACAGATCGCGTCTTGTCCACGACACATCAAAAGTCATTGACTGTCAATCAGCTTATTTCCTTTAGTTCTTATCTCTACAACCCCTTGTTATCCGTATTTTTAAGGCCTTGGGGGAGTCCCGGAGACGCAGACGGATGACCTAATCATTTTTGGGCTGATAAAAAAACTGACGGACTTATTGCAGGAGACGGATTGAGCACGTGAATCACTAGACGACTGGTTTTTGACCTCAATTGGGCGTTCTCTATGGTTTTATTGTGATTTTACGGGGAAAAACGATTAGAAATTCGCAAAATTGGTCTGCAATGACCAAAAAGAGAAGAAATTTTTGAAAAATAGGCAAAAATTGTAGTGAAAACTATTACCTTCTGCGAAAAAACGCCAAAACACGGTTGCTAAACAGCGTGGTTAGTTACCCTGAGCCACGCGCATATTGTTTACAACTCGTAATTTTAGCGAAAACCGTTGAATTATTTTTTCCATGGATACGGTAATTTGCTTTTTATTGTTCTTCCCAACATTTTTCCGTTATCTGATGAAATCTATCGAAGAGCAAGAATCACCCTGGGGTGTTCTTTAGTGTTCAAATGCCCCAAAGTTCAGCGAATTCCTTTAAAAATTGTCCATTTTCTGGCCCCGTTTCCTATTGTCACAAGGTAAATCACAGTACTTTGTCCAAATCTTTTTTCTCCAAGAAATCAGTGCCTATCGGAATCGTCTAATCAGCGCAGTGATTTGTTTATTCCCAGCTGCCAAGGAATTGGGGGAACTTTGGGCGGAGATGAATCAGAATATCAACAGAAATGTCTTGGAAATGCTGGCAAAAACTCCTGGCAACAACGCCAAACTAAAGGACGTTTGCCCAACTATTGTTGGGCATTTCAAAAATTGAAATTGCAGAGAGCCACACTCGGGGGGATCGGCTATCACGCCCTTCTTGGGGAGACTCGCTCCTGGCCGATGATAACTTTTCACACACTTGGGCCGACTGGTCCCACCACGACTAGGATCCATAGCTGGTGGACCAGGTAGCTCTTTCTGCAAAAAGCTGTCCTCAACCGAAAAAACCGCTGGCTACACGATCGGTTGCTGCCGACAATTTACGGGTTCGAGAGCACCGCACATGCAAACAGTTATTGCAACGCTTGAGGCACCTTTTCGCCTCGACGTCCCCGGGCTTTTCAAAAATTATGCGAAGAAGAAGACCAAAAACCACAATTAGACAGTCAATCTGGTTGGTTCCCAGATTCTCCCAACTTACAAGAGTTCCTGGCTGATAATGTTGTTGCTGCTGTTGATGTAGGGATGGTAGCATCCTCCCGGCCCCGTTCATATTATCGATGTCCAAATTTGGCGGTGAAAATTTCATATTTGAATAGAGGTCATTGTGGGGAGGGGAATCAGATTGCAGCAAATTGACTATTGAACCAATTTCACGGGATCTAAAACTTTTAAATTATACAGCAATTTAAAGGGCTACTCACTTTACTGGATCATAATATTCTTGTGGAGGAGAGTGTTGATTCGGGCGGGGATAGAGATTGTGGTAGGAGGACGAGGGCTGTTGCGAGTGCCAGGAAGATCCAAGACCGTAGGACTCGTCCATTTGGATTACAGCTGAAATAAGTAGCATTGTTGGAGATTTATAAAGATTTCTAGCATTTTTTAAAGGAAAAAAATGAATCGTTCTGGGACCCAGCTTTAGTATGGTAACCGAACCCCAAGAACCCCATAATTCTGAAACAAAGAGGATCTCGACCAGACAGACAGTTGTCTCAAAAAGATAACACCTGCCTCTACAGTAACCAAACTACTGTAAGTTTTTTTTAAATGGCTAACTTACAAAAAGTCCGCTGAATCATTTCCATTTTAGTGCAGGAGAAGAAGTCGAGGGCTTTCCCTGGCGACTGACCTCTCCCCCGATAAGAGCTAGAAAACCCCCGAACTTCACTGAACACGTCCACGAAATATTCCCCGAGTACAAAATAAGATAAGGCGGGTTGCAGCAGGAGGTGACGCTAGTAATATTTACTCTCCTTTTTGGTTGATTTCTGGAGTTTTCTGGGGAGAGCAGAACACAAGAAGTTTTCCAATGGACGGAGGCGAAAGGTCAAGGAAAAAAGGAGGCCGATGCCTATTTTATTGGCCAATATTTTAGACTTTTTTATTCCATTTTACAGCAGATGAGATAGCAAAGAGACCAGTTTTAAAGAGGGCAAAAAAAGCTGGTAATTGAGCACGGTACAGAAAACTTTTTAGGACATATAACCAGCAAAATAAACTTTTAGATAAAAGGGCCCACGGTGCATCTTGTAGAGAAAATTTTGCTGGTCATTTTATATCAAGGGTGGCTGGGAATTTGTGGAGAACTTCGTGGTTGGATCCTTTTCATCCGTCGCCACCGAATAAATCGGAAAATACAGTCTTGCTAGCATTTGGTGTTGAATATAGGCAAAAATTTTGGACAATTCGAGGAACTGGCGACTTTTGGATTGGAAGTCAGAGTCCTAACCGCTGGGTCATGGACGCACCAACTTGTAAGGTTCTGTCTACCGCCTACACTTCGTTTTTAGTCCTTTTTTTTCGGTTTTCACCCATGGCAATCGTCTAATTTAGTGGATTACCGTAACAGGCTCTCAAATTAATAGGAAACTGATGTAAAATTCAAGGAGCTATAAAAAATCTGGGCTCTCCTCGACTGTAATCCGCTGCTGAGCCACAAAAGAGCCATCAGTCATTGTTATTTTCGTTTTCGCTTATTACAGTCGCGATTTTTATTGAAAAAGCAGGTGGATTGTAATGTTTTCTGGAAAATCCATTAAATTTTCAGGGAATATAAACAAGTTTTCAATTTTTTGATATAAGAAAATAACAACGGATTCCAGATGTAATTTGAATCTCATCTCCCCCTCATTTTTTGATTTTCTTCCTTTAATTTTGTCCTTTAATTAATTAGGCGAATACCAGCGGGTTTTAGGGTCAAAAATAGAACGAAAATTAATTGAAAAGATCAGCGGAAAAGAGCAAAAAGTAGCGACAGTTGCAATCTCTGAGCCATGAGCCACTAGGAGACCAAGAGGAGGTCAAAAGAACTCGGAGTGAAAAATTTGAAGACAAGTAAACGAGTAAATGAGTCTCCGGGAGTCTAATACCAATAGCCCCCACCCCCACCTGTCGTCATGTTTTGAACTAGACGAACCGACGGCTCGTGACTGCCAGGTCTGCCTTCCCTTCGCCACAACTGGCGGACAACAGCCCGGTCTTCCCCCAAGGTCTATCTACACGTGGCGATAAGAAAGGGTAAACTGGGGGAAAATGAAAATGGGCCAGTAAAATATGTCGCTGTACAGAAGTTTTGGCAGAAATTTTATGGTCAACCAAGAAATTCGAACCCGCGACTTCTGAATGGAAGCATCGATCATAGGCGCGTCCAGTTTCTGTCTGCTAGTTTTTGTATTACCGCCGGTGCACGTCATAAATCCGTTTTTTCTTTTCAAGTTTTTTCGGACTCCTATTTTGATTTCGGACTCCTATATTGGGATAGAACCACGAATATATACCCAGGATATTGGGAAGAAATCCCATGGTTAACCCGAACCTACAGCTTTTTGATGATAACCATTCGGATACGGGTTTGTGTCCTCCTATTCGGGAAGATGCACCCTCACCCGTAAATAATCGTCAGCAGATTGACTATTGGTTAGATGCCTGTACTGTATATTCTGCTGATTAATTGTTTCAGCTGCTGAGAATTTATGGGTGTGCTGGTCAAATTTTCCCAGGAAAAGTAGGAGTAATCGAATTTCTTCAATAATCACAAGATTTCCCTGTGTCGAATACACAATTTTCTATTTTTTTGAAAACAGAGGTCAAAACTTACCACTAATATCATCCAAATTAGTCTCCAATGACAGAAAAGGATCATTCATTGTCGCATCATTGAAGGAATATTCCATATTTTCTAATAATCTTTGTGTGAAGTTTCCTTTTTCTGATGTTCGTCACAAAATCATCGAGTTATTTTCTATCTGAAAATTGTTCTTTTTTTTGGATTATTAGGGAAATTTGATGAGAAGAGGAAGATTTCCTTGGGCGAGGCAACATTGAGCAATGATGTCACAACAGCGACCAACTCGGGACTTTATAAGACGGGCTTGGATTGTAGGAGAATCATACCCTTTTCTCTTCTTTTCGTTATATTTTTCTTCAAATAAGATGAATTTCTGTAGAAAATTTTAGAAAAATGTCCATACTATAGTCAAAATAAGCAATTTTGGCCTTTTTTTTCTCAATTTTTATGCCATTTCCTAGTATATTTCAGTACATTTTAATCATGAAACGTTTCTAAATTTTTATAACCTAGAAATATTGGAAAAATGCAAAAGATGACATAAACTGTACGTTTGAACAAGTTTCCAAAAGAGCTGCAATTCTTCTCCCCTTTCCTGCCCGTTATACAGTGTAAAATGGTGAACCAAACCTGTGTAAACTTGAAATATAGGAGAACGGGGAGAGAAAAGTTTTGGAAAATCACGAAGAATTGATTCAAAAGAAAACATTGCGATTGCAGGAGACACCGGCTGGGGAATACTGCTGTTTCTCAGATTTTTACACTTGTCTCCGATCAAGAGCCAAAGATTAGACAAAAGAAAAATCAACGGGGCTTGCAAAGGATATAAAAAAATAAAAAATTTAGAGGAAATAGATTTTGGAAGGATAAAAAGCAATTTTCCTCAAAATTCAACTGAATTCCTACTCGATTTCCATTATTTTTTGTCAATCTAAAAATTCAGTAAAAATAATTCAAAAAATTGCAGAAAATGAGTTCCAAACTAAAACGCTACGGAGATAGTAATCGTTCAACTCCCCAGCCGTCTGGTGAGGTCAATTGGGAGCAACTGCAGCTCCAAATATGAGGAATAAAAGGCTGGTGAGTATATTTTACAGCAAAAAAATAATAAAACGCGGTTGGAAATGAGCCAAAAATGTTTGAAAATGATAGGAAGTGTCACGAGAAAAAATTTGACTCATTGTCCAGTGGACCACGTGACTCATTTCGAAATATTAATCCGGAATCAAAAAGTTCTATACTGTAAAAAATTAAAAACAATTTTTAAAGATCATGAAATCGATAAGAGTTTTGTAGACCCACGTGGGGGGACAGAAAACAACCTGCGCGTGAATTAGTCACACACACGTTGAAATTTTTACTACGGGGGTCTGGCAGGAGACGAGAGAGAGAAAAGATGAAGAAAAAGTGCAGACGGGGTTCCCGAGTAAACACAAGGGGGTCGCAATGACGAGGGACAGGGCCACAGCGTGACCAGCCACAACTTGGCAGCAGGTGCTAGTCTTTTGCTTTTAAAATTGAGCTAAAAATGTTTAGAAAATATAAAAGAGACAATTTTTGAGATTACTGTAAGAGCCAGACAGCAGTAAGCCATAAAATCAAACACAAAACACAACGATTCCATTGTTAAAGATAACGAAAGTCGACAATTGAATGGCCACAATTAGACAAGGTAGAAATACGGTAGTTTTGAACTTTTGGCTGTAAAGATTAGAACGGTGGCGACTCATAAAAATTGAGAAGACCTCCGGAAGCGAAAAGTTTTATAGACAAAGGAGTGTAAGAATAGAAGAGAGACACAGAAAAAGTTGATAAGATGAACTGTATGACCGTGACCGGATACCAGTCTGGGAGTTTTTTAGTGAAGAAGATAAGCAGCAATTTATGGCAAAAAAAATTATAAAAGAAAAATGATGACCAGGCAAAAGTGTTATCTTTTTGCTTACTTGCACGAAAAGAGCTTGTGTTCGGCATTTTTTAGATTATAAAATATTTTTCCACTATACTTTAGAAAGTAAAATTGACTGTGTTGTCTGCAAATGATGGATATTTCGGCCAATTTGATTTCTTCTCACTGTCACAATAAATTAGAACACTTAGTGCACTTTTTGTTGTGATTCGCTAATGCAAATCGTAAATTTTTGCTTACTTATCCTTTTTACGACTTGAAAATAGCAAATCTAAAGCATTTTGCCTGATACAAATGTAAAAATAGCAAATAAACAAGTTACAGCCAATTATAATAAATTTACGAGGTCAAAAATAGCAAAGTGCAAAATGATCTATAGAACAAAAGTTCAACAATCGATAGTCTGGGAATTTATCGTGTATCGGTGTCGTTTTTTCGCAGAGAGCGACCGAGCGCAAGGGAGAGAGAGTCTTGATCAAAGAGGAAAACGAGCGAGAGAAAAATGTGTAAACTGGTCGGTTCGGGCATTTTTCTCCAAAAAAATTCGGCGACAATCAATATAATCAGAAAAGAAAAGAAGAACAAGAGGTCGCCCCCTCTAAAGCTGGCCAATAACTGGCTGATAAGAAGAGGACAAATTGACAGCTCAGCAGAATTTCGCCTGTCTCGGGCTCTCTGTCAAGGAATTAATATGCCGTTGATTTTTAGGAGTCATTAGTTCAGCCAGAGATAATTTAGTAGATAACAACTTGGTAAAAAGATCAGGAATCAAGAGGAGCAATGGAGTCCAGCCGAAAATTTACCGAAAAATGAACTGTGATGCTGCTCCACTGCACGCGCGCTTTGAAGGAATTCAAAAAAAAATCAGCCAAGAGCAAAAAAATTCATTTTTCTTCCGCGTCACCGTTGATGTTCTCTTGTTTTTCACTACCAGTTTGCTATTTTTATCTATAAAAATATTGTATAGTCTATCACAAAAAATGACGACATTTCAAAGGTCTAATTTCGGTTGTGACAGGGCAGATTTACCGTCAATTCGGGCAAATTTCCTTTGTTTCAAATCAAAATGAACGGTAAATTTGCCCCACCACAGCAAAAATTAGACCTTTGAAATGTCGTCATTTTTTGTGACAGACTATACTTTATAATTCGAACTATTGCTAACTTCCGCATCACAAAATTACTCGCTCTAAAATTAGTTCTCGAGTTAGACAGTTCAATTTCGTTCAAAATATTCATTTCCTGCCTTTCTTTCAATTTTTTTATTTTATTTTAGAAACTTCCAATCGTAAAATTTTATTTGCCGTAAAATTACCAAAGGACAATGCAATATGTGCTGCAGCGCTTTATAAAACAAAGCAAAGCTATTACGATGTTATAATCGGATGTTTTTCTATTTTTCTGCTTTGCTTTTAGGTGCACTTCCTTGTCTTTTCTTAGTGCAACACTGATATGCACATGAATTTGTGCAGAAAGTTCACGGGCAGCAGTTACACCCAAGCATGAGCTGTTATTTAGCTATTCAGTGCGTCGAAATTCTTGTTTACCATTTCTTTATTGCTTTTAATTGCAAATATGGAGAAGTGCACGGCTTCATTAAATACGGCTAAACTCTAGTCGGTTTCTTTATGATAGTTCTTGTTAGTTGGTTACTTCTGCTTTATCTCTCTGGATTAGTAATGTTATTCTTGCAAGTGTTAGGTTATTTGAGTAAAAGAAGTTCAAAAGAAGAAGGGGAACAAAGTTTCCATTCCATAAAAAATTTCGCAGTTTTCATCCTATCGCGATAAGGGCTCCTTGTTGCAGTCCTTTAAACCCAGTTGGAATTGGGGCTTGTTATTGTTATTGGTTGGTTTCTCCTCAATTACTTATATTCGCCTTCTTCTTCACAATCAAAAAATCCCTTATAACACGCTCAGCGTTATTCACTAAGTTTCAACCATGAAGTTATCCTCGTTTCCAACAGGAGAGGCCAATTATTTTAGGATTTTGGGTCATTTCTTTGTTTTGCCTTTCTTTGATCTTTTGTTTCGTAATATCAGTTATTTTTAGGATGTCTGCTCCAGCCGGCGGAACCGAAGATGCGGCCGATAGAAATGTCGAGATGTGGAAGATCAAGAAGCTCATCAAGAGCTTGGAAATGGCTAGAGGGTGAGCTTTTGCTTCAGGTTTTCTTGTAAATTTGGATGATGTTATGATAATCCTTTAATTTTTAGAAATGGTACTTCTATGATTTCACTCATTATCCCGCCAAAAGATCAAATTGCCCGTCTCCAAAAAATGTTAGCCGATGAATATGGAACAGCCTCAAACATCAAGTCTCGAGTAAATCGGCTTTCTGTACTCGGAGCTATTACTTCCGTACAAGGACGTCTAAAATTGTACAACAAAGGTAGTTTTTGCCTCTACTTTTTGGGATTCATTTGTTTTCAGTGCCTCCAAATGGACTGGTCGTTTATTGTGGAACTATCATCACCGATGAAGGAAAGGAAAAGAAAGTTAACATTGATTTTGAACCATTCAAGCCGATCAACACTTCTCTTTACCTCTGCGATAACAAATTCCATACTGAGGCTCTTCAAGGTTTTTATTCTTTGTTGCACCGTTCAACTGAATTATTCTAGGACTCCTTGCTGATGATAACAAATTCGGATTCATTATTATGGACGGAAATGGCTCACTTTTCGGAACTCTTCAAGGAAATACTCGAGAAGTTTTACATAAATTTACTGTGGATTTGCCCAAGAAGCACGGTATCTTTTGCTTGTGAAAATTGCTCAATTTTTGTTTTCAGGTAGAGGAGGTCAATCCGCTCTTCGTTTTGCCCGTCTTCGTGTTGAGAAACGTCACAATTACGTTAGAAAAGTAGCTGAAACTGCTGTTGAAATGTTCATCAAGAACGATAAGGTAATTTTTAATCAGATTTTGGGAATAAATTTCATTTCTTCTAGGTTGTTGTTGCTGGTTTAATTTTGGCTGGTAGTGCTGATTTCAAAACTGAACTTGGACAATCCGATATGTTTGACCAACGGCTGCAAGCTAAAATTGTCAAGACCGTGGATATTTCATATGGAGGAGAAAATGGATTTAATCAAGCTATCGAACTCGCTGCCGATGCATTGGCAAATGTGAAATTTATTCAAGAAAAGAAATTGATTGGAAGTTATTTTGACGAAATCAGCCAGGTATCTCAAATTTTTTTAAATTTCACCAGTATTTTTAGGATACTGGAAAGTATGTCTTCGGTGTTCGGGATACCCTCACCGCATTGGAAATGGGTGCTGTTGAAACCCTTATTTGCTGGGAAAATTTGGATATCGTCCGGTACAAGCTAAAAAATCCCGCTGGAACTGAGACAATTCTAAATCTCAAGCCCGATCAAGAGAAAAATAAGGAACACTTCACCGATAAAGAAAGCGGAGCTGACCTTGAAATTGTTGAAACTATGGCCCTTCTTGAATGGCTTGCCAACAACTATAAAGTAAACCTTTTATGAATGTTGTCGTAATATTTTTTTTTCAGAACTTTGGTGCTACCTTGGAAATCGTTACAGATAGATCACAAGAAGGAGCTCAATTCGTTCGAGGCTTCGGAGGTATCGGCGGTAAGTTCTGCATTTATTTTTCAATTATTTTTTTTTTGTTTCTTTAGGTCTTCTTCGCTACCGCGTTGACATGGCAGCCGTTGACTTAGCTGACGAGCTCGACGACATTGATCTTGATGACTATTGATTGCGGGCGGCGGCTGGAGGTGATTGGCCCTCTCCAATTCAATCAATTTACTTTTGTAGTTCCTCTCTTGAAATTTCTAATAATCGTAAAATATCCTCTTCTCTTTTCGTAAATTTTCATTTTTCGGATAGTTTTAATTCCCCTCCCAATCATTCTCCCAGCCGCCGTGCCGTCGACCAGGACGCAGTCGATCCTGTAATATCGACTTTGCGCAAGTCTGTACAGCCGTGCGCCTCGGTAAAGGGTTAGTTATTTTTAGATAATTATTTTCTGCATGTTTTTCTAACCTTTTATGTATGCACTAACTGCTTGCTTTCAGGTGAGGAATTGCACTATAACCGTGTCCCGTTCTTTTCTGTAGTTTATTGTCTTTCGTCTATGTTTTTAGCCGCTCTTTAATACATATCATACTGCTTGCTTATTTTTTGTTGTGATAATAATAGTGAGCTTATTTATGTTTACGGCAAGTATTGTCCAAGTAGCTTTTTAGCAAAGTAAAGTTTATTTTTAATTTAGCACACTATTCCAACCTTACGCAGCTTTTTCCGGCCAAATATTTACGATCAAAAATTACAGGTGGTTTCGGGTCCCCTCTTCCACCGATTGGAATCCGATGTTGCCTACTGGTGCCCTGCTGGTATGCAAATTTTTAAAATAATATTCTCCACTGGTGGTTTCTGTAAATCTGTTATTCTTCTTCTTTCTATCCTCTATTTTTTCTGCTTATCCTATTTCAATTTATTATTACTGTTGTCACTTGATATTGCCACGGTGATTGGTTTCTTCCAACTTTTCTCAATAATAATTTGATGAATAAATATTCTTCTGTTATTTTGTTTCCTTCTTTTTGTTTAGTTTCGTTTTCACATCGAGGAATAGTATTTATTAGGATTAAAAAATGAGATCATGAGATACAATTATTTTTTTTACAGTAAAATGGAAAATTATGTACCATCAGATCAAGAAGAGATAATAGAAGCATCACCATCATTTCCTCCACCATATAATGAAGGAATTACTCTAATGAAATTGAAGAAAAATACAAAATTTGGTCACATTTTAGATCATGTCAATAAGAAATTTCAAGACGAAGCCGTAAGACACATAATCTTTGAGGGAGTTGGTGATGCCGCTGATAAATGCATTTCATGTGTCGAAGTTTTCAAGCGAAATTCACAAGTGAGTCCTTTTCTGTCAGTTTTTTAAAATTAGGACATGGGAGGGGACTTGAAGTCATTTATTTTTTATCGAGTTTTTGGATTCTCTACTTGTTGTATCCGATGGCGAGCGACTTCGTTACCCTGATAGTATTCGAGGCTTGGAAAAGGTCATGGCTAAACTTGGCGCCAGCCTCCACGAGAACGTAGCGCACCTCGAGGCGATCCTTCTCCGGTACCTGCTCCTCGTTGGAAATGCCGTTAAAGTGCACGGTGATACGCGTCTCCTGTCCCGGTTGGATGATGCCATTCGTCGGCTGGAAGACGAAACGATCCAGGGCGTTCGTCTTCATGCACCAGGCCACATGACGACTGCCAACATTCTTCACCACGACGAGATAGACGCTGGGCAAATTGAAGGGATCATTGATGAACAGATGATCCTTTGGAACCAGTACCACATGCTCGGCTGGGGACGTGGCCCTCTTGTTCACTTGCTGCTGCTGCTGCTGCTGCTGCGGGGTTTTGGGCATTGGCGTTTCCTGGTGTTGGGTCGGTTTCTTCTTCTTTTCCGGCGTTTTTTCGGGCGTTTTCTTCACAGCCGACTTGTTGGGCGTCGTGTCAAAGAGATTTCTGACCACCGATGGGCGTCCATTCACAGCGGGAGGAGTCCTAGCAGAACGGAATGTCTGGTGACGGGCGTCATCCATGGTAGCCGGTGGCGGGCTGACGCTCACCGTGTCCGAAACACGTGGCTGCAGCTGCTGGGGACTTTTCGTCTGCTGGAGCTTTTGTGGCGGTGTCTTTTGCGGCTGCTGTTGAGGTTTCGACGGCGTCTTCTGCGGCTGTTGTTGAGGCTTCGTCGGAGTCTTCTGCAGCTGCTGCTGAGGCTTTCGCGGTGTGATCGGAGCCGGACGGACAGGAGTCGAGCCATCAGCCAGCAAATGATCTCCGGTGACTTCTTTTTTGTAGTCTTTCCGTTTCCAAAGCATCTTTTTCAAGTTCATATCGCGTTCCAGGACCATTGTTCCGCAGTTGGCATTGGTACTCTCTAGAACGTAGACGCCATCATGTTCCCTCGGGGGCATAACCCATGGCTGATCCTTCATGCGACGCTGGAGATCTTGACTGTTGACGGCGTGATCAATACCAGCAAAAGTCAGAACGATAGCTTCTTTTCTGGAGATGGATTCGCCACTTCTTGCCGAGCTGTAGATCGACTCGATGTGCAGCAGGGTCTCTTGTTCTTTCAGACGGGCTTGACACATCGCGTGAATTGGATGGTAGTGAAAGGCGGTCGTCTTTCCAGCTTGGGTGAGCTTCGACTCTCGACGGATAAAGATACAGCGACGGCTGGTCAAGATTGACATTTCCATAATTTCCATGACATCTTCGCCATCGGTAAATGCTTCCAAAAAGACTTTGCCATCCTAGAAAAATCAAATTACAAAGAGGCGGGCTAAAAATCTCACTTTTGCCTTCACTTCCTCTGCTTCTTGAGACAACTCGGTTTCGGTAAAATTCATCGGCATAATGATCATTTGAGTGTCGATGACCAGTTGCTCCTCTTCAAAGTAAAATGCACAGGTCGTTTTGGCTTTCATCTGCGCGTCGACAATCAGCACATTGCGCTCATTTCTCTGGATTGGGGCAGTGTTGTTGCCGAAAATACTCCAAGAGCGGTCGAAATTCTGCTGATTGTTGGGAGTCGTCGGCAGTTGAAACGACATCATCGGACTATCAGCAGCAGCGTTTTCCGGAGTGCGGAAGATAATTGGTCCGGCACTATCGCTACGAGCAGTCAAAAATGGCGATCCGCCAGAAACAATTCCAGGAGTACTGCTGAGACTACGAGCACGTGGAATGGAGATGGCACCGGGAGTTGTATTGTTGCTCAAAACGGAGACACGAGACGTCTGAAATGCCTGTGGCAGACGATGACGGGGACGCGACAATCGACTACTGCGAGTAGAACCATGGGAAAATGGCGAGGAAATGCTTGAACTCGTCTAAAAATGGCCGTTTTCAATTAAAATTGATCAAAAATACTTGGAAGCTGATTGATTGGCTGCTGCTATAGCTGTCGCTGGATCTTGTGCTGCTTCTGCTATCGCTGGATGTTGAGCGAGAAGAAGAAGTCGAACGGCTTCTTGAAGTATGGCGTGATCGGCGTCGAAGCGGCACGGAGCGGCTTATCAGAGGGTAGAAAACAGCCGAACGACTCCTTGGAGCACGACGAGATGCAGAACGGCGAGTTACACTGCGCAGCGGCACGGAGCGACTTCTCAGACTGCGAACGGGGCGACGCTTTGGAGTACGAACAGGCGTAGAACGGCGACGCGACGACGATCGGATACTCGAATATGAGTTAGTAGGACTCAAAGAGATAGCAGTATCGCATCTTGTTCCATCACAAACCGAGCGGAGATTGTAGTCATGGCTGTGTGATCGATGGCGATTTCTACTCTACAATTTTTTGGGTAAAAATGAGTAGAAATAGCCAAAATTACCAATGAGCGACGGTCAGACATTCCACCTAATAGGCAGTCAGTAGAAAGAATGAATGGCTTGATTTCACATTGTATCGCCTTTTATAGGCCTTTTTACCAGTTTTTAACATGTTTAATAATTTTTGCGCTTTTCAGATTCCGTTGTATCAATGGAATACACTTCAAACGGCAAAGAAAACAGTATTTTGGGATCCAATAATTGAAAATTTAGATAGGTAAGTTACTCTTCTTTGTATTTTATAGTATTTCGCCGATTTCAGGCTAAGAGTGACAATAGAAACGCCAGTTGTGTATATTTTAATCTCAAAAGATCCATTTCCGGTAGAACATCAATGTTTGAGCATGCAATCAACAGATCCAAATGAAGTAAAACCACAGCAGAAAAAACTACCCAAAAAGCGACAAGTAAGCTGTTTGTTTGTGTTTTAAATTCATAAACTTTAGCATGGCTCAATAGTGAATAAATGGGATCGTCCAGAAAAATCGCAACTTCCTAAATTGGGCAGAGAACGTCAAGCCGTATTAAATGAAATCAAAGCTGACGAGTAATTTTCTTTCTATTTTTGTTAAGTTGTTGTAAAATTGTTCAAAGTTTATTGGGTATAATAAAATAATGGTCACCGTAACATTAGAGAGAGAAAGATTGTGAAGAAGAAAAAGCAAATTTTAAACTTTGTGTCCTTTCTTAGCCAATTCTTCTTTCAATTGCTTAGAGAATTCACTTTCATTTGTCTCATCGTCCCAATTATCTTCCCATACGTTGACATCATCATCTTCAGCGTCATCAGCTTTTTCTGTCCATTCCTGAAGGAGAAAATTAAATAGAAAAGTAGGACCGGTACCTGTACAGGGAATTCTTCAAATTCCTCATCATCTAAGGTCTTCTTAGGTGCTTCTTTTTTAGGAGCAGTAGCGGTAGTCATCTAGGAAAAATTAAATAATAATGAAAATGGCAAAATAAAAGGGAAGCATGGATTAAAGCCATGATGGCTAATCAAAATAAGAAGAATTCAATAATTCATTGGAAAAACAATAACAACAAACCTATCCTAATTTGGAAACTATTAAAAAAACTCAATTATTTCTCATCTTCTTTTTCTTTCTTTTGCTTTTGAAGTTCACCTATTCTTAAGGGCAAATCAACAGGTCCAGGAGTATCTTCATCAGTTAGATAAGCTAAATTAAACGATAAACTGAAAACAAGAAGAAAACTTACTATCTGGATTGGAACGCAATAATCCGTCTTTAGGTTTACTCCACGATGGATGAACTCTATCATGAAGACGCCATTTACCGCTCAAACTAGCGATATGATTTTCAAATACAACATATTCAATAACTTCTTTTGGTTCAGTTTCAGATCCTAATAGAATATGTCCAAATCTATCATACACTGCTAGTATCTAAAATTATTAGATTAAAAAAAAGAAAAGAGGAGAACCTGTTTGGAATGCATTCGAACCATAACTTGAGCAATATCATTTCCTGATTGATAAGGTTGATCTCCACATCGAACACTAATAACTTTACTTGGTTCTAACCATTCAACTAATTTCCAAGCTATTGAACCATTCTCTACATCTTTCCACATTTTCTAAAACCTTTTGTCATGAACAAAAATAAAGAAGAACTTACAACAAAAGCTAATTCAGTCAAATATTCATGACACTTAGTTTTATTTCGTTCTTGTATTGCTTTAATGCCTTCAACATAAATCATTTCAGCAGTAGGACCAAATTCTTTTGGTTTAAATGTTGCATATCCTTCTTTCTTCCTAATTCGTCGTGTTCCATTAAAAATAGAATGATATGCATGTTTCCAACCATCCTGAACTAAATTTTAGACAATAATTTGAGATTTCCATACCTTGGATGAAAGTTGCTCTACTTTACTATCAGGCTGTACGTAGGGGTCAAGAACACCTCCTGAAACATAATATAATTGAATATAATAAAGCAACAGTACCAAAAGAAGACAGGGTACTTTGAGATTCCTCCCAACTTCGAGGTGTCACCTCTTTGTAGGGATTGATTCCCTTTTTGAGCATTTCCATTCGCAGTTGCATCGGTGTCAATGAATCCAATCGACGATCTTCTACATCATCTGGTAAATCAATCAAAACTGTCTTCCTTCCACGCATCTAACAAAATTGCTATAAAAAAATAAAAATGTGCTTACTCTTCGAAACATTTTCTCGTTCACATGAGTGTTTCTATTAGCTTTGCCTTTATTTGAGCGTTGAATACCCAAAAACCTAAAAATTTAAATAATATTCAGCATTTAGAAATAAAAACAAACCGTTGTAGATCACCACGTTCTTTATGATGATGAACTTGAGCTGTTTGAATTTGTAAAAACGTATTAGCTTCTAAAAATGCTACTGAAGCCCTAACCGTTGATGTTGTTGGACATATTCGGCCTAACATACCTGAAAAATATTATTTACATGTTGAAATTGAAAGAAAAAGATCATGGAAGATGAGAGAAGGTAAAAATGAACAAGAAAATGACGATGATTTTAAAGGACTGCCATTTCAAACCCTCAGCCATGGGGCATATTTCTGTTCTAGTGGTAAAAAGAAAAATATCATAAAGCTGGCTAATTTGTTCATTATTCCGTGAATTAATGGCTCTATAAATGATAAAAAGAGCATACAAAAACTGAAGAATCCAAGGGTAATCAAAGTATGTAAATAAGAACATTCAAAGAAGATTGTAAAATTTATCAAAAACCTGTTTCTCGCTCAGGGTTGACTAAGACCAGAAGGTCTTCGTAATGTCGTCATTTGTTGCTTTTATAAATGTTCACGCTACTTTAAATTTCTAATCTAAGCCACCAAAAATAAAATATGACAAGCGAATGGAAAGGAGCTCTTCGCCTACAAATTGAAGCTTTAGCCAGAAGAAATGATTTACATAGACGATGTAATCGAGTAAGTGTTCAGATAAGAACAAAGGTAAGCTATTTTACCTACCACAGGCAAAAATACACAGGAAATGGATGTAAAAATTATAAAAATGAGAGAATTACTATCAACAGATGCTAACCAGGCAGCACAATTTTATTTAGAATGTGTTTGTCATGCTGATGAGACAGAAAGGATTCTAAATCGGTAAAAAACACGACTTCCAGTTAAAAAAAAACATTTTAGGACATCTTCACGGGATAAAAAACATCAGCGAAAGCGGGAAAATGGCCTACGGTATATTTCTTCGTTCAATACAGGAATTGGAGCTCGATCTATTGCTAGTTCTGTGAGTTTTTCGATAAAAATGCTAAAATTGTGCAGAAAAATTAGAAAATGGTTACGGTACACTGTAATACTCCAAAAGTTATGAATTTTTCAGACGAAAATGAGTTGTATAATAAATTTAGTAATAAGAATCGGTGAAAAATATAATCGGAAAATTTTGACGAAGGAAACCATCGAAAAATTCAATAACCTCGTGGAAAAATTAGAAAATTGTCTTATGAATAAATTTTGTATACAAAAATTATTAGTTTTTTGCACAAAAAGTAGGAGCAGCAAGTGAAGAAAAGGCAAAAATAATGAAAAAATTGTAAGCACCAATGCGAAATCATGAACTGAGAACAGTTGACATGATTGTAATAGTGGCGCTCTGTATTTTACCGGGGTATCCTATGACGTGGATCATTTAGGATCCAGCCATTAATCATCCCCGGAAATTGAACTCTCGTCGTTTATTTGACGGACGAACGCTTTCGCATTGCGCCATGAGTCTAACTTCGCGCGGCGACTTGGATCTCATAACATTCTTCCCATTTCAGTCGCCTGTAGAAGTTATCTCCGCTGATGCTCTGCAATCTATTCAAACACCCTATCTACCAAAAAAATGGTGGAATGTCCATAGAAAAGAAGAATATTACGATGTAAGGAAACATGAAATCCGAGAGCTGTGGAATTCTCAAAATGATTTTCTTTCCCATTGCCTGGCCTTGGTCATAGGAGTCGGAAATCTTATCCGTTTCCCGGCGGCTGTCTATCGAGCTGGCGGTAATTCCCCCAATTTTAAAAAAAATTTTCTTCAGGAACCTTCATTTTACCGTATTTATTTCTCCAAATAGTCGTGGGGTTTCCTCTAGTTTTCCTTCAGATGAGTATTGGACAATTTGCCGCAATGGGACCGGCAGCGGCCTTGGGAAGGATGGCTTCCGCGGCTTCTGGTAGGATTTTAGCCAATTTCCTATGTTTCTAAGGGATCTCATCGAAAACCTGAGGATTATTTTGATACCAGAAAATTACTATTTTCTGATTTTTAGTGGATTTCTCAAAAATAAAAGATTTTTTAAGGGGGGTTTTTTTTATAATTTTGAATGTCCTTTGTTTAAATTAGAAGAAAAATTTTGGAATGTACACCATTTTGAAGAGAATTTTCTGCTCTATTTTTTGACACTAAGCATGCTGGGAATATATGCAGAAAATTGGTTAAAATCTACTGGAAACACATTTGGACATCACCATAGCCCTACAAATTTAACGCTGAGTCTGCACCCGTAAATTATCGGCAACAGAGTTTAGGGACACTCGTCAATAGCCAATGAGAAAAAAGGTACAGGAAGAATGCGCCTGGAGTATAGTCTACTAGTAGCGCCAATAATTTTTGAATTGCATGTAAGGACAGAAAAAAAAGGCGAAAGATCTTATTACTACTTCTCAAAATACTCCTCAAACACCCCAAAAAGATAAAAAATCATCACTTTTCAGGTCTCGGCTGGTGTTTGGCGTTGATGTCCATTCCCTTCGGTTTATATTTCAACATCTACGCTTCTTGGTTCCTTTATTATTTGACTGAGACAATATTCACCCCAAATTTGGGTTGGATACATTGCGGAGGAAGTAATTTTGTCACTTTTCTTATGAAAAAAAAATATAAGATTTTAATTCTTCTCGAATTTGCTGTCCAATCGACCATTTGGAGATCTGCAAAGGGGCAAATCATACCGTTTTCTCTACAGAAACTTTTATGCAGTTAGTTTTTTCTGTTTGGGACCCCTAATCTTTTAATTTTACAGTTCTACCGTGCTTCATGTGGCAGGATCCTCTCTTGGCTCCCTCCAGCCACCAATTGTTGCCGGATTGGCTGTCGCCTGGCTCCTGACTATTTTAATTTATTTCAAACCATCGCCAACTCTCAATTTCACCGCCACATTGCCATTTTTTATTGTGAGTAGGGCAGTTAGGCCTCTAAAAATGGGTTTCTTACCTCGATAACTCCAGGAATCGACTCTTTTTCAGCTAATTCTCCTCGCCCTTTGCGGCACTTCTTTTCCGGGAGCCTCTATCGGGCTTTCTTATCTTTTTAGCTTCAAATTAAGACAACTTTATACCATAGACGTGAGTTTCACTAAAAGAATTAAATTCCCCATCGTCACCACTCCTTGTACACCTTTGAAAATTCTCCAGATTCTAGCCAAAAACATGATGCCTGACCTGATCGCTGCTGCAAAATCACAATTTCAATAGCTAAAAACCTCTAAATTTGCGTTTTTAGATTTGGCTCTTGGCCCTGGAACAAGTTCTCTTCGAGTTGGCTCTCTGTGGCGGTCCAATAATCACCCTAGCCGCTATGAATCGTTTTAGGAATAATGTCTATCGAGATGCTGGAATTATTGTCTTCAGGTGAGAACTTACCAAGAATTTTGAAAGTTTTCCATTTTCAACTGTTTTTCACTTCATTTTCGATAGTTCCAAGACAATTTTATTGAGATTTCTCTCATTTGAACGCCTTTTTCCCCAACTGCAGCTGGGGATCCAAAAATTATTTGCAGAAAGTCACAACAATGAAAAGCACCCGACAGGGCGGAGTCGACCTTCTGGCCAGATATTCGACCCCGACATCTGCCGGCAAACTTTCCATTGCAAGCCGAGAACGGCTTAAGGGCCAGTGCTCTACGGCCTGGTGGCTCATTCTGCGGAAATTTCTTGGCTAAGACTCATGTATTTGGATAGTCGCTGCTTTCAGCTGCCGAGAATTTATGGGTGCGGGCGTATCTTTTTTTCTGCCTTTTTAACTCATTTATTGAGGTGTTTTCGCCCTTTTCTAGGCTTGTTTTCTGGTTTTCTTTTATGATTCCAAGACCATTTTATTTTAGAGAAAATTGACAAATTCGACAGAAAATACGGCACAGAGACCGAATATTTCGATATGGGGAAACTTCTTGCCTTGGAGTAGGGAAATTTATAACCCAGGCGTCCCTGATTGTCCAAAAATTATTGCAGAGAACGGATTACCGGTTCCCACCAGGACAGCCCTGATGGTCCAGAGGGAAACCATCACCGCTGGACCAGTTGGCTGACTCATTCTGCAGCTGCTTTTATCGAAAATGTTTCGGTGGATGTTGTGACGACATATTGCCGGACGTTTATGGGTGCAGCGCCGCGATTCGAGTGAGAAAACCCGGGATTAATGGGAAGAAAATTTACGGCCCAGGCGTCCCTGGGCTTCCAAAAATTAATTGCAGAGAGCCAGCACAATGCCGGACTCGGTCAACGGCTGGCCAAGGCACAACCGTGTAACCATTGGTTACCGGTCAGCCATTTTGGCCGGCTCATTTTGCGACATGTCTTGATCCAAAAACCATCTGGAATGAGTGCCGTAATAACGAGCTGCCGAGAATTTACGGGTGCTTCTGCCAATGGAAAAAATCCCGGACCGGTTATTCCTTCATTCTCACCCTTTCGGGGGTTTATTCCGGGATTAAACCTTTCGGGCTCATTCTGCGGTATACCTTGGTCAAATGACGAAATCGGATGAGGTCGCAAAATCCGCCTGCTGAGAATTTACGGGTGCAAGTGCAATGATTTCTTATTCTAATGCGTTCTCCCCACTTTCTGGGTAATTTCTACTATTTTTGATCCTCTTACCTGCATTTTTTTTTGGATTTCAATACCATTTTATTGAACCTTTCGTGGTGTAGTTTTGTAGACACCTGGTATTGCACCTCAACTGCAGTTGAGGTTCCAAAAATTGATGCAGAGAGCCACAACCGTGACTAGGCATGTTAGCTGGTGGCCACCGAAATCTGGCCTGATTTCGGCTACCGTTAGCCGTCTTGGCCAATTACTGTCACCGCCGGCCGATGCCTGGTGGCTCATTCTGCGACTAGCCTTAGCTTGAAACGAATCCGTCAGACGTTATAGCGGCCCGTTGCCGAGATTCTACGAGCGCGGGGGGTACTAGTGTGACGTAACGTTACTTTGGTCGAATTTTTGCATGCTAAAATAATTTTATCCATTCCAGTCTTTTCCATGCAGCTGACGGTCGTATTTTGCCTATTTTGGCTATTTCTAGCCACAGGAGCTGCTACTAATGGGACAAATGTAACAGCCACAGTTACCACGGCGAGAAGAGCCACAACTAAATCAGTCACAACCACACAAGTCACAGCAAAAGCAACCACAATCGCCACAACAGAAGAACCCGGCCCGTTGAGTCCCAGTCTTGCCGTCAAATGGTCCGTATTATCGACGGTAGTTGGTCTCGGCCTGGCCATTCTCACCGCCGCAATAATTGCCATGTGCTGTTGTTGTAAGAAAAGGGAAGATTGCTCGAGTAAAGATGTCGTGGCCGGTAGCGGCGGTTGTAGAAATTACTTCAATAAGGATCGAACAGCCCGAATTGCTACGATTCCCGTTGAAACGACACAAAAATCGGAAACCCAGCTGGAAAAGACACTAAAGAGTGAAATGGCCGGTCAAAAACAGGCAAAAATGCCAGCTGGAGAGAAAAAAGAGACGACGAAGACAAAAAAACTCGACCCGACTCAAGAATCCAAGTCAAAAATGTCAATATCTAAATAAGAAGAAAATAATATGGCATTGAATTGAGATATGCACAAGAACATACAATAAATCTGTCTATACAGCTGTCTTTTCTTTGTTGTTTTAGTCATTTTTGAAAGGAGCTTTCGACAATTCCAAAAAATGAAGATTTGATCATTTTTTTTTTCTATTTTTCTGCAAATTACCTTATCATTTATCAAATTGAAGTGAAAAATGCATCATTTTGTAGAAAATTTTCCGCTCTATTTTTTGGTATTAGATATGCTTGGCAACTTCCCCGGAAACAATTTAAAATTGGTTGGTAACATATTGTAGAGTTATGGTAACGCCGGAAAATTCCAGTTACGCCCGCACCCGTATGCTCTCGGCAGACGTTTTTAGTGGCACCCGTTGGTGCCTGAAGCGGCTAACGTATACGTGCAGAATGCGCCTGGGCTATATGCCTAGTGCCAGTAACCTTGCTCCGGTCGTAGGGGTAGACGCTTTGCCAGAATTTTTGAATTGCCTGTTCTAGACAGGCGAAGTATTTGGAAAATATAATGGGTAACCTTCATTCATCAAACAAATACAGCGGGTAATCCAGATTTACACACAAGTCCCAGCGAATAATTCCTGGAAAAACGTTTTGGAATGTTGTGCAGATAATTTCGCTGTGCATGCACCCATAAATTCTCGGCACCTGTCTGGCACGACTTTTTCTAATCATCATCTTTTTTCAACGTATTCAGAATGAGCCAACTGGGGCAGGGAAACCGCCTCAGATAAGCTTGACAATAACCAATGCCTTGAGACCCCGACTCATATAAGTCAGATGGTTGTCAGCTTCGGGGTTTGGCTCTCTGCTAAAAAAATTTTTGAATTGCCTGCTGCGCACAGGTGAAAAATACAAACGAACAATCAAAAATCCGACTAATTTCTTTGGATTTTCAAATATGGCACCGTTTTTAAGTTTTAAGACCAAAAATTATAGGAAACACTTCATTTTGCAGAGAATTCTCTATTTTTTTAGTACCAATTATCCAAAAAACAGTCCAGAAAATTAAAGAAAAAGACTAATTTTCAGTACAATTCTCTGTTCCATGCTGTCTGCCATCGTCGTTTTCTGCTTCGCCGGTCATTTGATAACATTTTCAGGGGTCGAAATGAGAAAACTCGTTGGTAAAGCCGTTTTTTACCCCAAAAACTATCAATTTTAGCATACGACCCCCGGTATTTTTCCCTAGTTGTCCTCCCATCGATGACTTACACAATTCAAGGCGGTACGTTCTGGTTTGGACTCATAGCTGCCTCTATGGTGCTGGGTGTAGTTGATGCTCAATATTCTTGGTATTTTTAGGCCAAAAAAATATAAAGAGAAAACAATTTCAGGGTCCGATGTCTTACTGTAGCCATTTTAAACAAATTAAAATCAAAGAACCAGATATTGGATCGGAGGCTTTTTATCCTGATCTCGGCGGTTTTTTTCGTCTGTGGATTGCCTTTCTGCACCTTGGTAAGCTGGAAAAGGGTCGTGACGGTAACCAACTCAACTAAAAATCATAAGAATTGGCCACGATACGGTAAACCTGCATGTAATCCGAGTTAACCCACCATGGATTACTTTCCCGGGCCACTGGTAATCGGTAACATGGTGATTTGGCGGTAGAATCACCAAGGAATGTGGTGATTTGGCGGTAGAATCACCAAGGAATGTGGTGATTTGGCGGTAGAATCACCAATAAACGTGGTGATTTGGCGGTAGAATCACCAATAAACGTGGTGATTTGGCGGTAGAATCACCAATAAACGTGGTGATTTGGCGGTAGAATCACCAATAAACGTGGTGATTTGGCGGTAGAATCACCAATAAACGTGGTGATTTGGCGGTAGAATCACCAAGGAATGTGGTGTTTTGGCGGTAGAATCACCAAGGAATGTGGTGATTTGGCGGTAGAATCACCAAGGAATGTGGTGATTTGGCGGTAGAATCACCAATAAACGTGGTGATTTGGCGGTAGAATCACCAAGGAATGTGGTGATTTGGCGGTAGAATCACCAAGGAATGTGGTGATTTGGCGGTAGAATCACCAAGGAATGTGGTGATTTGGCGGTAGAATCACCAAGGAATGTGGTGATTTGGCGGTAGAATCACCAAGGAATGTGGTGATTTGGCGGTAGAATCACCAAGGAATGTGGTGATTTGGCGGTAGAATCACCAAGGAATGTGGTGATTTGGCGGTAGAATCACCAAGGAATGTAGTGATTTGGCGGTAGAATCACCAAGGAATGTGGTGATTTGGCGGTAGAATCACCAAGGAATGTGGTGATTTGGCGGTAGAATCACCAAGGAATGTGGTGATTTGGCGGTAGAATCACCAAGGAATGTGGTGATTTGGCGGTAGAATCACCAATAAACGTGGTGATTTGGCGGTAGAATCACCAAGGAATGTGGTGTTTTGGCGGTAGAATCACCAATAAACGTGGTGATTTGGCGGTAGAATCACCAAGGAATGTGGTGATTTGGCGGTAGAATCACCAATAAACGTGGTGATTTGGCGGTAGAATCACCAAGGAATGTGGTGATTTGGCGGTAGAATCACCAATAAACGTGGTGATTTGGCGGTAGAATCACCAAGGAATGTGGTGTTTTGGCGGTAGAATCACCAATAAACGTGGTGATTTGGCGGTAGAATCACCAATAAACGTGGTGATTTGGCGGTAGAATCACCAAGGAATGTGGTGATTTGGCGGTAGAATCACCAATAAACGTGGTGATTTGGCGGTAGAATCACCAAGGAATGTGGTGTTTTGGCGGTAGAATCACCAATAAACGTGGTGATTTGGCGGTAGAATCACCAAGGAATGTGGTGATTTGGCGGTAGAATCACCAAGGAATGTGGTGATTTGGCGGTAGAATCACCAATAAACGTGGTGATTTGGCGGTAGAATCACCAAGGAATGTGGTGTTTTGGCGGTAGAATCACCAAGGAATGTGGTGATTTGGCGGTAGAATCACCAAGGAATGTGGTGTTTTGGCGGTAGAATCACCAATAAACGTGGTGATTTGGCGGTAGAATCACCAAGGAATGTGGTGTTTTGGCGGTAGAATCACCAATAAACGTGGTGATTTGGCGGTAGAATCACCAATAAACGTGGTGATTTGGCGGTAGAATCACCAAGGAATGTGGTGATTTGGCGGTAGAATCACCAAGGAATGTGGTGATTTGGCGGTAGAATCACCAAGGAATGTGGTGTTTTGGCGGTAGAATCACCAATAAACGTGGTGATTTGGCGGTAGAATCACCAATAAACGTGGTGATTTGGCGGTAGAATCACCATTAAACGTGGTGATTTGGCTGTAGAATCACCAAGGAATGTGGTGATTTGGCGGTAGAATCACCAAGGAATGTGGTGTTTTGGCGGTAGAATCACCAATAAACGTGGTGATTTGGCGGTAGAATCACCAATAAACGTGGTGATTTGGCGGTAGAATCACCAAGGAATGTGGTGATTTGGCGGTAGAATCACCAAGGAATGTGGTGATTTGGCGGTAGAATCACCAAGGAATGTGGTGATTTGGCGGTAGAATCACCAATAAACGTGGTGATTTGGCGGTAGAATCACCAATAAACGTGGTGATTTGGCGGTAGAATCACCAAGGAATGTGGTGATTTGGCGGTAGAATCACCAAGGAATGTGGTGATTTGGCGGTAGAATCACCAAGGAATGTGGTGATTTGGCGGTAGAATCACCAATAAACGTGGTGATTTGGCGGTAGAATCACCAATAAACGTGGTGATTTGGCGGTAGAATCACCAATAAACGTGGTGATTTGGCGGTAGAATCACCAAGGAATGTGGTGATTTGGCGGTAGAATCACCATTAAACGTGGTGATTTGGCGGTAGAATCACCAAGGAATGTGGTGATTTGGCGGTAGAATCACCAATAAACGTGGTGATTTGGCGGTAGAATCACCAAGGAATGTGGTGATTTGGCGGTAGAATCACCAAGGAATGTGGTGATTTGGCGGTAGAATCACCAATAAACGTGGTGATTTGGCGGTAGAATCACCAAGGAATGTGGTGATTTGGCGGTAGAATCACCAAGGAATGTGGTGATTTGGCGGTAGAATCACCAAGGAATGTGGTGATTTGGCGGTAGAATCACCAAGGAATGTGGTGATTTGGCGGTAGAATCACCAAGGAATGTGGTGATTTGGCGGTAGAATCACCAATAAACGTGGTGATTTGGCGGTAGAATCACCAATAAACGTGGTGATTTGGCGGTAGAATCACCAAGGAATGTGGTGATTTGGCGGTAGAATCACCAAGGAATGTGGTGATTTGGCGGTAGAATCACCAAGGAATGTGGTGTTTTGGCGGTAGAATCACCAATAAACGTGGTGATTTGGCGGTAGAATCACCAAGGAATGTGGTGATTTGGCGGTAGAATCACCAAGGAATGTGGTGATTTGGCGGTAGAATCACCAAGGAATGTGGTGATTTGGCGGTAGAATCACCAATAAACGTGGTGATTTGGCGGTAGAATCACCAAGGAATGTGGTGATTTGGCGGTAGAATCACCAATAAACGTGGTGATTTGGCGGTAGAATCACCAAGGAATGTGGTGATTTGGCGGTAGAATCACCAAGGAATGTGGTGATTTGGCGGTAGAATCACCAAGGAACGTGGTGATTTGGCGGTAGAATCACCAAGGAATGTGGTGATTTGGCGGTAGAATCACCAAGGAATGTGGTGATTTGGCGGTAGAATCACCATTAAACGTGGTGATTTGGCGGTAGAATCACCAAGGAACGTGGTGATTTGGCGGTAGAATCACCAAGGAATGTGGTGATTTGGCTGTAGAATCACCAAGGAATGTGGTGATTTGGCGGTAGAATCACCAAGGAATGTGGTGATTTGGCGGTAGAATCACCAATAAACGTGGTGATTTGGCGGTAGAATCACCAAGGAATGTGGTGATTTGGCGGTAGAATCACCAAGGAATGTGGTGATTTGGCGGTAGAATCACCAAGGAACGTGGTGATTTGGCGGTAGAATCACCAAGGAATGTGGTGATTTGGCGGTAGAATCACCAAGGAATGTGGTGATTTGGCGGTAGAATCACCATTAAACGTGGTGATTTGGCGGTAGAATCACCAAGGAACGTGGTGATTTGGCGGTAGAATCACCAAGGAATGTGGTGATTTGGCTGTAGAATCACCAAGGAATGTGGTGATTTGGCGGTAGAATCACCAAGGAATGTGGTGATTTGGCGGTAGAATCACCAAGGAATGTGGTGTTTTGGCGGTAGAATCACCAATAAACGTGGTGATTTGGCGGTAGAATCACCAATAAACGTGGTGATTTGGCGGTAGAATCACCAAGGAATGTGGTGATTTGGCGGTAGAATCACCAAGGAATGTGGTGATTTGGCGGTAGAATCACCAAGGAATGTGGTGTTTTGGCGGTAGAATCACCAATAAACGTGGTGATTTGGCGGTAGAATCACCAATAAACGTGGTGATTTGGCGGTAGAATCACCATTAAACGTGGTGATTTGGCTGTAGAATCACCAAGGAATGTGGTGATTTGGCGGTAGAATCACCAAGGAATGTGGTGATTTGGCGGTAGAATCACCAATAAACGTGGTGATTTGGCGGTAGAATCACCAAGGAATGTGGTGATTTGGCGGTAGAATCACCAAGGAATGTGGTGATTTGGCGGTAGAATCACCAAGGAATGTGGTGATTTGGCGGTAGAATCACCAATAAACGTGGTGATTTGGCTGTAGAATCACCAAGGAATGTGGTGATTTGGCGGTAGAATCACCAAGGAATGTGGTGATTTGGCGGTAGAATCACCAAGGAATGTGGTGATTTGGCGGTAGAATCACCAAGGAATGTGGTGATTTGGCGGTAGAATCACCAAGGAATGTGGTGATTTGGCGGTAGAATCACCAAGGAATGTGGTGATTTGGCGGTAGAATCACCAAGGAATGTGGTGATTTGGCGGTAGAATCACCAATAAACGTGGTGATTTGGCGGTAGAATCAGCATAAAACGTATTGAAATCATCAATAAGGTGACAACGTGGATAATCACCCAATTACCATTTACAGTATATCAATATCTAGTTTTGCTGTATCTGGACGTGTATTTCATTTAAAACGAATTTACCGTAATTTGCCAAATTTTTACCGCATTTTAGGGAGGAGTCTACCTCTTCCATTCAATTGACTGTCTGATTGTCACTTGGACGGTCTCTCTGGCTTTATTTCTACTTACCCTGCTCATTTCCTATTCCTACGGTAATCTACCCTGATTTCTTCGTAGTAACCCTTTTTAGGTGTGAATAATTTCCTCCGCGATTTATCCTGCATGCTCCGAATTCCCCTCCATCAGCGGTGGGCTGTCTTGAGTTGCATTGACAGATTCCGATATCTCCTGGGTCCTACGGGCATTTTTATAAAATATAGTTGGAGCATCTTTATGCCCTTTATATTGCTGGTGAAAAATATTTACAAAAGTGTAATAATCGAGAAAAATTGCAGGTGGCCACGGTTTTGTTCTTGGCGAGCAGAGATCCCATCGCCTTTGCCAGAAATGATGTCCCTTGGCCTTATGAGGTGCGATTTCTTTAATTTTTCTTTATTAAAATAATATTATGGTGCCACAAATTGCTGTAGAATATTGTAAACTCAATGGAAATGCGAAAAATTTAGGTAACAGCTTGGATAATCATCGCTCTTCCCCTTCTCCCCATTCCTGTGATCTTCCTTCTGAAAATAATGAAATCTCGCCGTAATGGGAAGGTTTTTCGGCCAATTTCCCTTAAAATTTATAATTTCCTAGACATTTTATTCCCTATTCGATGGTTCAAAATGGTTACAATTAGAGCTGGATCAGGAAATTGAGCCAGAAGGCACCAGTCCACCACCGACGACAAAAAGACGCCGGACAGCCATAAGGGAAAATACTTACATGGTAACTTTTGAAAGATTTTAGACCATTTCGCTCGTTAATTTCCAGTATATTGATCCATTATCCCGTGGAAATACTGAGAGATCCGTCACGGCTATCCATATCGACGATAATTATGGCTGGCGAGTTGGGCGACTAAAGGAAGTCCAGGAAGATCCTTCTCTTCAACCGTCGGAATCCCAAAATTCTTTTGATATGTCCACCGGGTCACAAAGCACAGCCAAAGGAGAAATTGCACTGTTCGGCAGTCCGCCAGCTTCAAACGCCTTTATTATGTCCGAAGCCATCAGTCGGGCAGCGGCGGCCAGAAGACATCGAACCTTCAGCGCCAGTCCGTCACCAACACCGAGAATTCAGGTTGTACAGGAAATGTTCAATAAGGTTGGTGGAAATTTTTGGGAATTTTATCGGGAAATTGGACGAAAATTGGTGGATTTTAGAGAAAATACATCCAATTTTTACCATATCCTCATAAAAAAAAGCTGAAAATATGGAGAAAACAGCCTTTTTCAGATAAAATTGAAATTAGCACAGCATCTTTTATCATTTTTTTCCAGCATTCCTGTGCTTCTGAGCCACCTGTGGTTCCAAATACTCCACCACCTCGTTCGTCTCCTGGTGCAAAATCCGAACCACCACGAGCGATGACCGACAGACCTTCCAGTTCTTTGAGAAGCAAAAGCACCTGCAGCAACAGCAGCGACGACGAAGATGGTAATTTTTCTAATAAAAAGTAGTAAAAATTATAATTTTTAGGAGTAAAACCACAGCGAGTTACGGTAATTCGTCGATTTTGTTCAGAAGATTCTGTTGGATTGCAATCGAATACTTCAATTTCAATAACTCCAATAGATCGATTGACACAAATAGATAGGCAACGATCTATGAGCAGTTTAGCAATTTATGATCCACAATCGGTAAGAAAATAAAAGAAAACAAGAAGGAAAATTGCAGGAAAGTCGACCAAAGCAAAATTTGTCACAGTTGAAACGACCACAACCAATAAATGCACCAAATAAATCGCCAACAAGATTTTGAGAGTAATAAAGAATTCTAAAATATGAAAATAACTGCAAACAATAGAAAATTTGTTTGCAGACAAAAAGAATTTATTGTTTCTATGACTGTCTGATCTTCATTTGGCCTTATCGGGTTCGGTCTGCTTCGAATTACCCCAATTGCTCTCGACGTCGTTGATAGTTTCATTGTCGTCTGCAGGAAGAACATCGCCTTTACGAATAGCTGAAGCAAGCTGTTTATCTTCTTCTTGTTTTTTAGCTTCTTCCGGCGGTGGAGCAACAGCAGAAGCAGGAGCTGCCGGCGGTGCAGAAACAGGTGCGGTCGGCGGAGGAGGCGCAGCAGGAGCCGTTACAGCACTAGCAGCCTTCAGCTCTGCAGTCTTTTCTTTAGGCTTGGATTTCTTTGCTCCTTTATCTTTTTTGCCACCACACAGGAACAGGCTGCTCAAAGTGAGAAGAAAGACGAACAAGAAGAATTCAACCATTTGGGAAGAGGCTCTTGAATGAGAATGAAGGAAAATGACAAGATTTGGGAATTATTTTCAAACACGTCAATTTTTGGCGCATTTTGTGAAAATCAGGCAATTTGACTTTTTTTTTCTTTTTGACGCCGAGAAACACTTTTTTTCTATTTTGTTTCTGTGAATCGTGGATCTGTCGTCTATGTTATCAAAATTGCTGTAAATTTATGCACAAAGCCTCTGTAAAGTGCTCGCCCCTTCTCTTCGCTGTACATTCAGCAGCTTGGCAAAATAATAATATTTTTGAATCAGCCAATTTAGGAATTTTAGAAAATGGCAATCAGTTTTTTTATTGCAAGCAAATGACACAAATATTGTGATGGTTACGAACTCATTTATCTAAATTTTCTGCTTCAGTAAATCTTCAAACATTAGTAACTGCTGCATAAATCCATCATTTGGTTTGATCACTAAATTCTCTTCATTTTGCAAGAATATTTCTTACCTGGCCTTGCTTCTTTGACCTTTGCAATTGCTTCATTTAGAGACAGATTGTGATATTTCATCAAATAAGCTAATACAAAGGTAGAAGAGCGAGATATCCCTGCATTGCAGTGAATGAAAATCTAAAAATGTTGTTTTCAAGCAGAGGCTGTTTACCTTTCCACCAGCGCTGACTATTTCATTAATGTATTCAATAATCTGATGTAAATGGGTTTGAATATCAGTTGTGGGGAGATCCAAAAGCTCCAAATTATAATATCGAAATTGTTTTGGAAAGAAATTTTGAATTCCTGTTGCCACATTAATTATATGCGTTATCCCACCATTTTTCAATATCACCAAGTCGGCTGCTACATCTTGGCTACCTGCAAATTAGGCGCTGATGCTTGATTGTTTACACGAGTACCAAGGTAGACGCCGGGACAGCATTCAGCTAATTGTAAATCGGGCTTAAGGTCAACAATAAAGCCCATCCGCTTTAGTCGCTCTACTTTCTTTTTCCGCTTATTAGACACATCTATAAAATGCTATATTGCAAATTTCACCGCGAGAAGACATTGTTTGCTTTCGCTCGTTTCTCCCCATTGTCTCATGTTATTTTGATTTTGTTCTCGTTTATTTACTGATATAGCTTGCCGTTGAATTATAATCGTAGCGCTCCATGCGAAAAACAGCGGCTATTCATAAACTTGATTATTTCGCCACGAAAAAATTAGAGATATTTTTGAACAGCTCAAAAATCATACAGAATTTTTTCAAGCATTTCATTATTTTCAATAGCTACGAATATATTTTTATGAGCGGGAGCGCTATATAAACTCACCTGGCTCTGTTACAAAAGTTCCATCTTCCCCTCTTGTTTCTGAAATTTCTGTTCCATCAGCTAAAAGAACTCTGAAATTTTAATCTGTGCTTATTCTTTATGTCTACCTTGTTTCCACAGATTTTAGTTTATGTTTTGCTGCGTGCAACGATTCCAGTAGAGACATAGAAAGCTTGAAAGCAGTGTAATAAGCCGAAGCTTTCTCTGTCTAAACCGGTGTATTCCCACAAACGCGCTAGAATTTGTACTTTCGCTTTGAGACCGCGCTCAGTCAGAGGCCTCTTCGTCTGACGTCATTCCCGCTCTTTTCTTATTAGCCTCTTTTTCAAATTTCTTTTTTCTTTAGATGCTTTCAACACTGCTAAAATTTTCACCATTGCGAGATCTTTCAGCCATAAGCAGCATGAAACTAGACGTCCCCGGCGTTGCGTCAAACTCAGATGACCGATTTAACTACAGAATTACTGTCGCTGCAAACCAGGTATTTTTTCTAGCCGATTATATTTTAATCAGCTAGTTTTAGGGAGGCAGGAAGTATATGGAAGATCGGGTACATATTGAAACCATAAAGAAGGATGACGGGACGATAAAATTTATATTCTTGGGTATTTTCGACGGCCATGGTGGTTATGAAGCCAGTGAATTTGTTCGACGTCATTTATTGACAAATATAATGGTAACACATTGCTATAAAGATTAGTTTCGTTTTTAGGCATGCGAATTATTTGAGTCTGAAAGAGATCAAGATATTTTGGACGCCATTCAAGAAGGTTTTCTTACCACACACGAAGAAATGAAAAAAGTAGTTGGTAATGGTCTTGGGAATACTTTGATCATGTCTCTATTTCTAGCAAATTGGCCACGTACAGCTTCAGGCTATGCGAGTACAGCCGGCACTACTGCAAGCGTCGCTATCATCAGAAATGGCAAAATTTATACGGGGCACGTCGGCGATTCTGCCGTTATAATGAGTAAATACACTAGTGAGGAGGCTTCTATTGTGATATTTATTTATGTTTTGCAGCTATAAATGGCGATAAATGTGGAATAGAAGCAGAACGGCTAACAATTGATCACAAGCCAGAATCTTTAGAAGAAATGACCCGAATCGAGTTGGCCGGAGGAAGAGTAGCACAAAAGAGCGGCGTTTCCCGAGTCGTATGGACACGGCCAGTAAGAGGACACGTTGGACCCGTGCGCAAAAATACACCAACCGAAAGTATTCCTTTTTTAGCTGTTGCTAGAAGTTTAGGTTTGTCGAATGTAAATTTCACTTCATTATTTCTAGGAGATCTTTGGTCATATTGTGAAGACACCGGGAAATATGTTGTTTCGCCCTATCCAGATTTGGCAGTACGCCCAATAACTGATGATGATTCCTGTCTTGTGCTAGTGTCGGATGGAATTACAAATGTTTTAACACCTCTACAGGTATGATCAAACTGTAGCTCTTATTTATATGCGGAAGTTTAGATTATTCAATATGTAGAAGCTGAAGAGCAAAAACTTTTAGTCGGAGAAGAGAAAGACCCAAATGAACTTCACGACAAGCAACCGAACCATGCACGTGTGTTGTTGTCAAACACGATGAAACGATGGGGAGGTTTGAGGGCTGACAATTTATCTGCTATTGTGGTAGGTTAGCTATTCTAACGAATTTCATGCTCTTACAGTTAGTAATGGATCCTCCTAATGTAAATCAAAAAGCATATTTGCCATATTTGGATGAACCACTGGCTCAGGATCAATCAATCGACGAAATGTTTCTAATGGATCCAGAATGTATGATCCACTTGACTGCAAATAAGACTCAAAAGCTGTGGACTGAAAGAGTGCCATTACTATACGAAGGAGCACTTGATAATAACTTTGTGTGTAAGCTTATTCTTCTTCTTTCTCTTCTAAAGTTTAATTTTTAGCTGTGGACTATAGAGGACCTGGATTTATGACACACGACGAGGAAGATGAGATAGAGACGCGCATGCTAATGAGAGAACAAATGCGAGAGTCGTACAAGTCGACTAGTCCGCCAAAGGATGTTGCGGAGCCGGTAAATAACGTATTTATTTGTCATTCAAATCTCATGATTTTGTTTTAGAATCTTGAAATTGGAAAGAAGCGTGCTATTCAAGAATCGAAAGAAAATCTCGACATTACCCCTGCTAAAATTCCAAGGCTAGAAGAGGGGCCGTCGAGCGTTACCAACGATGATGACGGCCATTCCGATGAAGAATCGCCTGAAAAAGATTTCACAGATATGCCGGCATCTCCTCCATCAACAACTTCCGCTGCGACAAAACCATCGCCTCCAGCACCTAAAACGAGAAGTTGCGCAAAGCACATTGTCGAGCTCAATGTTGAGGAATCTGCTAAGGTATTGCTATTGTTGTTGTTTAATTAATTAAATTATTAGACACCTTCAAGAAAGTTTGCCATCGCCTCGCGACGCCTGTCGTTGATAAAGACTGATAATTCTGCAGGAGCAGTTTTAACAGTTGAATCAGCAGCTCTTACGGTTTCACCAGGTGTAGTAACGAGGTTTGTGATTTGGATCTTTCCTTACAATGGTTAGTTGCAGATCACAAGAAAGGATTCACAATGCAGTATTGTTTGCTACGCCTTCTGCTTCTACCTCGATAATAAACTCTCCTTGTATTGAAGTTTGTGGCTTCTTCTGCTCTCTCCAACATAAATTTAGGGTAGTCGAAAAAGACCGTCTCGATTGGCTTCAAACAGCGCTGGTGTCACACCTTTTGTGGAACGTCTACGGCTGGAAACCCCAGCTAAGCGTGAAGCTGATTCGGAACCTATTATTCGATCGGAACCGACGACGCCTGCAAAAGTAACAGTTTTTCTTTTTTCTAGGCATATTGTTTTAGTCGCCGGACAATTCTATGAGAGCATCGAACTGGTCTCTCTCCAAATTGGATGAACTTCGTGCTGCGGAGGATTCTGCCGAACCACCAAGCAAGATTCGAAAATTTTACGGTTTTATGAAACGCTTAGTTGGACTAGGCAATACTTCATAATTGTTTTATTTGATAATTACCTTTTATTATGTGCCCCTGGCTCTTCAACAGGTGTCCTTTGAGCTCATTTTGATCTGCACTTCATTCGATTTCTTTCAAAGAACGTTCTCACAACCTAGGTACTCCTTTTATCCATTAACTCTAGTTCAAACCGCCTTATTTCCTCATCATATACGTATATGTTTTTATTTGACTTGTTCTCGTTTATTGTAATTTATTATATAACAAAAACTATTTTATTTTATGTTTTTTTTGTTCTAAATTAGTATCAAACGTTCAAAGCGTTTGTATTTATTCTATTTTTATACAGTTGCATATTTTTACTGATACAAATTTTTTTAAGCAAATCTATCAAGCAACATCATTCAAATTATGGATTTCGAGAACGAACTGAAAGATGATTTGAACGAGTAAGTTTCTTTCGTCTCCCTTTACGATTATAGGTGTATTTGGAACATTCGATACGTTACATTTTAGTACAATCCTACTGGAGAGTCCCAGCAACGTCACCAGGTGCTCTACGATCATGCCTACGCTGGATTACCAATACCGTTGGGAGATTTCCCAGTTCAGTGTCCACCAAGAGCTTCATGCTCCAGGAGAATATATTGTTAGCACGTTAGTTTTTGTTGTAAGTTGTATATAATTTTTCTATAGGAAATTTGGTGATGATGATCATGAATTTATTCTCAAGCTCTTTCCCGCTGGCAAAGATGAGGACTGCTCTGGACATCTCTCGCTCTTCCTTCAAATACTCAGTATGAATAATGTTTTATTTTAATTCATCTAATTTTAGAATGTCCTTCACCTAAACTCCAATTTCGAGTAAACTTTGTAATCGACACAGTGGATGGACCACGAGGCTGTCCTCTAAACAAAAACGTTGTAACAATTAATCGTGGAGGAATTGTAACGGCTAGCAAATTTTTCAACATTGATCAACTAAAGGTGTATTCATAAAAATATTATTGTAAAAGAACATTTTTAGGCTCGCAGTGGACGTTACATGCCTAATGACGTCTTGCAAATCACAACCGATCTTTTAGTCTATGGAGAACCTAGCTCACAAACAGTAAGTCAATTTTAAATGAGAAAGTATAGAAAAAAAGAAACACTTGGTTTACTCGTATCTTTATTTTACGATACTTATGCAATGCGGCGCTTGAAGAGTACCTTGAGAGAAGCGACGGGTCCACCCTGGATGATTTTTTCCTTGCCAGCCCATCCAGCAGAAGCCTTCTCAGTCTTGAGGTCCAAATTACCCAGCACCTCCTTGCCATCAGCGCTCTTGAGAATGCAGGGAACAGCATCTCCAACATGGACCGTAGACCATCCACCAGATTTTCCTTCGGTGAGGGTCATCCACTTGTACTCCTGACCCATACAGCTTTTCTCGGGGACAGTCAGCAGCTGCATCGATCCGACTTCGGGTCCAGCATTCTCTTGATTGTTGCGACCAAAGTGAGCGGCGACTTTTCCAGCCTCGGTGGGGTAGGCCCTTCCGAAAACGGGCTCTCCATGCTTGTACCACAGGGCCACGTATTGGAACATGGGGCCGGTATCGGTGTTCAGCTGACGGTCGTCGGCAGGGACGGCGTTCTTGGGGAACGTATCTCCGTACTTGATGTCGTACCACAAATCGTCGTAGACCATCAAACCGGTGGGAGGCGGGTTGAGATTACGGAAGATGGTCATGAGCTTCTTGCAAGCTCCACCCTCAACTTTCTCAGTTTTGCCGTTGACGGCGACGAGAGCCATTTCGGTGCCAAGATCCAAATAGCCAATTCTCTCTTCACCATCGCTGCATTTCATCAGGACAGGGGCAGAGTTGCCGCAACGAACAAGCTCGCGATGTTTCTCCTGCTTATCGATGGTTTCGTAGGGCAGCCACTCGTACCTAAGTTAAAAATATTGGAAAACGAAATAGACCAACCAGTAGCCAAGAGAATTGTAGTCACCCTTGTAAGTGAGGATTTGGATTTGTCCGCCGAGATCCTTTTTGCCAGTAAGCTCCACCTTGCTGTAGGGGAAAGAGCACTCCACACCACCGTCGTTGTTCCAGGCGCGGCCGTGCACGGGTTTGCCGTGCTTGTACCAGAGGGCAACATACCTAAAACATGAAATATAGGGTGAACAAAAAGCGGAATTTGCCAAATAAGTAAAAAAAAACAATTGTGGTAAAAAAATACGCACTGATTTTGCGCGCCTGCAACACGAACGGGATTATCAGGAAAGGGAGATCCAATAGGCTGAAATGCCCAGGTGTCTTCTTTAGCTGCAGGCATTGATGATGTAGTCACCCTGAAGTAGTTGTATAGTTGCCTTCCATGGAAAAAAGAAGCGCCCCTTCTCGGAAGGGTGGCAGTTGGTAAAAGCTTCATTAAAATTATCTTTGAAATGCTCAAATTGCCACCCTCCAAAGTCACGCTCGCTTCATGTTTCGAGAAAATTTCACGCGCGGTGGCAAACTTCGAAGCATGATGCGCAGCTTGTTCTCGAATATTAAAAAAAAAACTAACTAGACGAAGGCTTGGATGACAATGATGTGTCTCTAGAGTTTTCTTCGCTTTTATACCATTTACTTACATGTTATGACAGAATTTTAACTTGTTTATGCATTTTTTCAGATTGATCCTATGGAGGAAACTTTGAACGAGTCAGCATTCACTGGAATCTCTCGTCATATGGGCATCGTCACAGCATCTGAAATTCTCAAGGAAAGCAGCCTCAAGCCGCTGCTGGATTCTGGTGCTCACTCGGATTTCCAAATTATGGTCGAGGAACACACTTTCCACGTGCACAAAGCCATCCTGGCTGCCCGTTCAGCTTATTTCAGTGGACTGCTGAAGCCGGGAAACAAAGAATATGATGAGGGCAAGGTATGCTTGTATTTTATTTAATTATTCCAATTGTATTTTAGGTTACGATTAACGACATTCCGTTACATATAATGAAGAAGCTTCTCGAATATATGTACACTTTGAAAGTACCAGAAGTTGAAGAATCTCTTGATCTGATCTACGCAGCTGACAGGTTTATTGTTTTATATGGATTTATTTAATTTTTCTCTTTAGGTTTCTAATCGAACCGTTGAAGAAACGCCTAATGAACTTAATGATGCGAACTACAACAGTAGAAAACATTTTTTCTCGTTTGGAAATGGGATATCGTCTCAATGATGATCGCATGTTCAGAAAAGCTGCAGCTATGTTTGGAAGATACAAGACTGCCCTAACAAACAGTGACGTATGTTTATATCATTTTTTAATCGCTGTCTTTTAAGGAATGGAAACGTCTGAAGAACTTGGATCCCCGCTATGCGACTTCTATCATCGAAACGAGCTGGGAGGAAATGGAAAAGCTGCAGCGCAGCCACATCACAGGAAAACGCCGTCGAACAGCTTCATAACTTCGTTATCACCGTCTACTGTGCATTATGTCAAATTAACGGGTTTCTTCACTATTCTTGGTCTCGTCTCATTAGTTGCTGTACATTATGATTTTCATCCACGTTCTAATTTTGTATGAGTTAACCGGTTTACTTGTGAATATTTTTGACGGTTCTTCTCGTTATATCGACTATTATTAAACACATTTTCTTTTTATTTCCCTTGTTCTTTTTGATGAGTTTATTATTCTCTTGTTTTCTTCTCATTTGCTGCACGTTTCTTTTCTGAGCGGGTCTTATCGCGGGCCTGACGTCACACCGTTCGAGAAGGTTGTTCACATCGATTTTTAGAGATTTGCCGCCCAAAATATAAAATGGCGATTTTACTGCCGACATACTGTGCTGTATCTAATGTGTAAATTGGCCTAAATTATCAGTCTTTTTTTCTCTACGATTTGCAGCAATTGGGTCATTTCCTGCCATTTCGCAATATTTTTTCTTCATTTGGCATTTCTAATAATTTGAGGCTTCTACTGTGTATTTTTATTCTCAGAATATTTTACCTTCTTCGCTATAACTCGTCACCTTGTAATTTTGTTAGCGCAATTACTTGATACCAGCCGTGAAAAGTTTTAATTCTATTTCAATCACCCTGAAATATTTTACTCGCTCTAGTTTTTTTTGTTACTTCTTCTTCTGCTTCTTATATATTTTATCATATCAATTTATTTCTTTTAGGTCATGTCGTCAACAGCTCAGTTGATGTTCGACGACTATGGTCGTCCCTTCATTATTATGAGGGATCAAGAGAAGCAGAAAAGACAAACGGGGATTGATGCTTTGAAATCGCATATTATGGCTGCTCGAGCTGTTGCGAATACTTTGAAATCTTCGTTAGGTCCTCGAGGTCTTGACAAAATGCTGGTATGTCTTTTAAATTAATATTTCTATGCATGCTCTTGTTATTTTTTATATTACCTATCATTTATAGGTGTCTCCGGATGGTGAAGTCACTATTAGTAACGATGGAGCTACTATTATGGAGAAAATGGATGTTCAGCATCATGTGGCAAAACTAATGGTGGAATTGAGTAAATCTCAAGATGCTGAAATTGGCGACGGAACAACTGGTGTTGTAGGTTGGTTCTACGACTGCCTCTTGTACTTTCTAAGAGTGGCATTAGTAGTTTGAGTCGCTTTCTTTCTCTTTATCAGTATTCAGTGAGGTTTTCCTATGACATCACTGGCTCGGACCACGACAGTGCTTGATTAGCTGCTCCCCTTCCGACCAATTTCATGTTTTTCCATGATCAATAGATCTACTTTATTGAAACAGCCTCACAATTTTTGTTTAAGATCTATGTTCCAGTTCCTTTTTCGATCCTTCCTTGTTGTTGCGCTCTTCCCCACAAAAAAGCCGCTCCTCTACTGTTTTTGACAGCTTTTTTCCAATTCCTTTCTTTTCTCTGCAGTATGCACCCTTCTACCTAGCGCATGTATTGGTTTGCAGTTGGTCTGTCAACATTTTCCGAGGTATTGAACCTGCCTACGGTTCCCCATGCCAATCTCCCCTCCATCCAAAGCGCGTCCGAATTTGGGTACACTGTTTTTGCTCATTGAAAAGTGGAGCGCATTAATAATTTATTAACTTTCCACTTACACGTTCCGTTTTCCTCTCATTTTATTTGCGGAGCTTGTAATTGAATTTATAATTAAGG
The DNA here is from genome assembly GCA_964036215.1 of Oscheius sp. DF5033. Taxonomy (NCBI): domain Eukaryota; kingdom Metazoa; phylum Nematoda; class Chromadorea; order Rhabditida; family Rhabditidae; genus Oscheius; species Oscheius sp. DF5033. The sequence continues at coordinate 951,173 of CAXIWN010000013.1, read as the reverse complement.
CAGATGTAAAAAGCACCCGTTTTCTCGGTTGTAATTCCCCTTTTTTCAGCGCAGGTCAATTGTTATTGCTTCTATGCGTGTGACTTTTTGCCAATGGCTAGCTTTTTGTGTACTTCCAATTGAATGCCTCCTCAAGTTTTTTTTCCCGCTGCTTGCCATCTCGGAGTGATCTTTTCTTATCTCTGATTCATGTCCAAGTCTTTTATCGGGCGTCTATCGACGTAGCCATTCTTTTTGTTCTCGCCCTGCCATTTTGCCTAACAATTGATTTCACTCGCCCCTGGACAAAAGACTGTTTCTAGCCCAGCAATAACCTCTCATGTCTCGCAATGTAACCTCTCGCTTTTTACGCCACGTGTGTTTGCTAAGCCAATCATGCAAAGCGCGTTGGGGGCTCACCCGGGCGAGCGGGAGAGAGCGAGGTTTGTTGCTCGTTTTCTCCCTCCACGTCCCCTCGGTTGCTCCCGTCTCACTGGCCGCTATCGATTTTGGCCGACCCGGAAATATTTTATTTCACGTACTTTCACACTAATTATTTGCTGTGTTGCATTTCCCTCGTTTTATGTCAAAATTTCTACTCCTTTTTTTGGAATCAAAAGCTCCGCAACCATCTCTTGAATTTTTATGAGCGCCGTTGGAGTTTGGTCTAATTGGACTCTTTAGAATATTGCGTTAACACGAGGCTTTAGAAGGAGAGCATTGGAAGCCAGCAAATGCTTCCGCGCATAATTATTAGGATTCTGGTTATTTTATTTTTCTTCTTCCTATTTATATCTCCTTTTCCTGAATAATTTAAATTATCTAATCGATTAACACAACAATATGGGCGTTTTATTTTTTGCTCGCAGCTCTTTCTATTTCTTTTCAGCTCTTTAAGGAATTTAACATTGTGTGATATAATATTCACTAATTATTTGAATTTGAAAAAAAAATATCTGGGTGCTCTTTGATCTATTTTCAAGCGTTGTTTTCTCGAGTTAACGTAGATCGGACTGGATATCTTGCCGTAAAACTGCTTTTGAAGAGGTGGCCGCGTAAACGTAAATGGAATAAATAGCCGTTGTTCCAGCGAGTCTTCTTTTTTGTTTATTTTAGGAAGATAATTGTTGGTCTCAATGTTTCATTGATTCTATATTCCATTAGCCTTTGTCTGCATTTGCCTCCTCGATATGTATGCCTAAGCACGCTTTTCGTGATAGATTTTTTTTATGTTATGCAGATATTGAAATCTACCTGAATCCCGTTGATTATCCCTTCATAAAAAAAACTTCTCCATTATTAGAATCTACTTTGATTATATAATTGTTTTATTTTCAGTTCTTGCTGGAGCTTTATTGGAGGAATGTGAGCGTCTAATTGATAGAGGAATTCATCCGCTCAAAATTGCCGATGGATTTGACCTCGCGTGCAAAAAGGTTAGTTTTCATGCTTAACAAGTAGAGCATGCTCATATTTCAGGCCATTGAAACCCTTGATGAAATTGCCGATCATTTTCCCGTGCAGGATCGGGAACGTCTCATTGAAACAGCGCAGACGTCGCTCGGAAGCAAAATGTTTGCATTTTAAACTTATTGCAAATGTTAATATTTTAGCGTCAATCGGGCAATTCGTCAGTTTGCCGAAATCGCCGTCGATGCTGTCCTTTCTGTAGCTGATATTAAAACTAAAGATGTGAATTTCGAAATGATTAAAATGGAAGGAAAAGTCGGTGGAAGATTAGAAGATACACAATTGGTCAAAGGAATCGTTATTGATAAAACTATGTCACATCCACAAATGCCGAAGGAACTCAAGGATGCTAAGGTTTATTCTTATTTATTTTGATATTTTATAATTATTATTTTAGATCGCCATTCTGACCTGTCCATTCGAGCCACCCAAGCCTAAGACCAAGCATAAGCTTGACATCACTTCTGCTGAAGATTTCCAAAAATTACGCCAATATGAAAAAGAAACCTTTGAAACGATGATTAAGCAGGTATGAGTTAGACAAGATACTATTAGATTTTTATAGGTAAAAGACAGCGGTGCTACACTTGCCATTTGTCAATGGGGCTTCGATGATGAAGCTAACCATTTACTGCATCATCATAACTTACCTTCCGTTCGATGGGTTGGAGGCCCCGAAATTGAGCTCTTGGCCATCGCTACCAACGGACGCATTGTTCCTAGGTAACTATTCCCTTTTTGACTGACATTTTATACCGTTTCAGATTCTCGGAGTTGACAGCTGCTAAACTTGGTAATGCTGGACTTGTCCGGGAGATTAGCTTTGGAGCTGCTCGAGACAAAATGCTTTCAATCGAACAGTGCCCCAATAGCCGTGCTGTTACTATTCTGATTCGTGGAGGAAATAAAATGATTATCGATGAAGCCAAAAGATCTCTTCACGATGCTCTTTGTGTTATCCGTAACCTTGTACGTGATAACCGCATCGTCTATGGTGGTGGTTCGGCTGAGGTTGCTTGCGCAATCAAAGTTGCTGCTGAGGCTGATAAGGTTTAGTTTTTATAGTATTTAACTAAGTTATTAAATTTTTAGATCGAAGGTGTTGAACAATATGCTTTCCGTGCCTTTGCCGATGCATTAGAAGCTATTCCTATGGCACTGGCGGAAAATAGTGGACTTGGACCAATTGATGCCATTACCGACCTGAAGGTTTGTTTTGTTGCTACATGTTATTGATAGTATCGCAAGTGCATGCCTCCTTCTGTTCGCACTTGACTGCCAGCGTATTGATTTGTTTTCTTTCACCTGTTTTGTGGACCCGTATTTGTAGATTTCTGCTGCGAAATGCCATGTTTACACTGGGAATTAATCCTTTTTATCCCTCTCTAGAATTTTACATGGAAATTCTGAAAATCTAATTCATTTACAATGTATAATCGCATATTCAAGCAAATATTTATGCTATTATCAGCTATAATTCTAGGTATAATAAAGTACCTACCCTGAAATTAAATCACATGGCATGCCTAACATTGAAAGTACTTTTGTTATCCGTGTTTTGATTAAAGAAATAATTGGTGTCATAAACAAAGGAGCGCTAGGGTTCCTTCCTTACATAGGAAGTAGACATGTGATCAATATGATCGTTCGTAAACAACGAAGATCACTAGTGTCTTTGACCTTGAAAAGGGGTCAGCGTCTTCGGGTGACGTAAGCTTAAAAACAATGTTTGACATTATTTTCTCCGATTTTATTGAATGATTTCAGGCCAAGCAGATTTCTACTGGTCAAAGTTGTCTTGGAGTCGATGCTATGTTTAATGGTACAAACTGTATGAAGCAACAGAAGGTTATTGAAACTTTGGTCTCCAAAAAGGAACAAATCTCACTCGCTACACAGGTATTTTATTTATTTATTTTTGTTTCCAATTGATGTTTCAGGTTGTTCGGATGATTTTGAAGATAGACGATGTCCGAGTGCCCGATGATGAAGCCGGCCATTAGAGGAGGGAGCTCTCTCGCTAATATCCATCTGATCTGCTCATCCGCTTAGCTTTTCTCTCCGCGTATCTCCCTAATCCCTGGTTCCTTCCAGCGACGTTTGCTGTTACGCCTTGTTGTATCCAATTTTTTATATGTTTTTGTTGACGTTTTTTGCAATGTTGGTTAAATCGCCTTTTTATTTATTTTACTGTGTTCAATTTGATTTACTGTTTCGACTCGGTCGATTCAATATCTTTATCCTATTTTACTTATTACCATTTCCCTTTGCTAATACGCCCTTTCAGGTTCAAAGGATACCTTTATTGTGACATGTGGGAAAGAGTATGACTACCGTGGCGACATCTAACGGCCAGCTTAATTCAGAGCCGGCTAAAAAGGTTAGATAATTGGATAACTAACTGCTTCATTTTTTTAAAATCTAAAGCTAACATATTTTTGTCAAAATTAATTTAAAATTTGATCAATTAATCCGCTCACATTTATTTGTATATAGGTAATCACCAATTCTCATCAAAAACAAAAAGAAGATGGATATGTTTCAGCGTGTACAGATAAATGATGGTCCAAACGGTACAGCACTGGATCTTGCCAGTGATCATAAACCATTTTTATCGGGATTAACCCCGGGAGGTAATTTTTACCCAATTGCTTAGAAAAAAATCCTTTCAGCATTGGAATTTCCTTCAACAGCTGAACTTATGCACAAATGCATGTCAGTTAACCCGTTCGAGGCAAAATTTGCCGAAGCAAATCGACGGATATCGGCAGGAGTTTTAGAGGCAAATGGCCTTGTGGCGCCGTCGATGCATCTACCGGCAGCTCCCAGCAGTAAGCGGAATCCCAGAATAATTTAAAAATAAAATTTAGATGGCAATGCGCCAATGCTAAAATTATCCACGACATTATCCCAATCACCGGGAATTTTTTCAAATATTAGTATTTTAACAACGGACGTGGATAATAATGGCAGTGAAAATTTAAAGACAGCGGATATTTCGAAATTACTACAGCAGGCCTGTAATGATGTTGGAAATGCGCCGAGGACAGCCGATGTTTTGAATACGGTATTGGATATGCATGGTGATCGACTACATACAATTAACTACCTCAATAAGTAGGTTATTCTGGCATTTAACGGATTAATTAAGAATAATATAACCTTTAAAGGATTTTAAGAATGTTAATTAATTATTTTGCACTTTGAAATTATCAGGAAATGTGATCTTGATAATCTCCAAAAGGGATAAATAACACGAGGCTTCAATCTATGGCTTCTTACAGCTTTTTTCAATTCATTCACGGGTTTCTAGAGATGAATTACATGCTGGGAGTTGCAGGGAAGCAGCTGGAAATTATAAGAATTAATAGATCTTTCGATTTCAATAATTTTTTGCACTTTTCAGAAAGTTAAAAGAGATTTGCACCGAAAAATAATGATTTTACTATTTTTTAGCTAAAATATTGTAGTTCCCTGCATTTTTACAGTTTTCAATGGGAAAATGAACAGAAAAAATACTACAAATAAAAGATTATATAGCTGGAATAATAATTGAATAAGAAAATAATAAAATTGACGCTAAAAATCATGAAAATTCCCCCATTTTCAGAGATATATCATCAATATTTTCTTCCCTAACCCCGTCGGGTTCTGCTCCGAATTCTGCTGGTGTTTTGGCTAATTTGGTAGCCAGTAGTCAGCCGGCTCTCCTTCCGACGAGCAGTAATACCCTCCTTTCGGTGCCAAAGTCGGTAATCGGGGGACAAGGAGTCAGCCCGGGGCATTCCCCTCAGCGGACGAGCACGACGTTGACCAACTTGGTCGAACCACCAAAAGAAATCATCCAGCCGTGAGTTTTTGAGCAGAAAATTAAGGAAATCGGGGATTTTTTTAGGAAGCAGACGAGCCCGATTAGAGGACCTGATTCCGAATTTAAAAATGCTATCCAGGCTGATTGGGATCCGAGAGACATCAAACCGACCATTAATTTGGACAAAGTAAGTCAAGAATAATCCACAGAATAACACTGACGATCTCTCCTCTTTCCTTCCTTCCACGCCGTTCAACCCTTGCGGGTTCTATCCCCTCTGGAACCAACATATTTTTGCTTTTCTTTTCTATTTTTTTTTACCCGGAAACCTCGTTTGCCTTGTAAATATCAATTTTTGAACCCGGAAATATATTTTAACCCATTTCTGATTTCCACTTCCTTATTTTATTGCTCTTTGTCCATGACATCATCAATTTAGAGGTCTGGGGGTCAAAATTCATGCCTCTCCCTTCGACGTAACATTTTTATTGCTCATTGAAACGGGAGAAACATTGTCACCGCAAGGGGAATTTCTGGGAATCAGGGTTGACATTTTGGGGAAGGAAATTGGGAGAGAGATCGAGGATCTGGGGAAAAAGGCAGAATTTCGAGAAAAACGGAGGTTTTTGTTTCCGATCCAATTTCTACTCAAAAAAATGGACTACAATGAGAAGAAATCTAATAAAACCGCCTTCTTTTCAGTCCCTTCGCCCCGGTGCCAGTTATTTTGACCATGAAGGAGTTGGTGCCATGTCAACCGGCCACGGTTCTATGCCAACAGTGGCAATTCCCGGTGGAAGTCTAATCAACTTGGACAGTGGAAGCAGCGGGAATAAGAGCGATTCAAGTCCGACACCCCGCGGTCGAGGAAGGGGGCGAGCCTCAGCCACAGCGGAGCTTCCCGCAGACGAGAGAAGGTACCACAACTGGCGGCTATTTCTTGTCATTGTGCGGTTTTTGTTTAAGGATGACGATTCTCGAACGGAATAAGGCGGCGGCGGTACGATATCGAAAACGAAAGAAGGAAGAACACGACGATATGATCAGTCGAGTACACACCTTGGAACAGGAGAAACAACAACTGGCGGTGCGTTTATTTGCCCATTTCTGGATTTAATAGTTTGACAGTCTGGTATAAAAGATTCTGCTGATAATTATGATATCAAAAATGGCTTGAAAATCTTTAAAACTGGGCGCGCAAAGCAATTTCATACGAAATTTGATAGCTGTGACACAGTGGCGCCTTTAAAAAATTCGTTACCACATTATTTGCAAATGAAAAATTATGGAAAATATATCATCTTGTAGAGAATTTTCTGCTCTATTTTTCTATATTTAATGTGTACACAAACATGTAGGAAAATCGTTAAAAATGATCGAAAAAGACGAGCAACCCTGGAAAAAACCAAAAATTCCAGCTGCGCCCGCACCAGGGGTGTGCGGATACCGGATACCGGATAATCCGGATCCGGATAATTGGCGAAATTCCGGATAATTATCCGGATCCGTATCCGGTCGGATAGTATTTTGGAATTCCGGATTATCCGATATCCGAAACGGATAGTGACCTAAAATCCGGGCGGATAACGGATAGTTCAGCTTAGAGGTTTTTCAGTGAAAAATCGTTAAATCATTCCGCAATAAGAGGTAAAAATGCCAAATCAGTGAAAGTAAAGAAATGTCGAAAGGTATTAATCATGATTTTTTGAAATCGAACCAGCCGCCTTCACTTCATAGCTTGTAAAACCAGGCCATGATACCCGGCAGATTCAATACACCCCGGTCTAGGTTTGAAGGATGGGCGACTTGTGTAGGTTTTGAGGCAGAGCAGTGTCATTGCTTACACAGTAAGGTCGCCAACTTGGCGTGAGCAAAATAGCTGGTTTTGTGTCCATGGGGTAGCCTTGTATCAGTAATGTGCAGCACAAAAAAAAGATTAGGTCTAATTGTAAGCCAAATTTGGAGGCCAAACTGACTTTTCGCGTCATTTCTCATAATTTTTGGTCTTCATTTCAAAATTTGGCTAAATTTTTTTTCTTTATATGCAGAATAATGGGCGCAATAAACACAGCATAGAAAAAGACGGGTCTCTTATGAAAAAAAAATTCAAAATCGATATCTGAAGTATGAGTATACCCAGTCATGGATTTCCCGATTATTTTATCCGAATCAATGCTTCTCTTTGTACCTCAGAGACTAGTAGGTTAGACATTAGGATCATTTTTAAGCAGAAGCATCACAGATAGAGCGAAAAACAAAGAAGTTATCGGGTTTCTAGTTGCAGGTGATGTCAGAACTTTTGTCGTGATTTAATGCTGGGCTGGGATGTCATAAAATGACAGCTTTTCAGGTCATACTTATGTTTTAGATGTTCTTATGCCATAATGAAACGATATCAGCAGTAATTTTTATGGAAATTAGGGCAAAAACGCGAAAAAAAACGCTACTATCCGGTATCCGGATCCGGTATCCGTATCCGGAACCACTATCCGGTATCCGATCGGATAGTTCCTTCCGGATACGGATTATCCGATATCCGGAACGGATAGTTTTTTCGATTTCCGGATTATCCGTTATCCGTTTCGGATAGTAAAATTTACTATCCGCACACCCCTGGCCCGCACCCGTAAATTCTCGGCAGAAGTTTTGAGCAATCCCCGTCAGTCAGCGGGTTTCATTGACGTCTGCAGAATGCGCGCGGTACCGCTACCAGGACCACAGCTATTCTAAAAGAGCCACTGATTCTAAAAGTGCCACAGATTTTTTGCGCTCTGCAAATAATTTTTGAATTGCCTGTTCGCGACAGGCGAAAAATTCGTTTTTAAGAAAGTTTGACGTGACCAAAGAATTATGCAAAATATATCATTTTGTCGAGCTTTTTCTGCTCTATTTTTTCATACAAAGTTCATCGGCCACTATCCAGGATTTCCGATGAAAAATTCCGTTTTCAGACGCAGACTCAAGTTCTTCGCCAAGAATTGGATCGAGTAACGGCGTTGCTTCGAGAGCGCGAAGTCCGCTGTGTTTGCCTCAAAGGTCGCCTCCCACTGAGCACTGATCATCGCTCTGATTCTCCCGCTGATGTGAGTTTTGATCCTAAATTCTGTCATTATTTAATTAGCCCATTTTACAATAGAAATGGCGGGAAAATAACATGACATTTAAACAGACACAAGGCAAATATTACGAGGAAAGGGAAATTGGAACAAGGTTCAGGGGAATTAGAGATCAGATTGCGAGTTTATTTGACACCAATTTGGGGGAAATTTTGGGGAATTTCTTAAATTTTTGGGGGGAAAATAGTGGGAACAAGAAAAATGCAGAAATCTACGAAAATTTAGCGAATATTTTGGATTTTTGATGGCGTAACTCTGCTTCATTGAATATTTCAAATTTCTGCACCATTTTCACAATTTTATCCATTTCTCTTCTATTTTCTCCTACATTTTTAAATACACCGCACTGTGGAAATTTTTGAGAAGATTTCCATAGAAAAATATGAGGAGAAATCTTTCGTGAAACTGAAAATGTTGAAAGTCAGGAAAAAATATCGGAAAAAGACGAAAACATAAGGGATAGGGCCGATCCGATCCAAGTATCAATCAGCTCCAATGTTGCTTGTCTTGCCAGATAGCCAGTTGACCAAGCTATCGTTTTGAAAAGTTCGGGTTTAAATTTTCGGTATTTTCCCCTTTTTTTTAATTTTCTCATAATTTTCGGGCATTTCAGGTCGACATTCTCTCTTCACCTCAACACGGCATGTACATTCCACAAGCGGCGCAGCTCATAAATGGTCTCAATATGCCCAATGGATTGGGTCTCAAGCGGCCGAAAATGTAAAGAACCCCCTCCACTTGCCTCCCCGTTTTTCCCGGCACCAATTCTACTTCCATTTAAAGCACAAAACACGTAAACCTACCGTAATCTCAAAACAGATAAAGTCCTCACATTTTTCTACTTTTTTTTCTTTGCAAAATTCACATCATATCCGCTAGTTTTCGATCTAAATTTTATTTTTATTCCCAGAATTCTCTAGTGATTTCGTAGACTTTTAAACCTCCTTTAAATTGAGTCAAAAAATTTATTGAACCTTTCCCTTTTTGCCCGAAGAAGATATTGAAATTTATTGAAAAATGGCCCCACTGCAGATTGAAATTATTCTTTTCTCTTTGAGGAAATTCAGGTTGTGACCCTTCTTTGTTACTGTTTTTTATTCCTTTTAGGGCCTCTCCCGTGTAAATAGTCGACTATATTGTGCACCAAAACCCTGGAAAATGACAAAATTTGACTAGAAAACTGTGAGAATACGTAAAATCGCAAAGTTTAAGGGGGAAATACGCAAAATGCCCCAGCTTTTTCCGCTTTGACGGTCGCTGAAATTCAAATTTTTAATGATTGTTGAGTATTTTTTTAAATGAAAATGCTCAGAAAAAATTTAGCTACAAGAAATATTCGAGAAAATGGTATTTTCCCCATAAAAAAAGTAGGAAATTACCAATAAAAAGTAATTTTTTTGCCATAGTTACGCTCCAAGGCGAGTTTTACCTCAACATGAGCCAATTTTCCCTGTTTCAAGCAATTTTTTGCTATTTTTGTCAGTAATTCTAGTCAAATACTTGTCTCCGGGGTCAAATAGATATTCATCTCGATTTCCTCCTCGTTTATTTGTCTCTTTCTCTCCCTTCCTCACCTCCTTTCCCAAAATATTGTTATTTAGCATTTATTTTACCCGCCCAAGAAATATATACCGTAACCCATTTTATGACATGTAAACAGACAAAAAAAGCACCCATAAAGATTTATTTGTTTAATTATTTTCAAAGCCAGTGGAGATTTGCTGGGGATATCCAAAGTTTTGAGGTCATCCGTCTGCAAATTATGAAAGCTACGAAGATCGACAACCAGACGACGAATTATCTGAAAAATAAAACGGGACAGCGACTTTGACTGGAGGATTAGACGGCACTCAATGGAAAATTGTCATCATAATACACATGCAGACGGGTGAAGTCTTTCATCTCCAAAGGGGAAAAGTGGCGATTTAGATTCTCGTAACAATGGAAAACTCTTCCTTGATATTTGTTTCCGTTTTTATATCGATAATATAAAATTTATTTGTATTTTGATTAATTATTTCCAAAGTCGAAGTCGATTTACAAGAACATCCAAGATTTCGAGGTCGTCCGTTTGCAAATTGTGAAAGCTAAGAAGATCGGGACTCAGACGACGGATTAGCTGAAAAATATAACGGAGGATTAGATGGCACTCACAGGCAAATTGTCATCATAATACCCGTGCAGACGAGTGAATTCTTTCATTTCAGACGGGAAAAAGTGACGGTTTAGGGGGAAATATCTGAAAAAATACACGATATAATTGAAATTGGAGGCACATCCGCCATACCAGTGGACAGAAACACTTGACGACCATAGCCTAATGCTTACCACGTCAGATTTACATTATAAAGAACCCGGTTTCAACTCCCCAAGCTGTCCAAAGCTGGAAAAGTAGGGCCGAAAGGTAGGGAAAATTAGGCATGGTTAAAAAACTATGAAAAAAAGAAAAGAAAATGCCAAAAACTCTCGATCCTGGCAGGACTCGAACCTGCAATCTTCGGTTTAGGAGACCCATTTCGCCACAGGACCCTGGTTTACACTCTAAGGTGCATGATGTAGTTCATTCGCGCCAAATAAACCAGGAAATACCGCACATTTGATGGGAAATAAGGACTACAATACTTAAAATCTATCCGCGAAACCAACACATAGGCTAATAATCCATCTGAAAGTATCCACGATTTTGGCAGTAGAGTAAACATTCCACAAAATTTGTTGGTATGTCGATTCCCACTGAATTTGACCTAGACAGTCATTCCATTTTCATAGAGTCTTCAATTTTCTTATTTTTTTTTCTCAAAACTTCTTTTTGATGTTGGTATCCACTGATCCCCGTTTATTTTTCCTTCCTTCCCGGTGTGTTTTCGTGACCCGGATAAAGAGCGATATCTTGACACTTTCGTGAACCAAAGAAAAGTGTGAATGGCGGAAAGAGAGTGCGAACTACGCCGAAGGCGAGCAAATACACAAGAAGAGGTCAACAAGTCAACAAAAGGGAGCGAGAGAGGTCAAAAAGAGACACTTGAGAGGGAAATTCCAGGGGTCGTTCTCTAAATTTCTGGCGAATTTGTTAATTTCCAGGATTTTTGACCTTTCTAGGCCAAAAATCTCTATTTTTCATTTATCAAATTGCCACCCACAGTTCCAAAAATGCCAGAAGACGGTGATGGACGTCAATCCACGTGTATTATCCCCGATTTAAAGAAGTCTAATACCGCGAGAAGGCGATTTGAGGGTGGTGATGGGAACGGGAAAAGTACGGATCAGCCGATATTTTGAACAGGATTGTTTTTGGCTGGAAGATGAGGGGATTTTCAGGGAATTTTAGGGGTTTTGTCGATTGGAGAGAATTTCCAGATTACTGTAATTGTATAAATTAAAGCAAATTACTCTTTTAAAGAGAAAAATCCGCCATTGTTGATGTTGATGACAATTTCCATAAGAAACAGTGCGCCCGGCTCCGTAAGTTCGAAATTAGAAACTGTCGGATTAGGCCCATCTTCCCCGGCTCAGATCACGTTCTGCAGAATGAGCTGTCGGAGTTGCCCAATTTCCTTAGGGGAGAGGCAATGCTCGGCCTGTGGCGCAAGGTTCCCGATGAGGGTCGCGGGCTGAAAACCTTCGATTGTAGCTCTCTGCGATCTCAACTTTTGAATGTCCTTTTAAGCAAAGGGCAAAAAAACCTGATAGTGAGCTGGGGAAAATAGTGGGGCTAAGAGCTTTGCTTGCTTCTTTTTTTTGTAATAATGAAATTGACAAACATTCAATAAAATCGAGGTGACTGTGTTCCCGGATTATGCACCGTCTCAAAATTCTCACTCGCTTATCAGCGCTCCATTTAGCAGTCGTCAATATGGCCTGTTCAGCTGTTTCTATTGAAATGACTGAAATCCCTGGTTCCGAACAAGAAAATGGATCGAAAATGCCAGAAATTGAGTTATATTCCGGCCAAATTCCTATTCTTTTTGTCGAAATGATTGTCAGAAAGGTAGGCAGCAAGCTAGATGACCAGAAGTATGGGCAAAAATCCTTTGGTCAACCCGGGAAATCGTACCTGCGACTTTTTGGTTCAGAAATTTGGCCAATTCCCTAATTTCAGATGTCAAAAGAATCAGCTCGACTTTTTTTATTTACTGGAAAAGATGGAAAAGAGTTGGTTCTAAAATTACGGAAGGATATCCGGCCAAAAACAGAGGTCATCTCACAAGTACCTGACAACAATCTTCCTGGTTTATCCGTACTTTTGTGTATTTCACAGATAACTTTGTGTTTATTACGTATCGCACTATTTGCTGCATTCCTTTACATATTAAGCGGCGCTGCAATTGTTGTTACATTCATTATAAGTATTTTTGTTCATGGCAGCGTAATGACTAAAATTGAAGAGATTTGCTTATTTGCTAATGTTTTACTTACAATTATTATATTATCACTACTATCAACAGCCTTTGGTATATGCGTATTCTTATGTATTTCCATCGCAATTGTATATTGCTATCGCCGTTTATATTCAATAATAAGACGATGACTGTATCTGTACCTTGGCCCCTAACAAATGTTGTAGCAGCTGCCCGAATCCGTAAATTCTTGGCAGCAATGGATCAACTAATCCTAAATTCTCGTCGATTCTGGCCATTTATGTGCAGAAAGAGCGCCTTGGAAGGGGGCCTGTAGCTTTCCGCAACCCCAATTTTTGAATGCCCCGTTGCAAATGGGCAAAATAGCTCGATAGCTGCTGATAACACGACCTTCTTCAAGCGCCCTTCACCTATAAACACTCGGCAGCAAGCGACTTGTAAGTTGACGCTTTGTCCAGCTGTGATAATGTTTTGCAGAATGAGCTGCCTCGGGGTGGAATTGCACCGAGCGGTAAACCTAATACTGAACCCGAAGGGTTTTACTGATTGTAGCTCTCTGTAATACTCAATTTTTGAAATGCCCCGCCGAGAGGGCTCGAGATGGACAAAAATTCTTTAACAATGGGCCCATAATCTAGTGGTTAACTTGCAATCCAAAGGTTGATTCCCGGCCTTTCTAAGGGATTTTTGCCAGGATTTCTGGTAAGTATGCCGTTTTTCTGGTCAATTACGTCCCACAGCGTTAGGAAAAATGTTCCAAACCGAAATTCCGCTTTAAAAATCCCTTACCGATATTTTTCCATCTGATCCACGTCAAAATTCAAGAAAGTAGCATTCGGAAAACATCTGGTCAGTGAGGAGGCCGCAGAACATTCTAAAAACCTCGATTTTCCTCGGTTTTGGGGTCTTTTTACCTGGAAACAGCTGTAAATTACCGTAACTTCTTTCCACTTGAGTCATAAGATATTTAAAAGCTGCTCTGGAGAAGAAAAACACCGGGTTTATGGGAATTTTAGGCTAGAAAGCGGCATTTCCTGTAGTTTTCTCCATACCTTTTCAAAGTTCTGTGTTCCAACAGTTCCTATGTACAATTTATCAGCGTCATAACCTGAGAGAACGCTATTAAATTGATCCATTATCAGGAGATTATCATCTTTGGTGAAAATATACCAATCCGCATGCAACGGCAGTTTCCAGAAGGCGAAACCGGCCATTATCCTGAAAGCAGGGGCATTGATGGAAAAAATGGCGGTTTCATTGAAAAGTCGCCGGTTCAAATACCCGGGATGAACAGAAGATTTTTTTGCCAACATTTCTGGCCAAAATCCGTATAAAAGGCGGAAATAAACCCAAAAAAAATTCTTACCTCATTCGAACCCACGGATTAGTCGTCTTCAATCGAAAAATACTATAATTTTCCTGGTTTAAATCGCTGTAAATAGGAAATGACGAGAAGATAAAGCTCTGATCCGCCTGCTGTAGCCAGCCATTGAAAGCAGCTTTGGTCTGAAACCAATAAAATGATAAAATAGAGGAAATTGTGGTGATTTCTTCACGGTATTCAAAGTTAAAAAATCAGATCTTCTGGAGGCCCGTAGTACCCGCTCCCGCAGAGGAACAAAAGAATTCTTGCCAGAATTAACGGTCCTGGCAATTTTTGTAATTTTTAGACTTACCTTTGGCAGGCTTGTTCCTTCCAAAAAGACAAGAAATGTAGAATTTAGACATCTCCCCAGATTACAGCTGACATTCTTGGAATCGTGGTGAAAATCATAAAAATAACAGACGATTCGAATAGCCACGGATATCAGAAGAAGAGAAGAAATACAGCAAGGAGAATTCTTGAAATTCATGGCTAGGAAACGCGGAATAACCTTGACATTAACATAGCAAGAAAATACTAGTAGCCAGATGGTTATCGCGGTTTAAATTGGGACAAAATGACGGTAAAACATGTGTGGATCATAGAAATATTGGCAAAAATCTCTTGATCAATCCAGGGATTTGAATCTGCGGCTTTCCTCTGTGTTTTTTAAAAGTTTCTGCCCGCCACGCCATTTGACCCGCCGCCTGGTAATTTTTTCAGTCAACGGATTAAAACCGCTAAAATACAGTTTTTTTTCCAATCGCGTCAAAATTTTTCTGGTAATTTTTATTGTCATCTGCTTCCACGACAGTAGCTGGTCCGCCAGAAATGCAGCCGCCGCAGCCAAAAAAGTCGCCATCACCTGAAAAACCTGGAATGACTTTTGCCAAATATTGTTCGCTGAAGAAATTGATGGAAGAGCTGGAAACATTGGAAAAAGTTATGAATCAAATGCGAATGGAATGTGAGCAGCGTGTTCAAATTTGGGAAGCCGTCGAGGTCGAAATGAACGCCCTCGAAGAAAGGGCAACCATTTATCGATACAAAATGGACAAGACTCAAGAGCAGCTGACCGAAAGGGGCCAAAGCCCCACTGGTCCCAGCTAAAAATACACAACTTTTGTTTTTTTAAATGTCAAAATAAAGATTTGTTGACTAACTGTCTCTTTTTCTTCTTCTTATTTTCCTGTTTACTCTCGGCGGGCCCAAATCTGAATTCTCTAAACATTAGAACCATGCACAAAAGTCTCAAAATCAATTTCCTGTAGATATCAAGGATTTCTTTTTTGCATAAGGGCAGAATGACTGTACCAACAGGCTAGCCTTAGCGGTTAAACGCAGGCGCTATGGCCGAGTGGTTAAGGCGACAGACTGCTAATCTGTTGGGGTTTCCCCGCGAGAGTTCGAATCTCTCTGGCGTCGAATATTTTTCCTTTTTTTGCCATGGATTGCAGTGCAGCGACCGCGGACCGTCCCCCTAATGGTTAGCGCGCCAAAGTTCCAGTTAAATTTCGCGAGTTCAACTCTCTGGGCGGATCGAAGACTGAATGCGCCGACTGCAATGAGACGAGCGATGTTGGGACGACCAAAAGTTATGGATTTCCAATGGAAAATACTGGCCCTTGTGGTGAGGAGAATGGCGGCAAGGCTGGTGGTTCGATGAAGAAGAAGGATGACGGCTCGGAGAAGAAGAAAAAGAAGGGCTATACTGTCTCCCCCAAGGAGAAAAAGAACGGCGAGGCTGTCGCCGTCAAGGACGGAAAGAAGAGCAGCAAGGCCGTTTCCGGCAAGGAGGAAAAGAAGAGCGAGCGTGCTTCGGTCAGAACGGTTCCTTCGTCACTCATCTAAATAGAATTTGAATAAATGTGACTGGAAATGTAGTGTTTTTTTGTGTTACTTGCTTCTCCCAAAGATCTGACTATTCTTGATGACAGAATTTCCTCTAGATAGTTATCCTTTTTCTTGATTTTCCCTTGGCTTCTCATTTGCCGAGTGGGCAAACGCACAAATTCTAGGCAAAATTAATATGATCACAAAAACAAAGAAGAAACGATTTTGAGCGAATGTTGGTATCGAATCCGTGACCTTTGGGGCGCAAGTTCGACCGGCTATGAAAGAATTGTTGTGGTTCTGATTGCGAATTTCTTGGCCAGGGCTATCCAATACAACATTGTGAAGGTGCCGCAGTTTATGAAGCTAGAGGGCAATGACTGGTCCACCAATTTTCGACAAGCCACGAATATTGGGCGATTGGCATATCAAACAATGGCGCACCGCTATTTAGAAGAAGGAGCACAACTTTTCAATTTGGATTTTGTTACTTCAAAAGCAGCCAGATTTTTTTTCAAACAACGAAGAATTGAGCTGGTGAACTGGTAAAAGATTTAACCCTAGTTATCTAGCGTATTTTCTTGTCAAAAGCGAGTTTACATGCTATATAAACAGAAATTTTGTCGAAAGCAGTTATTCGTCATCAACAGCTGGCAGTAAAATGTCGTCAGAAGATGACAGTCAGTTTTTATTTTTATTTGTATTTTACTTGGATTCCTTTGTGTGATAGTTGCGGGTCAAAAATTATAATGGTTTTGAGTGAAGGGTAACACCGCAGGGGGGTCGCAACGGCTGGTAACTTTCTTATTTCTCGATAAATTTCGTTGATCTAAAGCGTGCTAAATAGCTACATCTCTCCTCCAATTAAATAGCTATAAATTGGCTTTCCACTCAAGACCCATAACAACTGGCAGCCCTTTAAAACTGACGGATTTTTGCGATGGCGCTGAGTTTGACCATTTCCCGAGGTTTTCGTGAAAAGGTTTGATTACAAAAAAAATCGAGTTTGATGAGCTCTGCTTAGGGACCGCAAACGCGCGCCGCGGGTAGGTAACACTTTTTGTTCAGAAAACTTGGTCACGCGGGGCATACTTGGTAGCACCCCAATCCGGCCGAATCCATTCTGGCTGCCTATCGTTCCGACCGATATCAAAAAGACCGCGCATTGTTCCGGCCATTTTATTCCGGCCACGCTCATTCCGGCCGCGATTTCGGGGAAAAAACGATTTTTCTTCTATTCCAAGCAGTTTCTAAGCTTTCTAACGGACGAGAAACTGATTCATTAGCTGCGTAGAATATATTATTGTTACTATAACTATAACTTTTACTAAGTTACATGAAGATTTGTCTACCCTCGTTTTATAATGAAGCATACTCGGCTGGTTTTGTTACCATTCGATTCGCTGTCGTCAAATACCCTAGGAACCAAATTTTGAGCAAGATAGACCATCGTA
Source organism: Oscheius sp. DF5033 (assembly GCA_964036215.1). NCBI lineage: Eukaryota > Metazoa > Nematoda > Chromadorea > Rhabditida > Rhabditidae > Oscheius > Oscheius sp. DF5033. The sequence continues at coordinate 933,789 of CAXIWN010000013.1, read as the reverse complement.
ATCAATAATTATAGACCGGAAAATGGTGGCCGGGATGAGCGTGGCCGGAATGAGCGTGTCCAAAAAGGTGCGCGGCCGGAATGGTCGCGGCCAGATTGAGGTGCTACCGAGTGAAGTCCGGGCTGTACGGGTGCGGTGGGCCGAGCGCGCACTTTACTGATTTTCAAGAACAATTGTTTTTCAGCATCAGAGAAGACAATTTTGCTGAAAAGCCTATATGGAAGCCATCGAGAAAAGTGGCTATCAGTCTCCGGCCGAGATGAAGAAATTCAACAAAAAATTCAAAGAGGAGAATGGATCCGAAGAACAGTGGCCCCATGCCAGCGACTGGATCAGAGGCTTCAATGAGCGTCTTAAAGTTAGTTTTCTTCAACAGTTATTTCCAGTTATTTATTTTTCTTTCATAAATCAATATTTTCAGCTAGATCGGACATCGCTGTGGGTCGACGAGTCAATCTCCGAGCAGTACCAGAGAGTTGTGGAGGAATACATAAAGATGAAACACAAGGAGGCAGGCGAATGTAAGTGCTTTACAATTTTTGAACAGTTTTTTTTTGTTTTTCGAATGATTCTTTGCTTTTCATTATGTCTTCCAGATATCATTTTTTCAGGGGTCACCGCAGAACAATACAATGGTCTCGTCGATGAATTGGACAAAGAGCGCGAAGAACTGGATCGCCTGAAGAAGATCGTCGTCGAAAAAAACAAGGAGATCGTCGAATTGGCCCGATCAGCTATAAAAGTGCGGGAACTATGTGAGGAGCAGATGAAGCAGGCACTGCAAGCAAAGGAAAAAGAACACGATGGCCTGGTATCGGAAATGTTCAAGCAAGCCAAGAAAGATTGGGAGAATGAAGATCCCGGATCTCTCTATTGAATTGCCGGATCCCCTCCCCTATGAAGTGATCCGTCTTGAATAAATTTTTTCACAGAAATTACTGTTTTTTTCTATTACTCGACTTTGATTATCTTCATAATTTTCTTCTTGTCCTTATTTTTGAATCCTGACTTTGTTTCATTCTCTCTCTTCATCTTCAAGAAAAATTTTAGGAAGAACTAGAGCAGCAGTCCCTGGAGCGATAACGACAACAAATCGTTAGAAATTGACCTTAATTGTGGATAAATTTACCACTAACAAGCAAATTTTCTCAGTTCGCAACGCGCTTCCGTAACGCGACCTATACCATTCGAAAGAGCATCAAAAATTAGGCAGGCAGGCGGTGTCAGTAACTGTCAGTAACTGCCTGAATATGGTAACAGATATGGTCCCTGAGGGCAATTTTTTTTCTATTCTTCTCCAAAATGAAAGTGACCACTTATTGAAAAATGAGACGAGCAATGAAACACAAAAAAATCGTGATGGGATCGAACTTTGTTTATTGGAAGCGTATTCTAATTGTTTACCGGTTGACCCAAGTTGCTTCTGGAAATCAGCCAATGTGACGGCGAAGAATATAAAAAAAATCATCCTCCGGGACCATATCTGTTACCATATTCAGGGAGGCGCTTGGCGGTTACTGACACCGCCTGCCTGCCTAATTTTTGAATTGTATAGGTTTCGTTACGGATGCGCGTTGCGAACTGAGGAAATTTGCTTGTTAGTGGTAAATTTATCCACAATTAAGGTCAATTTCTGACGATTTGTTGTCCTTATCGCTTCAGGGACTGCTGCTGTAGTTCTTCCTAAAATCTTGCTTGAACATGAACATATTTTTATCCGCTATACTAGTTCTTGCAGTTTATCGGATAGAAAGAGCAGAAAATATCAAAGAAACTACGCAAAATAAAAACCGACGATAAAAATTTGATTGCAAAAATTAAAGGACTGTGCGTTAAGGTCCCGTAGCGGAGAAACCTTCGATTGGAAATGGACTATATAGCCTGTTTCAAACGGAAAAACCTCGAAAATGAATTTTTTAAAGGATAAGTCGAATCTAGCTAGAGCATATTAGCCGTGGGTCAGATCTTCAATTTTGATTTTGCTTATTTTCACCATAGTTGATTATTTTTTACTTCTAATTTTTATTGAATATGCTTCTATAGATTACTAGTTACTCAAGAATAATAGAAATTCCAAAACATTATGACATAAAAATTGCAAAAAAATTAATTCTGGAGAAATTTGGATTATATCCCGACCCGCGCAACTTTTTTCCATTTGAAACCGACTATAACCTGAGTTGGTCAATTTCTGGTCAAAAGCGAGTCTACCAAAAAATTATAAAAGCGGTTTTTTGTATAATTTCGTCATTCAGAATCTTATGATCAAGGAGAAATGGCCGACTTTGCCTCTTCTTCGGGTCAGTTTATATTTTAATTTATATTTTGCTTGGAATCCCATGTCCATTTGTATAATAGTTGCACGTCTAAATTCACAATTATTTTGAGAAAATGTCAATTCTGTGCGGGTTCGAGAGATCGAGCTGATGAGCTGAGAGCGCTCTTTGGAAACACTGCTCGCCAAAATTTGAATTTTGGGACTTTTCGATTTTTCTCGCCAAAAGAAATGATTGAAAAATAGCCCACCTGGGTGGACGATTATCTCCCGAATGACGCATTTTCATTAAAATCTGTTTTTTGCATTCGATCGGGCATACCGAAATCTACACGAATGAGTTTTGGCACCACACATTGTTCAGTTAACTTTTGAAAAAAAGTGAAAAAATGCTATATCTCAGGAGTAAAGCGGTCGGGTTTTCTGAAAAAACTCATCCGCGTAGAATTCGATACGCCTGATCGAATGGAAAAGAGAGAAAAATCTAAAAATGTGTAGTTTTGCTCAAAATCGTCCATCCATGTTGGCTAATATAAAACAAGGTTTTGACCGATGTTTACAGGCGTTTTCACAGTACGATGAATTCGTCGAAACTTTAAAAATATTTTTCTCGGTACTCTACCATGTAGATGCTTCATTTTTAATTGCAAATTACTCAGCACAACCTAACGAACATTTTGATATATAATGGAAAGAATAGTTCGCCGAAAAAGTAAATTTTTTTCATCGGAAAAAATTTTAAAAATCAACGGATTTTTCGTTTCTCCTTTATTTGACGACATTTTCTATTTTTCTCCTTTAGTATATAGTAATTCGGGGCTGAGAAAACCAAATATGAGCTTAGAATTGCATAAAAATGCAAAAAATAAACTTTGCCAATGGAGCATCAGACCTTTAAAGGGACGATAAGGCAGGATTTGAATTAGCTGGAATTGCGCGCTTGGCTTACTGTAGCTATTTGTAAAAATCGTCAGCATGCATTTTTATCGTTTTTTGTTGTTTTCTAGTGTTTTGCCAGCATCGAATTACTATAAAACAAAAAAGAAATAAGCGAAAAGTAGCAGGAAAGAAAAAATAGAAATAATTCGTGCAAATTGAGCTTTTTGAGTATAAAATAATATTTTGGCGATTTACGAAGTCGTTCATATATCAAAATGTTTCTAAAAATCAGCTGAGTCGATTGCAAATAAAATCAGATCATGGAAAATAACAGTTTTAAAGAAAAACGTAATTTTTCATTTGGAATTTGCAAAATATGTGCATGATGTTTACGCGTACTCTAAAATTTCGCGGAAGTTCCGCAGAATTCAAATCCTGCCTTATCGTCCCTTTAAAGTGCCGACCTCGGCGGACTGTGTTCTACTCAATATTAATAATATAATATAATATTATGTTTTTTTAGTTACTGATGCTAAGACGGAATCTTGTTGGGATACATGGAACGTATCCTTCAATTTGGGTATTCCGCTCCCAAAGATATCACGAAATTCAATCGGGAAGCAAAAAAGGAGCTCGGTGTCGACTTGAATTGGAATGAAACGGATGGCTGGCTGGCAAGCTTCAACGAAAGAGTTCGAGTAAGTTTCTATCATTTTTCTTCTGATCCTTCCATTTTTATCAACAAATAAATTTTTTCAGGCTGGTGGTGTGCAGGTTCCAGTTGCTGGAAACTCTGGAAAAGCTCTTCCCCCAAGTTGAGGCCGAATGAAAGAAGCCGAGGGAAATGCTGTCAACCGAGAGATGTATGACCAGCTCAAGACAGAACTGCAGCATGAGAAGTACAGAGTGGCTGAATTGGAGCGCAATCTGGCTGAGAAGGAAATGGAACTCCAGCTGGTTTGTGAAGCTGGACTTCGTCTGATGGCCTTGACGGAACAGAAGGTCGAAACCATCAAGGAATTGCATGAAGAAACGGTCCAGAAGCTGATGGCTTCGATCAAGGAAGACAGCGACACCGAAGAAGCAGAAGTTCCTCTCCTGGACCTGTCCATTGAACTTCCGGACCCTCTTCCCTATGAAATGATTGAATAAATTCGTTCAGGAATTTGCTGTTCTTTTTCTATTACTTTCGACTTTGATTATTTTGATTGTTTACTTCTTGTTCTTATTTTTGAATTCTGACCTTGTTTAATTCTCCGGCGATATCCTCGAGCGAAATGGAAGAAATTTTCGGGAGAACCGCTGCGGCGATAGAAACCGTTTGAAATTGACCTAAATTATGGGTAAATTTTTGGCAAACATTGTCACTAATTAGTAATGTTTTCGCCTCAAATATATTGCCAACAAGCCACGGATCAACCCGGGAATTTGAACACAAAATCTGGATTGCCGATCTGGCGCTCGCAGTCGAGTTGTTACCGCCCAACTGGGACAACTGGCAGTGACGGGTTCGATTCCCCTTGTTGACCAGAAGATTTTTCTCAGCAGTTCAGAAGTTGTGGCGCTGCGCTTGTTAGTTGACTAGTGGGTTTTTTCTAATATTTCTACTTTTTACCGGTTATTACTTATCTTTGTAACTATCACTTCTACAAACATAATAGGTAGTCAGATTATAAATTGATTTCTGGATTAAAAAATAGTAATAAAAGCCAACTTTAATAGAACTGTTTATTACATCTTTTCGCAATTTTCTCTATTACAGCTGTACATCCCCATACAAACAGGAAAAATGCCCATAGCAGTGTAACCATACAACATATTATTCGTAATACTGCATCAACTCTTGGATATTTCATACTTTGAGTAATAATTACCAACGCTGCTATAAAAAAGACACTTAAAACTAGTGTAAACGATATTATACACATGAAGCATTTAGTGGAACAATTAATACAAACACAGCAAATACGAGAAGCAATTGATCGTGTTGGTCCCTCTTCCAGAAAATAATATGTTGACTATTAAACTATTATTTGGAATTAATAAGGCACGTACCGAATTATTAGGCACTGTAACAAAGCCAAGAATTTCTTTAACCAAAGGCCTATCAGCCGCATTTCTTTCCCAGCATCTAAATTTACATTGGCGGTTTCCAATCCCGGGGGAGAAGTTAGCGCCCCCGAGGCGGAAATTTGAATTTCAAAAAAAAATTAATTGGATCCAATGTATTCAACCTCCCGGACCATTGCTCGGGGACGCTAATTTATCTCCCGAGACTGGAAAACGACTATATACAAACCTTTGAAAAAAATTTGACTCTGGCAGATGTATAACATTTTTATCCATAGGAAGCCTGGCATAATCGCGATTATCTTTTGAAATGATTAAACAATCTCGTGGATGTCTATAATAGTTGAAAATAATTTAAATTGTTCATACTTTCTATGTATTATTTCCCATATGGTTATTCCAAACGAGTAAACATCCGCTGCAGGTCCATAATTCTTTTCAATTCCAATGACTTCAGGAGCCATGTAGACATCAGTACCTACGGGACTGAAGTGATAACGAAAATAAAAGGCAAAAAATTGATACCCAGAAGTAAATTCTTTGCTAGTTGATGTATTCCGAGCTAGACCAAAATCAGCCAATTTTATATGTTCTCTAGTGAACAAAAGGATACTGAAAATTATACAGGATGAAGCATGGTTGGAAAAACAAAATTGCCCGCCATTGGGCGGATATCTCTTTCGTAATTTCACCTTATCGACCAATTCAAAAAGAACCAGAAAGAGGAGATTTTATGCATTCTTGAGATTTTAACCCATTTCTTCCTACATTTCCCTAAAAAATTTTCTACGAATATCTTTCCGGGAATTTTTTTTCTCTGTTTCTAGGAGTATTTGCATCTGAAAATCACAAATCCGGCATCAATCTAGTCAGTTAATTTGATTTCCTACCATTTTGCCCAGGTCTCAAGTGAAGATTTTGATGGGCTGGATTCTCCTTGAGATAAAAACATCAGATTCGTGTTTTCAGACCAAAACAAACAAGAAAAATGTTTATCTTGAGAAAAATTTTCCCGACTTTTTTTTCGAAAATCACCAAAGGGGGGACCAAAGCGAAAAAAAGTCCAAAAAGGACAACAAGTGGGTTAATTCCATGTAATTTGGAAGTAAGGAAAGCTCACAGTCCTGCTGATAAGATCATGTCTCAAAGCTCACTACTGTACGCTACCATGAGCTGCGTCCCGTAAGAAAAGCTTGGAATCTTTTCCTCTCTCTGGTGATGTTTGAATTATCCCGAGAGGCCATGGTGGAGCTCAGATATTCCCTTGGGAAGAAGACAAAGTGCCTGCACAAATATGGAGGGGGGTTGGGCCAACTATGGGAAAAAGGCGATTACTTACTTTTGAGGTTTGATATCCCGATGAATTATGCCATTTTCGTGTAGATACTGCAGACCCAATGCAATTTGTGTAATCCATATATTGGGTAATCCTGTTGTATAATTTTTGGATAAATCATGAATCGCTAAAATTTCTATTATGAAATTCATGGCCAGCTACTTGAATGCAGACTACCCAATGCAGTATATTCCATAACATATCCAGTACATATTGGCTTTTTGCAGCCGTTTTCGTCCTTGCCTGAACTATCCGATATAACTGCGAATAATTCAACGATATTGGGATGTGCATGCTTTTTTAGGATTTTTATTTCTCTTTCGGAATAAGCATCCGATGAGTAGAAGAGTTTTATAGCCACTGGCCTAAATACATTTCAGAGTTTCTAATTGTTTATACTAACCGTTCTTTATATTTTCTTTTATGTTGACCTCTCAAAACTGTACCGTATCCTCCATAGCCAACGTTTACTAAATATTGATAATCATCTAAGCGATGGCAAGGAATTCCTAAAAAAATTATTGACCAACATTATGGGAAATAAATAAACTATGATTTTGTGCGGGGAAGAGGCCATTTTTTAAAAGATCCATGGACATTTCAACATGAAGATGATGAGAAATTGACTGAAAACTAAGAAAATATATTAAAAGGTACGCAAGAAATCGACGACTTCCAGTAACTGATAAAATTCCAGAATAACAAAGAAAATCCAAAAACCGGAGACAGTTGAGAGTAAAATGCCGTATATTTAAAATTATTGGCTGGCTGTGAAGAAATAAAGAGTTATCAGACCAGAAGAAATTGAGACACAATTGATTTTAAAGCGCCCAAGGGCAAAACATTCCAATTTCTCACCATGCTGACGTGTAACTGGCTCTATTTTCATTGGGTGATTGCCAGAGGCCTCGGGTGCCAGCAGGAAGCACTCGCCGAATTTCTTTGGAAAACGGCCAGATTTGTGCTCATGGACATTTTGCTCATTTGTTTATTGTCCACTCGAAGTCACGCCTTGTCTGCTGTTTAAAAATTTGCATAGTCAACGGATTCTGTCAAAAATGACAGGCGCAGCTCACTCCGAAGCCCATTAGCCGTATTTCTCGCCTGAAATGAGATCATTCCTTCTCATTTTATTCATATTTTTCGTTACTTCATCATGTTTTCTTCTTGATGATGATACAGGTACCATAATTCCTTCTTTTAAAAAATTCTCTAAATTAGAAGAGAAATCTGAAATAGTCGCTGCAGCTCCTAGAAAACATGAAGCCTGTTCCGACGAGAGATTGAGGAAATTAATGCATCAGGTGGCATTTTTTTCTAATTTTCTAGTTTCTAAAGTTTTTAGGGAATGTCCGACACTCCGTCAGAGTCCAAAAAAGGAATTTCAACTACAGTAACCGAAGCAGTTGGAGGAAGTTGGGCGGTAATCTGTGCCGAATGCAATTTCTCCTATTTGGCTCATTCTGTCCAATTTTGTGTTCATTCACGATACCATGTAACTTGTTTATTGTACAAAGATGACTAATTTATTAATAAAAATGTAAAAAATTACAATAAAAAAAACGAAAAAACGGGCGCATACTTTAAAATTTTGGTAATTTGGGGAATTTTTAGAGGACCAAAGCCCGAAACCCCTGGCGCCCCCATTGTCGAGTGGATAGTGTGCCGGTCTTGCAATGAAAAGGCCACGGGTTCGAATCCTGTGGAATCCAAGGAATTCTTGCCAGGATTTTTGCATAAAAAATGTGTGTCGCGCCATTTTCTCGTGGAAATTTATATCATTTCTCTTTCTTTCGCTTTGAACACAGCAGAAAAGAGCAAACAAGTGAACGCTGCTGGGCGGCAGCTGTTTTGTTCTTTTAGCCGTCTGGTCAATTGTTTATGAACTTTGAAAGAAAAAAAAAGTGAAAGTAAGCCGGAAAAGTGAAACCAAAAACAAGGAAAAAAGGGAGAAAAAGCTTACGACACCCGGGATTCCCAAGCCGTCTCCGATCCAAGTACTAACCGGGCCCAACGTTGCTTGACTTGCCAGATCAGACGGGATGGCGTATTTTCAACGTGGTATGGCCGTAAGCGAAGGTAGAACCTGCGCGCACGTAGACTTCTTATGTTCCCTTATTTTTAATTCACAAAATTCACCTTGTTGGGAGGCCTCCATCTTCTTTTTTTGTACCAAAATTGTCCCAGAACCTTTGGAAACGCTAAAAGTCACTGATAAAAACTAGAAAATGTGTATTTTACCCCCAATTTTCCCCTGTTTACCCATCCCCTGGCCTCATTGATCACTGCAGGAGATCAGCCGGGATCAATTGCCATTGTTTTCTTTCCAATTTTCAAAAACTTCTTGCCGCCGCCCGACCTTGTTGACTAACCCCGCCGTTGTTTAATATCTGATAACTGTCTTGGGCTACCTGGTCTCCCTGATTGTTTACTCCTCCCAACTTTGCCACTGGGATCATTGATCTTTTTACCATTTGCGGTTATCTTATATCTTGTCAGTTAAAATGGCTGTAATGTATCAAGATTACAGGCTGTAATTAGGGTAATTTGGGGGATTTATGGTCCAGAGCCTTGGTTTGTTCCAGAACATTAATCAAATCTCCGAATTTGAACAGTTTCTGACCGTGTTTCCCATATTTTCGTCAATTTTACTCAATTTTCAAAAAAACTCAGGGTTTTTGACAATTTTCTCAAGTTTCTTGCAGGTTTCCTGTCACTTTCCCGAATTTTTCAAAGTTTTAACGGAGTTCTCCTAGCAATTCTGCCAGGATACCAGAATTCAAGGGTAATCGAAAAAAATTCGGTACGTTTCCCGCGTTTTCGCCATTTTTTCGAGTTTTCTTTGGATTTTTCCTAACTTTCCTTGGATTATTCCAGAAATCAACAGACTCTCAGGGCATCTGTTATTGTTTTTAAAAATGGTCCATTGTCTATCCGAGGCCTACGTGCCCATTATTCTCCCGCCATCTCGAAACAGCAGCTGCTGGTCAAATTCTGTCTTGTTGTAATCTACTTGCTTACCACTCCGATGGGCACAAACAAGCTCTTAGCTCCTTCTTTTCGTTATCTTTTTTCCATTAAACAAGCTTGATACTCTGAAAAAGTAGCATTTCCTAGGTAAAAATCAGGGTTTTCGAGAGATTTTTGTGTGTTTTGATCGTCTCCACGTGGGACGGAGGAGCAAAACGTGAGAAAATGGAGTTTCTGAGAGTCTAGCCGCCGATTTTAGTATTTTTTGGATCAAAAACGGTTTATCTTTGTTCCTTGTCCAAATATCAATCCTTGAAATTTTAATGATCGTACTGTGAACCCATTTTTCACTAAAAATCAGCCATTTTTACCACGGTCCCGGAGATTTTTGTTTCGGAGAATATTTCTGTACCAAAATGCCATTTTCTGACCTTTCTACTGGTTTTTGGATAGCAAAAATGGCGCCTACGTGACAAAGAAGAGCCATTGCACAATCAAGTAAATATTGCTCTTCGCCGTGAGCACAAATTTTCAACGGGGGAAAATCGATGCACTAGGCTTTGACCACTGCTGCAGGCTGGCTCGCTGCTCTTTTGCACCCAGTTTCTTGAACGGCCATTAATTATTTCAACTGGTCAACATGTCTTCTTGTAAGTTTTACTGCGGGAAAATTGAGATTTATGAAAATTGTGAGGAATTGAAGTAAATTTTGGGAGAATTTCTATATTTCTTGTCCGTTTTGATCCTATTTTCTTGTATATATCCAATCTTCAATGCAATTTTGCCTGAAAATGTATGAAATATGGAAAAAAAATAATTTTTCAGCCCTCCTGACTGCTGTAAAAATGGAAACAAGGAAGCCCAGCAATACAGCAGCTCCTTCAAAGGTGAGCAACAACGTTTTTATTTCTGCAATAGTTTACCTGAAAATAGAGCAGAATATTTAAAATTTTCTTCGAAATATGAGAAAATTAAAAAAAAAGTAAAGAAAGGAGCCATACCCGCGTAAAAATACCCGCCTAGTCTCCGTTCCAAATACTATGCGAGCGGCTAGCGTCCCGAAATTGCGATTCAAAGGTCAACGGTTCGATTGCCCGGGTTGCCCAAAGGATTTTTGCCAATATTTCCTTGTCTGATTCACTTTTCCCGGTCTTTTCCTGACCTCCCCTGATTCCTGTACTTTCTCTTTTCATCAGAAACAATTTCCCCCAAGTATCTCCTCTATTTACTTTCCAGGGCAAAAAGCTGGTCGCGATGTATATGAGGTCGCCGAGCAAAATGTGTCTTTTCTTTGCTCGGCGGCCTCCTACCTGGATTACTGACTGTGCCACAGAATATTTACATGGTTCACCACTTCCGTCGGCCGCCTTCTTTTGTGCATACAAATACCCTCCCACGGGAATTCCTTCTGTCCTTATTTAAATCGCCTGCTGGTCCCCGGTTCTACCAGCAATTTTCTCTAAATTCGTCAATCTTTCGTCCAAAATTTTGAGTAATTCTTGTTTTTCCTCTGAAAAATCCCCTATCATCTTATCAAATGACTATTTCCCTCGTTAAAATGGCGTAGGAGGGATCTGGCAATTGAAAAATACCATTTTTAGTTTAAAAAATATCATAAAACTGGGAAAAATCAAGGAAAACAAAGAAAATCGAAGGAAAAGGACATTTAGCAATCTAACTGTGGCTTTATTTTCCAGTTCCAAAGCCAAAAATTACGCTTGCTCTGTTTCCGCACATAAATTATGTCAAAAACTGGGGTTAACTTGGTTTTTTGTTGATTTCTTGATAACTAAAGGCGGCAGAAACAGCGCGGAACATCACTTTGTGTCAAAAATTGGCAATTTTGTAGCCTTGTAGCTCCAAAACACAGAATTTTCGGGGTCTTTCATCAGAATTCGGGTCGTTTTGTGACTTTACACATCAGAAAGAGACGAATGCTATCGGAAATTTTGAAATTGGATGCCTATAAAAGAAGAAAAGGGTGAAGGTCAGCCACAGTTAGACAGCCGAGTTCAATTTCCGCCTGATTCCTCGTATTTTTATTACTTTTGTGATTTTGTGACTGGGAAAGCCACAGTTAGACAGCGGGGTCCGTTTTCCCTAATTTCCAGCGTTTTTGCTGCTTCTCACACGTAAATTCTCGCCGATCTGATGTTTATTTTCCCCGTTTGCCAGCTGGGTGGGATGATTTGGAACGTCGGCTGGTTGGCAACGACGCGTCTCTTACTCTCGCTGCTACTGGTTCTCTTTCCCTTTAAAGGAAAATTTATTATCGACTAGAAATGCGCCCGGAACGGATTCAAGTAAGATTTTCCCTTTTTCCCTTCAAAAAACCGAAAAATCCCCTGATCTCTGAATTTTCGTCTTTCGAATTGCCCGGTAACCAGTAAGATTTGAATCATCTTCCCGGTTTTACAACGAAATTTTTAAAAAGGGAACCGCGGCACGCACACAATTTGCTCATATTCCCTCCTCATCCGAGCAGTCAGCTCGTCAGATCTTTCCCTCCGCAGTTATGTCACCGCCTTCGGCTGATCGACGCCTTTCTGTAAGTATTTTGAGCCCTAAAATTGTAAGAAAACCGGGGAAAATATGGAGAAAAATATCCGAAAATGCCGAAATTGCATTAATTGGGGCTGGCTGTCTAACTGTGTCTCTTTTGGCTTCCCAGCTTCTATATTTGGTCAATTCTCACTTCTTCCAACCACAGTTAGACAGCTAAACGCATTTTTTGCCAGAAATTTCCAAATCATCCTATTTTCCCGATTATTTCCAAGCTAAATTGCCCTTTAAAAGTCTTCCAAATTTCTAAAAAAAATCCCCACAGCACGTGGCAGTTAAATACACACAAATCGAGAGAGAAGAATAACATGGCCCGCATCGCTCCACAGTTCGTCCCCCTCTCTTCGTTTTGATATTGTGCCGATTCTTATCAATACGAAGAGACCGTGTTGTGGACAACAGGCAGCCACTCTCACACAGCCACCCCCTAAAAGTGCGATGAGTGCCGCTCACCTAGGAACTTCTTCTTCACGAAATCGGCTAACTTCTTTTTGCCCACCGCCTGTAAGTCATTTTATGTCCTGTACATCTAAAATGGCTTAAAAACTCGAGATTTTCAGTAAAAAAACCCAAGAAAAGTGAAATAATAGAGGAAAGTGGGCTTGGCTGTCTAACTGTGACTCTTTTTTTTCCATTTGCCTATCTATATATATATCTAAATGTGGCACTACCGCTGTCAAACTGTGGTTATTTCATATCCAAACGCCGGAAAAAAAAATAAAATTCTTAGCGTGTATAAAAAGATCAAAATGATAAAAATCGCCGCGACAAACAGAAATAGAAACATAGCCAAATCTCGATCTCCGTCTTCTTCTCACATTTCAACCGGTCCATTTGTTCTTTGTTTCTATCGCCACTATATATTTTTCCTTTAAAAGAGTTCCCCAGAATATCTTCCCAGTATATTTTCCCAATTCTCGCTCTATTTTCCAGTCAAAAAGAGTTATCTTTAGTATGGCACCACTTCCTCTAATCCGTCTGGGTTCTATCGATGCAAGCTCAAAGGTATAAAAATTGTACTGCACAAATCTTTTTCACATTGGAGATATTGGCCACCTGTCTAAAATATTATAATTTTAAAGAAAAATGGGTTAAAATATGAAAAAGCAAAGAAGATTCGGGGCGATCGAACCTGGGATCTTTTTCCTTTTCCATTTTCTGATGTAAATGATCAATTTGTATCATTTCTCAGTGTCTCTCCTTCCAATCCGCGTCATTTTCGCTTTCTCTGTCGCTCTCTCTCTCTCGTAAAAGACCCGTGTGAACAATACAAACGTCGTCGTCGTGGACGGTTGCCTTCCACTGTTCATTTCTAGTCAAAATTTCGTGTTTTTAAGCCGAATTTCCTCCTAAAATGCCCAGGGTAAGTAATCCCATACCTCCTTTTCCTGGGTTTCCTTCATTAGACGATAATTTACACCAATCTCTAGAAATTTAGGCAAAAAAAATGGGGTGAAAACGAGTTTTCAAGGTTATTTTTGGGTTCACGTAGCTTCAATTTCCATGAAATGCCACATTTGTCGCCTTTTGTACTCGGGGACTCATTATAGAACAGGTACAAAGTCGGAAAAAATAAGAAAAATGAAGAAAAAGTCTTTCAAATAGAAGCAAAAATGTTTGACGGTTGAGAAGAATTGAACCCGCGATGGTTGCATTGTAGGTCAAAATAACTCGGGTACCCCAGGTAAATTGCTACAAGACCTTGTTTTAGTCTAAAAATTCACATTTTACGTACCATTTCCCTGGAAATTTTACTGCTTTTCATGTTTTGGTCAATGCTAACTCCTCTTTTTTCATTTCCGCGTTTTCCTTCCATAGAAAAAAATGAAGAAAATGAATCATGGCCCGGAATATTGGAATTCCTTTTTCCCTGCCGTCTTTCCCCCCTGTCTCATGAAAATTCTCGATTTTTTCTTTTCAAACATGGTTTGGGTGGGTCGTCTTTCTTTATTTTTCTTCTAATTAGCCCTTTAAAACGTTGAAAAGCCCTTTAAAATCGCGAAATTAGACGAGTTTTAGTCATTTTGCACTTTAGTAGCTCATTTGCCAGCATTTCGCTATCTTCTCCCCGTTGTTTTGTTTATTTTCTGTCATTTAAGATAACAAATTAATAGGTGCGGCGTAGAAAATAAAAAAATACGATAAGATATTGGACAACTGATCCTGTTCTCTGACTATAATCATACAGGAGGCAACGTAATTAGGCTAAAAACTCCTTCCCTCAGTTGCTGCGAACATCTGGCCGCGTGGCGCAATGGATAACGCGTCTGCCTACGGAGCAGAAGATTGTAGGTTCGAATCCTGCCGTGGTCGAAAACATTTTTGGTTTTTGGGGTAGAGCACGAAAAAACCCGGGAATATTTCATTTCCCTTAATTTTTTGAATTTCCAGAGCTCTGAAGAATGGAAAACTTCAACGAAAATGGAAACATTGGGCGCATTGACCCAGGAGCTGAATAATTTGCTCCAAACATCGAAGCCTGAAGATGCTGACAGAAATAAGAAGGAAATGACCGGATTCCGGAATTTGTTTACAAGTTATCTTCGTGCCAAGACCCACGTTGAATGGAATAAGATTGAGCCGCTGCCTGAGGGAGCTGTTCGAATGTACAAGAACTTGGAAGCTCCTACAGACGATCGGGTAAGTCTGAAAAATCCGCGTCGCCGAATGCTCGCCATGACCCAGTGGAATGTCGCCAGGCCTATCACTCAAAAGATCAGGGTTCGAATTCCGCCAGGGTCAAACTTTTTATTTTCCAAATTTTCTTTAAAATCCTCTTTCAGATCGCTAATCTTCTGTCGAAGCTCGTCGTCGTCAAACTCAACGGAGGATTGGGAACTTCCATGGGATGTAAGGGGCCAAAATCCGTAATTCCTGTGCGCCATGAGCTGACTTTCTTGGATTTGACGATGCAACAAATCCAGGTGATTTAAATGAGTTCCAGAGGTCCAATTTCCCAATTTTAGACCCTAAATAAGCGCTACAATGTGGATGTGCCCTTGGTTTTGATGAATTCCTTCAATACGGACGAGGATACTCAAAAAGTTTTGAAGAAATATGCCAATGTCAAGGTCTCCGTTCACACTTTCTGCCAGTCGCAGTATCCAAGAATCAATCGGGAAACTCTGATGCCAATTGCCAAGAGTTTGGATGGCTCTGACCATGAATGGTGAGCATTTTATAAAGCAGATTTCTTAATTTTTTACTTAAGATTTTACTGGCCAAACATGGCGAAAACGCAAAAATTGAAGTGAACATGCTATATTTTAGTCTTTTTTCGCAGCATTGTAATTTGAAAAAATTCGCCATTCCGTCAGATTTTCACCAAAAACTATGAAAAGCATGTGATTTTGTAGAGAATTTTCTGCTCTATTTTTTAACACTAGAAACAGCTGGAGAAGTGCTAAAAAAAGAACAAATTTTGAAAGAAATAAAACATCTTCCAGCTGGTACCCGCCCGGTCACGGAAACTTCTACGAAGCTTTCTACAATTCGGGTCTTCTGGATAAATTCATCGATGCCGGAAAAGAATATTGCTTCCTGTCGAATATTGACAACTTAGGAGCCACAGTCGATGTCAAGATCCTCAACAATCTCCTGAATCCCACCGCTGGACAACAGGAGCCTGAATTTTTAATGGAGGTGGGGCTTTTTACCTTTGAAAAGTGACATTCTCACCGAAATTGCATGGATTTCTTTCAGGTTACCGACAAAACTCGAGCTGACGTCAAAGGAGGAACCCTGATCCAATATGAAAATCATCTCATGTTGTTGGAAATTGCTCAAGTTCCCAAAGATTACGTCGACGAATTCAAGTCCATTAGCAAATTCCGGTAATTTCTAGCCAATTCCCCGAAAAATTCCCCATATTTTCAGTATTTTCAATACAAACAATCTTTGGGCCAAGTTATCGGCTATCAAGCGATGCATCGAGAAACAAGAACTCGACATGGAAGTCATCGTCAATCCAAAACATCTGGAAAGGGGATTGGATGTCATCCAACTGGAAACAGCTGCTGGTGCTGCTATCAAAGGATTCAAGGGAGCTTGTGGTGAGTAATTATTACCCTCATTAGCTGATTTATCAGTCGAAATTCAAGAGAAAGCCTAGAAACTCATAAAATTTAATGGAAAATAATATTTTAGGAATTAACGTGCCTCGTTCTCGTTTCCTTCCCGTCAAGAAGACTTCCGATCTTCTTCTTCTCATGTCAAATCTTTATGACATTGAGAATGGCAGTGTTACGCTTTCCGAGCACCGTACCTTCCCTTCAACTCCTCTAGTCAAATTGGGAAGCAGTTTTGACAAGGTCAAAGATTTCTTGTCTCGTTTCCAAGGAATTCCCGACTTATTGGAACTCGATCATTTGACTGTCAGTGGTGATGTTACTTTTGGCCGTGATGTCTCTCTCAAGGGAACTGTATGTTATTTAAAAAATAGAAAAAAGCAGGAAATTATAGGTAATTATAATTGCAAACCATGGTGAACGGATTGACATTCCTCCTGGCTCCCTGTTAGAAAATAAGATTGTCTCTGGTAATCTTCGTATTCTTGAGCATTAGTCGATCTATGTTGAGAAAATTAAAAGAAAGTAATAATTGCCACTCGTTTTACGGTGTACTAGTAGTAATTTCCGTCTAAAGTAGTACTGTAGTTTCTCTAATATTGTGTGAAAATGTGCCTTTTTTATAAATGAGAAAGAGATGAAATAAATATTTCAACAAAAAGAGAAAGAATTACTAGAAGAATTTATACTTACACAGGTAGGGTTATATATTATCCAATAAAAAGCGTAAAAAGCAAAAAATATGACTGCACTAGAATAATAGGGAGGCTTCTAATCGACTTCTGGTAAGTTTTCACCTTTTTCATCCTTCTGGACGCGAATGGAGCTAATATCGAAGTTAGGGCGAGAAATGACCAAGTTCTGAAAATAAAATTATTAAAAAAAATCAAATCCAGTTGGTTTCGCCATTGTTTTATATCAAAATGCATATAATTCTGCAGAATTACAATATTTTGCTGCAAAACTGTTTAAAATTTAACAGTCTAAATGTATGTAAAAAAATTAGCAATAAAAATTAAAAAAAAACGTACCCGCATAAGTTCACGTGCAGGTTCAACAATAACAGGAGTTCCACTGGCTGAAAACAGAA
The DNA here is from genome assembly GCA_964036215.1 of Oscheius sp. DF5033. Lineage (NCBI taxonomy): Eukaryota > Metazoa > Nematoda > Chromadorea > Rhabditida > Rhabditidae > Oscheius > Oscheius sp. DF5033. Next base: position 916,540 of record CAXIWN010000013.1, on the reverse strand, counting down.
TTTCATTCGGCTTAGCATGTCGGAATGCCATCTTCTTAGGACGAATAGCATTAGGTAGAACAAGTTGCATATGTTCTTCTTTTGCTTCATTAATTGGCGTTATTTCTGTGTCCTTCTTTACCGCGGAACTTTTTTTCTTTTTAACAGCATCAGAAATTTTCTCCTTTTTGATACTTTTCTTCGGCGGTATTGGCTCTTCGTTTTCATCCATTTCAATGGCAGCAGCATCATTTGAAAATTTCTCCTTTTTGATGCTCTTCTTAGGAGGCATTGGCTCTTCTTCTTCATCCGTTTCCATGGCAGTAGCCGTGGAGATTTTCTCCTTTTTGATACTTTTCTTCGGCAGCGTTGGCTCTTCATTTTCATCCATTTCAATAGCAGCAGCAAGATTAGAAATTTTCTCTTTTTTGATGGTAACCTTTGCGTCCTCATCCATATTAACAGCCGCAATAACATCAGAGATTTTCTTCTTCTTCACCGTAACCTCTTCTATATCCTCCTCTTCATCAATTCCCATATCCATGATATTTTCCTCCAATAAGTTTATTTCAGAAACTTCCAGCTTGCTTGTGTCTTCTTGTTCACTTTTGATTTTATTGCCATACTGCAAATAGTCCAGAAGTCTCATATTAGCAATATCCTAAAAAGTTATAACATTACACTAAAAAAAACAACTTACTGGATTTTTAGCACAGAAATTTTTCAAAGTTTTCTTGTAAACAATTATAGCAGAGGCATGCATTTGGTCCATATTTTCATATAGCATTTTTTGACGTTTGGATACTGAAAATAAAGTGATTATGATAGGCAATAAAATAGACAAACCTTCATCGTAAACTAGATACAGCTCTCTGCAAACTTCCGGTTCCAATTTGACTTCTTTTGCTTTGGTCCTTTTTGGAGGCATTGCTGAAAAAAAATCATAAAATGTTGTAATAAGAAAGAGAAGAACAAAGAACAAGAGCAATAATTGAAATGTTTCGACTTCTGCTTCCCCATTGAATATTTCAGTGGCCATTCAATAATGACTGCTGTCCAGTTTCCGGTCCATTCTAATGCATCCCTTGTTATTCGCCCTAGCTTTACTCTCGTTCGTTATTAGTGAAGAAGACGACAGCGAAACTGAAGTCAACTCCTAGTTTATTGTAAATAATAATAATTTAGATCGTCGCATTAGACGAGCAATTCCAATGCGTCTATTGTTTACATTCAAGAAAGAAGAAAGATATGTCAGATGGCGTAAATCAAAACCCAGATTGCATGAATCATTTGAAATTTGGATCAAGAACTGATATGAGAAGAGTTTGTACAACACCGGAACAATTTTGTATCGTAGGTTAGAGCCATACAAAAAATATGAATATTATTGCAGTCAACTGTTACCAATCTCAATGGATTTTTTGTTCTGGTTGAAAGAGATTGCGCAGAAGAATGTAAAGAAGGTAAGCAGGTTATTTATTTGCAAAATTTATGATTGTTTGCGAGCAGCAAGGGGAAAATAAAACAGCAAGACGGGAAAAAAAGAAAAAGAAAAAAGCTGAAGAAAATGAAAGCAATTGTCAAAAATCCACGTGATCAAAAAAATTGGTACGTATCCATGCGCGCTAATTCAAAAAGTTTAAAAAAATTAGTTTTTTACTATTTTCCATCAATTACGATGATTTTTTCATCAAATTCCAGGTTGTACAGGCCACGGATATGGCCTCTATTACACAGAATGCACTCGTTGTTGTAAAGAGACACTTTGCAATGAATGGGATGGTAAAGATTATTATCTACCGAATTCCAGCCGTAATATTGTTTTGTTTTCCACATTACTAACATTTCTATCATTTTTTGTTGATCATTTATTGACATAACCTCCCCTTCCTCGGCCCATTACGTCTTCTGGTCTGGCTGCCCGTATCTGACAGAGAGCCTTGTATGGAATGGAATCGATTCTCTTCTCTCCTTTTGATAACACTTTCACAAGTCGAACTGTGTCATTTTTTTGTACTTTCTATCGCTTCTTCTCTTTTCTTATTTATTATTATAAAAATATAATATTTTTCTACGTTTTGGGTCGTAAAAGACGAGAAGATAATTCAGAAATTGAACAATTTCAAACTCTTGCGAATACTTTTATTTCTCATCAAATTTACTGCATTTCTAGGCTTTAGAAATTGCATAAAATAGTAAAACAACATAAAAAGAAGAGAAGCTTTGAATATTTATAGCATTAGTCACTGAAGAGCCCGGATGATTGCGTTTTGAGAAGAATTGATAAGAACGAGGTGCACCTTTTGGAAGCATTTACAAGCTGGCAACTTTTTTTGTTATAATCTGCTCAAAAAATTCTAATTAGCAGCATGAAAATTATATTTTGCCTCTATTTTCCATGTCTAAAATCATTTGGAGTCACTTTTTCAATTTCTCAAGTTGAAAAACAGAAAAATATACAATTGCATATTTTTCTCATCAAATGTTTGTCTTTCACTACATAAGAAAGCCGTTTTGCCACTGTTAACCAATGACAAAAGCAAAGAAACGAAGAGTATCAATTCACACACACAAAATAGAAGGTGACGTGTCTCGAACTGACTCATTTTTAGATTATCTTGCTCTCTAGTATTTTATGTTGCCTTGAACTTTAGGCGAAAGTGATAATAAGAGATAATTATGACTAATACTTCAGCAAGGCTGATGACTAGCATAGTAAAAGGCTACGGAAGAGTTGCTGACAATTTTACGGCGTGGAAAATGCTATAAATTGAGTCAGTTGGATTTATTGTCGACAGTACTTCTATTGCTTTTTCTCAAATTTAGAATTTATTTGAGAGACAAAAAATTGAGGAATATGGATGATTTTTGATGTATATAATAATGGCAATTATTCGCAATAATCAACTGGTCACTGTTTTTAGTGAATTAGCATTGTAATTTTTGGTTTTTCTTGGATTTTCATCATTTTATTTATATTTCTCATTATTTTAGAGCATAGAAAATTACAAAAAAAGGAGAAACAAACTAAAATTCGAGAAAATCAGGCAATTTTATAATTTTCCGTTGCAACATACTAATTTTACCCATTTCTTCGTTTTTCCTCTCTCAAAATTTTTCTATTTATTTTTACACTTCAAAAAAACTCAGAACACAAATTTTTCAAGTAGATTTACAGCTGGTGAAGATTGTCAGCGGAACTGGCAGTTGCAGCAGCTGAGGCGAGTAGTGTAAACAAACAACAAACTGTTCTTATATTTGCCATTGTCAAAAAAGCAGTTCCTTCTTATTTTCTGCTATTTTCTCATTCTTTATTCTCTTCTTCTCTATATTTTCTCGATTTTCTACAATTTTATGCTATTATTTTGCTCGCTTACTTGATTCTATGACTCATTGCACGTGGTTTTTCATTGTTTCCTCTCCTTCTCTCTCGCATTTCCGTCATGAACTCGTTTTGCAGCTGACGTACATTGCTGGCAGTGATAAAATATGCCAACCAGTGTGCCACAAGCCCCACCAAGAAGTAAAAAGCCACCGCTAACAAAAAATGACATCTCTGCGCCATATGACTTCCAGTTCGTTTTTGTCTCCTATAGCGAAAAAAATAAGATTTAGACACGTATCCCACGTAGGATTGGATTTTAAATCAGAAGATGTGAGAAATGCCATAAAACCGAGGCTAAGCCCCGGACGACAACAATCGACACAATCGGATAATCTTTATGAGGCCGTGCAAAGGCAGGAAACACCAATTTTGATGGCAGCCAGTCCTAAAGAGGAAATGGCACCACCGGCGGTGAGTAAAAACACAGAAAAATAGTATCTTTACCTATAAAAATCCTGAAATTTACCAAAATATAAACAAGAAAAGTTTTTGACGGCTACGCATGGTCAACAGGGGTCTGTTGTGTGCTAGTCCGACTAAACTATAATGAATTGAGCCTTGGCCGTTGGCAGTCGCGTTTTTTGGCTGATAAATTATAGGTTGAGTTAAATTTTCAGAGTCATCGTTGATTTTCAATGAATTTTCACCCGGCTAGCACTGGGCAATCCAAAAATTTAAAAAATTCAGATCGATACCCGGTTTTGAGCCCCCTTTTTCAGGAATTCGCTCCAGAATACGTTTCTTCAGCTGGTAAAACTGGTCCCACTCCTAACGAGCCTCTAAATACCGTTCCACCAGCTCCTCTTACCAGTACCGATGTCTCCGATTATGAGAATCGCCCAACTCCTCATATTTATCAGAATATTGAAATTATCAAGAAGTAAGTTGTCGCCAAAACTTTTTTAACAATTTCAGTCGTCCCCGTCCCAGTAAAAAGAAGCATCCTCCCCCGCCACCACCACAAGCGGACAAGCCAAAACTGTCGATTCCCGAAGAAGAAGCTCCTTCAGTAGCTTTTAGAACCCAAACAAGTGTACCAAAAGTCGAAGCGGCAGAGGTTCCGGTGGTCAATGGGACGCCACAAAGGATAGAAGTTGGCCCTGCTTCGGTAATAATTGAAAGACCCGGAATGCTGGGAGAAATGAGACTGGGATTGGATGACCCAATTCCATTGATGACGGGAATTCCATCGAAATATAGGACTCCCAGTATGTTGACACCTAAAGGTAGGTAAAAAATAAAAAAAAAGAATTGAAAAAAAATAATGTAGAAATGGCAGTAGACGTGCCGACTCCTCTACGATCTCCGGAACAGGCGTCCTCTCCAAAGAAGGATGAAGCCCCACGACCGCCATTAGTTAAAGGTGGGATTCCACCATAATATGATCCAAAAATCCTGCTAACTAACGGAAAACAAAAAAGAGCCGGCGAAAACCCTAAAGAAATTCCAGCTCCATCAAATAAAAAACTTTCTTCTCTTTTGCACCTTCAAACTTCCAGGAAACATAAAAAAATCTTAATTTTCAGAAGTAGCAGTAGATGTCCCTCCTACCCCCTCAGCTGGTCAGACATCTTTCCCTGCAGAACCTCCAGTGGATCATAAACGACGTGCACCATCACCACCAAGCGAACCAGACGCCCCTGCCCGTGGTTATCAACCCTACCAGCCAGTTGGAGTAGCCAAAGTCCCGCCACAGATGAAAAATGTCATTTCTGAATTGAAAACCCGCCAGTCGAAAGAAGAACCAACCGAAGAGGACATGGCAGAACATGAATATGTCTCCTTTTCCCAATATAAAAGAATCTCCGTGGAGGAGCCAAGATCGCCAAGAATTTTGGAAAAAGGAGAAAAAGTGGAGAAATTCCCAGTGGTGCAGGAATCTACGGAGAGTCAAATCAGTCAGGATGAACCCGAAAAACCGGCTCCAATTGCTCCAAAAGAACCAGTTAAACCAGTGCCGATCGCACCAAAGGAGCCAGTAAAAACGGCTGGAAAACAATCTGCTTTCGAAGAGAAAGAACCTACAGTAATATCCGAGGCTCCTAGTCAGAAAACCAAGGAAAAAGCACCTCTCCAAGAGCCCAAGAATGCTCCTGAAACGAAGAACCCCGTCAAAGCGCCAGTGGCCCCAGTACCTGTACCAAGACCAAGGAAAACAGCTGTAAGTTACTTTAATTTTTGATTTGAATAGGTGGGTAATAACGTGGGGTCCTGTGACGATCGTTTCCTATGATAAGGACACCGTACTCAAGGCAAAATCCTAAAGAAACTGGAAAATAAAGGGATAATTCGTCTCGACAAGCCGTCACCCAAAAAAATATTTCAAATTTCAGCCTTCCGTCGATGTAAAAGAAGAGGAAGAGCCTCTAAAAACAGCTGAGCCTATAAAACCCGCAGCTGTAATGGAGGAAAGAACGCCTGAAACCCGTCATGAAGACAGCTCAGCACATGACGATGGAATTGACACGGGATGCAGTGATGATGATTTGGAAGTCATCCGGCTGTGATTTATTTTTTCCATTCCTTTTCTTCTCCCACATTTTGTTTTCTACGGATTTAGGCCATCAATAAATATTCTATTTATATTTATGGGAAATATATCATTTTGTAGAGAATTTTCTGCTCTAATCTTTGATATCAAATTTGTATTATGAGCTCCTGGAATTCATGAATAAATTGAATTTTTCAACTGCGCCTCGACTTCTGCCGGCCACGGTACAACATTCAGTGTATTCTTTATTAAATCGTAATTATTACATGGATTCCGCGGTATTTTCCTTTAGAAATCCCACTGTTTCTTCAGATCGCTTCCATTGTCATTTCCAGTGAATCCGCCGTCTCCTCTGAGATACCAATACTTGCTGCTGTCGTGTCCCTTGTACACATCCCAATGCTTCGATTTTCCATCATTTGTGGACACATCACACCAGAAAAGAGTATTTCCAAAGAAATTAGGCTCTAAAATAGTATTTTCTATGAAAATAGAGGTAAAACTGACTGAATTTCCAGGCGAAACCCTCTCCATCCTTCAATTTATACTCGCCAATTTTATCATCGCCCGAAGCACAATTGGCAGTCACTTCGACGTCTTTTCCCATGGTATTTACAATCTTTAAAGGTTCGGTTCATTTAATAAAGAAACTACAGTAACCCACCTTGACAACTTTTTCCCCATTAATGGCCTTCAATGCTTCGGCAGTTCCTTTGCCGGCAGCTCCGATGAGACCAGCAATTGGGATGAAAATTGCTGGTAAACTGGAAGATTTCTTTAATTTTAATAATTTTTAATTTAATAAAGATAGCGGGTAAAAAACTTACACAGCGTCGGATACAACAGCAAAGGCGAGGAGGAGAACCAGGGCCTTGAAAGGATTGGTCAACAACATTTTTCTGAAATTTTTCGATTTTTCAGCGAATTTCCTCTGCTGGAAAAGATTGAAAAATTTAGAAATATAATGTTTGATGTAAAAGAAGGCGGAAACTGCCAGCTGATGTCCTTCCTCCCTCGCCTGCCGGCTTATATACGGCGCCAAATTTGATTTCTGATGGTTTTGCCGTCTGTTTTTTGTGATGTTTTTGATCCCGCTGCCCTCTCCTCGTCCCGTTATGTGTCATCCTCCATTCTGCCTTCTATTTACATATTTTTAATCGACGATCCTGTAAAATCGCCTGTGTCTGGGGATCACCTGCCCAAAATATTTTCCCCAATTTTTATTTTCCAGTCTAGAAATTAGTATTTAAAGCTCCGCTGCCAGTTGAGAATAAATTAAAAGTTTCTATTCTGAACCTTGTTTATAGTTTCTACTTCATTATACAGAACTCCGACGGGTTGAACTTGTTTTCAGTTCCGGTGGACTATAAAAATCGGAGCAAAATTTTGATCGACAACCATCCAAAAATGCAACTTTCTTCTGAGATTTTCTACTTCATTTTGGAGCCTAATTGGAAGTCCTATTCGGATTCACATTAACAAGGCGCACTTCCAGCAACTTTTGCTTACCGTAAAAACTGAATTCGAACCCCCCCCTATAATAAGACCCCTCCCCTAGTATAACCCCAGGGTAAAGGGGTATATTGGAACTTAAGGCCCCCCCCTGAGATATAACCCCTCCCCCAAAAGTGCCCCTCCTTGTGCTATAGCCCCCCGATTTTCGCGGCTTATTTGGTTTCGCGCGGAAAATCGCCTCGCAAGCGTATTTAACGTTTGTTTTCATTTTTAGAGTTTGTTTTTTATTTGTTCTTCTTGCGTTCTACTTCTCTGCTGTTGTTCAGTTGCTTTATTGTTTATTTTCAGGATATGGCAGACTCGGGTGATGAAACACAACCTGTTGATAACTCAGATGAAGATGCGAACATTATGGGTGTATTAGATGAAGAATTTCAAGCAAATAATAACACTTCTCTTGCTTCCTCAGGGAAAAGAAAGTTTATTTTGATGTCTAGAAAACTAGAAGCTGTTGAATATGCCAAGAAAACCACTAATCGTAAAGCAGCTACAAAATACAACGTTGACAGGAAGTGTATTCGAGACTGGAGGAGGAAAGAGAAACTTCTAAGACAAAGAGCGTTAGTTTTTCAATACTGAAATATTATTTTCTGTATTTTAGTTCAGAGAATAAAAATGCTAAACGATTACCTGGAGCTGGCAAGAAAGTGCATGATAGAAAATTTGATGAAGCTCTAGCAACTTGGGTACACTCAGAACGTCAAAAGAAAGTAAAGATCAGCCGAAGGATTTTGAAAAACAAAGCTAATAGCCTCAGAAATGATTCCAGTTTCAAAGTTTGTTCTCTTCTCTTTTATTTTTAACACTACTTGTATTTAGGCGAGTAATGGTTGGATGGAATGTTTTCTTAAGCGCCATAATTTTGTAAATCGGAAGGTGACCTCTGTCTGCCAGAAGCTTCCAGAAGAGTATGCCTCAGTAATAGCCAAATACCTTTTCTACGTGTCGGAACTCAGGAAAGACAAAAACTACCAATACATGTATGCGTCTGATGAGACGGGAGTTGTAATTGAAGGATCTGATGGAATAACCGTCTCTCAAAAAGGAGTCACAGAAGTTAGTTTATAGTTTTAAATTGTTATTTTTATTTTAGGTGTCTGTCAATGGAACTGGCAGCGAGAAGTTTCGCATCACTGTCATGCTGACCGCCCGCCACGATGGAGTGAAGCTGAAGCCATTTGTTCTCCTCCAGAGAAAGCGACCTGATCCGAAGATTGTCCAGAAGTTTAGCGGGAAACTGGAGCTTCATTGGTGCGGCTATTCGTGGATGGACAATAAATCAACTTCCGTCTACTTAGAGAAGATTTTTGGAAGAAATTTGTTTGGAGTCAGTAGATGTCTCTTTTGGGACAAGTTTTCAGCACATCAATCACAAGAGACTCAGGACAAATTAGCCGAAATTGGCATGGACTCGATCACAATTCCTCCAGGATGTACCAAGTATCTTCAGGTTTGCTTTAAATTTTGTTCAACTTTTTATTTACTTTAGCCTCCGGATACTGATTGGAACAGACCGTTTAAAACGATCATCAGACAGAAATTCGAAGACTGGTGTGTAAATGAAACAAAGCCGAAGCCTCAGACTAAAAGTGGGAAACCAAAAGGGCCTCCGATGGAGGAATATCTACAGTGGATCGTCGAAGCATGGGATCATCTTACTCAGGACTTGATCTGCAAGAGCTTCTTCCATTGTGGAATCACCACAAATATCGATGGAAGCCAAGACAAAGAAGTCTTGTGTATCAGAAAAGAGATCCCTAAAGGTTAGATTTTTCTTTTTGTTTATATTATTTTTGCTTTATTTAGTTTTGGAGCTGCTTAAAGAACTCAGATCCTCAGGAGTCCAGAAGATAACCGATGACATCGATGATCTCGCTATTGCCGATGAACAAGAACAAGAAGATATCGAAGAATGTACCTCAGAAGCCTCTCTTATCTCTCTGGTGTCTATTCGATCACTTCCTTTCGCTTAATTATTTCTTGTTACTTTTTCTGTGAATATTTTTTTCGTTTAGCCTTTCGTTTCTTGCGTTCCTAGTTGTTGTTTTTTTTCCTCAATAAATAGTTATTCTATCCAACGGAAATTGTACTAATTTAAAAAAGGCCGGGCTAGAAATTGGGGAAAATTGAAAAAAAAAACTGGTCAAAATGAGAAAAAATTGAGAAAATTTTGAAAAATTTCTCAAAAAAGTTGCAATTTCTTGATATCTGAGGCCTGAAAAGCATGTTGAAACTTAGCGCCCCCCCCTATAATAAAACCCCTCTTGTTTTATTGCCCCAGGGGAAAGGGGGGTATTGAAACTTAGCGCCCCATGGGGTTCGAATTCAGTTTTTACGGTATCAAAAAAAATCAAAAATCGAATAAATTGCCTAAAATTCCCGTGTCAACCAGTTGACTACTGACATTTTCACCGCTTCCCCTGAACTTTCCTAGCTTTTTTTGTATTGTTCCCATATTCATTCGAATTTCTTTCATCTAGACACAGCTATGACAACAAATAATCAAAAATAACACTTTTTACTCTTTCCACGTTCAAAATCCTAAATTTCTGATGCCTTTTTCAGAAAAATGACACGACTTCTAATCCTCTGCCTCTTTGCAACTTTCTGCTACGTCCAAGGGTATGATTCCTGTGTATTTTTATCACAAAATTCCGTTTAGAAATGTTCTGGAGGGTCTCGCTGATGTTGGAACGAAAATTGACGCCCTGGCAGGTAAGAAATTGCGGGCAAAATGTGAACATAGCCGATCCAAGCATTTTCTACTTTATTCAGAACAACAATCCAAGCGCTATGTCCGAATTGTCAACACGATGGGCCCGGATGTCACTGTGACTGCCAATTGTGCCTCGGGAGATGATACAATCAAGGAACAAAAATTGAAGGATGGCGGTGACTTTGCTTGGATGTTCAGTAAGTTTTTTAAATCGAAAGTTACAGTAATTTAGAGCCCCATTTCTTTGGAAGAACTCTTTTCTGGTGCGACGTCAAGTCCTCTGACGGGTAAGTCCTTCATTTTACTGGGAATTAGGGTAATTCTTATAGAAAATCGAAGCATTGGGATGTCTACAAGGGAAAGGATCGCAGTCAGAATTGGTTCCTTCGTGGTGATGGAATTTATCAAGGCGATTCGAATGGAAATGGACTCCTGAAGAAGGAAGACTGGTAATTCTGCTCTTTCTGGCTTTCCTCTAATAAATTTTCCTAATTCCTCCTCTTGTATCAGCATTTTTTTATCAGCAAAATAGCTGGAAACCACGAAAAATAAGAAAAAGAACAAAAAAAAATAACACAAATTTCCAAGCCCAAGATGTTTATTAGCCTTTTCATTTATTGGATTTTTACGACGAAGAAATCTTGGGCTTTCTGTCGCGCTCCTGGCGACTCTTATCTTTGCTGTTGATGCGACTGCCTTTTGTGACTTTTGTCGCTTTTTCCGCTGCCGGGATCGACGGACTGGTCGTGGGCACGGTGGCGGCTTCTGAAAATTTTAAATTAACCGTTTTCTAACATTTTTGCCACTTTACAAAGAAATAATTGGTATCAAAAAATAGAGCCGAAAATTCTCTACAAAATGATATACTTCCCATAATTTTTGAATTTAAAATAAAGAAATTCTAGCAAAAAGAAAGAAAGACAAACCTGGAACAGCAGCACCCGTCGGATCAGCAATCAAAGCCTCAAAGAATTTAACCAATTCAGGCATTTCCAGCCGATTGGCGGGATCCTTGGCAAAGACTTTGGTCGTCAAAAATTGGATGACATTATCCGGTAGTCCCTTGTCCTTCATCGGTACGCATTTTCCAGCGGTGACGGCCTTCTTCACCTCCGTATTCGTGGCCCCATCCCACGGTTCACCGCCATCCGCAAAGATTTCATAGGTCATCACGCCAAAGCTCCAAACATCCGTCTTCAAGGTGAAAATAAATGAGACGATAGTCTCGGGAGCGAGCCACTTGATTGGCAATTTGACGGCCACCTTGATCTTGTACACTTTGACATCTTTACGCGATAGACCAAAATCACTGATTTTTACACATTTCTCGACATTGTCATAGAGACAATTACGGGCAGCCAAGTCGCGGTGGATTATTCTAAAAGTTTGCCGTTTATTATAGAAATTTAAATAGAAATTAAGCGGGAATCCCAATTTTTAAACATTTAGTTGATCCAAAATGCGCCTTATTGGCTCCGGTATGGTAGACGCGTTAAAATGGCCTGCTGATCGCTGTAGAAATTAGGTTCTGTTTCAATTTTAGGTTCATTCGAAAGAGCAGAATTTGGGCTACATTTTGATACCAAAAAGAGATTCCAAACTGCCAAAATTAGCCCGTAAAATGGCAAAAGAAATAAAAAACTGACCCAGTTTTGTGAAGATGTTCAACACCACGAGCAGCACCCAAAACCATGGCCATTTTCTCCTCCAATGTGCATTTATTTTTCTGTAGATACGAGTTCAATGCGCCGCCTTTTATCAGCTCCAATACAATGTAGAGGGGCTGCTCGTCGACGGCGACACCCCACAGCCGGACAATATTTGGATGTTTCAAATTTCGCACAAGGCGGGCTTCTCGCATCATTTCCTATAATTTTTCTCATTTTTTCCTTTAAAAAAGACCTTGATTTTTCCTTTGTTGAGATCGACAGTCGATTTGGTGACTTTGACGGCCACCTCCTTGTCCTGTTCTCCTTTGCAGTGGAGGATTCCCTGTCGGACCTCGCCATAGGCTCCCTCGCCCAGCAGCTTTTCCTTGTTCAATTCGATGTCTTTGTGGAGAAGTTCCCATGGCTGCTGTTTTATGCCATTTTTCAGCTGGAAACGGACCTGAAATCATTGAAATTAGTCAAAATATTCATAGAAAATGCCATTTTTAGGGTTTTTGAGGATGTTCCTAAGTAAAAACGAGTGAAAAATACAAAAAAGTCGCAGCCACGTAAGGGGATCGAACCCTTGACCGTTGGATTAAAAGTCCAACGCTCTACCGCTGAGCTAACGAGGCATGAAAGGTGTAGCTTGAAAACTGCGCCAGGTATCTACAGAAACTGTTAGGGGGACAGCCATTCTTTCATTCCCAAAAGACAAATTTCGAAAACCGCCAAAAATCGCTTCTAATAACCACAAAGAAATGTCAAAAAGCAGTAAAATGCTCGCTTTTGTTCATTTGACTGGTCAAAATTGTAAAATTCATGTGGAAGTTTAACGGTGGTTTATGGAATTCATGAAAATTGCCTCTTTTCCGAGTAAAAATAGCGTTTTCCAAATAAAAATGGATGTGCCCTCCGTTCAATATTCAGAAATGTTAAAAATGAGCCACGTACCTTGGTGACGACGCCAACATTTGTGTGATAATATGCGATGAGCTCCTTCAACGTGTCAAATTGTCTCTCCGGTTCCAGTCCATATTTTCCCTTGGCAGTTTTCTTGACAATCATGTTCCTCGTTTTGTATCGCTTCGATTCCTGTGGCGGCTTGTCGGTGGCCGGCGGTGCAACGGACAATTCGGGCGCATCGGGCGTATTGTACAAGGCGGGATTGTCGATGTCCGTGTACAGCGAGAGGATCAATTCCCGGCGACTTTTCAACGTCTCGGCGCTTTGTGTCGGCGCATCGACTTCGCTCGTTCGCAGGATGAAATCTCCGTCTCGTTTGATGAGAAATTGGAGATCTTCGCGTGGCAGAAATCCGTGGTAATAATCCAATTCTTTCAGCATTTTTTCCTCATCTTTTTCAGATTTTTCAACATTTTGAAAATATTGATCATCGGCGTATTGATATTTGACTCCGGGACCCGTTGGCGGCGGCGGCGGTGGATTTGGATTGCAACTGGGCGCAGCAAATTCCGACTTCTTGAAATCCACGAATGGAGACGTCATCCCGGCTGCTGGCTTGGCAAAGACACAACTGACCACAATTTCTGGACATTTTTTAATCAAAACAGGTTAGATTTTACGCGAAATATCTCTTGACCACGTTTTGACCAGAAAAATGTTGAAAAATACCCGCTAAAATTCAAAGAAAAAAAAGCTGCAGAGATTCATAAAAATCCGGAAATATTAAGCTGTGTATGTCGTTGCTAGGTTTTTGAGGATAATACCACCATGTACGGAACAGGTGGCTATAGCTCAGTGGTAGAGCGCTCCTTTAGCTTAGGAGAGGTCCGGGGTTCAAATCCTTGTAGCTACAGATGTTTTTTTTTGCCTTTTTTCCTCCTGCCTTACATTTTCTCTGCTTCTATCGCTAAAATCAATGAAACAGTGGGCGGATTATTATTGATTATCGTAAATTTCGCCATCTATTCTTCCGCTGACTTCTTTTTGCGTTTTCTTATTCAATTGTCGTCATTTTCAGCCGCTCTTCCGAACATGGCAAATAAATTTCAATTTCTTCAATCTCTTCCTCGTTTTCTGCAAGTAAAAATCGTCGCCAAAGTTAGTTTTGCCCGGACAATACGAAAAATCATTCAGATGGAAAGAAATTCATTCTTCCGATTGGCCCGTACCAGCAAGCGAGGACTAGACGCCCATTTTGGATGTAAACGACGAGGAGAACATGAATCCAGCCTGAGAGAGGAGCAGCTGAAAAGACGATTAGATCGGTTGCTCTACGTGGTATCTGATGGATTTCGTAATCTAAATATCCGTTTGGACGATATGGAGACTCGAATTAGAAGAGGTTTCAATGATTTCTATGATGAGACTGAAGAACTGAAACGTTTGATCAGAAATTCAAGAAAATAAAGATGTTTTTCCCCTGTTTTCTACAATCAAACCAACAAATGCCCCATGGGAAAATAAAACGATGATTTACCGTAAAGTAGATCATTTACGGTAGAAAATGGCCATGGACAGCGCGCCGAATTTGTAATCCAAGGGGATGTACCACCGAACCCCTTCTATTGTCCAAAGTTGATTAAAATAATCAATAACACTGTCAATATTAGAGAAGTATGGAGGAATCCTAGGACATTTTTGATCTTTTGATCTTTTGCTCCCCGCCACTGATCTTTTGCCCGCCCCCACTCAAAAAATACTGATCTTTTGCTCCCCTCAAGCCCACTACCACTGATCTCTGATTAGAAGAAGAATTATCCAGACATTTTTATTACTTTTGCTCCCCGCCACTGATCTTTTGCCCGCCCCCACTCAAAAAATACTGATCTTTTGCTCCCCTCAAGCCCACTACCACTGATCTCTGATTAGAAGAAGAATTATCCAGACATTTTTATTAAATAAAGATAGATAAAGAGAGACGTATTTTTCAACGAGTAACGCTGCCGGAAATGGATTCATTCTGACAATTGTAGGCCTTGACCCTAACATTTCCACGGTCGTCAGAGTAAACATAGATACGGGTCACCAGCTTTTCCGTCTTGCACGGTACACATCTATGACGCTGCAGGGCACGAGAGTTGACGAAATGTCGTAGACAGCGCTGGCATTTTTCCTTCTCCACAACTGTAGAGACTTTGGAAGACACCGCCGGTTGGGAAGACATGTTAAACAGTGTGGTTTGGGCAACAAAGAGTATGTCGACGCAACCACACCAGTACACGTTTATCATTCAAACCAGGGTTACTGATATGGAAACTCCTCATTATAGATTTATCCGTGTTTCCGGCGAGAAAGTGGTAAACATAGTAGATACAGAAATGACCGCAACACTCAGAAAAGATCGATTGAACCGGTGACCGGACAACAAGGCGGTGATTCAAACCAAGTTTCTGCATATGCTCCAAGATAGCCGCAGGTGGGTGACCCCCCGAGGTGTCGAAATAGTGAACTATACCGCCACGGTCAACAACACAAGCAACCCAATGGTCACCGCCCGCGGTCGATGGCTCCGTGTTCCAAATGATTGCCAAGGGGCGCCGAATGGGGATAGGTGGTGAAATATCCGCTGGAAACGTTCCGAGGAAATCCGGAGCAGTCAGAGGACAGTGTCGAAGAAAGCTATTGATTTCACCCGTGGAGAGACGCCTACCCGTGAGCATTACAAGAGAACAAATGGCACAACAGAGTTTATTGATCAATCTAACACACCCCCCAACTACTCATCAGTCTTCTTTTCACCATCCTCCTCATCTCCCGACGAAGTTGTGAGATCTATAAGCAACGGCTCAGGCTTCGACTTTTTGATCATCGACGCGTCCTCCTCCTCCTCCTCCTCCACAGGGACGACTACATCCGACGGCTCCTCAACAACCCCAGGGTCATCGTGACTGGTCAACTGCTCAACGAGGAACTTCTCAGTGTCAACGAGTGTTTTGAGGACAGGCCCGTAAAACCCCGCCTGGGTAATACGGGTGTTTGCTGCAGCGCAGGTTCCACAAAAGGGAACGACTGAAAAAAGAGAATATTAGTGGGGATATAAAAAGGAAAACACGATAGACAGACAATGTTAAAATAACTCACTGATGCCCGTCCGCCCGTCAGGGAGGTCAATAGGAGCCATGTTCCGTCCTGCATGGAGATCAGAGCCACACAGCTCTACACGATATCCTCCATTCTTGAATAGATACATCGGATTCGGTTTACCGTTCTTGTCCAACATGGACGTCTCTTTGAAAGCGAAACATTTCTCCTGAAAACGAAAAAATGAATGAACGGTTGAGAATAGGGAATAGAATACAGTGGAATGTAGTGGAAAACAAAGACTTACACGCAGCGATTCCGGTAAGTTTGGGTACGGACGACGCGTGGAGGCTGGGATGACAATCTCCTTAGCAACACCTCGCTTGTGAGGAGACTTGGAGATCGGCTTTACCAACGATGGCACAACCGAGGAAGACGAGGACGAGGCGGTAGAGCGCTTGGGCATCGTAACACAGACTGAAGGACTTTACAGATCTCCACCCTTAGCCTATCCATAGCCTGGTGACTCAGGGTAAAGACCATCAAGTTCAACCCACCAGTGACATTTAGGGGACGTATTTAGACGACAGCTAATATCGCCTGACAAAGTCGAGCCAGGCCGACCCGGTGGAAAAGTTTATAGACTGAGGCAGAATCTGGGCTAGGACAAGATGTGATACTCTTTATTTGGGTGGTGGAGACAGATAGAAAACTGGATGACTGTCTTTGCCGAAGTTGAACAACATCCCTGGAGCTGCTTTAGTTGGTTTGGTCCGTTTATCTTCAGTCTCCGGGATGTTTCGGATGCTGCACTGATTGTTAGCCCTTGTCGTCGGTGGACAGAAATATTCCTCCAGGCCCGTCATAGGTGGCGACGTGTCCAGTGACAGAGTTTTTTGTGGTGGTGGCTGCTGTACCACCCCCTAAAATTGTCTACTGAGCATCTACATGCTATTCTAGCCTACCTGATCGATTACGTACGTATTACCGGGTACAGAATTGCTGAACATTGCTCTGGAAGAAGAAGAATGATTACGGAAGACTGTATCGGGTCGGACATTATTGAAGCGGATAAGGTACGGTTAATTTCTCATACTGGGCGGGGTAAACAGTGGGCTATGTACCCTGGGAAATGCCACGTTTATAGGCTCTCCGATCGGCAACGTTCATTAATGAGCAGGAAAATATCTGCCAATGGTTGGGTGAATTATCGCCTCAGGTGGGGGAATACGACCACCTGATGGACGAGTTTAATGTCATTATGCGGGACGAGATGTTTTTCAACAACAAGGAGATACCCGGGGTAGCAGAGAGAGACTATCGAGACACCACAGACGATGACCATCAGTTGACTAATGACAGCACAAACTTGGCAAGGCCGGACTGTGATGATGATGCAGGGCAGGGAGGCTGCTCAGACAAGGAGGTGAACATCTCAATCAGATCATGGGAGGAAGTGGACAATGACCCGGACGGTGATATCACAGGTACTCGTATGATCTACAGGACACGGAAACATTTTAGACCACAATGAACGACAAGTCGACATAGAACTTGCGAGGACGCAAGAATTTCAAGAATTGGTGGATCAACAGCCTGGCCCGAGCAACGCCAGTACATCCAATGACCAGACCTGGAACATAATACCCGGTAATTCTTTTCTAGCCATATTTTTTCACATACTATAAACAGAACAAATGGGTCGAGGACTACCAGATGACAAGGAGACCAACGTCAAAATCCGTGACCTCTATACTTTTAAAGTGCGTGGTACAGACAATTGGGCTGATGACGACACCGTCCAGCAAGTCAAAGTGGATATGCGGATCAAGCCCGGCTTCCTGACAACCGTCCCCGATAACCATCTGATGTACGGTATGGCCATAGTGGATCTAGCCACACGGGTAGTCCCTAGAGACTGTCCCGAGATTAGAATGGGGGTGACATTGAATGCCGACAACTGGTCAGCCCCGCTCTATGCACACCTGCGAAAGCTAACTGATTACACGGCCAATTTCCTGGAGAGAGAAATAGAATATGCAAAACAGTCAGCCAAGGATCTAGGTATAGCACCAAAAAATGTAAGATTAACCTTAACCGATCGAAGAAGAACACTAGCTTTCAGTTACAAGTTACTCTGACACTGGTCCGTGATGTTTGTGGTAGTGGCCGAATGAAGATGCCGGAGATTCTGAACAAACTATCTGGTAGGGAACTGTCGACAAACCTGAGACATAAACTTTCTCTAGAGCAGAAAAACATGTTCCGTGGCGGTCCAGATGACCCCATATCGTCTAGTGAATCAGAGGACGAAGAGCAGGATGACCCGACTGTACCTGGACCATCGGCACCCAGGCGAGACAAGAAGACTTTCCGCCGTGTGGCGAAAACAAACGGTAAGTCCCAGGCTCGGTGGCGTGTCATGGAATGACCTTACAGTCACCCGTATGTGTCTCCCGATAGCTATTGCCCATGGTGTTGATAGAATTGGTGCTACAACACCGGCAGAAAAGGCCCGTGTGGACAAGGCCTGGAGACGACTAGATGAAACCAAGCCGAACGTCTCACCGGAATGTTGGCAAAAGGCCCGAGAAGTCTTACGCAAAGCAGGCATAACAAAAGATCGACACTTTACGATGGAGGACATTAGGAAAATTCAAGCAACCATGGCCGGTCTATTCCAGATTATCGTCTTCTCGGACAGCCATGAAGCAGACCCGATTTATCGGGGGAAATATGCCGGCAGACACTACATGATTGGAATTCTCTACTCTAAAGGCCACTACGAGTATATTTACAATGTTCCCGCATTTATGGGTACAAAATTCTACTGCGCCCTATGCAATGTCCGCGGAAGCAATGAGAAACTCCACTACAAATGCCCATTACGCTGCCGAAAATGTCTCTCCTACCGTTGCCGAGGACAGGGTACCGGGAGTTACCCCTGCGGGGAGTGTGGTGTAGAGTTTGAATCCCAGTCGTGCTATGACTTTCACAAACAAAGAGGTGAGCGCTGGGGAAAGGCAGACTAATCAGCCACGATTGTCAGGAATAAGAGGAGGCAAGTCCCGCTGTGAGAGAACAAAGACCTGTACAATGTGCAATGGCGTTATTTATCTGGATAAGGGTTACACACACTTTTGCGGCATGCGGTACTGCCGTGCATGCAGAAAGGAAAGAGAGCCGGGACATGTTCATTTTCTACCGCCGAGACCGGTCACCAAGGATCCCAGCTTTAAACGTATCTTCTTTGATACCGAGGTAGGTTACCACCTGTTAGAAGATATCCCTTTGTCGCATCTTTTTTCAGACGATGCCTATTCGTGTCGATGGTGATAGCAAGAAACACCAAATGGTCTTGGCCTCTGCCCTCAGATGTTGTCGACAGTGTAGAGATGTCATCCCGAAGACACGTGAAGAGGCCCGGGAGCTGAAGTGTGAAAATTGCTCACCGGATGGACAAAGATTTTGGGAGTTTGGTATCGGTCAGCCTGACACTCTACAGAGATTCGGCGAGTGGCTCTTCCACGACCAGCACAAGGACTTTTCCATCATTGCGCATAATATGAAGGGGTAACTTTTGTCTCCCGGTTGTAAACAGTCTTTTGTAGCTTCGACGGGCAGCTCCTCCTTCAACATCTTCTCCAGCCGCACATCCCCAAGCCGAAAATGATGATTATGAACGGGAAAAAAGTAAATTTCCTCAGTGTTGCCGGTACCAAGACTCTTGACTCATTCAATTATGTGCCCTTCGGTCTGAAAAAGTTTACAAAGGCCTTTGAGATTGAAGAACTGAAAAAAGGGTTAGTGTTTTCTGATTGATATCAACCACCGTCGTTACAGGGACTTTCCCTTCCACTTTATACGGCCGAGGAATTTTGACTATGTTGGACCGATGCCTGACCGTCGCTATTATGGCTATGATCAGAAGAGTCTGGACGAGAAGGAAAAATTTGACCAGTTTTATGATCCACTCGTCGCAGCCGGATACCAGTTTGAATTTGACAAGGAATTACGCGACTATTGTTATTCCGACGTAGCGCTGCTCGCCAAGGGGATGACCAAGTTTGAGCGTTACTTTTACGACAAGACAAGTGTTGCTCTCTTCGAGGAGACTGTTACAGCCGCCGGTGCCGCCATGCTAGTCTTCCAGAGGTAGAAAACAACCTCTAAACTTTACTAGCTATTGAACTGTTCAGAAACTTTGTCCAACCGGACACTATCGCTCTGGATACGGAACCGTCAAGCCCTAGAATAAACCAGAGTGCCTTTGCTCGTCGCTACCTGGCATGGAGACAGTCCAAGATACCACATCACCAGATCCAGTCATACGATACCCTGGGAGAGTACAAGGTACACGATTTCATGCCGCATAGAAAAAAGCGATAGCCGGGCTGTGTCCCGCAGCGCGTAGGGGACAAGTATGCGGCAACAGTGATAGAGAACGCGAAAGTTTGATTATCGATTACAGCCTGTATATCAACTGAAAAATACGGATATTTTTACAGATACCTGGAACAAATTACCATGTCGACGGCTTTATCCACCCATGTCAGGAATACCCTCGTGGGAAGGTTATTGAAGTGCACGTGAGTTTTTTTTTTCCTCAAGCAACAGCAACAATCCGACCTTTTCCAGGGTTGTTTCTGGCACGCGTGTGGTTGCTCCTATGCCGAAAATACAGTTGTCAGGGATAATAAGAAGGCCATAACCATTAGGAACGACGACGAGAAGAGACGACGCGTTATTCGTCGTCACTATGATCTTGAGGTGGTGTGGGAGTGTCAGATCAGACAGCAGGCCCTGCAGGACAAGGAACTTGCCAACTGGCTGGCCAGGAATATGGGACCGGTACGTATTATTGTTTCTACGCAACAACCTACCTTTTCCAGGGTCCTGTCGTCTGTCGAGAAGCCCTGTATGGCGGCCGTACCGAGCCAATTCGACTATGGCTTGACACACAGAACGGGACGAAAAAATTATACTACCTAGACTTTACCTCGTATGAATACTCTATGTTTTTTCACTCAACTCCTATGTATAGATTATACCCCTATGTGATGAAGAATTGTCTGTACCCGAAAGGTCTGCCCCGCCGCCTGATCAGTAGTGACTTTACCGGCCCATTTGACACCGCAGAACAGTTGGAAAGCCAGTGCAGAGGATACGTCAGCTGCAAAATCGCTCCACCAGATCGTCTCTTCCTACCCGTCCTACCATACAGAGCTGAAAAATTGCTCTTCTCACTCTGCCGTAGTAAGTCATTTTTCCGTTAGACTTTTCCACTCGTTTCCGCTTTAGCCTGTGGAGAACAGCTGTGCGAAGGACCGTGTCGTCACAACGATGATGAGCGTGCTCTTTACGGTACGTGGACTTCGGTGGAGTTGTCTGTTGCTATCCGACTCGGCTACCGTGTTCTCGAAGTCTACGGCGGTATGCATTGGGATAACTGGTGTGGTGACCTCTTCTCTGGCTATATAAATGAATTTCTCAAGGAGAAACAGGTAGACACTCAATGTTTCTATCACCAGCTATTTTCCAGCAGGCATCTGGAATCCCTAAACACTGTAAGAGTGAGGCAGAAATCCAAGACTACATCGAGAAGTACTACCAGAAGGAAGGAATTCGACTGGAAAGGGGTAAGCTTCACGACCACCAGGACGAGGTCAGCCGGAATGTCGCCAAGCTACTGCTTAATAGCTTGTGGTAAGTCCTTTTTGTTAGATTCTCCAGACAGATCTCTTTTTTTTTTTCCAGGGGCAAGTTTGGCCAAAGAGTCGACGTGACCAGCACACAGATGGTGAGCACAACGGCGCAGCTCTTCCGTGTGATCAACGACCCTACAGTCGAGATTATTCGACTAGACATCATAAATCGCTACGCCCTGCTCGTGCACACCCGGTCAATGTCTGGTGCCCTCCAGCCTCTCCCAACCTCCGCTATGCCCTATGCCGTCTTCACCACTTCCCACGCCCGTGCCAAGTTGTACGAGGCTATCAGCCGTGTTCCGGATCCAGAGCAGAACCTCCTCTACATGGGTTAGTCTTTGTCTCTTTGTCTTTCCTCAGCTTTTCCTTTTACAGACACGGATAGTCTAATTTATGCCGCCCCTGCCGATGAGCCAAACCCGCTTGAGGCTATGTGTGGTGACTACCTTGGAGACCTAACGAATGAGCTCAAGGGGGAAATGTTGGCATTTGTGACTATCGGGGCAAAATCCTATTCCTACCTGGAAAAGGACGAGAGCGGCCGAGTTACAACAAAGGTGAAATCCAAGGGCTTCCCCCTGAACTGTGACGCTGAGAGAAAGATCAACTTTCAACTGATGAAGGATATGGTGGACGCTCGACTCCGTGGTGATCCCAATCCGCCGCAGGCCAGTATAGATTACGACGTGATCAAGAGGACGGCGCACCATGATCTGATCCCCGGCACCCTGGTGAAGAAACTGGCCTTCACTTTTGACAAACGGATTATTCGACCCGATGGTGGAACTGTCCCCTATGGCTACAGATAATTGTGATACGGGTCGATAAAAGTATAAAACGGGTATTTTATGCTAATAAAGCGGTATTTCTTTAATAGTTGTTTGCTCTCTGTAATAGGTGGCCGTCATTGTTGTCGAATGCGTCTCGTCTGGAACAGTACCATGCTAATCTTTGCCCCCAGCCAGTCGGGCAAGACCGTCCTAACCACCCAGATTGTGTTGAACCGTAATCGAATCTACGATCGGACCAGTGATCTTGTCCTCTGGTACTACGAGACGGCCGAAAGTATCCCGCGTGAGCTACGCGGCCGATCGGACGTGATTTTTCGCCAAGGTCTGCCAGACGGTGATGAACTGCGCAAATGGTCTAACCGACGGCCACTGGTGATAATTGACGACCAGATGACAAAAATGGACAAATGCAAGGATATGGAGAAGCTGGCCAGCGTCTGGACACATCACTACAACTGCAGCTGTATCCTACTGCTACACTCTCTCTTTTATTCCAAGACAGTTCTCCTTCTCCGCCAAAACGCCACCTATATGGTTCTTTTTCGGAATAACGGTGATAAAATGAGTGTACGAACACTGGGCAGTCAGATTATGCCCGGTGCTACCAGCACTTTTATTTCCATCTATAATGAAACGACGCGCGAGCCTTTCCACTATTTGCTTATCGACCTTAGCAAAGAATGCGACGATTCTCTCCGTCTCCGTGATAATCTACTTCCAGACCGTTTGACTCATGCCTACATCCCCACCGGCTCTCAGAGCTGACTGGTCAGAGGCCGTGATAAAGAGACTGCGGGAGATTGCTCAACTTCGCCGGCGTCACGACCGAATCACCCAGTTGCATACCTGTGATGAGAATACCCTAATATGTCTGGTAGAGCTGATAATGAACCTTTTGGCAGGCAACGTCCCGGTGACAGAGTCCACTTCACGACGACGTCTCTACCGACAACGTGCAGTGTTGCGTGAGCTCTCCCGTCTCCGTTCCACACCACACGTTCGTCGACGCCTAATACAAACTGGCGGTTCGCCTCTAGCCGCTCTATTACCACTTTTGACATCAACCCTGTTGTCCCTAATCCCAAATGTCCTATAAAAAAGTTGTTGTATTATCGCCAGAAGAGTACGATGCCATGCAGAACCGTCAGCCGCAATCGTTGCCGTCCCAGGATCGCCATCTAGTCAGTCTTGAGCGTGAACTGTTGGAGATTTTGGACAGTAGCGTAAAGCAGAGTCCCGACGAACGGCTAGCCCTCTTTCGAAGCAAGCTCTCGCAGCTCTTGCAACAACACCACCAACAAAACCAGCCAGTCAGTAACACACCGCCGTCATCAGACACAACGTCAGCCGTAAAAAGCGAGGAAATGGAAGACGTCAGTCAATATCTACAGGCTGTTAAACCCGCGCTGCCGGCAGCGCCCCTTCCACGGCCTGCTGCCGTGGCCCCGTCGCCGTCTAAGGCGACCCCTACGCGGCCGGAGGCCGCCCTTCCCATGCTGCCGCTCGCCCCAGTGGGCGAGGGCCAAAGGCCTAAGGCAGCCCCAACCCCGCCACTGTCTACAGCAGTGGCCCTTTCCCCAGACGACTCCTTCTCGACTCCACCCGAAGGGGGGAGGGGGGAGGGGGAGGGGGAGGGGGGCCGGCCGGCCGGGGTAGGAGATGACACTGATCTAGGCAGCTGGATATATGTCTCCTCGCCTGAAGAAACCAAGAAAAAACCAACTGCTGGCGAAAGGATACACCTGAGAATAGGTCAACTGACACAGTGGTTAGAGACTATGGAAGCTCAGGGTCATGTTATTGCTTCTGGAGACGATAGGATTCGCCTGGTTGGTGGCACTACTACGCAAAAGTCTATCAGTCGAGCCACTTTGAAGATTCTTGTTGAGGCGGCCTGTCGGTCGAGGACACCAGCCGATCTGAGCGATAGTCTTCGACAGATGTTTGTCTCTTTTCTACAGGCACACTCGTATCCACTCTCACAAATTACAAATAGGGCATTTCATTACCGTGGACGTGCCGCATCGACTCGAACACGATTTAGTGCAAGACCCTGGTCACCGTGACCGATGCAGTGATTTTCCCCGTTTTCCATGTTGTTTAATAAATTGTAATTTTCTCGACGAGTTATTTTCCTTGTTATGCCTGCAACCTCTTCGTCGTCAGAGAGTCTCCTGTCACGACTCTATCGCGATCCGGCTAATCCAGCCGCCTTTTCCAGTGCTCGCGAGTTGTGGAAGGCTGCTCGACGTGCCGGTTCAGAGCTAAAGCCTGGTGATGTTAGGGAATGGCTTGAACGTCAAACAACGTATACCCTGTATGCCCGATCGCGTAAGCGTTTCCCGACAAATGCCTGGGTTGTGGCCGGACTCAATTCGTGTCATCACGCTGATCTGGCCTTTTTTCCACGCTACCCGGCAACCGATAACGATGGCCACAGTCTTTTGCTGGTCTCGGTGGATGTGCTCAGTCGTTTCATCTGTATCGAGCCGCTCAAGAGCAAGCACGCTGGTCATGTCGCTACCGGTTATGTGAGAATGCTGAACAGAAACCCTGATCGTGTACCGTCACGCCTAGTTACAGATAAAGGCGGCGAGTTTTGTGGTCGACCCTTTCAGAAGGTGTTGCGTGAGCGTCAAATCCGACACATTATCCCAAAGAATGTCGATCTAAAAGCCTGTTATGCTGAGAATGCCATATTTCGTATAAAGAACAAGTTGGAAAAGTATCTACATGCCGAGAACACTTTTCGCTGGATTGATGTTATCCAACGGATAGTTGATGGTCTCAACGCCACACTACTCGTGTCTATAGGTATGGCACCGCGTGACGTGACTTATCAGAATGCTGATGCTCTCCATGAACGTTTGTATCAATCGCGACCGGCTACAGCGCCGGTATACCAACCGGGTGATGTGGTACGTGTCTCGTCGGCTAGAAGTGTTTTTGACAAGGGTACACACCGGCAGCGCTACACGGAGGAGCTGTTTCGTGTCAGACGTGTAATTTTCCGAGACCAGCAGCCGTGTTACGTCCTGGAGGACTTGGCTGGTGATGAAATTGATGCATTCTACTATGCCGCCGAGTTGCAACGATTCCGGCCTGGAGATGATCCGGCCTATGTTATCAACAAAATACTGAAAAAGCGACGACGTCAGGGTCGTGCGGAAGTTTACGTTAGTTTCCGTGGATACCCGGCCAAATTCAACCAATGGTTACCGGCAGACAGCTTGATAGACCATTCTACCTGATGGACAGTGATTCTACTCATACTCCCTTGTGGCAGCTCTCGAATCATCGGCGTGTCTCCAAGTCTCTTGTTGTCTTTCTGAGCCAGGTTTTATTAATCTACGTGGTTGCCATTGTCTCTGTGGTCAATTTGGCGCTCTACCGGAATAGCTGCACCTGTGAGAGCAACCATTGGTACGCGCTGCTGACAGCCTGTCTAGGAATACTGTTACCATCACCACGACTTGACCAGTCGCATATTTTCACGTCCCTGCCACATTTCTCACCACCTGCTGAGACTTGTCAATTTCTCCCTCCTGAAGATATTGCGAAAGAAACCGTACACCGTTGTAAAGAAGACACCGTGAGGAAAGACGTAGTCGAGCCAGTTTTTGTGCAATGAGTGATTTCTATCTCACGCTGCTTTCCAATGCCTCTCCGGACAGTTTTATTGGTGACTTCAAGTCACGTCTACCCTCACACATTCGCCTAGAGAAGAGCTATGAGGTGGCACTAGTGTCAATCATCTACCCGGCTACTCATGAGCTGTTTGGTGTTAGACGTGAAAACGAACAGTCACTTGCTGAAAATGAGATCAAAATCTACAGGACGGACGATATTTGGGGTGATACGATCGTTTTGCCGGCTAGTTCGTTTAACGGTACTGCAGAGCTTGTAGAGCTTCTAAACTTTTCAATCGCCGAGGCTTATCGGTACCGACAGAGTCCGGAATCGTCAGATGAAGCTACCATGGCTGAATTTTACGCCCAATCACCTACAAGTCATGTTGGTATCACGGGTGTTGGTCAACCACCGGTCAAGATGTTCAACTTTAGTCCCATGTCCAAGCGGTGTACAGTTTCCGTGGATACACGCTTCCGTAGGGTGGACCTGTCTACTAAACTGGCTTACATCCTGGGTTTGCCCGAATCGGTAGAATCCTTTCCCCACACTGGTGACTACCCCGTGGCCTCGGGTACGGATTTTATGTACGTCTACCTGAATAACCTGATTGAGCCTCAAATCTACTCACACGATCGACAACCGATCATTCGTGTGATAAGTATCCCACCTGGTGGTGGTGAGAATGTGGAATTGAATTTTCACAATCCGCTCTATGTTCCTGTTCGAGCACGTGAATTTGATCATATCTGGGTTCAACTGAAAAATGATCAGAATGAGGTAATAAACTTCCAGAGCGGTAAAGTCGCTCTTGTCCTCCATTTTCGTCGTCGCCACAGCACCGTTGTATCATAAATGGCTTCTCCAACCGTGGTAGACAGTCGTCCTACCATTTCTACTCCTGCACCAGCAGCGGTAGTCGCCTGTCCACCATACCGTAGACGACTAGCTGTCTATATCGTCCTATGTCTCTTGCTCTCACCGATCCTACTGCGTCTTCTTTTCTCGACTGGGAGCAGTTCTTCGAAGAGCAACAGCACGGAGCCAATGGATTTCGTGCTTTTAGCGCCTATCAGCGAGGCAGTGGTCCATTTGGCCAACTTCTCGGTAAGCTGTTTTGGAATGCAGTCCCCCTGTTGAAACGTATCGGTCGTGCTGTCGGTCGTGAGGCCCTGGCCACTAGCGGCGCTGTTGTAAATGACCTCTTGAACAACTCTGCCACTTTTGGTGAATCCTTGAAGACCAATGCCGGGGCTGGGTACAGCAACCTGGTTAATAGGGCTATAAACCGGCTGGATCAGAAGGGTTCCGGTCGTCGCCAACGTTCCCTTAAAACTAAGGGGAAACCACAAAAGTCAAAAAGATCTTCATCCGGACGCAAATCTGCTAGCACAGCCAAAAAGACGAAGGGTGTAGCTAGGCGACGATCTGTGGCTCGACCACGTAAAAGTCGGACCGCCCTGTGGGACAAACCCCAGTCTACTCGGGACATTTTCGGAAGATGGTCCGCCTCCTAACCGCTGCCAGTGCTCCTTGTGCTCCGGCTTCTCTCTGTCTCTTTGACACACCAGGGTCACAGGTGGCCTTTACCCGCGGGCAGGATATCACCTTTGTCCCTGCCTTTAGCACTGATAATACAGGACCCTACACATTCCACGTTTTTGACAGTACGCATTTTCTGAAGCTCAATGAGACGTACATCTCCTTCAAGCTTCGACTGTCGTCAACCGACAAGGACGGTGCACCAGTTGTTGGGCAGGTGGCACCGGTTAATATGATTGGATGTACCTTCTTCAACCAGATCAAGGTTGCCATTAATAATGTCCAACTCTATGACTCTACCCATTACGCGTACAAAGCCTATCTGGAGGCTGTTTTTGCCCCCGAAGAGACACGCAAAAGTCTATTATCTGCTGCTGGTTTTGTTGATGATGATCACTCAGCCCCCATGAGTATGCAGTCGCCAGGTTTTAAAGGGCGTGTAAAGCTCATTCAGCCTGATGGTACACTGGAGGTGTGTGCACCTGTTTTTCTTGAGCCTTTTATGACCGACAATCTTCTCTTACCCCACATTAATCTACAATTAACCTTCTACCGTAATCTTGATGCTTTTGTTCTCGAGACGGGTGATGATCTAAAGGTCAAACTGTCTGTGAGCGATATGAAACTACATGTCCGGGCCATTGAGGTCAACCCGGCTGCTGCTTTGGCCTTGGAGAATCGTCTTCGAGCAACACCGGCCCGTTACCCTTTCACGTCTTGTCGGGTAAAGCAACTAACCATTCCACCGGGTCGCCTCGACCTACCATTTACCCTGTTGACTAATGATATCCTACCGCGTAAAATTATCATTGGTCTATTGTCTCCTGAAGCTATAGAGGGCTCCCTGTCTGTATCCGGTTTCAATTTTGGCCACCATAATGTCTCGGAAATGTCTATTGACGCTGCTGGCCATGTCTATCCTGCCCAGCCTTACCCGATTAACTTTAAAGACGGTCACACCTCTGTACACCTTGTGAAGCTGTTGACTAATCTCGGGTTGGCCAGCCCTGGTCGCTCTACATCCCTCTCGCGGGCTAGTCTCCTCAATGGTCACTGTTTCTGGGCTTTCAATCTCTCACCCTACCCTGATAGTAATGCCTGGGAGTTGGTAAAGAACGGCAGTGTCCAGCTGCAGATTAAATTCCGGGAAAAAACTCCAGAGTCTGGTCTCACTGTTCTCTGCTGGTGTTACTATGACAACCAGTTTATTGTCGATAGCTGGAGAAATGCCCACTGTGAAAACGCTTTGTAGAATGCCCCGTTCTCGTCCGGGACCGTTGCAACAAGTCCTAGCTATCCACGGCTCAGTACCGAATCGCGAGGCAGCAGTGCCGCCATCAGCCACGGTAGGCTTTTCTTGACAGTGCCATGTCTCATCACCCGTTTTTAGCGGTGTCAGACTCACCTGTTGACCCTCATGCAACTCGGTGGTGTCGCCAGCGACAGCATGCAGGTCGCGTACTTGGACGAGTTGCGTCGATGGCTGGCTGGGAACAACAACCGATTCCTCTCGGCCCATAACGGGTTCAATGGCGCCCCCCTGAGACTTCCTCTGTCGGTTGATTGGTATTTGTGTTTATCGCTGTGTGTTTATGTTTTTTAGCCACTCTGCCCAGTCCTATCGCTTCTTCAACGATGCCCTGCCGTATAAAAGCACTGTATCGGAATACTATCTGTGCTGGTATGTTTTTTTCACACGTTGTTGGCTAGTCGACAAGTTTTCAGGTATGGTGTCCGGTTGGTTTTCCGTCGAGCTCCTCTTATCATTGACGCTAGTGGTACAAGGGTCCCGATTGAAGCTGTCACTGTTGTCTACAGATGTCCGACAAACCAGGGTGGTCCCCCGCCTGTGGAGCCGCACCCGTCCTCGGTTAGAGCGTATCTCCAAGCTGTGTCCACTGCTCACCATACCCCCGTTCGTGGCCTCTAGTTTTCCTTTTCTATCGTTTTTGTTGTAACATTTTTGTGACAGTAAACAATGTTTATTTATCTAAATTTTTTCTTCTTTTTCTTCTTCTTCTGCTTCTTGTTTAACGGATTCCATGCATTCCTGAAAATGTGATAGTTAGTTGTCAGGTAAAATAATATTACCTCTTCCATATCCACCTGGCTTGTCGACGGTTGTCTCCATGTAGGTGTTGAAGTTGGTTCCACTCAAATTGTTTGATACTTTTTGTAAGAGATTTCATACCAATTGATCAGGTGGTCGATTTTGTAAATTCCTTGTCAATATTGTGTTTTCCGTAGAGACCAATTTTGTACATTCTGATCTATGTTTCTTCCTGATTTCCACAAAAAAAAAAAAGATTGGGGTAAAAAGTATGAAAACTCACAGAGTATCCAGCTTGGTACAGTCTCATGGTAATCGATAGAATAAAATTGTCTTCAATGTTCATAAAACTGAAGATTGAGTCCGAAAAATAGACCTGAAATTATATTGAGATGTGGATGAACGTAATTGAAGTATTCTCAGGGACGGGAGGGGTATGGTATCGATCTTCCAATTCACCCAAGCCAATTATCGTGCGAATGAATTTCCCTGACTTACACCTTTTGGAAGACGGTCGTCCAAGAGATTGTAACGATTTTGATAATTAAATGCCTGTAAATTAAAAAGCTTGATGAAAGATATGTATAAACTTACACATGGTATTTGTGACCAGATTGTTGGTAAAAATTATTCCAAGTTTTAAAATCTTTTTTATCCATATTAAAAAATTCTAAAAAAAAAGAGCCATGATATATGCATGCCTATAAATTTTCTATTAAAAAGATATCAAAAATGCAAAGGAGAAAACTTGAGCAAGAAGAGAGAGAAGAAGGGACAGCATATGACGATGACAAGTAGCCATGTGAGGTGTAATGGAAGGCTACCGAAAAAGGTCACGCGATGACTATATACGGCTAGACGGCAACGTCAAAGACGTATTCAAATTTCCGAAAACTTTAGGTCTAGTGTTAAATGTTTGTGACAGCTGTCAGAATGATTCTAGCCAGACTCGTACTAGACGTTGAAAATGATTGTATAGATGTGTACCGTGCAAGACGGAAAAGCTGGTGACCCGTATCTATGTTTACTCTGCCGACCGTGGAAATGTTAGGGTCAAGGCCTACAATTGTCAGAATGAATCCATTTCCGGCAGCGTTACTCGTTGAAAAATACGTCTCTCTTTATCTATCTTTATTTAATAAAAATGTCTGGATAATTCTTCTTCTAATCAGAGATCAGTGGTGGTGGGCTTGAGGGGAGCAAAAGATCAGTATTTTTTGAGTGGGGGCGGGCAATCAGAGATCAGTGGTGGTGGGCTTGAGGCGGGCAAAAGATCAGTGGCGGGGAGCAAAAGATCAAAAGATCAAAAATGTCCTAGGATTCCTCCATACTTCTCTAATATTCGCTTTCCTCTCTGCTACTCTTCGATTTTTGCGTGTGAGCCCGTCTTCCCACCATTCTCTCACCTACAAAATGATGGACAATTTCGATTTACTTCCAAATCTTCCTCCTTTTCTGCAAGCAAAGATCGTTACAAAGGTTACTTTTGCCATAAAATTCCCTAAAAACTCCTTCAGATGAGAAGAGCCTCCTTCTTTCGATTGCCACATACCGGAAAATGGGGACTGGCTGCCTATGAAGGGTCCAAACGACGAGTGCAGCATGAAACAAGCCTACAACAGGAACAACATCAACGACGCTTACTGGAGCAAATTTCGACACAAGTAGAAGAAATGAGAAATATGATAAACAGCGTGCATGAACGAGTGAGCAATCTAGCCGACCATTTTGGAAATATGCAAGATACTTTTGAGAATCATGTGGATCCGTTGGTTAATTCGATTGATCAGTAATGAAATAAATCGTTTTCCTTTTATTTTATTTCATAAGGCCGGGAAATAATATTTCCCCAAGAAAAAGAGTGCATTACATGCTAGACCGTCTGTTTTTCTCCTCAGACATCTCTCCCCCCGCAACTGCAGCTGGCCCGTGTCGGGTTAGGTCACGGACCTTGCGAAACAGTTTTTGTTTATCTCCTCCTTTGCACAAGTTCGTTGAAATCCTCCCCTCAGCGTCCGCTGATTTGAATTCTTCCCCTCTTTTTTGTGGTCTTTCTAATTTAGAGTCAATCTTTCTCCCCTTGGTTGTCTCTCGCCTTTCCAGTGTCCCTTATCAATTTCCCAGCAGTCGCATGTCATCTTGAGTCACCTTTACTGCTCTTTCTCATTTTTGTGACTTTGGCTTTCTGTCTGTCCTTTTCCCAATTGACCTCTTTCTTCCTGCGAGTTGTCTCCTTTGTTTTCCCCGTGTCTTCCCAGCTGTAAATAGTCACTCATCGGCTGTGTCTGATCATATGCCAATCGACCCTGCGATGCCATTACGACATTTTGGGGATTTCATAATTCAACCGCTAATTTCACCGGGATATTGAGGAATCAATTTGTTGTTTTTGGAGGAAATAGCATTTTAGCTGTCTAACTGTGGCTCAAACTTTAGAGAAGTGGAATTATGACAGTCACAGTTAGACAGCCAAATACTCAATTTCCTCTAGAACCAGTGGCTTTTCTATCAACTTTGACCCTTGACTGTCTACCTGTGTCCATATTTATCCCTAAAATTTCGGTTTTTTCCAGGATGTTTCCCAAAAAGAGATGGATCGTTAGAAAGCGTTCAACATCTATCACTATCCAAGTTGAACCAGCACCTAAGCAAGTAATCATCAACCAGCCGTTTCATCAGAATTGGGTAAGTTTCTTTCATAACCCAAAATGGCTCGTAAAACCGTCTCCTGTCCAGATGTTCCCATGATGAGTTGTCACTTGTGGTAGAAATAACACAAAGTGCAAACTCACGTCAGCGGAGAGACAGAGATCCATAGGCAAATTTGAGACGATATGAGGGGAAACACATTGTAGACTGCGGAAAATATCATAAAATGTTGATTACAGATCTCTAAATTCTTCTCGAGAATATAAAATCAGAGGTTTCTGGTCGCTGGAAGCCCACAACTCGACAGCGCGCGTATTTTCATTTTTTGATTGGGTTTATTAGGTGTTCGTCTCCCGTAACGTCAACATTTTCTTTAAAAGAGTACTGTAGACGTTAAAAAACGATAGAAACGGTTGAGCTTTTCATTTCCCCCTTTTCAGGCCCTTCTTCCTCCTCCAGAAAAGCGTCTTCGTCCATCTTCTCCCCCTCTGTTGCCTAGTTTCCCGTGTCCTTGTTATTATCCCACAGCTATTCCCAGTCCCACTGGTGGAATAGTCTTCATGACATCTTGGAAAGGATACTGTACGAATCCGGTCCACAGGGCTATTGCCCCCTGCTTATCGACAGTTTTTTTCTCCGATAATTATCGTGGAATTTTTCATGATTGTATTCAAGTCACCGGTAATTTTTGGCTTTTTTGTAGGAAATTGATTTTTAGATGTTCCCCCGCTAAACTGGGGCTATGCTGATAAAACGTGGTCATGGCAGCTGCCTTCTCCTGCTCCGAGTACTGTAGGTTTTTGCTATTTTTCCGGCATTTTTGACTTGCCGTATCCTGAAATGAATAGATTTTTTTCAGAAAATGAATGTTTCCCAATCCGCTATGCCCACTGGACCACAACAAATTGTCCCAGAATTTCTGTCGAGCATGTACCGACACAATTGGCTGGAGAAATATAATATTACCGTAGCCTCTAACAAAGATGCTAGAAGTATGCTGGCGGACATGTTGAAGAATAAATCCAAGGAGCAGCAGATTACGGTAAGTTTAAAAATCGAAAATGATGAGGGCGCGGGATTGCCACGTTCTCAGTTCGACAGCGAAGCTACTTTTCCAATCTGGCATGTCCAGCAACATTGTAGCCAGTTAATGTCTGGTTCAAATAATTGGTTACCGTTTCCATCTATCTTCCTCTTTTTCAGCTTCCCACGAAGAAATTTGACTCTCATAACAATGAAAATGACGAAGAAATGGGCTGGGAGAGTTTCGACAATTGCGAGGAGTTTCAGCTTTCGATTTGGTGAACTTATTCCAATTCTTCCTCTCGTGATCTTCTCGATTGATTACGGTATATTTTCACTTAAAATTTTCCCTAAACACCGGTTATTTTTTTTGTGCAATAAATTTGTTTTCTTCTCGAACTTCTATAATCTGAATCTAAAAAATTTTTTCATTTCTTCAAATTATCAGAATTCTAGTAAAAATATTTATAAAATGAATAAAACCCGTAAATAAACTTACAAAATCACAAATTTTCCATAAAAAATCAAGTAAAAATATCTACAATAGTGGAGGAGTAGGTCTTGGTGGAATTATTGGTCTAACAGAAAGATTACAAGCACTTGGAGAGAATGGAGCTTTTCTAAATTTCAACAATTAATTACTGTTAAAATTACCTACGTTGGAATTAAAGGAGGATAACTGCTAATTAGAAGACTTGGCTCATATCGAGGAGGTGGCCCTCCTTGTGGTGAATTTATGATCAGTGGAGGGAGAGACGTATTTTGCCTGAAAAAAAGCTACTTTCAGAAAATTATTAAGGTAACCTATAGTCTGGAGTTGAAAGTAGAGCTGGTTGATTTGCAATTGTATTAAAATCAACTTGAGAAATAATTCTTAGTGCTTCTTTGCAGGCATTATACATATTGAGCATTTGTTCTCTATGTAAAACAGCTTCTGGTGATTCTTCCATTAAATTATCAGTATCTCCACATTGATATAAATGAGCGAGTAATTCATCACGGATAAATTCTCCAACCTGAAGCCAATTTACATCAAAACAAGGACAAGACATTAAAATTTTGAAATTTCTTGCAAAAATTGTTCAAAAAACTTCGATTTTTAAAATTCCTGCATGATAATTTGTAAATTTTTGAGATGATACACTCAAAATGTGCCTTATTATGTCTTTAAACAAATTAAAAAACTTACTTTGTTTACAATAAGATACATAACAGCTTTTGGTACAATATCACGTACATTTTTAGTTACAATTCTCATATAAGAATCAACTAAATTTCGAATAATTTCAACTTGTCTTTCTAGCTGTGGATCCATAGAAGTTTCCACTATTTCCAAAGCCTAAAATTACCAATAAAGAGCGGAAAATAGAACCTACATCATTTTCTATAGTCATTTGGTGTTCAGGATAAACACCAGCACGTAAAAATGATGCCTTCCAAGCTTCTAATTCATCCAAATTTGCGCATCCTAATTCTAACTGTTTATAATCTTTGTAAATATTTCTGGAATCACGGGTAAATTTGAAATAAAAATGATTACCTTCCATCAGAATAAAATAACGCGAATTTGTGCTGACGGGACATAAAGCCACTTTCAAGATCACGAAGTTTAGCTCCTTCTAGTGGTAGCATATATTTCTTTTCTTTTTCCTAAAAAGACCAAAAATTAAGAAATAAATGAAAAATTACTTCATCATCTTTATACCAGCTTAAATTGTCTGATGCAAGCACAAACCAACAATCTCTACCACCTTTCATAAATGATATATTGTTTACAGCAAGCCAGCCTTTACGAATAATCTGAAATCGATGATTTCTGCTTAAAAATTGAGATCACACCTGATTTACAAGACTTTGTTTAGTAACTTGCCCTTGAGTTGCTTTAGCTTCGGCACTAAAATAAAAATAATCACGAATAATTGCTATTTACTTGAAAAATCCAATAAAATCTTCATGATTTGTATTCATATAAGCTAATTCATAATCAACAATCATTGCTAGATGTTTTTTTGCCATTTGTTCTCGTTCTCTCATATAAGTAACAACAATTCTTTCAATTCCATCTCGAAGACGAGGATAACGTTGCAGCTAAAATTTAATTATTAAAAAAAGAAAGAAAACTAACTGATTGACAACTTTGACGAATAACACTAGCCAGTTCTGTGACAACTAAATCAACACATTTCATTGAAGGCTCTTTTAATCGAGAGATTTGTTTCTTAGCTATAGCTTCGAAAGCCATGTCAGGAGTGAATAAACCAACCCTGAACAAAATACAATTGATTCATTGCAATTAAACCCACCTAATTCCATGAATATTCCTAATTGCAAACTGGATTTCTTTTCTCATTTCTTTTTCGTCTATTTCCATTTTTACAATTTCGAATGGAAAGCGTTCATGGAAAATCCTAAAATTACTTGAAATTATTTATTTCCGCAAAAGCTACCGATTAATTCTCGCACCACCACCAAGTTCATTAATTGATACTAATTTAGCCGATGAGCCTTCAATTGATCGTTCAAGATCTTGTGTAAATTGCTGAACCATTCTAAAAATTCGAATTACTAATATTAAAAAAAACCGCGTACTGCATTAAAATTTTAGTTTTTCTTCCAGGATCATTTAGCTGGTAATTTTTATATTCAGCACAATCTTTTTCCAATAAAAAAAGCTTCTTCTGCAAGTTGTCTCTTAAAGTAGGGAGCGTATCTCGAATATGATTAGTAAGTTGCTGATTTAATGTCTGCTGTAAATAGGCAGTTCCTAGGCGATCAGCCATATTTCTGTAATTTTAATGGAACTATAGCTTATAAACAAAATTACCGATAAACGGGATGTGAAAGGAAAAATTTTCGTTCAGCATCTAATGCAGCTCGGATATCTTTTCTGCCCACAATGTCTTTTTGGCCACGATTAACTATTCCAACATAACCACGACGCAGAGGAAGCAATCGGTTTTCTAATATTTCTCGTGCATCAGTTCCCGCGTCCATAAGATCCAGTTTTGTTAATACGCCAATTGTTCTAATTCCTTGGGGATCAACTTCCTGAAAAATATCACTCAATATTTAAAAAAAAATGTAGCGGTCTTTTTGACAAAAAGTTTTTGCATCATAACTCAGCATTTGCATCATTTAAAAAACCGTAAAAATATCATAAAGAGAAGATTCTGAGGTTTCTTTTTAACCAAATTGCCGTTTATTGGACACATTAAAATTTTTGATGGGAAGAAATATCAGCTTTTGCTGCTACTCCTCATACTCTTGGAAATTCCAGCATTATCTCCACC
The DNA here is from genome assembly GCA_964036215.1 of Oscheius sp. DF5033. NCBI lineage: Eukaryota > Metazoa > Nematoda > Chromadorea > Rhabditida > Rhabditidae > Oscheius > Oscheius sp. DF5033. Next base: position 880,135 of record CAXIWN010000013.1, on the reverse strand, counting down.
GATAATTCGGCAAAAGAAAGCCCATGAACTTCTCTTTGTGATGTTCTTTACAGCTTTTCAATAAACACAGGAAAAGCTAGGCTGTGGCTCAGAGCAACTAAATCGGCTAACAGATTCAGTCTTTCTAAACAAAAGTGCTAAAAAAAATCCTACCTTAGCCAATTTCAATGCATCAGATGTAGCTAAATCACTATTTGCTGGTGTAACAGCTAAAATAAGGCAAGTTTCACGACGAATATAAGTCAGAATCATTTCCCGTATCTGTTGTTCAATATCAACAGGTTGATCTCCAACTGGAACTTTGGTTAGGCCAGGTAAATCAATTAATGTCAGATTTAGCACTGAATTCAAAGATTATTAGTCAGGAGAAATAATAACCATTTGGGCTGAATATACGAAGATTGATAGGAAATGACGAGATTCCTTTATTCTTCCCGGTCAGTCGATCAGTTTCTTCTTCTATTTCTTTACGCACAGCATCAAAGTCCATAAAATATTGTCCCTTTTTGTGCAAGAATTCAGCGTACTCTGAAAGATTTACATAAAACTGGCTGTGAAAACAAAAAGTACCATTTCTATCCTGAATCAATTGTAAAATTAATGGCCGTCTGGTTACTATTCCCGATCCACGTGGAAGAAAATCTCTGAAAAGCAAAATTTACCAATCCAATAAAAAATAGGCGTACTTTCCAACAAAATTTTCTAATACTGATGATTTTCCAGCACTTTGTCCTCCAATTACGGCAATTTGCGGTAGCTCTAAGTTGACATTCGTACCAAGTTGCGAGAAGGCATCCTGAAAATAATAAATTATCAATAATTATTCAATTCACTACCTGTATCCGATTGATGACTGGAATTAGTGCTTGCATACCTTGATTAACCCAAGTCATCTTATCCAACAATTGTAAGGTCAAGCTACTGCCTGAAAATAACAAAAATATGTTGCAAAATATGAAGGTCGAGAGAAGAGAAGAAAAGCATCAAGTTTTGAGGAAAGTTCACGTTGCTTGCTATAAAAATAGCTTCTACTCGTACTGTGAACGTTCTACAATATGTTTAGCACTCAAAATAAGAATTCAGTGGTAGAAAATGAAGAAAATAGTGGTGAAAAAGACTACTATGCAATATATTGCTCTTCAACGTAAAAATACAAATTCACAGCAATTTTCACTCAATTTATCTTCGAAATTCATATCAAAATAGCTGCTAGAATTGTTGCTTATTGCCTAAAATATTTCCAGCAGTCGAGAATGAAACGTTCAACATGAAACAAAATAAAAAATCACATGAAAATCGATGCACTGCATAAACAATATTTGTTGGCTGTGAAAATAGATGTTTTAACTTATTACCACTTACTGAAGTTCTTTTTACTATATCAAGAGCTATCCCAACTACTTTTAGCACTAAAAATATACAAGGAAAATATAAAACAAGCAGTAGAAACGAAAAGAATTACGAAGGAGTGAAAAATTCCAATTTTCAGTGACGCTGATACGAAATATTAGGCGCATTGTTCAAATCAGGTTATTTTGAGCACCCTTCTTTTGATTTTCTTCTAGTTTCTTCTAATTTTCCAATAATTTTCCCCCATAAACTAATAATTTCATAATAAAACCTTGAATATTCGCCGTCTGTTATTTTGGCCATTTGAGTCGCCGGATTATACTCTGCCCCCGTGGTTGAATACCAGTCAATTTACATTCTCGCCACTCGCCTGTTCATGACTGTCAGCTATAATCTCTCTGTTTCTACTTCCCATCCATGGACATTTATTAAATTATTCTTTCGGTAACATTTTACTGAAAAAAATAACAAAAATTGAAGATGGAAAGGATCCGTTTGGAAAGCATGTTGGATTCAATACACAGTTTGGATTATTATGTATTTTTTGACATCGGGGATCTATCGATTTCTACTCACAGATGAACAAAAGAGGTAAAAACAAGTTGCAGTAGAATAAAATTATAAGAAATTGATAATTTTGAAATAAAAAAATAAAAACAGAAGGGAATAATAACCATAATTAGCCAGTGGATATCTAAACTGGCTATTTTTTCATCTTTCTTTATTTTTTTTCGTCTTATTTTGTTTTCTACAAAAAAAAAGTAGTTTATTTACAATTCAAAAGGTAGAAATAGAGAATCTTCCATGTTTCAAGTGAAAATAATCGAATTATGTCGAATGAGTTGCAGTTAGGTAACCATTCGCTGAAAAATTGCTATTTCATCCAATTTACTGCATGATTTTGTTTGCTAAAAATTTACCAATAGCTAGAAAAATTAAATTACATTGTTTCAGTATAAAAAAATAAAGAAAACGATGATTTTCAGTGTATTCATGAGTCTCGTCGATTTTACAAATTCTCGTCTGAATTATATTCCCCTCGATTTGATGCTTGGCTTTTTTGTAGCCGGTGTCCTTCGTCGTTTTTGGTATCTCTACAATATTATTGGTTTTATGGATAAGTTTGTTATTTTCTGTTATTTTCAGCTCAATTTTTTAATATTTTAGTATTGCATTGATGACGGCGTTGTATGTTCGTGGCAGCAGTGATCGGGCGCGTCAATATCGTCGAAATATTGTTCGACATTGTATGTTGACACAAGTAAACAGCCAAAAATTAATAGAAAACATATTTTTAGACGTTAATTTTTCGAGATTTATCGATGAAATGTCGAAAAAGATTTCCCACATTGGATACGCTGACGGCAGCTGGTAAAATATTCGAAAAATATTAAAAAATTGCAATTTTTCAGGTTTCATGATGCCTCATGAAAAAGAAAATTTCGACGGGATCCAATACAATTATAACAAATATTTTTTACCATTTAATTGGGCCTGGGCCCTGATTTACAAGTAATTTGACCCAATTTTCAAGGAAAAACCCCGTTTTCAGCGCACGGAAAGAAGGATTAATTGAGAGCGACTATTACGTGACAATTTTATCAGAGGTAAGAGGAAAAAAAGACAAAAATGGCCTCAGTTACTCTTTCTCGTTGTGTTTTTTCCACACTATACTTCGGCGTGGTGCACGGTTTGTCCTCCTTGGCCGGCAGCGGGAATTGAACCCGTCACCATGTGACTCGCAAGTGTGGCGCATACCATTGCGTCATAGCGTCGATTTAGTGCGGCTTGGGAATTGCCTCTATAGTCCTCTGATGTCACCAGAAACGTGACTCCGTTATTTTACACCATAATTTGGTTGTCTTTTGGCCATTTTCTGCAATTTGTCGAGCATTCCGAAGAGGAAGATATGACGATTTAAATGAAACTAATTTTGACCTAAAAACAAGTGGAAAAATCCATGAAAATAGACGAAAATAAGAAAAATCCTCAAATTATTTGATATTTTTCCAGGAAGTCAAAAAATTCCGTACCGATTTGGCTTGGCTTTGTAATTATGACTGGGTCCCTTTGCCGATAATTTATCCGACAATTGTCTGCTTCGCCGTTCACATGTATTTCTTGGTTTGTGTAATTGCTCGTCAATTTGTGGTAAATTCCCAGGAAACTGATGAGGTTATTATTTTCAAGGCCGAAAATTGCTAAAAAAAACTAATTACAGATCGATTTAATTTTCCCATTTATGACAACAATTCAATTTTTCCTCTACATGGGATGGCTGAAAGTCGCTGAAGGACTTTTGAATCCATGGGGAGAAGACGACGAGTAGGTTTAATTTTCTTTTTTTTCTTTAAATGAATTATATCCCTGTGTAATCTATATTCTACGGTGTGTATTTACCTCAAAAAAATGATGAATATTTCAGTGACTTCGAGACGAATATGCTGATTGATCGAAATTTGACGGTAAGTCTCATTTTTTAGCAACAATTGTTATTTTAAATAATGATGGATCAAAAATTCTGCTTTTGCCGGGCAAAAACTCTCCCAGGTTCCATTCAGAAAAATAATATTTTTTCTTCCAGATGGCGCTAAAAATAGTAGACGAAGGCTATGGGAGAACGCCAGAACTGAAAAAGGATGCATTCTGGGATGATGAGTGGGTTCCTCTTTACACGGAGGAAAGCGCCCACGAGAGGAGATACCGTCGGCGGGAAGGATCCCTGGCTCATATAAAGTTAGTCCTTTGAATATTTAAACCTTTAAAAATACATACAAGTGAATATTCTTCAGACTCCCAGTCTCCGTAAGCCAAGTCCGAATGGTTCCACTTGGCTCCTCGGCTAACCTTGGCAGCATCAAGGAGCGAATTGTCCCCGTTAGCCCGTAATTTTCATTCTTTAAAATCATTTTTAAATAATTTATTCAGCGAGGATATTTCGGAGGAAAAGCCAACAGGTTTTTTGAGCAGATCAGCTTCTCTAATTGGCCTGTCACCTAAAAGAAATCTGTCGACGGCCCACAGCCTCAATTGGAGCGCCTCTTCTCGAGCAAATTTAGAAGAAGGAGCTATGAAATTGGAAGAAATTAGCCATAAAAAAGAGGAATAAATAGACAGAATAGAAAGAAATAAACTATTTTTGTCATATGCCCAAAAAACGGCGAAAAGAGCATTTTATCTGTCTGCGAAGTCCCCGATGTTTCTGTCCCCAAGAACATTTCCTTTGGTCAGCTGAATAATAACGCTGACTTCAGGATCAACGAGAGCATCTGAAAATTTCCGAATTTCTAGTCAGAATTCTTTTAAAATAAAGTGTAATTGAAAACTGACGCCAAGCGGTGACGATCTCTTGAATTACAACCAAATTCAAGTAGAAATCACGAGGAATCAGCTGTCCGCCATTGGAATAATAGTGGAGGATGGCAGAGTGAAGCAAGGCCGTCAAGAAGTCGAGCATGAAGCCGAAAACATCGCCTAGAAATAATTATTAGTCATTTAAATGGCAAGGATATCGTATTTTTAGGATCCTGAACGGGAAATAGGAAGTAGACCTGAAAGCCCGCAAATTGGTCATTATCCAAGAAAAATACGAAGAGTTTGTCTTTCAGGGGGATTCTACAGCGCCTTTTTCCCTGTAAGAATAGAAGTCGACTGTAAAACTTACCGGACAAAGATTGAGGTCTCAGAAGAAAGTAAAGATACACAGCCAGGAGAAAAGGACGGAGCCAGAGGTTCATTTTCTAAATTATTGTAAGTTTTTTTTGAATGCTAAAATACCTACCATGAATATTCAAACCTACAAAGAAAATTGGCAAAAATCTTTGGTCAACACCGAGATTCGAACCCAGAACCTTTGGATTACCAATCCGGCACTAAAAATGTAAAATTGTTCGACGCCAGAGAGATTCGAACTCTCGCGGGGAAACCCCAACAGATTAGCAGTCTGTCGCCTTAACCACTCGGCCATAGCGCCTGTGTTTTCGCGACTTTTTCCAGGTGCTAGGGTCCATTTGGTATTTGCACAATATTTTACCACGTTTACATCTTGAAAACCAGCCAAAAATTGAGAGATTTCTTACAGGGAAAAATCCCCTCCCTGTCTGTCGAGAGTATCACAAACTTTCTGGTCATTCCCCAATTTATTCAGCCAATACATATTATGTGGTTGTTTAATGTGATCGTATTGCCGTATATTTTCTACTTTGTGTTGCCCGCCTGCTGTTGTGGTCGTGGAGCCAAGAAGAATGAAAATCGTCGTGGAAAGAAGAGTAACGCCGGCGAGCGGACCAGCGATGATGAGTCGATTAGTTCAATTTCGAAGACGGTTACTGCCTCTGTGGTGTCGCCGGTTGCTGCTCCTCAGCCCGCTAAATTTGAATCGCCGAAGAAATTGGAAATAGTCGTGCCCGAGCCAAAATCCGCGGTTCGATCGGTCACTCCCAAGTCCAAAACCGAATCGATGAAAGTTATCCAGCAGCCCGAAACGGATCCGGATTTTACTGTCAATATTTATGAATGGGATAAAATCTTCCTGACTCATGCCTGTAAGAAAGGAGCCTCGTGTAAAAGCTGCTCGGATTATCGTCAAAATATTCTACGCTATCATGAGATCTACCATACGGCCTACAGTAAGAAGCCAGCCAATTCCAAAGGTCAAAAATTGTTGGCCCAACGCTGCAAGAGACTCTGTGATCAAGGATATCGATGCCAAAATGGTCAGCTGGTAGCCCCGCCGTCGGCAGAGAAGACCAATAATCCATGGAGTAAAAGGACGCTTAAACCGCTGGTTGAGAAATATTTAAAGGAAAAGGAAAAGAGCAAAAAATCCGCCAAGGATAAGACTGGAGACAGCGGACAATATGAGTCGCTGTGGATGAGGATGGAAACAATAAGGCAACCGGAAAAAAGATGCCAATTGTTGAAAACAAAACGAAATCGGATGGACAATATGTAAGTCTCTTCGACGATGAGATCATCATGACACAGGACACACAATCTTCGGCAGAAGAAGACTTCATGCAGCTTCAATAAGACATACCGATGAGACATTGAGCATTACAACATTTCGTGAAAAATAATAATAAAATTGTCGGTAAACAGTGTTTTTTGAGGTTGATCCTTGCCCAATTTCTATGTTTCTTTTGAATTCTCTGGCTGACAAAACGATTTTTGTCAGTATTTCTAGCAATCAAATAAAATTCTTCCAACTCCCAAAATGGCAATGCTTGTTTATTAAATGAAAATATAGTTGTATCTACTAAAAGACCCCCCAGTATCTCTGAGCAACGAGTTTTACAGTATTTGGGCTGTTCTGCTGCAGATCCATGGTCCACGATCGGTGTTCTTGACGTATCTAAAATAAATTATCCGGGAAATTTATCAAAACTGACCCCCAGGTCTTCTCAAAAGTAATCACAGCGTGTTCAGCATCGGGATTTGCAAGATTTATTCCTAAAAACTTTGCTAATTTTTCTATAACTTTACCTTTAAAAAATTGTCTGTAAGTCGATTGACTACCATCCATCCATATCCAATGTCCGTCATTGTCTCGGTAGAGGCCGATATTGTACCAATAGCTGTTATTGGTCCTAGCAGCCAAGAATTTATCCTCTTCCGAATTCAAAATCGTGGCCAAGTTGCCTCCTCTTTTTCGACAGTCAACTTCTGCATCGTAGAATGGCCTCCAGTCATCATCCGGAGAAATGAAGAAACATCTTCCGCCAGTCGGTGACATCACGAAGTTGAATTCAGTTGGGCAAGGCTCTCCTGTATATCCAGCTACTCCATAAAGGAGAAAAGAAAGGGATAAAACTGACAGCATTGGGTGACCTTTCTCCGGGGCCCGGCTACTTTTATAGTGGAAAAACCAGCGGTCGGCGGATATGCTGAATAAACTTTGCTCAATTTCAAATGAATGAAGCCGCCCTCGATTAAACTAAAAAACAAAAGGGACATCGCTCAGTGTCATGCAATTTGAAATTCGCCCACATAGTTTCATCATAGAAGCTGGCACTGCGTGGCACGGGGAAAACAGACTGTCAATTCCGGGAAGCGCTATGGCGGCAAATATTCCTGGGATCAATTCGCGATAGATCTCCACTTTCATGCTGGTTACCACCGAAATATTCGTAAAAATCCTTTGATCAACCTGCGATTTCGAATAGTGAATTCTCTGGTCAATCAGCGATCTGTCGCTTGAAAGTTCGCTGGGATCGGCTACGCGGCTATCATTTTCTGCATGTTCGCCCATTGTCCAATGGTTAGATTTCCGGACTGGTAATCCAGAGGTCTTAGGTTAGCATCTTGGGCGGATCGCGAGTTTTTTCAAAATTCGTGGTGCAATGGTAAAAAAATCTTTGGCATTTCAGGTCAAAAGAGTCTCATTTAATTTTCCTGGTTGACGAATGGATTTCCGGTTCATTTCAGAGGTTTTTATAGCTATTTCGGATCACTCTGTTGCGTATCCACGAGATCCCAGCCCCCAGAAAAACAGATCAACAGAATTGCTCAAAACACAAGAAAATAACCGAACTTTCCTACAGGATTTTATTTACACTCCATAAACTACAGGCGGCAATCTTAAAAGTCATATTGAAGATGTGGATTTATTTTACAGGTGGCTCTTCCTTTTCTTCTTCTTGTTTTGACTCTTCCTTCTTTGACTTGGCATCTTCTCCAGGATCCCTCTTCTTTTGATATTCCACATATCGAGTAACAGCTTCCACACCACATGGTAATTTCGGTTCTCCAAAATTTCCTTTACGCTCATAGAAATCTTCTTCCCAAGCTGACATAATTCGTTCCGGGCATTCAATACTCAGCACTTTCTTGGCATTTAAAACATAATGAAATGCAGCCCAATGCATGTAATGATTGCACATTTTACAATATGTGCCCTCTTTCTTTTCCTTATTGGCGCAATTCTTATCAAAATGGTCCAAGTAGGCGGGACGAATTTCATCAAAATCCAGGCAGATGAGATATTGTTCCAATGGATTGCAGAGATCATCATCGCCGACAGTCTCTTCCTCCAATTCTGCCGGTGTTTTCATGAAATCGTCAATCCAGAAAGTAAATCCTTCTTTTACTTCACGAATGTACTCGGCCTGAAAAAAATTCACATAATTTTTTGCATACTGTAAATATAAAATCCTGGAAAAAACTCAGATAAAGCGCCGGTGCCTATCGTGTTGCTTTTCCGGTGGCATACTGTGACGGATCCTGACACCCCCAGGCTATTTCTGTTTTTGTAGTAGCTATGTGCACCCCGTGTTGTACCAAAAATGCGCCTTATTACCGCGGATGCGCACGGTAACTTTGACGGAAACTCGGAAGCAACCGAAAAAAAGACCTGAAAATGGAAATTGCCAAAAAAATTGTCATTTGACCATATTTTATCCGGTGAAAAGCGCGTCTTGAATGGTTTACATTTTTTTCCAGCCAATTTTTACCCAATCGGCCCACTTGTAACTCCAAGAAATCGAGTAAATTACCTGGTCCTCGAAATATCGTTCCTTCATCGGTTTCCAGAATTTTTTCCTTTGGTTTTCTTCTCGCTCCTTTTTTTCTTCTTCCGTTTCCTTTTTTTCTTCCTCCGTTTCCTTTTTTTCTTCTTCCGTTTCCTTTTTTTCTTCATTCGTTTCCTTTTTATCCTCCTGCTTATCAACTTTGCTGCCTACTTCATCCTTTGTCTTTTCATCCTTCTTCGTATTTTTGTCCTTCTTCTTTCCATTTTTCTTCTTGAAGCATAAAATACTCAGCCATGGTAGAATAAAAGCCAGCAGAAATAGCAGCCACATCACAAGAGAGATTTGACTTCGAATGACTTCTTTTGGCTTCTTTCTCGACATTTTACCTTTTTTTGACAGGCAAACGATTAAACCTTACTGAAAATGACAAGTAAACGCGGTATATAAACCAAGAAACTGGCAAAATTAAATCAGTTGCATTTCTACAATGGCACAGAAATCATCGTCTGCCGTTGCTGAATCTCACTCGAAATTGGCCAAAGATGCTAATTCTAAGGTGGCAAAAGGATCTTTTGAAGTACCGCCTTCGAAACTATCAAAGGTGTCAAAAATTCTACCGGTGAAGAATAGCGATCAAATTGCTAAGTACGTTTTAAATTACCGCCATTCGGATAGCGTATTGATACTTGGAGCGCTGGTTTTTGCCATTGTACTTTGGATACTGCCAAAGTTTTTTGAGCCAATGAAGCGCATATTGAGGGTTGGTACGCAGCGCAAGTTACAACGTAATTTTTGACTACAGTAATCCCTATTTTCTCTTCAGGGAATTATCCAAAGAAGAATATTACCATGGCCTGCTGCCCCGTGAGGATATGATAAGTCTTCTCCGTCGTACTGGCGAATTTCTGATTCGATTTTCTGAGGCTCGCAAAGGCGAGAAATGCTTCATCCTGTCAACAATGCAAAAAGAAATGCTGGAAAAGGATGGTATCAAGCATTTTATCATCAATAAAACACCGAATGGAAAATTTGTCATTGAGACATACGGCTTCAATACGATTCCCGAGATGATGGACTTTCATCTGAAAGGCAACCCCGTGACCAAAGACGGACAGGTTCGAATTACTGTGCCCATCAAGAGACAGCTCTGGGAACATGGTAACCCTTTTTTATACGAAGATACAGCCATTTTTAGCCCATGATATGATTATTCTGGGTAAAAAGTTGGGTGAAGGCGCCTTTGGTGAGGTCTCCCTTGGCAAGCTCCGTGTTCGTGTTGGCCCGCCTCCAGCCCCAGCCCTGGAACAAGTGAGCAATGTGGGTAAAGTCTCCAAGCAGCAACAGCCTCGACCCAAGAAATCCATTGCTACCCAGCCGACTCAACCGGAATTTGCCGAATATCCTGTCGCCATCAAGTTGGCCAAATTGGAAAATGTCACGAAGGAACAGATTAAGGAGATTATGGCTGAAGCTCGATTGATGAGGCGTTTTGATCATCCGAACGTCGTCAAGTGAGTGGCAGATTGTATTTTGCACTCAAAAATGGGTACTTTTCTCTAAATTTTGGGTATACAACCCGGGATATTTGACGTTCCACATCCACTGGCACAGGGAGAATCCGAATCTGGGACATTTCGATACCAAAACTTCAAAAGCAGACGATTTTTTGCGATAATAACGCGAATTTTTTTTGCTATTCAACTGGTTTTTTTTGCCTATTAGGCAATCCAAAAATTAAAAAGCAGAGACCCCGTTCGGGGCCTCCAGCTCTCACATAAAATGTGGTTGATCCGACTACAGCCGAGAGCTGGTTTTCTCGGCCCCGCCATCGCCAAATTTCTATTGTAGAAATCGGTATGGGGTCATTCTGCGGATTGAATCCAACTAGAAAACGGCCCCAAAGATAGTCGCAAAAGTGGACTGCCGAGAATTTACGGGTGCAACCGTTTCGCTTTCATATGCTAATTTTTTCCTCACGTTTTTTGAGGAATTTCGCACAATGTTTAGCAGTATTTCCTTTATTTCTCGGCAATTTTCAATTATTTAAAGGGTACTGCAAAGCAATATTAATGAGGAATATTATAGAAATACAATTTTTCCAGGTTCTACGGCGTGGCTACCCTTCAAGAGCCGCTAATGGTTCTGATGGAGCTATGCTCTGATGGTGCATTGGACTCGTATATTCGTAAGAATCATCCGCCCCTGGAAAAACTACATGAGATGGTGCTTCAAGCTGCCCAGGGTATTGACTACATTCATCGTAATAATGTGCTTCATCGTGATATTGCTGCGCGTAATTGTCTCTACGGTGGTGGACAGGTTAAAATTGCCGATTTTGGACTGTCTCGTGAGGGAGAATCCTATCAAATGGATGCTCATGCTCGTGTCCCGATCAGGTATCATTTTATCGAATTTGAATAAGAGAAAATGGGATGTAAAAACCGATCAAAATAGCCAATTTCCCTTATTCTTACGCCTTTTTATTAATTTTTTTCTTCCAGATGGCTGGCCCCCGAAGTCCTGACGTCTGCCCTCTTCACCCAAAAGACTGATGTCTGGGCATTTGGCATCATGGCCTGGGAAATTTACCACGACGGTGGCGAGCCGTATCCGAATATGTCCGTGGCTGAAGTGGCTCTAAAACTGCGCAGCGAGGGATATCGCATGACGTTTCGTGAGATTTATCGTCCCGAAGTGATCCGCTACCTGCGTGAGGTCGTCTGGGCCGAGGATCCCAATATTCGTCCGAAAATGACTGTCGTCGTCCAGGAGTTGCGTCGACTCTACGCTGCTCCGCCTCCTGCTCCCCGTGCCATCATTAGCCGTCATCATACCTCTCAGTAAATTGTGACAGGCATAGACATGATTAGTCGCAAGCAATAAATCAATACGAAAGCCTATTTTGTTCTCTTTTTATTGTTTTTTCTTGTTCTTCGCGCGAATTTCCTTGTTTTCGTTTAGTTTCCGACTTTGTGGACCAATTTTGCGATGTATCGACGATTATTTGGTATCGTCCGGTAGCTTTTTTCCTGCTCTACAAGAAAATATATTTCCATTTCCAATATCTTACTGTATTCAAAAATTACGAGCTGTTTTATATTTTTGACCTATTCTTCCTTGTTCTTGACGTTTTCCTAGTTTTTGTTCTTCTGGTTTCCGTCATTGTGCTCTAAATTACTTATGCATCTTGATTTTTTAGCATTGTCTAACAGCTCTTTTGTGGTCTACAAGCTGATATATTCTGTTTCTCAACAACTTAGCGTAGTACAAAATTACGAAAGATTTTATATCTTGTCTGATATCGCTCTTTCCTACCCTACTTTATCCCCTTTTCCCCAAATTTCTCCTGTACCTGATTCAAAATCGTCCAAAATTGCGCCTGACATGATAAATTTATGTCAAAACATGTTAAAGAAATATTCTACTGGTCAATCGCAGAAGTGGATGCCATTCAGTTGGAAGAACAACCACTGGGCGGTCTTATGATTCTGCTGCTTCTTGTCTTTTTCAACTTTTCCGGTTATTTTTACTCTATTTTTACTTTCTTTTTACTGTGACCGAAAAATTGTGCCACAGAAAGTGAAGCGCGCTGGTAGCTGGCGTATCTTGAAGGTTATAGTCAGGAAGAGGAGGGCTACTGTAGCGCTTCTTTCAATTGGCGCCAGCGCGCATTTATCACTTAATTTTTGTTTCAAAACTTGATATATATTATGGCATAGGGTATCTAATCTTTATTCTTTCAGCTGTGGTAATCTTGCCCATGTGCATCTTCAGGAGGAAGAAGAAACTAATTGTGAAACCGCCGGCTCCACCTGCCCTGCGACCACCGACCCAATCCAGCTCCGATCCGGAATCTCTTCCGATCAGAAGAGACGAAGAACAAGCTGTCGAGAAGCCGGCAGAACCACCAAAACCGGCAGAATCACCGAAATCGACGGAGCCATCGAAGCCGGCAGACGCAGCGGCAGCCAAGAAGAACTCTTCTAGTCAGAAAGGACACCCTGAATTGGAACTGGACAAGACCCAAAGCGAGAGATCGAATAAGTCAAAGAAGTCGAAAAAGGATCCCGACGAAAAGAAAGATGACAAAAATCGGCAATCACCAATGACCAAATGACTCTTCAATCGACACCATTTTCTTCTGTTTTTGTCAATCAGATATTAGCAGTTGATATACACCAGAACCATGTTGTTCTGAGTGTAAAAAATAAAACTTGGGACTGAAAATGTGTGTTATCTTTGACAGTACATTTAGTTTTTTTTTGATGATTCGTCGGTTATGTGGGGCGCTGGCTGATGAAAATCGGCGTGCCCATGGTCATGTGGTTGCCAGTTGCAATTTCAATGTTGCGGATTTGATTTCCGTCTTGACCATAGGACTTTTGCCAACTTTTCGGAGGCATAATCGTGGTAAAAATGAATCTACGCGGCTTACCAGTAAAATTGCCTCAGCTGATAAACGCGCCGGACTTGCGATCTACAAGTCACAAATTCAGAAACTTGAAATGGGCAAACTTCCATCAATTTCCATAAAATTTTCAATTATTTTCAAAAAAAAATTTTCAAAAATTTTTTGTCAGAAAATTGATAAAATTGATGCTTTGTCAATCTACGAGACCTGGATTGCTCTGAAAACAAATGGAAAGCCCGGGGAACCCAGTAATAAAGGCCGTTTATGAATCGATGTTTCTTTTTTTGCTGATTTGGGCGCACTTTTACAAAAATAGCTAGCAGGATGACCGAAAATCGGAAAAATGGCAAAATATTCTTTTTTTCGGAGCGATCTCCGGCTCTTTTCTGGTTTTATGGCGATTACCAGAGGTTTTCGGCTCATTTACAGTAATTCTGTGATATTTTTAGGGCACATTCACTTTAGAGAATTTGTCTCGTACATGTTCTTCCATCATTTCCACCCATGTCTGTTGCCCTTTCCGTGCGCCACAAGGATTTCCAGCTACAAAATGACTACTACGATAGTTGTTTACCATGTCTGTCGCACTTTTAACATTGCCCTTGGCTTTCTGTCGCTGTCCTCGTCCGAATTCGTGGAATATCGCAATGAGCTTGAGAAGATCTCTTTTTGTTAAGAAAATTGAGGCAGCAAAAGCTTCTGTTGAGGTAAGGGAGATACGATCATTTTTTTTTTTTTTATTGTGACGACCGTTTTCATGTAATTACACATGCGGGTATCTACATATATCACAACATTGACCACCACGTATAGCCGTTGATCTTCTTGATTCCATCTTTCCATCTCGCAATGTACGCATCCATTCTTGCAATGTCCGGTTGGACAACATCTCACGTTTAGCGTGGCAATATATGTTGAGACATTTGTAAATGTCATCTGGCGATACAGCTACAAAGGGCCAAATCTTTGCTAGTAGCCGGTTTTATCTTCTTCTGGTAGACGACCGGTCATTTAAGTGGAAATAATCCTTTAAAATCCTGTAATATTTGATAAAAAAAGATGAAGAAAATTACTCCCGGACACCACTTTGACTTCCAATTTTCTGATCGTTTTCTTGCCGTCGCGCGTCGGCCAGGCAACGGCAAGAAGTAATCACAGAGAAAAGCGATTCGGCCGGGGTGGTTGGGAATTGGCTTGACAGCCAAGGCCGGCTCACACCCACACCACATACACACAATAATTCTAACCACCGGCTGGCTGGCACAGCCGGAAAATGTTCTCGGAACATGTCGGCAGGAGTAAGGAAAGAGGATCCGCCAAGGTAAGGAGGATGCTCCAGGTCCTACAGATCTTCCTCTTCTTCAAATTTTCGGTTTCTCACTTTTATAAAATTTCTGAGCCAATTTCATGTGATAATTTTCTATCTCATCTTTTCCCTATTTTTTTGCGTTTCCATTCGGAACTAACCGAGAAACCATGGGCCTGCCGTGATTTCAATCCTTCAGCTCTTGCAATACCACGGGTGCTCGTCATTTATCTTTTTTACCATAAATATACGATCTGGATATTAGCAAAGAATTTTTTGGACAACCGAGGAACTCAACCCAATGCTTGGATTGTATTTTTTACGTATTCCGCTAAATACTTCGACCTTTCACATCAATTTCGGTCATCGGGTAAATTATGACGGGAAATTGACGTCAATTTCTTTGAAATTCCACCGTTTATCCAGTGAATTTTAGCAATTTGCAATTATCCGCCTCTTATTTATTATGAGTTCAACCTGTGCTCAGGAATCTTTGACTGTAACTTTTACTGGCTTTCAACTTTGGAGGAAAACGGGCGCTGTGTACCTGTTTAAATATCAACCAAAATTTTGTAATTTCCAACATGAACTCGATAATTCCCAGGGTTCCGACTACTGTTTTGACCTTCAATAAATTATAAATCAAAGTGTAGAAAATCAGGCCAGCTGAGAACAATTACCGTGTACCACCTTCAACACCACCCTCGCCACTGCTAATGAAATTCTCACGTTGCCGGAAAATGTCAAGAGAATTTGTTATTATCAACATTTTCTAGCTCTTTCTTTGCCCGAATGCAAAGAACAAAGAAAGGGGATAACGAGATTTTAGAAAATTTGGGTATTTTCGGGGGAAATGGCGCCTTGGCTCACCGGATCTCCCCCAAATAGCCACTGTTTTAAAACATTTCTAGACTCAAAGGTCGGCAAAATTACGGTAACTTCAATTGTTTTACTCTGGGAACCCTGAAATTTCATTAAATGTTTCCTTATTCAGAAAAAGGTGGAGAAACCAATGAAATTTGACGATTTGGATGAGAAAAAGCTGGGAAAAGAACTATCAAAAATGAAAGTTGACGAGAAACGAGAAGCCAGTAAGTCCAGTTCATTTAAAAATTACCGTAATCTTAGAATATTCCCCACAGGCACAGCGATCCGAGAATACCAAAGATGTGAATTTGTTCAAAAATGTGGCTCAGAAAGAGATCGCCAAGAATCAAGAAATGAAAAAGGATCCTGTTGGATTCAGCCTCTATGAAACGGCGAATGTTATGTGCAGTATTGGTAAGTATTTTGAATCTAATAAATTGATAGAATCATCTCTTCAGTCGATATTACCAAAGACAGCACAATAAAACGGGATAAGAATTCTTCAACTGGTTTAGAGAAAAAGGAGCCAAAGAAGACGCCCAGTAGAAGTAATCGAACACCTTTTATGGCAAATTTATACCAAAATTTTAGCCAGTCTCATGTCCCAAAGTTCAACAACTGGCCCATTTGCTCAACTGAAAGAAAATGAACAAAAAAAGAAGAAGAGTTTCGATGATGAAGATTCATAAATTACTTTTGGGACAATATTTTTGTATTTTAATAATTGTTTTAGCTTTTTTGGACGGAGTGCTATGAATTGTAGACAATTTTAGCCATAAATTGTGTCATTTCGATCGGGTGGCAGCATGAAAATTCGGGAACTTTACGAATCTTCATCATCGCAGGAGCGGCAAGCCTCATTTTAGAGCTATTTCAACTTTTTCTAGTGTTTTTCACTCATTTTGACCATATTTTCCCAAAAAATACAGCTATTTTACTTGGATCATAGAGAAAGAGGCAGTTTTCGAAGGTAAGGATAGCTGAATCGCGACTTCTTGCCATGATATTTATATCATTGGTATCAGCTCTTGGAGACGAGCAAGGAGCTATTTTTAACTTTGCATTTGTTTTATTTTGACTGTAAAACCACCAAGTGTACCGCGGTTGTGCCCAATTTCTCCCATTTTCTGCTTGCCCCAGCCCTCAGTGTTCTTTTGTGTCCTGATCCCTGAAACCCCCGCCATTTTAAAATCTCGGGCGAGTCGCCGTATTCTATATAATATCCAGATAACACCTGCTAATCTCCCCTCCTGATATGGCCCATTGACTGTGTGGTGTGTCTATTCTCGTGTATTTTGTTGTTGTTGTTGAGTCGAAGAAATCTGGTTCTATTTACGGCGCCCAGTCATCTCCTTATTTTTCGTCGTTTTGTTATTCTACCATAGTTTTACACTGGTCGCACACTCGTGGCAAAAAATATACGACGTCTTGAGAACATCATCGATTTCTCATCTTCTTTTCTTTCTAATCCCCTTCTAATCGTCTAAAAATTGCTAAAAATGCCTAATATAGCACTCAGCAGTATTCCACATTCTCTGATGTTGAAAGTATCGAAAAAGGTAAGATTTTTCTGATTAAAAAATTTCTGGGACCCATACTCCCCCTTAAAACTTTATTAAAAACCCTTGAAAATCTAAAATAAAGGCAATTTTTAGGCAGTCAGTTCTCCGGATTGGTCAAAATCCAATTATTTTCTATTTTTAAGGGTTTCTTATCATATTTTGAAAGATTGCGATATTTAATATTATATTCCGTAGCCCTTACAGCTCTTTCCAGTTTCTTTAAATATTTTTTCGTCCCTTTCCAGCTCTGGCTCCGGGAAATAGCCCGTCTCCGGCGAACTTGTCACGATATGGACACATTTTTCTCCGAAAATCATCTCCGAATTACCGCAGACTGCCCACATAAATTAGAAATTTACCCACGGCTATCAGATGAAGGGAAAATGGAGGTACTGTACTCTTTTTACAATAAAATAAAGGCAATTTTTAGACTGTCAGTTTTCGGACAACTAGCCTGATCAACGAAAACTCCATGGAACTATATGATCCAAAAAAGCAAACAGAAGCAGCGAATTTTAATACTATCGAAATTGTGAGTTTAGTCATTTTTGAGGTGGTGGATTCCCGTAGTAAGCCAGATTCGAGTCAGTTTGGCCCATTTTCCGTTATAACCGAATGCTCTGTAACTTTATTAAAAACCCTTTCCAGGCAGTGATGAAAATGTGTTATAATTTTGACGCAGACTGCGATGGTGAATGCAAGGATAAATGTTTGAAGAGTCTCCTAAATACCGTGAAATTATCCTGTAACCGTTTGATTCTCACGGGCTGCGTAGAGGAGCCCAGTCTCTGGGATGCTGTCCACCTTTTTCAAAGATTTCAAGCTGTTGAAATTAAACGGGCTACAGTCGACAAACTGGCTACTTTACCCGAGGTTTTTGCTTTGTTTCGGGACCCCTTACCGTAGTTTTTTTCAGTCCTGTCGTGTAGTTGACGTCCATACCTTGGATAATTTTCCGTCAGAGGAAATTTTATACAGATTTGATGCATTAAAAATTGGCTGTTTTACCGAAGGCACGGATGGAACCAGCGATGGTGGATCCTTGGAAGAGGAAGTCGACACGGAATTTGATAATTTTATGCTGGTAGGATGGGTTACGGTAATTTTCGCAGTGAAATTCACAAAAATTACTGTAGTCCTTAAAAGAAAATGCAGAATTGGGAAGGGATAGCGCCTTCCCAGTGTTATTTTGGGATTTTCTCTCGATTTTGGCATTCATTTAAAAAAAGGGAAAATAATCCCGTGGTAAGCGAAAAACCGCGGATTTTTTAAGCCAAGTGCACCCATAATAAATCCATTTCAGGCTCTACGCCAAGCCCGCGACCCTGGTAATCTCCGCTTTCTCCAAGTCCCTTGTCTATTTGAAAATGATAGCGGCGGAATTCGCCAATTGGATTGCAATCGCTTCGGGTTGACTAAAATCTACGACGGAGAGCGATTCCAGAAAACACTCAAGGCTAATTGCCACATTTATTTAATGGACTTTACCGCAGAACATATCCCAATTGTAATTATCAAGGAGACCCCAGTCCACGGTGATTTTGAAGAAGTCTACGAGGTTATGATCATAGAAAATGACATGGAATTATTGTCCGATGCCATTGGGACCGTTTTATTCCGGGATTACCCGCTGGATAATTCAATATTGCGGGAAGGTTTTGAGGGGAAAAATTGGGACGAATATTCCGAAAATATTAACCGTTATTTTCATTTGTATACAAATTCTGATAATTGAAATTTTAAAGAAAATTGCATAATAAAGATTATTGTAATTTTTTAATAATTGCCAGGCGACCGCAGAGGAAACTTGGCGAATTTCCATCTAGAGATCGCGAGTTCAATCCCCAGCTTGATCAAAGAATTTTTGAAAACAATTTATCTGTAGAAATTGTGTGGGTGAGAGTTCAACCTAAAACCAGTACAGGTGCTCCATTTCGAAAATGTTTGTATTTGCCAACTTTGTCTGTTCTTCAAAGATCATGATCACATGCTGAGTCTTACTGTGTGTAACTTACACAGAGTACAGAATAATACTCCCCGCAAAAAGCAAAGAATAGTCACAGTCTGTTGATTTGTCACCGCGTTCAGTAAGAGTTCACCTGGCGGTCGCTAATGCACCGGCTCTTTTTACTCTTCTATTTATTTCAAGTTCTTCTAGCAATTAAATGTTATAAAGGTTGTTTTTTTTCGAAATTCTCATGGTTTCTAAAAATTACAGGGACATACTATCGAGGAACAGATATAGTTGATTGCCCTTTGGGGTGCTATCATTACCGAGAAGATCGACTCGGATTTGCGCGCCTTTTTTGGGATATGTGGTATCAAAGAGTTGGATGTCGGGATAAAAATACCGTATGCGAGGTTGGTTTAGACATTTAATCATTTAAAAAACCTTTAAAGCTTTGGAAAACTGGATATTTTAGTTGTTTTTTTGGGAAAACTCTGGGTTTTCTTTCTGAATTTCTACGCATTCTTTTAATTTTTAATTTTTTTCCTAATTTAAAGGACTATTTTCCAGGTAGAAAGTGATCCCAGTGAGCCAATTCATCGACAAGCCAATTGCTGCCATACTGATCTCTGTAATCCTATCGAAAATGAATAAAAATCTAAGAAAAACCCAACAAAAACATGGGAAACTGGTCATTGCTCGGCTTTCCCAAAGTGTACCAGTCAGTCACAAATTCGACAATTGTTCAGCTGTGTCCACACGAGTATCTTTCCACCCAACATTCCTCGTACCAGTCGATCTCTTGCTTCCTTTTGGTTTTTGAGACAATATAATACGACCAGTAAATAGAAAAACAGCAAAGAACAATTTTATTCCTGGGCTATTGGATTGCAGTAATCTTTTCGACAGCAACGAGATGTGATCCTCAGTGCGCCTTCCCGCTTATTTTCCTGAAAATCCATGGGTTTTCAGCGGAAAAAGCGTATAAATTCAATAATAAGTTCCCTAGAAATATTGGCAAATTCCTTTTGTCAACCCGGAGATCCGAACCAGCTTTGGATCACAAGCTGCGCATTCAGCTGTCGACTACTCTACTCACATTACAATCGGTTCCCTCCTCCCTGCATCCCATTTTCTGATACCATAAATCCCAGAAAATTAGTCCAAATCCTTGTCGATCCTCTCGATATTCATAACAACCCAGCTGACAGGTGATAATCTTCACTCCCCGATGATATGTCCCTGAAAATAGCTCCTACCGTGAAAAAATGCCATAAAACTAACCATTATAACATTTTACAGCTGTTGACAAAGAAAATATTAGATAGAAAATGGCAAGAAATAGAAATACTCGCTGCATATTGGAGATATTTTTGGAATGTTGTGTGTTTTCCCGTGGCCCGTAGAAGGTAGGTTTGTGTGTCGAGAGGATTGTTTCCAACTGGGGGGAGGAGGCGTTGTGGCGACTAACAATAAAATTGACTTTTTCACGGCCTATTGGCCGGCTGTTTGGATCCGTGTTTTTTGTTTATACAGGTTGTTGGCCGGGGTTACACGTCACATGAGGAATATTCGCTCGTAACATTGTATTTTACTTTATTACACAGGAACATTGTCAAAAAGTCTTTTGGCAATCTTGGAGAATCGAACCTGAGGCCTTTAGATTGTAAGCCGCGCTGTTGACGGCCGAATTTATCTACAGAAAGATCTTTTGATTGACATCCTGATCATTTACAAGTAATCCTTGAGTTTCTATTTGATTACCCCCTCTGACCGAAGGTATCAGTGCACCCGTTGGTAAATAGAACAAAAGATGGCGAAGAACAAGCAGACATTCTTTAGATAGCTGCCAAGGGTGGGGTACAGCCAGTGGAGTACAGCTGATATTTTGAATTTTGATCGAGAAAAGGAGTGGATAATTTATTTGAGAAAGAAGAGAATATTGCTGGAAATCATTTTGATTTTCTTCTCTGCTCCATTTCATTCTGGGACCCATTTTCTCGCCTAGAATCTACTGTGCCTTCTTGTGTTCTTTTTTTCCTCGAGATTCCGACTGAAAACGACCATAGGTAACCAAAAAATGGGAAAAATTGACTGACGTAGACTGAATAAGAAATTCCTGTATGTTTTGCTCATCAGTATCATAACAACGCTTCCAGCTGGAGAAGATTGGGTCAAGAGAACGACGCTCCAGTTTACTAAATCTAAAAAACAAACTGTGGACTAACAGCGAGGTTTTTTCGCGGCAGTTCCCAAAATTTCTACAGTGACCCGCTAAAAATGGCGCGTCACCTTGAAAACGTCAGGAATTCTCGATAAAAACTAACACGAATCAAAATTGTACGAAAATCTCACCTGCTCTAATTGAGCGGAACATTAGAAGTGCGCAGAGGAAGGTCAAATTTCCCACGAATAGAATTTCCGTCACGGAGACCTGAAATCCCAGTGTTTACCCACAATTTTCCCGAGATGGGGAAGTCCCCGAAAGAGGCGACTCTACCTGTGCCAAGAGACTGATTAAAAATTGCCGATGGATTTTCTTCGTCTTTTCCGACATCGTGGATCGTTCCTTCTGTAGGAGGAGAAAAGAAACAGCCGAGCAGGTAATAATTGCCAGGAAAAGGAGGCTAGTCACGTAAATGACCATCACCATTAAACAGCAACGAAGGATAGAAATGAGCCCACCGCTGTGACAATCATCGAAACTAATATTGACAGCCAGGGTTCGATTATCATATAAAATCTCCGTGTAAGTTGGATATGCGCTTAATTTCTCCACAAGACCATTTTTAACAGCTAATTGATCAGTGAAATGAAGGACTATAAACCAAACAGGAGGCACCAGTAGGTAGGAACCGAAACTCATCCCAAAATAAAAAGGAATTCGAAGCAATCGATGCTTCAAAAAATTATGGGGAGAAAGAAGTTGCTCCATTCGATACCAAAACGGAAGAAAAGCGGAGGTACCGCAGCCTGGAACAAAAAATTTGGGAAAAAATAGATACACTGGATTCAAGCCAATCTGGCGCTTCAAGTGACTGGATCTTTGCGCTTCTCTAGTACATTTCACATAAATTTCTCGCCATTCTGCAATTGCCAGATCACCAGAAAACTGGAACAATTGCACCCAAAAGGCAAATGCGTTAAAAACTTACAACACGAATTTAATATGAGCAAAATTAATTGATATGTTGCTGGTATTCCAATAAATGACAGTAATCCAGTAGGATACATGGCACTATATGGTAGAAGATTGACAGGAAACGCCATAAAGGATAAATTTATTTGGAATAAGAGAAAACTGAAAAATCTCTGTAAATTTTAGACCTCTGTAGTCGATTTTAAAACAATTGCAGCAGATTGAGTCTTGGGGAGTCAAAGAAAGCCAGATTGATAGGCTAGATATAGAATGGAGAAAAATGACGCGGAAAATGCTGGGCATCTCAAGAATAGACAGATGGACAAACGAAAAACTGACCCAAGTTTCCAAGGTCCCTCAAATAAGTCAGGTTGTAAAAAAGAGGAAAGTAACATGGGCGCGGAAAATAGCCGGAATGGACACTACAAGATGGCCAAAAAGGATTTGCGAATGGCAGCCGCGCGAGAATACAAGACCGAGAGGACGCCCTCCAGAACGATGGAAAGACGACATTGAAAGAATATACGGCAGACAATGGATGAGTAAAATCCTCCAGAAATAGCCAAGATTATCGCAATTCCCCATTCGACACGTGATACACGTAGATGAGAAATAAATAATAATTACAGGGCAGCAGATTGAGTAAAAATACGTAGCCGAGTAGTTGGGGCACCTGGTAAAGGTCGCGGATTCGTCTCCCCTGGATGTTCAAAAGATTTTTGTCAACTATTCGGTGTCTGCACTGATAATTTTGATGAAGAAAACTCACTAAGTCTGCCACTGAATATTCAACAGCTTATAAAATGTCGACACATCTTTAGGTGATTTGAAAACTATGCAATATAGTCCAAATAATGAAAATATTACTCCAATTGCGCATAAAATTCTTGATACGGTAATGGAAACGCTGGGATATGGATCAAAATAAGGATTGTTGAGTGCCGACATCTGTCAAAGGAGGAAACCTCGAGTCTATGAAGTAAATAAAGCAATTCATATTAATAAAATCCGCAGGTTGTCCAGCGCTTTGTGACGTTGATTATCGGTCGGGCATATTTAATTTACCCTTCCTCTGGGGAAAATATGCTTGTTCTATGGAACGGACCAGTGGATTCAAATTTGGCGGTAAAACGAATTCGTCAAGGTTAAAAGATATTTCGTGTAAAAAGCGATGTCAAAATGAGAATTAGCGCTTTTGAGATTGAGTCTCATTCAGTGCCATTGTCCCACCAGCGAACAGTCGCCTCGATGATCCACTGGACACTTCGCTGCCTTTGGATCGTGGCTGCTGTCGCTATTTTGACTGAATGCATCCAGTCACAAACTGAGCAACAATCAGCAAACCAACAACCGGCTCAACAACAGCCAACCCAACAGCAACCAACAGAACAATCATCAACATCCGAAGAACCACCAGTTGCACAGCCACCAAATGGACAACCGCCACCCGGAGGATCGTCAGTAAGCGGACAGCAACCAGCACAGTCACCCGTTGTATCGCAACAGTGGAAAGATTGTCAGTTTGACAAGTCAGGAAAAGGAAAAGATAAATGCAAGCACAATGCCACGTCGGAGATCAAGAACAATCCGGGTATCTGTAAAGATGATTTGGCAGCATTTGAACAATTTTTCACTACCGAAGTCAATATTCACGCGGACAGTGCCACTTGCAGTTAGTTTTCTTGATTATTCATCTTAGAAACACGGGTAAAATCCCTTGATCAAGCCGAGGATTCGACCCGGCCGCTTTTAGATTGCAAATCCTCGATATCTCTAACTCTTCCTTTTTTCAGGCATTCTCTGTAAGGATCAATCTGATATTGGCCGCCAGTATGAATTTTGCAGTGGAATAAATAGAAAAGTTGACATTACCACCTGGTTTACGGATCCCAAATTAGCTGGAAAAGCTGAGAATTTGATAACTGCCACCGGCGAGCTGACCATTTCTGGTCCCGAAGTTCGAACCATTTCTCTTCCTCAGCTGAAACAGGCTACAGGTTTTAGTCATTTAAATGGCCAATTATTATATTTAGTCCTTAAAATAACTGGCAACAAATATCTGGATCGAATTGAATTGCCCGAGATGACGCAGATTGACAGTCTTGTGATTGAGGACAACAAGTTGTTGAACGACATTGTGGCCCCAAATTTGAGGACCATCGGAGAGATGAAAATCCAAGGAAGCTGGCTGCTGACCCTCGACAAGATTCAACGTCTCCCGATGCCCAAGAATTTAAATGCCAGCGAGGTCGAATGCGTCGTGGTCACAAGCCAGCATAATATCTCCGATTTTGAGCAACTGCGTCATTGTACGAGTATTAAAGGTATCGAATTAAATTGACTAGGATACGGTAATTGTAGGATTTCAATATCTGAGATTGGAAAATATTAAACAGAAGTCGGATGGCGGCCTGTTTCGTGTCAAGACCCTCGACGGCTGTCTAAAAATTGAGAATTCCACACTCTGGGATTTGGATTTCCTCAATCGGACCCGAATTATTGGCTGTGAAAGGAATCAGCACATTTTCAAGCACAATCGACATCTCTGCTACAATTGGCTGTTTGATGGAAATTCTCCCAATCAAAAATATCGAAACATGGGGCCGGATGTCTTTGGCTGTGGTAGGCGCGCCCATTTCTCCTATTTAATTTAAAGAATTTAGCCAAACGATGTTGGAATTTGACTGAAGGACAATGCACAACATTTTATGGCGACGTTTTTATTACGGATAAATTTAACCCAGAACATTTTCAACTGTTGGAAGTCATCCGCGGCCGGCTTATCATCAACGCCACGATCCTGGAACAACTGAAATTTCCTCGTCTTCGCTACATTTACGGTGATAATCGTCAGTTTCCAATTATTTTCTTATAAAAAAAACCGATTCAGTGCCGCTTCTAATTGTCCAAAATAATTCCAAGCTCCATTCATTGAAAATGATAAGAATGAGAGGATTTGTCAATGGAATCCCGGCAACCAAGGACCGTCCCCTGATCCATTTGGAGAACAATCCGTGGCTGCACAAGCTCGTCGATTTTTTGCCAATGGAGATTCTCAGGAATTGTAGCCGTAAGCGGACGGATAGCGCCTGTTTCTACGACGAGAAGAAGACGTATTACCAGCTGCCAGCTCGCGGTCTCAACGGTCTCGACATTATCGGCATCGTCTGTACCACCACCATCTTCGCCACCATCATCGTTGCCTGCTGTCGATTCAAATTCAGCGACTGGCAGCTGGAGGATGACGTCGACGATAGCGACAGCGACAGTGACGACGACGACGACGATGTTGATGACGACAGCGACGGCGAGGAAGAAGACGAGGAGGAAGAAGAAGAAGAGGAGCAGGAAGAGGAAGAGGAAGAGTCAAAGGCCGAGGAGACGACCGGGGAGACGACCGAAGAGAGAACAGAAGAGAGGACAGAAGAGTCGACAGGAGAGACGACAGATGAGGTGACAGAGGAGGTCGAGTCGACCGTCGACAGCGCCGACGACCAACCATCCTGCACCGATAATGAGGGAGAGTCTGAGGACGAATAAAACTGGGTCTTCTAATTGTTTGTCTTTTTATTTTTGGTGTTACTGTAGTTGTATTATTTCTATCCTCGTTTTCTTCATAATCCGCCATGTTTTGAATGACTGTTTCCTTGGAAAAAATGACTGTAATTATCATTTTTTTGCCCGCTTCCAATATCTTCCTGGAAAGTCAACGTCTACCTGGCGGATTTCCGCGCAACTTGCCGAGTTTCGATATCTTCCCGGGTAGTTTTGGAGATTTCACAGCATAATTCGCGAATGTTAACCATAGTTTTTGACATTTGACTTTACCAAGTGATTTTTCCTCAATTCTCCATTGGGCATCCGATTTAGATGTTAACATGCTCGTCTCGTTGTGCTGATTACAGCGGAACCAATTTCAGCACAAAAGAAGGGGATTTGAATAATTTTTCCCCAACGTGTTGTTTGATTCTCGAGAAATCAACTGCCCGAGAGCTCTGTCGGAATAGTTTTGGAATCTGGCATCGGATTCCAAATGAAAAATTGGCCTCTCCAGTCCATCCTGGTTTCAAAATCCCGCCAATAACCTCTTCCGCCATATTTTGGTAATATCTTTTGCCGGACTAATCCTTGTCAAACTGACGTGTAGCTTTCAGCCATAATTTTAACCATATGCAACCATGCAACTTCAACAGCCGGTTGGCTTTTGGATCTTGGCGACTTTTGTCATCCTGATTGGTGGAGCAGCAACTTCTCCTACCACTTCTGCTGCCACTTCTACCGCATCTACCGATTCTACCGCTTCATCAACGACAACCGTACCGCCACTGACACGTGCACCGGATCAACCACTCTGTATCATTTTTCTGCTTCTAGTAATTATTGTTATTTTTAGACAATAAGATCACCAATGACAATGCTTTTGATTGTGCCTACAAGTTCTACAAGTGGTGGATAGATGACGGCGACGAGGTCGACGACGACGACGGTGGCTGTGGCAATGTCGACGGAGTGAACGGAGTTTTTGATGAATATAAATAAATCACACCACCCCCTTATTTGTGTTGTTTTTTGCTTTTTTTTGTTATTCTGTGGTTGTGCTGGGGCGCACCTTCTTGTTTTTATAAACAGCCACCGGAAAATTACGAGGACCGGGAAGGTTGACTTGAATTCAACCAAAAATTGTCACAATTTGTGGCACTTTTGACCAATTTTCTGCTTCTTATGAATTTTTCGAACTGAGATTTTCAGATAGCTGAGATGGTGAATTACGGTGACTTTCCACTCGTAAATTCAATCAAATCACTATTTTTGAACAACAAGCAGAAAATTAAAGAACTTGTAATAAAAATTCTAATTTATTCTACTAGTTCAATTTCAACACGCAACTATACAAAACAAAACAATTGGTAAAAACCAACACAAACCAAACGAGAGAAAACACACTGTATGCTCTCCGCGAGAAAAAAAAACCACAAAGTCTAAACGAGGGACGAAGGGGCATCGTGAGGGTAAAATTGTGTACGTAAAGTACGTGGGCGACAATTCAAAACGACGGAATTGGGGCGGGTAGAAACAAACATGGTAGAAAACGAACAATGGAGGAATTACCAATTGCTATCAATAACGGCGGTTGTGGTAGCGGTTTTTCTGGTGGTACTGCGGCTGATGGAGCATCTCGTGTGACAATAGACAGAAATCTCCATACATGGCCCATTAGGGCCCGCGGGCCCGGGCCCGGCCCGGGCCCGCTTTTCGGAAAAATTGTGACTGCGTCGTGCGCGACTCGGCTTCTCAGGTGGATATCTCGGCCGTAGATAGGTCTTTTTCGATAATTCAAAGTGTATTCGAAAGAGAAAAGACTGGACAATTTTATAGAACATGTTAGATTTCAATAGCGCATCAAGGTAACTCACATTCCCAACGAATATGCTAATGCGGGCTCTTAGCTAGTCTATTCACAGCGACGCCTTTTTTTCTGCAAACGCTACAGTCTCGTAACTTGTCCTATAAAATTCGCCATCTTTTTCTGATACTAGTGCATTTTGAATTATCGAGAAAGCCCTATCTACGGCCGAGATATCCACCTGAGAAGCCGAGTCGCGCACGACGCAGTCACAATTTTTCCGAAAAGCGGGCCCGGGCCCTGCCTCCGGCGAACTCTACTAGTAACCGGTAACCAGTAACCGGGTGGGTAACCGCGGTTACTAACAGGTGAAGTAACCTAGTAACCGGTCGGGGTAACCACCTAAGTAACCTGGTAACCGGTCGGGGTAACCGAATCTAGAAAAGTAACCGAATCTAGAAAATGTCAATTATTATACTTCCAGACTTATTTTGCTTCAGTAATTTTTATAGTTTTATTATTTTTTATAGTTTCTACTATTATCTGACTCAGAAATTGATGAGGAACACGAATATGTAAATTATATTTCATAAAACGAAATACACAAAAAGTTACATGCATTATATGCATTATATAGATGTATGCTATTGAAAATTTTTGTTTTGCTATATATTTTCAAGCTTTTCACTATAGTACTTCGCACTAATTTTATTTCTATAACTCGTTGCGCATTTCTATTATTTTTTATGATGTACATGTTTCTATATCAAAATTTTGTGATAAACACGATGCACTAGGTTATAAAGCGCGAAAGTGTTGATAATAAGGCGTAAATCATACTTTTCTGCCTTTCGTTTACTATTTCTTTTGATTGTTTCTATGATAATATTGTTTTATTGTGCATTTTGTTTACAACACGCTTTCATTTGTTTATTCTTACTATAGTATTTCTTATTTTGCTTTTTGTTTACAAAACTTTCATTTGTTTATTCTTACTGAAGTATTTCTCCATTTTTCCTAACATTTCGTTATTATTTTGCTATGATTACTATATTGAGTTTTTGAATATTGTAAAACTCAGTTTGAAATGACGCGCTACTTGCATGCGCATGCGCGTGTCCTCTCGCAATTCGGGGCTCCCCCACAATAGAAAAAAGACGTTTTAGAACAGGCATGTTTCAGAAAATAGTCGCTTTAGAAAGAAGACTTTTCAGAAATGCGACGTTTCAGAAACCATCATTTTAGAAGCATGACCGTTTCGAACAGGACCAAAACAAAAATAAGACTTTTCAGAAAAAGTCATGTTAGAACAGGGACATTTCAGAAAAATCCATTTCAAAAACGCGACGTTTTCGAAAAATTCGTGAGATCAAAAATGTGGTTACCTACTTACCAAAAAATGCAAGTTTCGGCTATTTTACCTTTTTTAGCTTTATTTTGATAGTTTTTCTTTGTTATAATAGTTTATTCACACTCTTATAAGCTTCGAAACACTAGAGAATATCACTAGCAATTATGCGAAAAGAAATACTAACTGTTTTGATGAAGATACAACAAAACAATCAAGTAAATTCATTTTACCTGTAACTCTCGAATTTAGTAATTTATTTTTATTATAATTATGAGCCGTTTTTATGTGTATCATTTTCTACGATAGAGGAAATATCCTGCGCTATTGTTTTTGCAACAAAAAATTTATTATTTCTATATACCACTCGCACATGTTCGTTTTTTCGCATCAATTGATAACTATACATTATTTCTCTTATTATTTTCATATTTTATGTTGATTTGTTGATGTACTAACTTAATTTCTCTCTTTCTATGTATTGTTTCCCAATTATTCATGTATTATATTTTTTTTCTTCTTTTTCTGAACAGGTACGTAATGATATTTCCATGCTCACGAATTTTTCGAAAACGTCGCGTTTTTGAAATGGATTTTTCTGAAATGTCTCGCTTCTAACACGTCTGATTTCTAATTTGGCTTTTTCTGAACTGACTTCTTTCAACATAGTCGCATTTCGAAAATGGTAGTTTCTGAAACGTCGCATTTCTGAAAAGTCTTCTTTCTAAAGCGACTATTTTCTGAAACATGCCTGTTCTAAAACGTCTTTTTTCTATTGTGGGGGAGCCCCCGCAATTCATTCTCGTTGTTTGTCACAGAAATTTGATGACTACATGGAGAGAATAAAAGATAAATACGCTGATCTATTTGAGAAAGTAGCTCCACGTAGGGAAAATTTATTCCAGTAAGTAACTTATGAGATATAATGTTCTTTCACCCTGGCCGGGTAGGTAACGTGCGCCATAACTTTGACAGTGTGTAGTATTCCTCTAGTTCCTTCCCAAACTTATAAACTACAACTAAGAACTGCCTAAATGTTTTTTTTCCTTGTAGATGTGCATAACTAACCTATGATTATCCTTTTTCCTTTCTAAATGACATACAACGACGAAATAGCAGCACAAAGCATTATTCCTATAAATATTTATAAAAGCGAACATAGAAAGCTTTATAAAAGCGAAATATTCATAATAAAGAAACAAAAACGAAAGATAGTCAAAAACAAAACAAAACTACAATATAAACAAACAGAAAAAAACAATTATGTAAAAGAAAAGCAAAAGAAACAAAATTACAATAGAAATAAACAAAAGTAAGTTATGTAAACAAAAAGCAAAAAAAATAATATTACAGTACTGACAAATAAACATGACGATGAAAATTTTGTAAACAAAGAAGTAAAAAACAATATTACAATGAAAATAAACAAAAGAAATAGTTTTTGTAAACGGAAGACAAAAGAACCAATATTACATTAGTAATAAGTAAAATATATATATTGTGTAAACAAAATACATAGAAGGTGCGATAAATATGAAAAAACAATGAATTTCACATAAACTTCACACATTCGCGCTTTATAACCTAGTGCATCGTGTTTATCACAAAATTTTGATATAGAAACATGTACATCATAAAAAATAATAGAAATGCGCAACGAGTTATAGAAATAAAATTAGTGCGAAGTACTATAGTGAAAAGCTTGAAAATATATAGCAAAACAAAAATTTTCAATAGCATACATCTATATAATGCATGTAACTTTTTGTGTATTTCGTTTTATGAAATATAATTTACATATTCGTGTTCCTCATCAATTTCTGAGTCAGATAATAGTAGAAACTATAAAAAATAATAAAACTATAAAAATTACTGAAGCAAAATAAGTCTGGAAGTATAATAATTGACATTTTCTAGTTTCGGTTACTTTTCTAGATTCGGTTACCCCGACCGGTTACCAGGTTACTATCGGGCTTAGTAACCGGTCGGGGTAACCAGGTTACCAAGTGCGGTTACCGGTTACCAGGTGCCCGGTTACTAGTAGCGTTGGCCCTGCCTCCGGCCATGTATGGAAATCTCTAATCACGAAAAAATTGGATTTCAACAGAAATTCATCTGAAACATCTTACTTGGCCGTAATTTGTTAATAAATTTAAACAGGCAGTTGATTTTCGCTGAGTTTATACTGGTGATGCTATGCCATCATTTGGCAATTCGTTCTGTGAGGCGACATTATTGTGTCTAATTTTAACCCGTGAGACAGAAATTGTATTGGATGAACATTGGTTATAAAGATTGGGGAACATTGTTGGAGAGAGGACAAATTATAATTTGTGCATGAACAATTTTCCGAATTACTTGTTTCGGCCGTATAGCCCATTTCCAACCTCGGGAGACATACATACATACATAATGTTTATTTTCCCCTTAGGGGGCAGGAGGAAAAAGAGCCGTGTAGGCTATGCTAACCACCCCGGTAGATCTTCTATCCAGCAGTCTTGGCGCCGACGGTAGCAACTTCCAATCCAGTGGGCAGCCCTCTGAGATACCAGCTCGCGGGGGGGGGGGGGGATTCTGTTCTCATCACGGCAGCAGGACGGCGGTGGCGAGCAGCAGCAGACAGCAGTCATCGGCGGTAAAAGCCGGCAGCAACCGCGGTTGGCAGCTTTGGTGGCAGAGAAGTGGCAACCGACCGCCCGCCGGGTGGAAAGAAACGGGATACCTTGATAATCAGGGATTGCGGTCTTTCACATTTTTCGATTTTCCATTAGAAAATACCCATTCAAAAGAGAGGCTTCTCTGATTTTCAAGTTTCCTCTCGCTCGAGATTGGACATGGGCTATACTCTTTTCTGCCGTTTTCTACACGAAGGTCTGTAAACTATGGAAAATAATAAAAAATGGTTCAGGAAAAATGATTCTACTCTGCCTCCGAAGCCGGATATCTCAGGAAGGGCGCTCCCCAAAATGTCTAGTCGCAGAGTGGCGCGCGTGGTGTGCATTTCTATAGTCCATTTCCAACGGCCGTTCCTTGCGCTCCGGGACTTTTAGACACAGCCCTTTAATTTTTGCATTCAAATTTTTGCTCTGGATTTTTAGTTTTACTAGTTTCGATGATATTTTTCGCTTTTTCGATTGGAGAAACCGCAGGGGTCATTATAGGATGCGTAAGAAATATTCCAAAAGTTGGAAGAAGCCTAAAAACGAACATTTGTCTCGAAAAAATTAAAGGACTGTGCCTAAAGGTCCCGGAGCGTGAGGAACGGCCGTTGGAAATGGACTATAATAAGCATATTACAGAAGTGCTCCCATTACCATTGCTTGGTGACGAATATGGAATCGACCAAAGAAAATACCAGTAAGTGCGGTAAACCCAGTGTCTACTAATGAACACAGGACTGTTCAGCTGGTGAAAGAGCGGATTCCAATTGGATGGGCATGGGATCATGGGAAATAGTAATGGAAGGTTTATAAATAGGGCTGTGCATTTTAGGTTTTAAAAATCGCTTTTTAGGTACCTAAATAGGTGCAAAATAGGTAAAAATAGGTGGAAATAGGTTGCCAAAATCGTCGATATTCCGAGCAGATGACCGGTTTTTCTGCCTTTTTTAGTGTTTTTCATGCCTTCTAGCTACCAGAAGCATGAAATTATCAAGAAAATTGGAAAAATATCAAATTTCAAAAATACGCAATGATACTTTGGTCTCTCCTTATGTACCATTTTCCGTCAAAATTTCCAGAAATACATAAGGGTCCCCCACATGCTACTTTTCAAAAATTTTCTATAATAAAAGAACGTAATGTGTCTGTCTGTCTGTTTGTCCAGGTTAAGACGCGCGGGGTCAGGGTTCGATCCCCGCCGCGGCCTAAACTTTTGCGGGGCGCGCCGTAAGGCGCGCAAGCAGTCGCGAAGCGACTGGTCTCCAAAAAAGGCTAAAATAGGTGCATTTTAGGTGCGTAACCGGGTTTAGGTAAAAATACCTAAAATAGGTAAAATAGGTTTTTTAAATGGACTCCAAATCGGAAAATTTTTATACCAAAATGCTTCTCTCTCCGTTAGACATCTCAGAAAAAAAACTTTTTTGCACAGCCCTATTTATAAAGTATAGAAAAGGTCCCAATTTGTTCGCTCGAGACGAATTTCTATTAATTCAGGTCATTTACTGGGTGCACTCAATGATTGGATTGACTCCAAAACCTACCCTGTGCCCAGTATGAGGAAAATCCGATTCGAAAACCAGTAAACTCAAAAAAATGTCAACTTCTTACCATCAGTTTCAATTCAAATTGGCGGCAAAAAGGAGCTAAGATAAAGGATTTATCAGGTTAGGTCAAAAGATATTTCGTGTAAAAAGCGATGTCAAAATGAGAATTAGCGCTTTTGGGGTCGACTCTCATTCATTGCCATTGTCCCACCAGCGAACAGTCGCCTCGATGATCCACCGGCCATTTCGCTGCCTTTGGATCGTAGCTGCCGTCGCAATTTTGACTGAATGCGCCCAATCACCAACTCAGCAGCAACAGCCACCAGTTGCACAGTCATCCAATCAACCACTTTGTTTGAAATTCCACGGTATAGTAACAATTGAATCATTCAGGCCAGTACATCCAAGGGGAGCAACCATTCGAAAAGTGGAAAGATTGCCATTTGGATACTCAAAATGATCCTGCTATCGGCAATGTCGGCAAATTTACTGTATTGGACTTTTCTGATGTTTCTGAAAGCAATATTGCTGAATTCTTTGCGAAGGCCGTGCCACAGGTTTTGCCAAGCGCGTCTGATAATATATTGTTTGTTTACAGACGAAATTGGTTGCTGGAATAAGAATTGTTAATCATACGACCCTCCAGACTCTGGATATGGAAAAAATAATGAAGTGGACCGGAAAAGTTGAAGATGAAGGTAGTCGCGGTGCAAATATTGTATGTCAATGCTTTAGATGTGAGCAAAATTTTCATCGAAATCGCCCACAACCCAAAGCTGGAAACAATTAAAGTTGGGACGGAAAAACTTGATTTCACAGCGAATGTTCCTATCCTCGTCTACAACAATCCCTCGCTGACACTGGGCGATAAAACGGTCAAACTGTTCAAGTCTAAAGCCAATGATGATGCCGTTATCGAACAGAATCGCGGCGGTATATAATTTTATCCAATTTTACCTCATTATATGGTTACAGTATGCCAATTTCAACATCCACTCAACAGTGGTGGCTATTTCAAGCCTACAACAGACTTCCTGAGCAAGTGTGAGGAGATCAATGGTGACTTGGACATTGAAGACGTCACATTGGATCATAAGGTCGATTTTAAATCTACCAACAGCTGTCTACGCCTCGTCAATGTTAAAAACCTGGGGAATCTGAATCTTACTCCGGAGAAGAAGGGATCGGCTAAATGTAACCATGATGTCGAGTCGATGATCATGGGCAACGACCAATTCTGTGGAGATAAGCTGAAGACATTGGCTGGATTCTTTCCTGATGACGCGCAGGTTACCATTACGCCGGACAACGACTCTTGCGGTTAGTTGTAGTTTTGACAGTTAATATTGTGTCTATTTCAGCCACTATCTGTAAAACAGCGGACCAAGTTAACAGTATATACGATCGATGCTTGAGTATTGATGGGAGCGCCGACATTTCCGCGTGGTTTACTGATCAAAATTTGATGGAGAATCTGAAGAAACTGGAGAATGCCACCGGTATCCTGACCATTGCCAATACGAATGCGGTCAATCTCACTCTGCCAAATTTGAAGAAAGCCGAAGGTTATAGTTTTTTATGTCTAGAACCATACATCTTTAGGTCTCATAATTTCCAACAATAAGGATCTTGTGGATATTGACTTAGGGAATTTGACCTCGATCAATACTCTGAAAATGAATGGAAACATCAAGTTGCATCTGTATACATTGAACAACTGGAATGTGACAATAAACGACATGGGAAATTCAAATATTGAATGTCAAGCCGATACTATAAATAACGTAGTCACAAAAATCACCGACGTCAAGCAGTTTTGGCACTGTCAGAAATTTGTTGATACGCTGACATTGTCCCGACTTCAAGCGGATATCCAACCGGGAGAATTGCCGTTGAAGGAAATGGCATGTCTGTACATAGCTGATACCCAACTCACAAATTTGGATTTTTTGAAAAATGTGACAATTAACTGCACAAGTCAGCATGTTTTCGAAAGGAACCCGGAGCTCTGCGTTCCGGCATTTTTGGGTAGAAATGTTAGGAACATTGGTAGTAAAGAAATTGGTTGCGGTACGTTATACTTTTTTTAAAACCATAGTCCTGCTCAAAGCGCATCGTGCCCCAGAACTTGAGCGAAGTAATTTATTTCAGGTGATGTTTGCAAAACTTTAACCAAGGGAAACAAGTGCATTACTCTGCAGGCAGATTTGACGATTACCGACGATATGACAGATGATCTTTTCAATGGTTTGGAAATTCTTGAAGGCCAATTTGTTATGAAGAACACAAAACACGTCACTTTGAAGCTTGCCAATTTGACTAAGATTGTCGCCAAGAAAGGTTGCTCATCTTGATTTTTTGATCAGTATCGATTTTCAGCTCCCGCCATAGTGGTCAAAGATAATTCCAAGCTGAAATCGTTGTTCATCTCGTTGACACAGATTACTGTTGCTGATGGCAAGCTGCCACTTGTGGAAATTTCTGGTAATCCAGAACTGAGCGTTGTGGCTTCGTTCCTTCCAACCGATGTGGCACAATCGTGTAGCAAAAAAACCACGGGACAATGTTATCATGCTGAACATGGTGATAAAAAAAAAGATGAAGGCCGTAAGTTACTGTTGCTACTTTAAATTTAAGCCATTTTCAGCAAACTGGGCGGTAATCATTGGTAGTGTTATCGGCAGTGTCGTATTTATTGGGGCATTGAGCATCATCGCTTGGAGAGTAATAGTCTGGAGGAGAAAAAAGAAACTGAAAGATGCAAATAAGGAAGAGGATGAGAAGGATAAAAAAGCACGATTGACTCGTACTCCTAAGGGGGGGCGTAAAAGGCCAAAGCAAAAATCGAAGACAGAGACCTCGTCCGATCCAAAGACAACATCCGCAGAAAAAGTGAAAAGCGCTGACACTTCTACTTCGAAAACTGGCGCCGTATCGCAAACTGGTGAAACCAGTAAGCAAACTTCACCTGCTTCGGGACATAAGCCACCAGCTGGGAAGAAGGCCGCCGTCGTGCCGGCTGCCAATCTCGAATCCGGCGGCAATTTCGTCGAAAAAAAGATCTCAAATATTGAAGGTTTGAGGATTTTTTGATCGAAAAATGTAGCCGTTTTTAGGCTTGAAATATTTCAATGCTCATCTTGTTCTTCAAGAATTACTCAATATGGTATGGACCAAAAGGATTGACAAAACGACGCCTAGTGGAGAGAAAACGGGACAGTGGAATGACCAGAAGCTGACCGCCACAGGTCGCCTGCACATTCTTGCTGTCGCTGAGACGACGTGTTAGGCAATGAATAGCTCCAAAGGTTGAGCGGAGTTTGTGATATCCAAGCCAGTTGAGAATAAATGGGCTGTGGTGCAGTGCTTATTTTTTATGTCTTGACTTTTAATTTTTGTGCTGTTCTTGATCATCCGTCTTCGCTACACAACTCTTCTTCTTTTTGTGGGCGCAGGCAATAATCCTTTCCTGACATCGGTTAGGACAGTTAGCTTCGTTATTTTGAAGAGGATATCTCGACCGTATTTGGACCTCATCGAATAATTTAACCCATTCGTGCTCACCGGTTCAAAAATGAACCAAAATTGCCTTGGTCCCCCCTTTGATGTTTTTTTTCGGTCAAAAATTTTTTTTCTTTCAAAAATGGTACCAGAAAATTCGCCTCTTTGCCCTGATCACGAATATGTGACTCTCATCGAGGGCGTCCTCAGGCGCCGGGAGGTACGTCGATGTCGAAAGTCTGTCAAGGCTGTCGAGCCCAAATAAAATTGTGTTAAATCCCTGACAAAGCTTTACAAAACCAAATTTCAACTCTATTTAGGCTCTCTACTATGAGGGAAATAACTGCCGGCACGTCTCCTTATGGACGCCTGATAGCCCTTTTTCCACTCTATCCAGCGGCACCAAAAATATACCATGTACTAGTTTTTCCACGCGGCGGTCGAGAGAAAAGGAATGATCGCTGGGAATCCACTCAAAATGGACTTCTCAGTGATTTTAGGTTTCCTCTTTTCCACGGAAAGGCGTCGCTGGCATGCTGCATATCGTTCGATAGAGAAAAAGGCGAGCTATCAGGTGTGAACAAAGAGACTGGGCGGTGACCACTTCCTTCGTCGTACAGAGCCTCAACAACAATCGGTTGACTTTTGTCAAGGATTAAACAGGAATTTTATTCAGGCTCGACAGCCTTTCGACATCGTCGCACCTCCTGACGGGTGATAAGCCTTTCCACCCTCCTGCGGATTTATGCTAATGTGCGTGCATTTTTCCACCCAACTGTTTAATAAGGCAAAAAGCTTTATTTTATTATTTTTTTTGGGAACATTACAATTTTAAAGGGACAGTTAGGGCTGATTTTCGGGGTTACTGTAGCCAGATTAAAAACTTGTCAAAATCCGGTAAAAGCCAGTTCCTGTAAATTCCCCGGTTCCTGTAAATTTTTCGGTGACTGTAGATGAAAAACAAGAAGATTGGGCAGAACACAACTACAGAAACCTCCAACACCCACAATTAGAAAAAGGACACAAAATGAAAAATAAAAAAATTTATTTTTTGTTTGTGCTCTTTCATCACACATGAACATGTCGTGGAAGAACAAGAAGAAGATAAGTGGTGGTGGTGCAGACGATGCCGACAGCTGGGCGCGGTGGCGGTACGGTTGTCGTTATTGAAGCGGTAAAATCGGTAGAAGTGGCGGTAGAAGTGGTAGGATAAGTTGCCGCTCCTCCAATCAGGATGACAAAAGTCGCCAAGATCCCAAAGCCAACCGGCTGCTACGTCGACATGGCTGCATATGATTGAATTTGGGGCGATAAACTGCACGTCAGTTTGGCTGAGATTAAACCCGCAAACGATAAAACCACAATTTGACTGGAGAAGCGGAATTTCAAATGAGGATGATCTGCCAGCTCAAAATTTGGACCAGAGAAGAGCAAGGAAATCCCATCAAAATAAACTTTTTATTAAATTATGCAAAACTCTGTGAGAAGTAGTAAAAATGGAACGAGAGATGACAGACTGGAAGAAAAATGCTCAATTATTGGAGTAAAAAGTTCTTTGATTAATGCCAATTTTGATTGCTTTTTTTGGTAAAAAAATGAGAGACACTAAAGGATAAAGCCATGGATAGGAAGAAGATCGGAAGCACCGAGAGGAAAAAAATACAATTTAAAGCCAGGGATACTGTAATCAACCGCGTGTAGAGTCCATTAGTGACTAGAATTTTTAGAGAAATCCTTCCAGGACCTCTGATAATAGAAAAAGAAAGCAGAAAAATGACTAGAATTGGGTAAAAATGCCAAAAAACGTCGAGATCCAGCTGTTTGCCGTCATCTATTATGATGTAACCCGTGGGGGAATATTCAACAGGCAAGAAAAAAAGAATGGGGAGGAAAAATTATCAAGAAATGAAATTTAAGAATGATTACCGTTTTCTTCTTTATGCTCAGTGATCTGGAATGAAATTTTAAATTAGAAAATAGAAGAAATTACCGCAGGAGGAATTTCCCGGACTTCACCCTTTCGACCAACGAGGAGATACGTGTCCATACCGCCATCAACACCTTTGACTTCGATATGAGCACGGAATTCAAAGTCGTATCGATCTAGGAGCAAGTCACGAGTGTATTGCGAGACCTGAAATTTAGGAAATTGCGAATGAAGGGCAGAAACATCCCCCATTTTTCCGGGGTAAAACCCTAGAAAATTCAAATTTTGGCGCACAGTCGTATTTCTGACCCTGTGATCTACCTGAGAAGCAAACTCACAACCTTTGAAATCAAAGATGGCGCGCTTATTGACTACAGTAATCCAAATTCGCTAACCCGCTCATTTTCATCAAATATCCAGCCCAAAATTAGAAAACTACAGTAACCAACCTGTATCCGATTGATGACTCCAGTTGAGTACATCCTCGACGCGATGTTTACAGTATCTCCCCAAATGTCGTAGTACAATTTTGTCGTGCCAATAACACCGGCAGTCACTGGTCCGATATTCAGTCCCAGTTTCATAACAAAATCGAAATTGAGGAGATCTTCATTAAAAACACTCAAAGTATGCTGGATTGCCAGGGCGAATTCCACCATCTGGTGGAGATGTTCCCGTGGATGTTGCATATTTCTCTTGGCTTCGGGGTTCAGTCCACTGGCTGCCATGTAAGCAGCTCCAATGGTTTTAATCTTCTCAATGTGGACAAATTCTGGGCGATCCAGGAGCTCGTCAAAATCTCCGATGATTTCGTTCAAAACGCGGAGGAATTCTCGCCCGCCTTCGAAATTTTCTTCATACATATCCGTCCAGTTTGTGATCGACGCGAAGACCACAGCAACAGATTCATGATTTTCACTGTATTTGGTGTCATTTTTCAGGCTCTCGACGGCATGGGCAGGGATAACGTTGTTCAGCAACCAGTCAGCTTGATCTCGAACTATTTGCATTCTTTCTGTGTCACGGCGCGCTTGCACGTCACCGAAAAATGACATTCGGAAAGCTGCCTCGAATTGATAATTGAGGAATCCGACCAAGACGACTGATAAAATAACGTCGAGGATTATTTCCGGTAGAAAGAGGGGAGATCCGAAACTGGCAGTGTCCATTTTAGGCGCGTGAGTTGTGTTGGAATCACAAAAGGCCATGGAATCCTCCTGATTTGTGAGATTTTGCTGGCACAAGTAGACAGTAAAGATGTGGATTAATCCAACCAGAACACACTGAAAAGGAACAATTATTTGGATATAAATCAAGGAAACGGTACGAATTTTCTCCATAAATACTAAACACACCAGCCAGAAAATATTTTAAAAATTAAAAAAAGTACCTGTACAGTTTTCGGCCAAGCTCCTAGTTGTGAGAAATTACAATGGGCAAAGAGAGCCAGCGTCATGATAAAGGAGAACACAAGTCGTGGTCGAAGAAGGCCAATATCGGGACAGACGTCGATACACAAAGGCATGACACTGAGAGCAACTCCAACTGGAAGGGCGATCAGCACAGCTCCTATTATATGTCGAGGTTGCCAGAATTGTACGCAGGGGATTACTGTAGTTCGACGGAGTTGTGGGACGCCTAAAATTCCCTTTAGAAGGTCATTTAAATAGCCAGATACCTATTAATCCGATCGAGAGAAGGACAATCACTGCCGATAAAGAAAAATAAATCCAAAATGTTATGGGAAGCGGTTGCCAGTAGACAAAAACTACAGCGGAAGCAAAAAAGAAAAGAAGGGCGGACACGACAATATCTAAAATTTCCTCTGTAAGTCCAAAAAAAGAATTTTTACACCTATAAATACACCAGAATATCGATATTGGCTGTTGTTTTTGGCTGGTCGTTGGGTATCCTGATGAAGCGCAATGACATTATTCTGGGTGGCTTTGTTTTCGGCAGAATCACCGGTAAAATGAGCCCGGTATTCTTCCTCGACATCTTTTTCATTAAATCGAAGCGTCCACTTGTTCAGACTTTCGTGGTGATCCCAAAAACCTTTATCAAATCCGACATCTCCTTGGGAAATGACCATCGCCAGACGTTGATCGAAGTCTTTGTTATCTGTGTCGAATCTGGAACATGTTTTAGAGTTTGAGTGACGGATTTGAGTTCATTTTAAAGAGCAGAAAAAAAAGTGTTGGGTGTGAAGGCGTGCGGTCGAATGGCTGGCTTTTGCAATCCAAAAGTCGCCAGTTCGAACTCCCATATATACGCCACGATTTTTGCTAACATTTTTGCGATATTCGCTCAGAAAACCTCTATTTTCGTGGTGAAACCAACCTGGTCAAAGACGCCGCGTTATGATGATGTGAAATAGCTGTATCCAGCCCTCCAACAGAATTAATATCACTGCAGGCATCTTGCAATCCACTGCTTCGGCTTCCTTTTATGCTGTTGCTCCGGACGCTGACACTTTCCTCTGTAGAAGCCTTCGGCGTGGCCATTTCGTGGTAAGAATTTCGGGTATCGGGACTGCTCCCGTGGTAATTATCCGTAGCCAGGGCTTGTAGCGACGTGGATTTTCGGTTATCTTCCATGACACAGATGGAATTTGACTGGAAATTGTTAAAACTGCACTGAATACACGGAAGACTTACTTCTTTATTAGCCAGGAGCTGTGTTGAGCGGTTACGATCGGCCAATTTCATACGCAGAGAGCCGCTGGATCGTCCTCCAGGCATTTTTAATCGACCAGCCAGCTTCTGTAATAAAATTACGGAATATTTAAATAAAAATGACTACGATAACTAATTATTTTAATAGAAACCGGGCAAAAGTATTTAAAAATAAGAATGGACGTTACCTGTTTCAGGGTTATTTTCTTGAAACTACCGCGATTCAGAGTCTGCTCCGATCCGACTTCTTCCTCCTTACTCTGCGTCTTTTCCATTTTCCTATCTTTTACAAAAAATGTCTTCAACGCTGAAATTTATCCCCGATTTTTATGGTAATTTTCGTCTACTTACGATGTGGTTTCACTCGTCTTTCTCTCCCCTGAACTTGCATTCGATAAGGTCCTGAAACGAAATTGGAATTGCCTTAGGATAACAAACCGGTGTAATCTTCTCCTTCTTCTAGGATATAATCATCCGCCAGATATTTTGCGGTGGCTTCGGAGACGTGGACACGTCCAGCCTGACCACTGCTTTCCATCTCATTGGCCAAAGAAACATCGTTGGAAAATACGTCGAATTTGAACCTTTTTGTGCCGACCATTCCGCACATTACCTGAAAAATTGTCAGTATTGGGCCTCACAGAAAATACAGACACTGGAACTTTTTCCGATTTTTTGAATAAAAAACTTCTTTACCCCGTCCATCTTTAAAAAATTCATAATTTCATTGAATTAAAACATAAAATTATGACCATTATGTAGAGAATTTTTTGGGCTATTTTTGGAACTAAATATGTATGAAAAAGCGGAGAGAATGTTCTATATAATTTTAGGGATCAAGTTGCCTCGCCATTCTTTCACCTTTCTATTTGATTTCTTGTCCTTGTCCCGGCAACTTACTCCGAAATCTTAAATAAATATCACCGTTTAGCTCAGCCTACTTATCAATTTCAAGTACTCCACGTGGTATCATTTCTACAAAAAATGGTTCCTCTCCTCTTATTTTTATTTCTACCCTGTGTATTTCCCTTGGATTTGATAGTCCCAGCATATTTTTCCACTGATAGTCAAGGTTTAATTGAGTGGAATCGGCTTATTTCTACGGCTTCTCGTCTTCCGCTGACTGTCATAATTAATCCCGAGGAATTCGAAGGTAAAAATAGTTCTTTAAATGAAAAAAAAATTAAATTAAGCTGGGAATCCTGACACCAGGCTGCAGGAGATCGTCAAAAGTCTCCGGGCACGTGGAGCTACAATCCTGGGATGGATCGATGGGGATATTCGGCGAGATTTACTGGATATTTACACGGATATTGACTATTATTTGAATTTCTACAGTAATCTAGACGGGATATTTATGGATCAAATGGCTGATGAAGACACGGAAAGGGTCATAAGCTTCTATCGGGAAATTTACACTTATGTCAAAGGGAAATCGCCAAGGTAAGAAGCCGTTTAGGGAATTCTTTAAATAAATTGCTGTACCCTCTACAAATTGCCGTCGAAATAGGTTCAAATCATATTTTCAGCTTGCAACTTATTGGAAATCCAGGAATCCCTGTATCGGAAACATTCCTCCAAAAATCGCTGGCAGATAGTTTTGTGACTTTTGAAGGAGCCCAAGCGGATTACGGCCTGTTCTACCGTCAAAATTGGACCGAAAACTATCCGTCCAATAACTTTATCCACTTCATTTATGGCGCAACGGTTGAACAAATGGTAGAAGATATCAAAAACATGGATATAAAAAGAATTGGAGGAATATTTGTGACAAATGGCATTCAACCTTATCCCTATGAACGACTACCAGAATTTTGGGCAGAATTAGTGGATACAGTAGGCAGTTTGTAATAAATTTATCAGTATTTTTGTGAAGATTTTTGTTCTGGGACTGAAAAAAAGGTTTTTCATCTGATTTTGATGGAATTTTAGGGTATTTTCTGTGCATATTATGCCACTCGCCGAGTGGACCAAAGGATTTTTCTCAATATTTCCGTGCTCTTGGGTAAAATTTGTATGTGTTGTATATCTCACACTACAGGAGATACTTGAACTGTCTCTATATAAATAAGGACAAGAAAATATTATATAAATTGAGTTTATTATATAATACAAAGAGACAAATAAAATACGAACCGTACGGTTCCACACAAATCAACAGAACACGATTCACTGAGCAAAAGAGACGCTGCAGTGAATACGTAAAAGGCGGGATACAAATTACGATTCAAATAGAGTTTTGGGATACCCAACACCTCCCCACGTTAAAAGATCGAAAGTTGGGGGAAATGTAAATAAAAGAAACATAGAAAGAGACTAACAATAGTCGGCGAAGCGGCTGGGCGGTCTTCTGGTTCTTGTGCTTCTTCTTGGTCCTGGATCTGGAGCTGGTGTCATCGGAACGGCGGCGGCGTCA
The DNA here is from genome assembly GCA_964036215.1 of Oscheius sp. DF5033. Taxonomy (NCBI): domain Eukaryota; kingdom Metazoa; phylum Nematoda; class Chromadorea; order Rhabditida; family Rhabditidae; genus Oscheius; species Oscheius sp. DF5033. Next base: position 836,668 of record CAXIWN010000013.1, on the reverse strand, counting down.
TCGGGAGTCGTTGCGTCGTCTTCTTCTTCGGTTGGCGGCGTCATCGGATCGTAGAACTCCTCTTCGGATGATCGTCCATGATCTTCCTCCGTTCTTGTCGAAACTTGCTCTGAATTGGATTCTTTTCGAATCTCAGGCTCTTTATTGTTCGACTCGACTCGCTGGAACGGAACTGTGTTTTCCTGAGTCGTATTCCTCGTCGGAGACAGGTGAAACGTGTTCATCATGACGTCGAACCATTCGGTCGACTGTTTCTCATCTGTGGCGGTGTCCGCTCTTCTTCGGAGCTGATTGGCATGGCAATGATGCTCTCGACCTTCCACAGCGACGGAATAATTGGCCTTTCCTCGTATTCGGGTTATTTTTCCTGGAATCCAAGTCCAGTTGTTTCCATGGTGTCTTTGATAATAAACAAGATCACCTAAATGAAAGTTCTTTCCTTTCACACCATTTTTACGATCAAATTGATCCTTCCTTCCATTTGCAACTTCTTCTGATTGCGATTCTTTTCTTGGAAGCATCAACGACAAGGTTGTTCTTAACCTTCTTCCCATAAATATTTCAGCTGGCGTTTTATCGTCTATAATCCTACACGGTGTAGATCTATACGCCAAAAGGAATTTATTGAGCACAGTCTCAGCTGGCATTCCCTCTCTCCCTCCTTTTAATTTTTTTATTCCTCTTTTTAGAGTGTCGACGAACCTCTCGGCTCGACCATTCGACTGAGGATGATAAGGTGGTGAGAATATATGGTTTATCCCGTTTTCTTGGCACATTTGGTTGAATTCTTTCGACGAAAACTGGGTACCATTGTCCGTGACTATAATTTCTGGTAATCCGTTTCTTGAAAAGATGGATTCCAGTAGTCTTATTGTGGACGAGGTCGAGATTGACTTGGTAATCATAACTTCCGGCCATCTCGACAGTGAATCAACTACTACAAGGTAGTAAAGTCCTTCGACAGGTCCTGCATAATCAGCATGGACTCGTTGCCATACTCTTTTTGGGACTGGCCATGGATTTAACGGAACTTTCCGATCTAATTTTGCTACACTTTGACAATTTTCGCATCGATTTACGAAGTTTTCGATGTCCTTGTCTATTTTTGGCCAATAAACGAATGACTGAGCTAATTTCTTCATTCGAACAATTCCGGGATGTCCCTGGTGTATTTCTTTCAATACTTTTAGTCGAAGTGACATTGGGATGACAATTCTTTCTCCCATAATGATACAATTTTGTATTATAGATAATTCATGCCTTTTATTATAGAATGAGGGAAATTCTGGGTCTTTTCTTATTTTTAAATTGTTGCTCCAGTTATTTGAGATGACACAGTCAGATATTCCTGCTAAAAATGTGTCTATTTTTGTATATTCAGCTATTGTCGTTGCCAATAAGGGAAGTCTGCGAATTTTATCGTCAAAATTATAATTTACTTCCTCTTCTACGCGTGCTATAATCACGTCTTCGTCGGCTTGCTTTGCGGTTGTCATCAGACGAGACAAACCGTCGGCCAATCCGAATTTTTCTGTATTGATATATTCAATATCAAAGTCATAACCCAATAAGATGGTTCCCCATCTAATTAATCTATTTGCCGTGTGTGCTGGCAAACCCTTCTTGTTTCCATAGATTTGTAACAAGGGTTTATGGTCGGTTTGTAATAGAAATTTTCTGCCATAGATATATTTGTGAAATTTTTTTATCGCTGTTATTAGCGCTAATCCTTCTTTTTCTATTTGACTGTAATTCTTTTCAGCTTCTGATAATGCTTTCGAACAATGGTGAATTGGTTTTATTTTGCCATCGGGAAATCGGTGAGAAATTACACCTCCAATTCCATATTCACACGCGTCTGCGCTCACAATCACTGGTAAATTTGGATTGTAGTGGCATAGATTCAGATCAGAAGATAGAATTTTAATGAGATTTTGGAAGGCGAGGTCGCATTTCGTCGACCAACTCCATTTCTCTTCTTTGTGTGTCAAGTTATCCAAAGGTCCTCGTAATTCCTTTATTTTTGGCAAGAATTGACCATAATAGGATACAAGTCCTAAAAATGACTTCAATTGGGTGACATTTATTGGCTTTTTCATATTTGTGATTGCTGAAATCTTGTCTGGGTCGGGTCGACGTCCATTTTTATCTATTATGTAGCCCAGAAATTTTATTTCACACTTGTGAAACGAGCATTTTTCTATTTTTATTCGGAATCCATAGTCATTTATCCGACTAAATAGTGCTTTTAGATTCTTATCATGTTCTTCATGTGTTTTTCCTGTTACGAGTATGTCATCTAAATACGATGCTACTCCAGGCAATCCTGATATCATCTTCGACATCAGATTTTGGAAAATTGCTGGCGCCGTCTTGATACCGAACGGCAATCGATTATATTGGAATAAACCCCTATGGGTATTGATTACGACGAGCTTTCTGGAGTGTTCGTCTAGTTCTATTTGGAAATATGCGTCAGAAAGGTCAATCTGGGAAAAAATTACTCCACCATTCAAATTTGCGAAGATGTCTTCTGGCAAGGGGAGTGGATATGTGTTGTCTTCCAGATTTTTATTGAGTCCAGTGGAAAAGTCGATACAAACTCTTATTTTTCCATTTGCTTTCTTCGCTGTCACAATTGGAGCAGCCCACTGACTGTAATTTATTGGAATTATGACGCCTAATTCTAGCAATCTATCCAATTCTTGTTCAACTGCTTCTTGAGCAGCGTAGGGTACTTTCCGAGGAGGACAAAATACTGGCACGGCACCTGGTATCAATTTCAGATGCGCTTTCTCTTTGCTACAGGTTCCCAATCCTTGTTCAAAGATTTTAGGAAAATTCTGTAATAATATTTTTTCAATAGGATCTTTATTACTTATAGCATTTATTTTTACAGGATACCCAATCATATCCAATGCTTTTTGGTGCTTTTTAGACTTTTGCATCCAATCTAATCCTAGTAAATTTGATCCTTGCCGTACAATGTACGCGTCTCCTTTGAATTCTTCTCCATTTAGTTGGACATTGCATTTTAATTTTCCTTTGCAATCCAATTTCGATTTATTCGCAGCCACGAAACATTTTTCTGAATTTTTTAGTTCGGGCTTTCCTAATTTATTCCAGCTTGCGATGTCTAAAATTGTGACATCCGCGCCTGTATCAGCCTGAAAAACTATTGGAGTATTATTTACAATTACATCTGTAAATCTCCTGACTGATTTAATTTCACATGATTTTGCACTCTTATTTTTATGCTCTTTTATTGCTCTTACAAAGGAATTTCTTTTACTATTTTGATAATTCCTATTATTATTTTTAGGAGCTAATTGGGGATGTTTCCTATAACATTCATCCACTACATGACCCGTTTTGGAACAGAAAGAGCATTTTTTAATTGTTCTAAATTCCTTATTATTTTGTCCTTTATTATTATTTCCATAACTATCTTTGTAATTTTTACTTTTATTATAACCTTTATTTTTATTTGCAGGTTTATGGATCTGGTTGATTTGCTGACTCGCGGAATTTGCGATCAGTAGTCCATCACGCTTGAACGTGCGTTGTTTCGTGAGCTCTTTGATTATTCCCTGTAAAGTTACTTTTTGTTCAGATTCCTTTGTTTTGTCTGCATAGGACAACAAATACGGGAGGTGAATTTGGTCATCTCGACCCTTCAAACCTACTAAAAATCTCAAAACCTTTAGATCTTCTACTTCCATCTTGTCCATCACTTTATGGAACCTTTCATTAATCCGATCCGCATAGGTTTGATCGTCCTCTAAAGGATCTTTGTCAAAGGCGGGGGACCAGCAGTCGTATTGACGCTTAAATATGGAGATAGGAATATCAAAAAGGGATTTCAGAATTGAAACGGCCTCGAGGAACTTTATTTCAGTCGGCACCTTCGGTAGAATATGGCTAGAGAATCTCCTGTAAGCTTCCTGATCGAGCTTTTCTGTAAGCAGCCTTAATTTTGTCTTATCGTCTAGCGACTCACCATCTATGGTAAAAATTGGCTCATACCTTCCATACCAATCCGCAAAGGATAATTCCGATTCTGGATTAAACGAGAAAATTGGAATCCTTTTTTCCAAATCACCTATCAATCTCGTATTCTTCGGGATATTCTCCACACTTTGATGCCTAGCCTCCATGGCTTCTATTCTCTCATTCTGATTGACAATAATCTTCTTAAGTGCGCTTAGCACTTGCGACAACGTCGCTTCCTCTTCTATTTCTTTTCTATCTTCTCTGGCCATTTTATCACTGAATAATCTCTCCAATTATAGATCTCTTTGATCTCAGCTATTGCTATAATAATTGGTTTTTCAAATACGAACTCACTTCCACAAAATATATAGTATAGACCTCTTTGGTCTCTCAGTTATTGCTATAATAACCGGTAAAAAACTAACGCTTTGTTGTTCAGTTGTTGAATATAACAACTGATTATAATTCTCTACGTGGACTACACAAGAAATATAAGCTTATGCCTGTAAATGAAACGATAACAGAACTATTATTATCGCAGGACTTACAAAACCTTCGTCTGCCTCTTAAATAGATATAAATCTTAGGCTTTACGACGGAAAAAAAATAAATAGCTTCTTTCCAATTCAATCCGCGACAACAAAATAATAGCTCTTCGCTATTTTCTTCTTTCTTCTTATTAGGCTTGGTTCTTCTTAGCCCGTGGTCGCCACTTGTTGTATATCTCACACTACAGGAGATACTTGAACTGTCTCTATATAAATAAGGACAAGAAAATATTATATAAATTGAGTTTATTATATAATACAAAGAGACAAATAAAATACGAACCGTACGGTTCCACACAAATCAACAGAACACGATTCACTGAGCAAAAGAGACGCTGCAGTGAATACGTAAAAGGCGGGATACAAATTACGATTCAAATAGAGTTTTGGGATACCCAACAGTATGTTTCCGTGTCAAGACCCACCTTTCCAGTATGAATTCCAACTCGCATGTTGACTTCTTGTCCTCGATCCAAGTCGAATTGTGCAATGGCCACGATCATTTCCAACCCCATTTCGACTGTTCTCTTCGCGTGATCTTCACACGGCTCTGGACATCCAGCTACGCAATAATAACAATCTCCAAGGGTACTGATTTTTTCTAAGCCGATGTCTTTTGCCAAGTGGTCGAATCTAAAAATTCGCTTGAAATCAGATAAAAATTGATGAATTACCGCCCAAAAAGGTCGTTTAACAGGTTCACCAGCTCGTCAGCACTTTTGTTTGAGGACATTTTCGTGAATCCGGCAATATCCGCAAAAAGAATTGAGACATTCGTCATGAGATTCATGGTAAATGGACGGAATTTACGATGTTCGGGGACCATTGGTGGTAATGTTCCTAAAAATACGGTAAATAAACAAAAATAGAATTTTGTAAAATCAAGAATGACGGAAATAAAAGAAAGCAATACAAAAATAAAATATACATAATATCCTTCTAGTTAAATAAATGGTAAAAGGCAAAAACAAGCAATTTTTAAAGAAAACTCCTCACCTGCTTCCATATTGGCTGTGCCATTGCTCGTCCTACAGCCGGAATCTTGACTGGCAGATGGTCTTCTCAGTTCATTTGCGTCTTTCAACAGCTCATCTGCTACTTTTTTAGGCATAACTGATTGGATCATATGATCCTTGAACATTGTTTCCATTTCCAGATCTTTTCTTGCCAGCAGGGACTGTCCTACTTTTAGGAACGTTTTTCGTTGTCGGACCTGAAGATTTTTAATAAATTTTTGATATTGAAACGTGCAGAATTTTATGCTGAACCTGGCCGACCCCCTTTAGAAATTGGGAAAATGCCGAAAAATAGAGGAAATTGGGTGGGCTTGAAGCTCAGCGAATTTCTTCCAACGCGCACTTGCCCGCTGCGTACGGGAACAGGTTACAGTCAAAAGAGAACCCTTTAAATTACTTTTTGCATTATTTTAATCCCCAAACTACTTATAGGCCCCGCCACAATAATTCATCCCATTTTATGGCGGCTTCCTCGGGGTATTTTTGGCTTTCGCAGTATAAATGGCTTCTCTCGTCCAAGGTAGTAATTGGATTTGGGATAAAATTGTCGGGTAGATTAACATTATCGCGCGATATTTAAAACAAACCTGTGTCAAGATGAAAAGATGAATTCCTAGGAGATGAACACCAATGTGGAGAAGAATCTTGACCCATGGCAGCTGATCATCCCAAGCACGGTCACTCAACGTCTCGTAGAAGAAAGAGTATGATATTCCAATTATTAGACACAAGTAGAGAGGCAGAGGGATTACGGTGTAAATTAGAAGAACCACCTGGAATTGGAAAAAATTAGAGAAATCCGCTGCGCACTTCATTTTCCACTAATTTTCTCTTTTCTGCCATTTTTCCCAGTTCGAACCCTTTTCTGGCCTTATATTTTCCTAGTTCTTCATGTTTCTGCAATCCCCAAGAGGATGAGATGGGATATTTGGCGGAGGATTATTAGCCAATCCAAAAAGCGCCCGCGACTCCTTCCTTCTCCAAATAAGGGCTTCAAATGACAGGCTTGTGGTGAAATTTGAGACGGCGAAATTTGAAAATTTGGGTCAAAAATTAGGAGCAGATCACATTGAGGGCAAAAAATGGAGTAGGCAATTGTGGTGGCTGTCGAACTGTGGCCTTTCAACTGTTTAATGGTGGCTCTTTTAGTTGTGAGACTGTGGCTCATTCATCTGTCTGAGAGTGGTTCCAGCTCCAAATATAAGAAGATTTTCCTTATTCCCCCTATTTTCTGTTTATTCCATGGTGTGTTCCCCTTCTTCCTCTGACTGCTGGCAGCCCGGGGGCAATGAGCGAGAGCGAGAAGCTTTGATTTCCGTCCCTCGACTCGAGGCCCCAGCAATAAATAAAACGACGACAGCTGGTCGTCGCAGCACACACACACATAACATAACAGACACATGGTGCTCATGATCGGATCAATCTTCCGGGTTCCCGGCACGAAAAAGCCTACCTGGAAACTAGTAACCAGGCCGGTTACCGGGGTCATAAAGACGTGATTCGAATCGGCAGAGAAGATGACCAATGTGACTAGACAGATGAGGAATGTACAAAGGAAAGATGACGGCATGTAGAAACGTTGATATTGGGTACTGAACAGAGTAAAAAACAGCATACCCGTGCAGACAGCTACCAGCGCCATGGCGGTTAACTGAAATATTTGAAATTTGCATTGAAATTGCCAATTTTTTTGGGTATTTTCTGTTTTACCCTTAAATATTTGTTCCCCACTTTGTTCAACCTGGGATTCGAACCGGCGACGTTTAGATTGCACGCTAACCACCCGACCAGGAGCGCGTCAGATGTTACAAAATTTGGCAAAAATTTCATCCCAATCTATTTTTAGCCATCAATCCGTGAGAAACAATCCCATTACCCATTCTCCCACATTAATTATTACCAGGTTCTCCATTTAATCAGGAAAATCAAGGAAGTTTTCTAGGATCCGGCTCTTTACTAAATTGACCCCATTCTCATCAGCTGGAAGCCCCAAAGAATCATCAAAGGGATCTGGGGGCTCTGATTCACATGTTTGTGTTTCAGCTGTGTGCTGGCATATTCAATGAGGCTATTTTTCTAAGATTGGAGGTGGGAGAAGGAGGGAAATACCAGGAATGGGAGAAAATGAGCTTTGAGTATCAGAAAACGGATATAAATCTGGGCCGTCGACTAGCGATCCAAAGGCCGCAGGTTCGATTCCCCCGGCTTGATCAAAGATTTCTGACAATATTTCTGGTGTCTTTGGGTATTTTTCTCTACTAAAATTACTGTAAATACTCACCCATGTATGCATAGAAGCTTTATTAAAGAAAGCCAAGTAGAGTACCCAAGCAAAAGCGACAAAACTGATGTAGACGAGCCCAGCTCGAAACCGATCTCTCAGCTGACTAAAGCTACATTTCCAATATTGGGCTTCGAGCGTCGGTGATCGAAACTGTGGATTCCACCATCTGGCAGAGGCTCTCTCGAAGAGCGGAACACGACGGGGTGAACTGGAATGGGCACGGACACCGCGGGACGAATCACCCGGGGCCGCCAGGGCCGGTGTCCGCTCTCCCGGCTCATCTTCCATCTCCGAGGGGAGAGAGAGAAGCCCGTCGCCGGGGGAGAAACCCGAATTGAAAACGTGGAGACGCCTCTGGAAAGTTTTTATTCCAATAGAAAAAATAAAAAATGTGAGAGAGAGAGAGAGATTTTGTTGACAGCTTGCCATGCCACATCCATGCCACATCCCGGAAATATTATGGTCCCAATTCTCTGAGAAGTTAAAAAATTGTTTTAGGGTCAACAATACACGGGGTTTCCATGCTTTCTCGGCTTTAAAAATCTCATTAAAATACTGTTTTTTGTTGAGAAAATATGGAATTTTGACAAGTTGCGGGCGCACCAATTTCTACCGGATCCGTGCTAGTATTTTTGGTTCAGGAATCTTGGCGCCTTTATGCCGAATATTACACAGTAAATTGAAAATTAATTCAAGATCGCAGAAAAATTAAACGAAAGTGGCCAACTGTCAGCCCCTTTTTATAACCCGTCATCCGAGTAATAAAACTAATAAAATGCAGGTTACGGTAATTGGTAGCCGTTTTTCCAGTATTTTTAGTTACAAAATCTATAAACTAGTCAGCCGTCCAGCCGCCGATTTGCCGTCTATTTTAGTCCTCATCCCCTCATAAGGATTAAATGGAATGAGTTTGTGTTCGTGACATTTATAGTCTAAACGGGGACGCCGGTTGCTAAACTGCGGGCAGATTTTGTTACTAAAAATAAATAAAAGACGTTTCGGGGCCAATTATCAAAAATAACGAACAGTCCTTCAGAAAATAGTGAAAGAGAAGAATTTTTCTAATCGGATGAGGCGAAATGGATTGCCCTGGGGGAAAAGTCCCTAATTACTAGGAGGGATACGGCGAGCAAGCGGCTCGTCTGTTTTTGGATCTTTCCTCTACTTTAAATAGAAAAATACCGCTAATACTTTAAAACAAAGAAATAATGGAGAAAGATTGGAAGAGGTGATTAGAAAGCTAGGAAGACAACTGTTCTCGGCTCGCTCAAAGTGAAAGGCAGGAAGAGGATTTTTCATTTTTGATGGAAGAGAAAGAGGACTGCTGCTGTTTAGCAAAAAATCGACGCAATTTCTGAATATTTCTGGGATAAAAATAGATAAAACTCCGAGAAAAGTGATTTAAATGAACAAGAAACTGTTGATTTAGGATTTTCGGGTAGTTTTCACCACAGTTAGACAGTCAGAAGGGTCACAATGGGACGACGAACAATTCAAATCACCCGCCAAGCTTCCTTCCTCGTTTCCCTTTAAAGAAATATTTAATAGGACAGATCTTCTTAAAAATTAATGACCAGGCGGCCGGGTGGTGGTCAAATGAATCAAGAAAAGGCCGAGTATTGAATAATTTTAATGGATTTTCGCCGGTTTTTAATAAACTAAAGGCCAAATTTAGTGTTAGACATCTGTATGTCTAAGAGTTTTCGTGTTTAATTATGGTCAAGTCGACAACGGTCTATCCAGAAGCACTTCTGTTGTTTGTGAGCTGTACGACTGGTCGACTCTGCTACTGTGATTTATAATTGTATTTATATTAGTGGTTGGAATAAAACTATAAAATACGACTACTGTTGGCTCATCTTGAAGACACAACAATTGGCGACGCCCGAAGCAGAAAGAACAAGAAAGCAAGAAAACAAACGTGATGTCTTACAAAAGAAACGATCCAGATGGTCACAGAAGTCACGAAAGAAACGATCCAGATGGTCACAGAAGTCACGAAAGTAATGATGATCCACTGAAGAAGATTTCTGATGTGTTGGTATCAATGCAAACAATGTTGATGAACCAAGAAAATCGTCTGCAGCTGATGGAGGATCGAGCACACACACCGAATACCACACCAAATACAGTTACCAATATGACACGGCTAATTGGAGAACTGGAGAAGAGGATTCCCATTTTTTCATTCAAACCTAATGCGGAAGTCACATTTTTGGACTGGTATGATCGCTACTCTCCAATCATCTTGATCGACGGGAAATCGTTGGATGAGAACGCAAGAATCAGACTACTGACGGAAAAATTAGACGCAGAAGCCTATCAGCGACTAGTCAGCCACGTTCTGCCAAAAACTCCACTTGAATTGACCTATGATGAACTGGTCAAGAATTTAAAAGAAATTTTTGAAGTGGCTACATCTATTTTCACAAAGCAATACCTGTGCTGGACCGAGGAAATGGACAAAAATCCGTACGAAGACGATCAGCAGTATGGTGATAGGATCAATGAAAGATTCCATAAAGTCATGAAAGAAGTCGATCTGGAAGGACTGAAGGTGCTACGTTTTCTGGTTGGATTGAAGGGAAGAGAAGACCAAGAGTACCTGCCATTACTATTTTCTCATGCCGATAAACTAAAAGAGAATGGAGGAAAATTATCACTTCAAGAAGTTATCAAGGAGCTAAAAAAATTACGTGGTTATACCAAAGATGGTCAACTGGTGGCTAAAGGTCAATCAAAGGCCGTGCAACAAATCAACAAAAGTGGAAACGGAACTGCAAAGACTGACATGATGTGTTATGGATGTGGAAAGAGAGGGCATCGTAAGAAGGAATGCCGATCTAACAATTGCTGCTCGTACTGTAAAAAAAGTGGTCACGTGGAGGATTTGTGTTTCAAAAAGAAGAATGATAAAGAATCCGGACGACGTGGAATAAAAAGTCAGTCTCAGTACAAGAAGAGCTCGCATGTGCGTCAGGTAGCTGAAGGAAAGAAAATTGGCACTGACAAAAATAAGAAAACCAACGGAGTAGAAGTAAAAGCTATTCGAATCTATTCGTATGTGATAGTGAATGGAAAACCTATAATATTCCAAGCTGATACTGGTTCGGATGTTACTCTTATCAATGTGGAGAGTTGGAAATCATTGGGCAAGCCGACTCTAAAACCAGCTGAAAAATCACTCAAAGTGGCCAATAATTCCGAACTGTGGTGTCGAGGAAAATTTTCGTGTTCCTTTGTAATTGGTGGAGAAAAATTGGAAGGAATTGCATATGTTGTCGATGGGAGCAACCTGCTTGGATTGGATTGGATGAGCCAGTCCAAAGAAGTTCAACAAGGCTTAAATAAAATTGGATATTCTTTAAAAGTAAACAATGTGGAAACTAAGCCAGATATAAAGAAGAAATTGATGGAGGAGTTTCCAAATGTGTTCGTGCCAGGATTGGGCACCTGTAAAAAGGAAAAAGCTAGACTGAAGACGAAAGCTGACGCGGTTCCTGTGTTCATGCCCGCCCGGAAAGTACCATATTCTGCTCAAGAAGCCGTGGAAAAAGAAATTGACAGATTGTTGGAAATGGGTGTCATCGAACACACAAATTATGCGGAATGGGCAGCTCCAATTGTAGCAGTCGACAAGAAGGACAAGGGAACCAGAGTTTGTGCCGACTTCTCTACTGGACTGAACAGAGCACTACAGGATAATGAATTTCCGTTGCCATTGCCAGATGATATTTTTGCAAATCTAAATGGAGGAACAGTATTCTCGCAAGTGGACTTCAGCGATGCTTATCTCCAAGTCGAATTGGATGACGAATCGAGAAAAATGGTCGTCATCAATACACACAAAGGCTTATTCCGATACAACAGATTGCCGTTTGGAATCAAGACAGCCCCGGCTATTTTCCAAAACATTATGGCGAAGATGTGCTCTGGTTTGAATGGTGTAGCTTGTTATTTGGATGATATTCTGGTGACTGGAAAATCAAAAGATGAACATGATTGTAACCTGATGGCATTATTCGAACGTATCTCGGATTATGGATTCAAAGTCAAACTTGAAAAATGTGCATTCCATGAAGAACAAATCAAATTTCTGGGTTACTTGGTCGACAAAGACGGACGAAGGCCAGATCCCGCGAAAATTTCTGCCATTATAAATATGAAAGAACCAAAAGATGTCAATCAATTGCGTTCATTTCTTGGGATGATTTCATACTATGGAAATTTTCTGCCGAAAATAAAGCAAGCCAGAGGAGTCCTGGATAACCTCACTCGTAAGGACGTCAAATGGGAATGGAACAAAAATCACCAAACCGCATTTGATTCGCTGATTAAAATGTTGTCATCTGATTTGAACCTGGTACACTATAATCCAGAATGGCCGCTGTTTATTGCTGCTGATGCGTGTGAATACGGGATCGGAGCTGTTATTTTTCATCGTCTGCCAAATGGAGATGAAAGACCAATTCACCACATCTCACAAGCGCTGACGGATGCAGAAAAGAATTACTCTCAAATCGAAAAGGAAGCTCTGGCGCTGGTTACCGCTGTGAAACGCTTTCATAAATATGTGTTTGGTCGCAAATTCGTACTGAAGACGGACCATAAGCCACTGTTAGCTATCTACGGAAATAAGAAAGGCCTACCAGCCCATAGTGTGAATCGTCTGCTGCGCTGGGGAATAATACTGCTGGGCTATAATTTCGATATTGAACACGTGAAGACTGAAGATTTTGGAAATGCTGATGGATTGTCTCGGCTGATGTCGAAAGTACCGTTGGAAAATGAAGACATCGTCATCGCTCAAGTGGAAAAGAGCGTCAACCAAATCTTCGAAAACTCTGTAAGGAATTTACCGTTATTGGCAGAAGATATTGCCACTGCCACGAAAGAAGACGCTACTCTTCGAGAAGTCTACCAGTATGTGAAGGGCAGATGGCCGAAGGTCAAGCAAATCAAACCGGATTTGAAATATTTTGTGGAAAGAAAAACAGAAATGACGATCGTAAAAGGATGTCTATTGGTTGGAAGAAGAGTGGTAATCCCCAATTGTCAACGACTGAAAGTGTTGAAAGATCTTCACGTGGGACATCCAGGAGTGGTACGAATGAAGCAGTTGGCCAGGAAGTATTGCTATTGGCCAAAAATCGATATGGAGATAGAGGAATATGTGAAAAAATGTGAAAACTGTCAAAAAGCTGCGAAGATAGATCGGAAAGTACCACTGCAGCCGTGGCCAACACCATCAAGAGTGTGGGAAAGGATCCACATCGACTACGCAGGACCGGTGGAAGGATTTTATTACCTGGTAGTAGTGGACGCGTTGTCAAGATGGCCGGAAGTGATGATGACAAAGAATATTTCGGCATCAACGACGGTGGAAAAATTGAAAAGGATCTTTGCGAGGAATGGACTCCCGGAGGTCATTGTATCAGACAATGGGACACAGTTCTGTTCCAAGGAATTTCAAATGATGTGCGACACAAATGGAATTCGACACATTCGGACGGCCCCCTATCATCCCATGAGTAACGGCCGAGCTGAACGATTCGTGGACACGCTCAAACGAGGATTGCAAAAGATGAACGGGGAGAAGTGTCGAGCTGATCGAGATACACTCGACAGATTTTTATTGGCTTACCGATCGACTCCGTGTCCAAGTCTCAATGGAAGATCACCAGCAGATTCGTTTATGGGCAGAAGTCTGAGAACGACACTGACTTTGATGATGCCGAAGGAAGACACACCACCCGCTGAATCGAATTTGGAAATGAAGACACAATTCGACAAGAAGCATGGTGCCAAGGAGAAATCATTCAAAGTAGGAGACCTTGTGTACTATCTTCGACATGCTGGTAATAAAACGATGTGGGAACGAGGAAAGATAGCAAGAGTAATTGGAAGCCGAAATTACCAAGTTGAATGTGACCGAGGAGTGGTACACTGTCATGCGAATCAATTGAGAAATCGAGTTGCTGAAGACGACAACAAGCCTCACTACAAATGGCTAAATACTATGCTGCACACGTTCAATGTTGGACCTACAATTGGATCGATGCCGAGCGCTTATCATGGTCATGAAGAAGAATATCAGAATCGGGATCGACACGTCGGAAGCAAGGAACTCCGTGGTCCAAGGAAAAGTCAACGCAAAAGAAAAATGCCTGAGCGTTACGAAGGTTTCTATCCCAAAAGGGGAGATGTTAGACATCTGTATGTCTAAGAGTTTTCGTGTTTAATTATGGTCAAGTCGACAACGGTCTATCCAGAAGCACTTCTGTTGTTTGTGAGCTGTACGACTGGTCGACTCTGCTACTGTGATTTATAATTGTATTTATATTAGTGGTTGGAATAAAACTATAAAATACGACTACTGTTGGCTCATCTTGAAGACACAACATTTAGAATACGGCAGTTTACAGTCTCAAACATGATTATAAGCTATCGTAATTTCTACAATAATTAGAAGAAATATGGGCATTTCTAAAATTGGAAAGCAATTCCTAGCCAGCCGTCTTCTCCTCCTTTGAAGAGCCTCATAAGCGAGACCTATTGTTGTTATACAGAAGGCCGAGGAATTGAAGGTCGAGACGCGGAAATGATATTGAAATGCAAAGAGAGGGAGGAGTGGCTGGAATAGCAATGGGATAAATAGAAAACTGACACCTACAAGAGCTAATTTTGAGGCAGAAAAGGGAAATTACGGGGATTATTCCCTGTTTAGAGTTATATCTTTTGCCGTACTATCTCAATTATGTCTGCAGCTGAGATTTATTAGCTTTTTGAATGCTATACAAATTTTTGTCGTATAATCAGATTTGAACTTTTGGCGGCAATTTTAAATTGGAGTTGAAACTGTCAGTGTTTTTTTGCGAAAAACGGCCTTCAAATAATTTGGGATGCAGTCGGACTACCATAAATTTTTCTATGAAACCAACCGTCCTTTTTAAAATTGAAATAACTGGGTCCCGCTTGGAAAATTATAAATTTTTACCCGCCCGAAAGTAAGAAGAAATGAGGGATAAATTGTCCTTGCCAGAAAAATTAGGCGGTTTTAGAAGAAAATTTAGGAAATACAGAGAGTCACCATGTATTTACAGCATTTCTACAGTATTGTATTGCTAAAATATGCCTTACAGACAATCGGAATGATGAAAAGAATCCGCCCTCCCAGCGGCAAGCCTCTAAAACTGTAACTATTCGTGTGAAAGTCGCACATTTCGTAAAAATGCCCCGGCTATATAGCCTGATAAAAATTCTGTCACGCCTTGAAGAAACGAGAAAAAGCCAAGGGATGGCGAAAAACTCAAAACGAAGGGAATAACCCATTTTGGTGGGCAAATTCAAGGCGGAAGACGACTAGGGATGAAAAATGACCACTTTCTTCAAAATAATCAAGGATTCCATTGAGAAAATAGGCTTAATTTGTGTCTGGTGGCGGAGAGGAGAAGTCAAGAAGCCGGGGAATTTTGTGGAAAATGTCTAGGAAATAAAAATTTTGACCATGAGACTTCCGGTGCGCGATGGTCAAATGGTTAATCTCGTAATCCAAATACCGAATCAGGGGATTTTTACCAAAATTTATGGAATTTTCTGGGATTTTATTGACAGAAAATATGAAAATTTGTCTAATAATGAAAGGAGTTCAAAAAGGGACTCCACTTCCTTTAAAGAAGAAATTAAAGAACTTCTCTTCCCCAGGGAAAGGCGGGTAAAGGAAAGGCAAGCTGGGGGGAGAAAAGAATCCAATATTCACGGAGGCGAGGAATAATTCAAGACTAAATTTAGAACAGGGCGGGCTTCTTTTTCTTTAAATGAGTAAGTCAATTAGTCTTCCAGTGGATGAAAGATGAGTAAAAGAAAAGTTATGGCTCACTAGATGCACACACATAGACAGGGTGTGCTGAGTTGAGAGCGGGGGGCCCCCGGAGAGTGAGAGAGTGTCTCTCTCTCAGCCGCTCGACCGCCCTCTGCTCTCGCTGGCGAGAGAGAGGGGCCGGCCGGCCCCCTCTCGCTCTCTGACCACCGCCTGCTGGCTACTTGCCATTCTCTCTGCACTCTAACCGTTGGCCATAAAGGAGACCCAGGTTCTTCTCTCATTTTTGCCTTTTTCCTTGCCTTGTACTGCTGTCTCCCCTGCTAGCTCCTTCTATTGATTGTCTTTCAGCCTCTTGCTATCGAAAATTCCAGAAAATTGAGAAAATTTACCGTTTTTTGGGCTAAAAAACATAAAAATTGACCGAAATTGAGAAAAATACTGCTAATTTCACTATTTTCATGTCTTTCTTACTTCTTTTATCAATTACATTTTATATTTTGTGCAAGAGCCAATTTATTCTACCGAAAATATTTAAAAATCTCGTGATTCTTTGAAGTTACACGGAAAAACACTAAAACTGCTCAAATGAGGTCAAATTTGAATTTTTCTTCCTTTTTCTTCAGCCTTTTCCATATTTTTTGCTTATTTTAATATTTTCTTGTTATTTTTAAACTATTCAGATTTTCGTTCATAAGAAAAGACCAGTTTTGTAGTGTTTTTGAGATGAAATTGGCAAAAATCTTGGAAATTCTGCCTCCATTCGGCATTTTTCTTCCAGGTTTCCTTATTTTTGTTCAATCTCCCATTTCTATTTTTTTATTTAATCATATTCTTATTTCCACAGATTAGTGTTGAAATAAAATAAATTTCAAAGCGAAGAAACTGCTCCAAAGCGAATAAAGAAGTGGAAGCAACAAGCCAGCTTATGGGGCATGTTTACGCTTTTCTTGAATGTTTCTTCATATTTTTTCGCTTCTTTTGGACCTAAGATTATTTTTTAAATTTTAACTTCTTTTTTTTAGGAAAATACGTATAAAATTATGTTCATCAGCTATCGTTTTTACTTTTTTTTTGAAGAATTTTGACCTTGTTTACTTGGCGTTCACCCTCGTTTCTCAATTTTTCTTCAACCCACTTCGATTTTAAATATTTTTATTTTATTTTCAGAACTCATAAACTCCAGTAAAATTTGGCCAAATGGCCGACTATCTGGACCATCAAGCAATAGAATCAGAAGGAGAAGGATCATCGGACACATCGATAGCAGACGAAGGGCCAAAACTCAGTAAAAAGAGAAAAATCAAGGAAAAAAAGGAAAAAGCCAAAAAGAAAAAGAGACAAATTGATAGCAGGTAAAATTTGCATATTTTGTGAATCTTTATTTCGAAATTTCTAGTGATGAAGATGATGATGACGACGATGACGAAGCAAGGGCAGCTGAAGAAATGAAAGGTTTCATTGCAGATGAGGAAGAGGAAGAAGAGGTATGGATTATTGTATTTCTATCTAAAAAAATTCTAAAAATCCCAAATTCCGTCAAAATTCCAGCGAAAATTATATTTCAGCGACCGAAATATTCATTATTCTTGAATTTTTCAAGTCTCCATCTTTTCAGGGTGATGACGACGATGTCAAATCAGAAAAATCAAACCATGAACTGGATGAACTCGACGAGGATGATTTGGATTTAATTGAAGAGAATCTCGACGCCGTGGGTAAAAAGAAACGTATCGTAGAGACCTTTGACTCCGACGAGGAAGACGAAGATGACAGGACTGCGATCCAAAGGAAACTCTTCGGAGCCGTGAGTTTTTCCTTCGTAAATTTATTTTTATTGATTTTTTATGCAGGAAATCTTCAGAAAACAAAGAATAACCTCGTATGCTCATAAAATTACTGCATTCCTGCAAATTTGAAATAAAATCACGTCATTTACCCTCAAAAACCGTAGAAAGTTTTGAACGTGGCAAAATATTAAATTTTGACTATTAATAATCGTATCGAAAACGATAAAAATCATAAATCGCCCTTTCATCAGAAAAATTCATCGAAAATGGCTCGTAACCACCTATAAATCCACTGCGCGCCCAGTTTTTTGGGTAATTGAACTTGTCACTGGCACCTGGTCCGGTTTTATTCGAACTGTGATTTTGTGAGATACTTACAGCGATATAAAAACACTTGTAAATTGGTTACCAGTCGGGTTAGAGACGACTGTCTGTCTGGTTGGAAATGCCGGAAAAGCTTGAAATAGAAAAATTATCGCGCAATTTCAGATTGCGCCCGATTTTTACCAAAATTCCCAACTTTATTCCAATTTTACCCATTACACAGTATCTCAACATACCGAAAAATATTATTTACTGAGAATTTTATCATTTTTAGGGTGGTGATGATGATGAGGAGCCCTCTTCCCGACGTCATGCCCCAATGGAACACGATCTCAGTGGATCGGAAGAAGAAGGTAGTGGTAAGTTATGCAACCCTTTAAAATATATTGTAATTTCTCTTTAAAGAAGACAATTTCATTGTGAATGAAGGAGACGGCGAAGAGAGAAAGAAGCGCCGCCATCATAAACGAGATATGAACATCCCTGAAGGGTAAGAAAACCCTCGCATTTTTTAAAATTTCCATTTTTCTAGAGCTCTCGATGAAGCTCGTGACATTTTCGGTGTAGAAGAATTTGATTTAAATGATTTTTACGACGAGGATGAAGAAGGGCTGGACGAGGAGGATGAAGACATCCTGGACGAGGAAGGCGACGGCGAGCCAGTAGAGCCTCATTTAAATTACAAATTTACCACAAATTTTAGATAAGAAGAATACGAAGAAAAGAGAAAAAAGGAACAATTTATGATACAATGGATCCAGTTGAACTGGAACGAGGCTTTTTCTCCCCAGCGGATAGAAAAATTATGTTAGAAGATAAACCAGAACGATTTCAAACGAGAAGAACAGAAGTCAGAGAAGTTGACGAAGCCGAGCTGGAAATTGAAACCAAATGGATGGTCAGATATGCATTCACAGATGATAATATCTCGAGACAGGTAAGTAGTACACGGAAATATTGACAAAGATACTGTGAACAGTCGGAGGATTCGAACAAGCGATTGTTTTGTTATAAATACGGCCAAGTTTCTTCCGACAGACCATTCTGCCGTCATTTTTGCTCTTTTTCGCATATTTTTAATCTTCAGAGTACTCTAATCGGTTGAATATGCCTTTAAAACGTTAGATAAACCTTGATATCAAATAAAAAACAGCAAAAAATTATCCATTTACAGAGAACGAAGCTAGCCGATGTCATTTTAGCCTCCTCAGATGATCTTTACCGAAAAGAAGAAGCCGAAACAACCCTCCACAGCGCCATTCGAGAAGCCCTTCGATATATTCGAAATGATGGATATGAGGTGGTCTTTGTCCCATATTGTCTATAATACTTCTTCCAGGTCACATTTATTCTTTCTTATCGTAAAGAGACGACGTTGATGTGTCTACCACCCAAAGAATTGTATAAAATCTTCGAATACGATGAGAAATGGTGTCATTTACAAGATCGAAAATATAAAATTATGGAGCTGATGAAAAGAATGCAAAGATATCAAATGGAAACAGGAAGTGCAAAGCAGAAAATTGTCTCGGAGGTTGATATTCATGAGTAGGTTGCATTTTCTTTTAAAAATTGTGGATGCGGTACTTGAAAATTCTCAAAATCCGCAAAGATTCAATAATTTCCATATATTCCTGCTCTTTAGAATCCTTTAAGCTAAATTTCTTATAGGTTAAACATGGTGGAAACAGAGGAAGCCTTGGCCGATGTTTATTCCCAATTCTCCCTGTACCATGGCCCGGATATCGGAAAAATGTTAGAATGGGAAAAGGTCAAAAAAGGCGATGACGACCCGTCAATCAGTACCAAATTCAAATACAGCTCAAGGACGGATCGATATCAGGTTTGATTCTCCAGTTTTCTTCTATTTTTTGCCTTCAGTTCTGTTTGGATAATGGAATTGGCGAATTTGCCAAGCGGTTCGGTCTGACCGCCCGGCAATTCGGTGAAAATTTGGATTGGAAACGCCATGAAGTCGAGCAAGATGAGATGACCGTCGACGAGGTCACAGAAGAATATGTCTCAAGTACTTTCCCCGACAGTCGAGCTGTCCTCGAATCCGGAGTTTTCATGGTAGCCAAGGAACTCAGCAGACAACCTTTGGTAATTGACTGCGCTTCCACGAAAATATAGAAATTTTAGGTCAGAGAAAAGGTACGGAGAGCCTTCATTCGACGGGCGACATTGAGTGTTCGGCCGACAAAAACTGGCAGAAATCAGTTGGACGACAGTCATCCTTGTTACAAGAGACGGTAAGAATTTTATTGCGCTGTTTTTTTTGAGCATTTTGGCGTAGGAAAAATCCTGCACCGAAATATTGACAAAAATTTGCAATTCGGCGCCTCATGGTGCCCCATAACCTCTGTAAATTCTCATATTTTTCAGATATTTAAAAAATATGCCAATAAAGGAGCTGCAAGATGAAGAATTCCTCTATTTTTATAAATTAAAAGAAGCCGGCTTGATTACCCTGGAAATTAAATGTGATAATGAGGAAGAAATTAGAAATAACGAGACTCTGGCTGATGAAGTTCTACTGGATGGACCCTATAAGAAGGTAAATATCGTAATTTCCTTGAAAATTTCTGATTTCCAGGACGATTACACGGATCTCGTCGAAGAATGGAATAAAGTTCGTGAAATGGCCGTCAAACGTTGCGTAAATGAGATGCTCATTCCTCATTTTAAAGACGAACTGGAGAAAAAATTACTGGAAGAAGCAAAAAATTGTGTAGCTGAAAAATGTGCCGAGTCCTTGGCAAAAAGGATCGAAACCATGGGTTTCCGACCACTGGAAGGGATCCAAGAGGAAGAAGACTTGGAATTTACCCGAATGGTGGGAATTTCCTTTCATTTCTATAGTTTTTTTTGCTTGTTTTAGGGTGAAATCCGGGTAATGGCCATTGCATATCCGGATGATATGAATGAGGCCTCTTTCGGAGCAATTGTCAATGAAGACGGGCAAATGTTGGACTATGTTAGGATGGTCCACTTCCTAAAGAAAGATGGAAGGTTTGCGGATCAGCCGAAAAATCATCATAAGGTGGGATTTTTAATTTTTCTTCTCTTTTCGTCAGCTTCTGAATTTTTTGAGAGTCCAGGTGTCGCCGAATTATAAGCCCAAAAACGCAGCAAACCTTAGAGAACGATCAAATTTGTCATTATCTCGGTTTTATAAAAAAATACCGAGAGCGCATAAATATCGCCATTTTTCAGAAGGAAACGATGGATTTCTTTAAAAAAATGGTTGAGCGTAAACGGCCTCAAGTAATTGGCCTTTGTGCTGAGAGTATGGAAGCCTTGCGCCTGAAAAAAGACCTGGAACAGGCCATTGACGAAATGCTTCGGGAAGATCCGCCCAGGATATCGACCAATATTGAAGTCGTCTTTATTGAATGCGATGCAGCAAAAGTTTACATGAATTCGAAGCAGGCCTTGGTAATTCCCCGCCTATTTTTGTAATTTAAAATTCGAATTTACAGACAGAATTCCCCGACTATCCTCCAATATTGCGAATGGCCATTTCGGCGGCCCGGTTCATGGTCGATCCCCTGATTGAATATTCAAGTTTTTGGAATCCGGAGGATGATATTCTGTGTATTCCTTTCCATCCATTGCAAAAGGATGTCAACAAAGATCGGCTGATGAATGCTTTCGAAAAGGAAATGATGGTACGAGTCTGTGAAGTCGGCGTTGATGTGAACAGGTTCGTTTACTACACAGCACATATTTCCTGGCAAAAAAAAACAAGAGAAACTGTAGCTCTGAAAAATTAAAAAAGGGGGCAAAAATTAATTAAACGCCCGATAACCTAAACATACCTAAAAATATCTGTACATTTCCTATGTTTTCAGATGCATCGACAATCCCCACCATTCAAATATGATCCAATTTGTTGCTGGTCTTGGTCCTAGAAAAGCCTACAATCTGCTGAAGGAAATCCGCCAGACGACGCATATCCTTGGCAGTAGGACAGCCCTCGTCACCCATGCCAAGATGGGTCCCAAAGTCTTTATGAATTGCGCTGGTTTTATTAAAATTGAACAGCAGCGGGTAGGGTTTATCTGATTTCTTGAAACAAATTGAAATTTTAGATAAGTGACCGTACCGATGAATATTTCGAGGTGCTGGACGCGTCGAGAGTTCATCCGGAGACATATGAATGGGCCAGGAAAATGGCCGTCGATGCGTTGGAAGTCGACGACAGTGTGGACCCACAATCCGCCATTGAAGAGCTTCTAAATGCTCCGGAAAGGTTAAAAGATCTGGATTTGGATGCCTTTGCCGAGGAATTAAATCGACAAGGATTTGGGGAGAAACGAGCTGCTCTCTATGATATTGCCAAGGAATTACACGAGCGATTCAGGGACAGGAGGAAGCCCTTCGAGCCAATGACGACACAGGTACTGTACCCTTTTAAATGAATATATTTTATAATTTATTAGGACCTCCATGAGATCTTGGCCCGTGACATGAAGGAGACCCTGCAGGAGGGAAAACTCGTCCAGGCAACGGTCGTCGGTGTCCAGCACAAGCGTCTAACTGACGCGGAACGGGAGACAAATAACCAGCCGGAAAGAGATCTGATGGAAAATGATTGGATCTGCCAATTTTGCCATACAAAAAAAGCCAGTCTACAAGAAATGTGGGATCATATTGGAAATAAGGTGAGATTTGCAGAGAATTTGTAGCCTGAAATTGAGACCTTAGCCTTTTTTATCTAAACTTCTTGGAAATTTAGTCCTTGAGCAGGTTATTTTAACCCTGAGGCCAATTTCTCTGCTGTAAATTTTCATTTAAAAGAGATATCCTACCGAAAATATAAAAATGGGTTAAAAACTAGGAATATTTGCTGTAAAATCTTCATTTTTTCCCAAAAAGCTGAATCCCTTTCAGGATTCCCGAACCGGTGGCTGTGTTGGTACTCCAGTCGGTGTAAAAGTCCGCCTAGAAAATGGTTTCCAAGGATTTATTCCGAACAAAATGATTAGTGACAACATTGCCTCATTTAAACATCCACTGGAGCGGGTACAAATCGGCAGAATGCTTTGGTGTCGTGTAATGAAAGTCGATCTCGAAAAGATGTCGATTCTTTTATCATGCAGGACTTCCGATCTCCGAAATGAAGACAACGGTGCCAAGGACAGGTAGACCTTTAAATTTCTGGCTAGAATACAGTACTTTAAAGGTTTTGGGACGTTGATGCAGAACTTGAGGACAAAGAAAATGATCAGATTGAAAAGAGACGACGAGCGGAAAGCACGACAGTTATCAAGAGGGTCATCCAACATCAAGCATTCCACAATATTTCATACCAAGATGCGATACAGAGGCTTTCTAAAGGAGAGCAGGTACTGTATTTTGATTAAAATTTATATCCATTTCCAGGGCGAATGCATTATTCGTCCATCGTCAAAATCTGCGGATCGTCTGACAGCCACCTGGAAAGTAGCCGAAGGGGTCTATGCCAATGTGGATATTCAAGAAAATGCCAAGGAAAATGTTTTCTCTCTGGGAAGGAAATTAATCATCAAGTAAGTTATCGTAAACTTGAACGATTAACCTGAATCCGGGTCATTGTGGGGCATTTTTGATGCTCTGCAGCTTTTTGCGCTTTCCGGATGCATTTGAAATAAATTTTGGCATATTGAAGTTATTAAACTCGCTGGAAAAAATCCAAAATTTGAAGGATTACGGTAGTGTTGTAAAAAATTGCCGAATTTTTATACAAAAATTTAATAAATTCCCCATTTTTAGTGGAGAAGATTTCGAAGATTTGAATGAGATCATTGCCCGGTACATTTCTCCTATGGCCAGTTTTGCCCGCGATATTGTCCTCTATAAATATTACTTGGACAGTGTCTATGCGGAAGATAGGATGCAAATTGAGCAGAAACTCAAAGAAGAAAGAAGAATGAATCCATCTCGAATCCCTTATGTTTTGGCGGCGTCTACAAAATATCCGGGAAAATTCCAAATCTCCTTTGCTCATCCAAAATATCGGGCAATGCTTCATGAATACATGACTGGTAAGCGGACAGTCCTTTAAAAATTAATTAATTTTTGAATTACAGTAACCCCAGAAGGAATTCGCTTCCGTCAGAGGGTTTTCAATTCCTTCGATCAACTGCTCAATTGGTTTAAAGCGCATTTTAATGACATGCCTTATAACAGTGAGTTTTAATTAGAATTATCTTTTAGAATTTTCTACAGTAATCTACAATCAAAATGTTTCAGATTACCGCTAAATTCACCATATCTTCTACCCGATTTCGTGACAACTTCAGTCATTTTTGTGTCTACGGCTGTACAGATATTTTACGGGAATTTTTTTTCTTCCAGATAATCTAGCATCTCTCTTTCTCACTCCGACCATATTTATTGTTGTTGTGTTATTTTCCTATACCTGTTTTGTCATCTGTTACCATTGTTACCAAGCCAGTGATAAATATTTTTCCTATAGAAATTGGTAACCGGAAAAAGAGCGTAGAGCGGACCGGCGGAGAGATACTCGATGGAGCGCCAACTAACAATCCAAAAGTCGCGCGTTTGATTCTCAGGCTTCATCAAAGGACTTTTGTCAATGATTCGATGACAGGCAACACTGGAAAATGGATTCTCAGATCTGTGGCAGTAAATCCCCCTTTCGTTATGGTCTATAAAATATTGTTGGGAAAATTTTCTATGGAAGTTTCATCCCGTTTCCCGTAATTTACTTCATTTATGCCCCATACTCTTATTACAGAATATTACCGCGGATACTGGATCGTTTTGTGAAAAGAATTTGTCCAATGGTCTCAAAAGTTCAATAAACCGTTTTGCTAGATTTGAGTCTGTTATTGTCGAAATCTTCTCCTTGCAGCTGTGACGTAAAAACTGCGCAAGAGGACCAGCTGCATTCTTAGGTTAACCTCACGGCTGTATAAAATCATTTACAGACAAACAAGATTGTTGCTCACCCTTCCTATTTTCGTCTTGAAATCCCGTGTAACTTGGATTTCTTTTCTAAATTTGAAGAAGTTCTGTTGTTATCTTACCCACCGTAATCCACCTGTTGCATCGCTACATCGCCTTGCCTTCCTGTCTGCTGTACAGGCGCCTATTCCTTTTAAAAATCTCAAAGAGTCACCTGACAGCATTCTTCCCTTTTAATTATTAGTACACGGTAATTTCCAGGAAAAAAATGGACCCGAAGCTCTGTTGGGATTCTACCTCTTATTCCTCCTGCGTCCCTGTTTCCCAGGTATGTTAGACTCTGGAGCACAAATAGATCTTGAAATCTTCTTTAAAATCTTTAAAATTCCTTTTAGAAACAGCCGTTGAATTCCTGTACATAGCTGTAGAAGGCCTTTGCCACGCAACCGCTCTTCAATTGTTCCTATCCGGTCGAATTCCAAGGGTTTTTTGTCATATCTACGTGGCTTTTTCTGCATATCCTGGTGGCCTCGACAGTTACAGTAAGTAAAATTTTAAAGAAACATCAGATTAATTCGAAGCGGTACTGGGCCAAAATTCAATTCAAGAAATTCATATCTTCTGATTTCGATAACCATTTTCTATAATTTTTAGCAAATTTTAACCAGGAAAATTGAGGCAATTTTATAAGACTACAGTAACATTTTTAGAGCGTCTCGTGATCTTTGGAAACCTGGCACCCGGGAACTTTGTTGTGTTCGAAATCTGTCGCGCCTTCCTCTTGGAATTCTACTGGGTCTTCATCCAGACCATCAACTGAACTCCTGTTCACTATTAATTTAATTGTAATTTTTGAAAGCCCCTCTTCTTATCTCCCCCATCCAGGCTGAAATAATTTTCCGCCCCAAAAAGTCCATTTGCTCTGGCAATCGGTTCTTATCCATTCTGTGTTCATCCATTCGTGAAAATAGCTCTCTTTATTTCTTTTGCTGCTGAGAATAAAAAGAATAGACAGCGGCTTGATGTTTAGGCTTTGTTCTCGTTGAAGCAAAAAACGTCATTATTAATTCTGACTCATGGTGCTCTTTTTATGGAAAGACGAGTGGGGGAGATCTCTTGAAATATTTGTCTTGTTCACGGATAGGGTTACTTCCGTCCGGGACAGCGGAACACGTAGACGTCTACGTTTACCCTATTTTCTGCTATTATACTGCTTACAAATCGTAAAATTACCGATGATTTTCGAAAAACCCATAAAAATATACCTTTTTCCCAATTTTCAGTCATTTTTAGTCATTTTCCGTATCAAATTTGTACCTTCGCGCTCAGATTTTCAGAATCCATCAACAGTGGTTCACAAAATTGGCGTGAAAACATGGAAAATATTATTGTGTAATGAATTTACCGGATTATTTTTTGATACAATACATGGGTCAGAATCTTGCAAGAAAATGTTAATTTTAAAAGTTGCCCACAGTCAAGCTCGTTGAAGCCTGTTTTGCTCGTATACAGCGAGTATCCCCTGTTTCCCTTACCGTAATCCCCAATATTTCTAGCAACAAATGTTCATTTCCTTCTTCCCACTTTGACCACCTGATGTTATTTTGTTTGAAACGCTTCTCCAAATTGGTTCTTTGTCGCTCTCGTCGATTTGTCAAGTGACCACTCAATTTTCGTTCTTCGTACTTGATTTTCTGTCTTTTTTCTTCCACTTTAGCGGCTAAAATCAGGCAGATACCAATTAGGATCCCTAATTTCGAAGGATGCGTATTTATGTACCCCCCAGGAATATTCCTGGTATCCGTGTGGCGTCAAGATAATTATGATGACCACCACCGGCAGCGGCAGTCACCAACATCCTGGGATCGGAGGATCATCGCTTTTTTTCCTGGATGTTACTTTAAAAGTGTCCACATGCAAACGATTGCGTAGATGGCAGGAGAAGTTACTTCCAAAACGCAGGGGTGATACCACCTCTGCAGAGGATAATATGCGTGGAATTGGGAATAAAGACCAACATGACCACAGGCCGAAAATACTTGGGAGATAAAAATCAGCAACTGACCGAAGTAGCAACCATTTTGAACCAGAGAAATTCTCCATTCTATTCGGATTTTTTATTTTTGGCTATTTTTCCAATTATTTGTATTGGCGGGCTCAATTCTCAGGAGCAGTTGACGGTATTTTCAAAGAACTTGCTGTTCTTACTTCGATTGCATTAAACTGCACATGAACACCAGTTCAATACTGTTCCCTGTCGACCATTTCCCCGTGCAGAAGTCACCCATAATACCTCGGTCGCCCGTTGACCTTCGAGGTCGAGAGGAACGCGACCATGGCTACCCGTGTAGCAATTTACTTTTCAGGTAACAGCTTCCATTTCTTTCTCTTTTCCACCCCCTTTCAAAAAATTTAATATTCTCCATATTTCGAGGCTATCTTCTAAAATGGGCGTCCTAATTTTGTATAATTATGCTAAACTTCCTGGCCGAGACCGCCACTTGACAACTGGTCTTTTCACAATTTTTGTCGGTCATTATTTGTGTCGTCAGGCCATTTTTGCAATTTCTCTTCCGGGTTTCTCCCCAAAACTTTGAGTAACCTTGAATTTTCTTGGGTTGAATACGATTCAGAATCCAAAAATCTTTCTTCTGGTTTTCTGATCTCTTCTTCCTGTTCCTTCTCCCTCAATTAAAAATTACTTTATTTGCTCCCAAGAAAAATATTACCCAGGGGAGGTTGCAGATCATTTGAGGTTCACAGGATTTTTGATCTTTATCCCGGAATTTTCTAACATTTTTTGTGGAAAAAGAGGGAGTAAACATGTGCACTGAATTCCCTCAGGAGGAGGCTACCTATTAGCCTCGGTGCACCTTCTCACGCCATTGAAAAGGAGGGAAAAAGATGGCGGAGATGGCCATCAAACTAGTTTCTTTTACTAGATTTTAATTTGACAAGTCCCTTTGATTTTCACTTGGAAGCCTAATTTTTGTAAACACGCATCTAAAATCGTGTCAGTATGGCAAATTTTTGGTGTACTTTTGTGTTTTTCCAGCGAATTGGCTGTAGAATATTTTGCGATCATCTATGGAACAGACAAATTGGTTAGGTTAAATGTTCCCTGTTATTCCCCCCTCCTGCCCAAATGTTCAAATTATCTTCCAAGCATAAAAAACAGCCCCAATCAAGTAGATTGGTTGTGTATCGCCAGCAGGCCAGAATGTACCGTTATCCAATTTTTTTATCCTCCAGCTGTATCTTGTCTAGCCCCCGTTTCCCAGAAAACATACTTCTGGGAAGTGTCAAGAATAACTTTGGGTCTAATTTTGTGCTCATTCATGAGAGAAAATGTCTCCGTGACGTAGAAAATGTTCCCCTTTTTGACTTCTTGTAGAGGGCAAGTTGCAAATAAAACCGAGCTGTCTACAAAGTAGGCCTTCAAGAGGGGTGTCAAGTAATAAAAACAGGGCAATAAACCTGTGTCTGACAGCTGGGCAAGAGAAGAGAAGGAACAGCTCAAAGAACGAAGGATTTTAGTCAGAAGACGGGGAGAAATTGCATCCGATCCGCGCCAGCTTGGCGCATTTCGAATGTTCAGTAATTTATTTACAAATATTTTGCAAATTTTGGTAGATCCATGGCAGTTGATCCCCTGACCTCAACTCGAATTGTCTATTCCGTGTACCTAAAACCCAAAAGGTACCCGGATCCCATTACCGCTTTTTTCTTTCTGCCCTCTTCTCTCCTCTCTTCCCATCCATCTCTTGAATGATCAATTTTATTCCCACCACTGTGTCCAGCCTCCTCTCCGAATTCCAAATATTTTGTGTCCTCTTCTTCTTCTTCGCCCACATTACCTACCCCCGTTACCCATAGATCAATCTCCGTCCATATAACATGGAAAAGGGGAGGGCGAGTCGACATCTCTCTGCTCTCCTTATGGCATCCTGGGCGGATGCCATGTGGGTGTATCCGGTATTTTTAGAACCCTGTCTCCTTGTTTTCTTTTAGAATCTCAAAAAATATCTGGGAATCCTGTAAAAATTTTGCTTTTTCCCTTTTTGATATCACTTTTTAGAATTTCCAGTGGATTTCGAGCTAGTAGGTGCCGTCAGAATGCTGTCGGCTGGCACGAATCTTATGCACTACCTTTAAAACTTGTATTTCTCAATGAAAATTCCATTTAAATGGCTCGCTACCGTATTCCAGACGAATCTTCCAGCTTTTTCCTTTATTTTCCCTCGTCTCCTTCAATTTCTCCTTATAAATGTGGAATTTTACAACATTTTCCCTCAGTTTTCTCTCATATTTAAATGATTAAATACGCGTAGGAATTGTGGTAGAAAACAATGAATTTCCAATCGTAAGACGACGATATATTTCCTTGTTTATACCGCCTTCATTGTTTCTTATTTATGAGGACACCATTTTGATCTTATCGTGGCTCCCCTAAAATGCGTCATTTCCGTGTTTTCTACCATTTTTAGTCGTTCATTTATTTGGTGGACATGTTTTCCATACAACATCTACGAGATTAGCCGCTAGGGGGAGTCCTATGAGAGAGATGAGGACAACTGGCTGGTGAGGTTAAAAAACAAAAAATAGGCCCAGACAAATATAGGACGAAAACCCATTTAAGAAAACAATCCATCTTCTTCCGTCATCCTCCCCTTTAATATAAAACGTCATAGACGCCAGTTTCTTGAATTTTGAATATTTCCAGCCGATCCTAGACATGGCCAGAGATATTTTTAGTAATTTCCCTTCTTTAAAAATTCTCATTGTTCTAGTATCTTCATGATGAGACCCCGATTTAATGGAGAAAAGGGGATCGGGCACGATGAATGCGGGAAAGAACGGGAAGTGGGGGCAGGAGATAATTATCAAGTGGTACGGGCACTGGGAAGGCGCATTTTTACAGGAAAGCGACCAATTTTTAAGAATTTTCCCCTGAAATATTGACAAAGTCCTTTGGTCAACCCGGGGAATCTAACCTACGAACTTTGGATTACTAACCGCACCGGAATTTTTCTGCCCAGCAGTCAACGACACATTTGCACGTCAATTTTCCCGGCGATTTTCTTTAAAAAATCTCGATAAGGGTTTCTCTAACGGAGAAAATTAGCCAGCGATAAGCTCTGTAAATAATTGAAGTGCTTTAATTTTCCTAGAGATCTCATTAGACTCTCCCTCTTTCCAGTGAAATCATGGGGGTCAGTATCCTCCTCCTCTTCTTCCCTCTGCAAATGGCGTTGTTTTTATTTTTGTTTTTTCTTGGAAATTTTGGAGTGGCAGATAATAGAAGCTGAGGGGGAGATTGGAAGGGTAATAAGCGGTTCTATGAAATACTTCTTGTTTTGCTCTAATTGGAGGATTTATGAGACTCATAAGCTGAAATTCTTGATAAAATTTTAAAAACTCTTGTGCCCTTAGTTTTGTACAAAGTTTGGGTAACTGGTAATCAGAGAAAATGGAAAAATAACTGAGAGTATGGTAAGAAAACCAAATTACGAGGCTCCTGACCATTTCCCGGATTTTCCCGATATTCGATGAAAAATCCTCCATTTTTGTCACTTTCTATTGTGTCTGAACTTCCCCACCTCTCCATTTTTTTCCACATGGTTGAATAAAATACTTAGAATTGGGGGAGGGAAAGAGCTTATCCGCACTTGGTCCCGAGGCTAATCTTCTGACCCTTTTTGGACGGGTTGCCAATCAAAAATGGCCCGTCTAATTGTTTGAGAGAGTAAAGGGAACTCTCCTACCTTGAGATCCTCCGAGTTTTGTTCACTTTTCCAGATTTTTGGGTACTGTAAGACGGTCTAACTATTTCTGAAATTATTTCTTCTGTGTAGATCATGTTTTTCCATAATCTCTGGTCCTTTTCTCCTTTTGCAAGCTCTATTTTAGCCTCCTCCACGCTTTATTACCGTCATTATGAGTCGGCTACTCATCTTCTTGCAAAACTTCTTCCCTTTTCCCTCCTTCTCTTGTCATTTGGAAAACATGCGGGCACATCACTAACAAGGGAATGTTTTTTCCTTAGGGTGAGCTTTCGGCTCGAAACCTATACCATTCGAAAGAGCGTCGAAAATAACCACGGAAACCGTGAAGAAGGGAGGACAGGGAGGGGAGTCATGTGCTTGACTTCTTCGCCTCTTCTTTTGGCTTTTTTTGCAACCTACGTACATTCTCCCCTTCGCACTCGCTGACCATCGATGAAGGCTGCCGGCGGACACCGGTGGGCGGCTGTCTTAAAAAGGCGACCAGCTGGGGAGATCACTGGAAGAAAAGGGGTTGGAGCCTGGAAGTATCCGTTTTCATTAAATTTTAACCTTCTAGGATCAAGACAAGTTGCAAATTATGGTATTGCGACGAAAATATGCCCTAATATTGCCCGGATTTTTTCCTCCAGCAATTTTGCATCTTACCGTTTTTTGTTTTTAATTTTTCTTCTGCTCGTCCTTCTCCCATGAAAGGAGGCTAATTCTTGGTTTTTAGCTGTTGTTTATCGCTTTAAATTTTTTACTATATGTCCAAAAAAGATGGCTGTTAACCCTTGACTCCGTTTCCCCCCTGGGGATGCCATGGAAAATCCTTGTTTCCCTAAGCACCTCGTGTTTTTGCTATTCCTTCTCTCAGCTGTCAAATATCTGTCTGTCTAACTGTGGCTCCCACGCCCATTCAGATGCTTTTTTTTCACACGAAATCATCATCACATTTGCGCTCTTCCTTCGTTTGTTTATGATCTCTCGGAAGGTGGCCAATACACACATGTTATCTCAACAGCGCCCCCACTTTCTTTTGAACGAAAGAAGGTGCAATTCTGGGTGTTTTTACCCGGAATATTCGTAAAAATTCCTAGAACAACCTGGGGATTCGAACCAGCGAGTGAAAATTGGCACTAGGCCGGGATTTTTGTCCTCCAGTCGACAGGATAATCCGTCACTGGTTACAGTATCCACACTAAAGGAAGCTGTACTTATTTTTCCGTCTTTTCCTTTGCTTTTCTAGTAACTCACAGCTGGCCCCTTTATGCCCGCCTGACCATCAAAGGTATCAAATTTGCAAAATGAGATTTCCCCCACCCTTTCTTTCGTCACTTCATATAAACAAAATTCGACGCTTTTTCTATTTTACGGGGCAGAATTCCTGGAAAATTGGCGTTTTTTGACTTTTGTCCTAACCTCCTCCGTTTATAAGAAGATTTGCATTTTTCGCTTCCTTTTAGGCAAATGACTCGAATTTGACTGGGAAAATGGACCAGGAAGTTGAAATGTGTCTTATATTTAAAAAAAGAAGGATTACGGTAGATCTCGGATTTCTGAGAGTGCAATCGCGGAAGAAATGCCAGTGCGTCCATGGTTGAGTGATTAGCCGCCCAGCAAACCAAACGCCGCGAGTTCGATTCCCCAGATTGACAAAAGGATTTTTGTTACGATTCTTGTCCCAAAATTACGCAATCTGACTCATTTTCTTGCAATTTCCCATCCCTCTCTGTTAATCATCCCCCGGCTGCCCTCCCCCGCCTCCATTTCCCGTTCATCATCTACACATTATGCAAACTGCGCGTAAGTCCAGATGATGTGCAAATGTCCCGCCTGATGTGGCTAATTTCCTTTGGGATGAAAAGCAAAAAGGCTCGATGGCATTTTCTCGTTGATCTCATGTATGTCACAGGCCCGTGTCTTGTTAGCTCTCGAATTTTCGACTTCCTTGTAATCTGTCTGTTTTTCTCTCGTTTCATTTAAATTACTTAATGAGCATAATGAAGTTTCTTCTAGTTTTTGAAGTTGAAAAACATTTTAGCAGCTTAAATTTGCCGTTTTGCAAAAAGTTGGGCCAGATCTCTCTGATCACCATGATTCCAAATTTTAAGGTCAGCTGTAAATTTGGAGCATAGTTCTGCGATTTTTCCAGCAATCCAAGGATTTCTGGGAATCAGAGCATGTAAAAATGTTCAGGATCGCTTCCTGACTACTGACTTTCATTGCATCTCCCGCTCCGTGTCATCATCTGATTGGAGTTCTTTAATTTCTGATCCTTTCAATCTCCCCGTCCTTCTCCTTACTATGTCTTTTACTACCCTTCTTTTTGCTCTCTGTCCCCTTTCCTCTCTAAATTTCAAATGTCAATGTATCAAAAATCACGGGATCAGAGAGCTCCCATTGTCAAATATAGCAGGTGTCAGGATTTTTACACATACACGCGCGCCATTCCCGCTTCTCTTTATTTGGCATTAACTTTTCATAACTATCAAGAAATCGCCAAATTTTCAGCGGATTTGTACAGAAGTATTGACAAAAATTCTTTATCCGGGAAATCGAATCCGCGACCTTTGGCTTGCAAATCGGTGCGCTGATCACTCAACCATGGGCACAGTCTGTTTCTTTCCGTCAGTCGTCGCAAACTGCGACCAAAGTTCCCCAACTTTTTACCAGAAAAATGGTTAAAAATAGCACTTCAGCACCCATTGACGCTAATCAAACCGTTAAAATTGACCATCAGGTCACGTTGGACCGGAAAAAAAGGCCAGGCGTCGACCACTCGTAACCGAACAAAGTTCCTCCTGCTTTTAAACTTTTGCTTTTTTTTCTACAACAATTGTTTTTTGCTACAAACTTCAAAAAACTTCAATCAAGCTATATTCATTGAGATAATGGATCTTTTCCGGCTTCCGGGTTCATCCTGTCCCGCCAGTTTCCGCTTCCTGTGGGGTCGAATGATATGCTTGTTCCGGTCGGGGATAAAGTCTCCTGATTGCCAGCGTCTGGCTACTTTATCCCATGACCAGCAGTTGGTTGTTTTATGCGTCTAGGAGTTTACCAAGGGTTTACCAGGAGATCTGTGACTTTTGAGCATCTGTGAAAACAGTTTACAAGAAAGGTCTTTCTAGATATCACAGCTGGCGCGTTTTATAAATCAAAACATACTGTATTTTCCATTATTTTGCCAATTTAAGACCTAGATGAATGAGCCAATTGCCCGACAACTCATGGACAGTCAAAAATCGTCCACGGTCCACGATTCTAGGAATATTCCAGACGATTTTTGCCCATATTTCTGGCTAATCTCTTGCTGATTTTGTTATTAGCTGCGGATTATTTGATTCTAGACCCCAAAAACCGAATTGACCCTGATCTTTGCCCCATGTTTTCCCAAGTACACTGCTTTTCTTTTTCTTTTTAATTCGGTTTTCCATTTTGCAAATGTTTCCGGAGCGCAGAAGATAATCGAATCATCATCGATATGGCTTACGCTGCTCGATTTTTTTGCTGATCAAAATGAAGCAGGATAGAAAAAGCCGGCAAAATCCCTCCCCAAAAATCCAGCTTTTTCCCATTTGTATTCACGATCTGACAGCTCATTTTGGGTCATTTTCAATTTTCTTTTCTGCTGACAAATTGCACACCAAAAGAGACGGCAAATGACTCTTCTTTGATGAGGGGATATTCGCCGACATTCCATACTCATTTTTTGAGGATAAATGAGCCCGTTCTCTTCCTTTTCGCTGGAAAATGACATTTTTCGGCTCCTTTTATACTTTTAAAAGTCTGCATCCTCCCTAAATCACTATTTAGCTTCATATTGACCTACTTTTGTCTTTTTCTTCCTCATTCAATATAGCTTCTCGTGTTGTCGCCCTCTATTTTTCTGTCATTTATCCCCCAGAAACACAAAAGAATCACATTGTATCGCCAGCAAAACATCCAAGAAAAAATAAGAGATACAAAAATCTCGAATGAACAATAGAATGAGCGTGTGGGAGGAAACATCGAAAACATCTGGCATCTTCCTGCAGCTGATTCATAGTAGAAAATATTCAACATTTCCGCATTCAAGAAGAGCAAGGATTACGGCAAAATCCCATGGTCAATCTGAGTGTTTTTTTGCCATTGACAATAAATTCTTCGGGTAAGCTGAGGAATCAAACCACCAAACTGTGGATTACAAATTGGGAGTGTCGCTTATTTCTTTATTTCTCCCTTAATCGAACAGCAAACTGCGATTTTTCGACATTACACTCCTAAAATCCTAGCTCTTTTTTTTCTACGGCAAATCCACCTGACTATGCATCATTTTGCCCAGGAAAACGTACTGAAATCCATCAGTAATCCATCAGTATCTGTCCAGGGGATCGCTGCGCAACGCTCCTGCTCAATTTCCCATGTGAACCTACGTTTGTTTTTTACACATTGACCTCTAACCGATCTTTTCGAACTTAGATACAACAAATTCGATAACAATGCCTAAAAATGTGTAATAACCTCATTACGTGACCATTTTTTGCTGGATCTTTCCCGCTGGCTGTCGTCTGAAAATCAGCCAGCTCATGATTCTATGACGTTGATGTGAATACTTCATGACATCTTGAGGCCCATGCTTCCTCCTTTAAATGGACTGAGACTCCTCTCGGGCTTTTTTACCCCCGTAATTCTAGTTTTGTCCCAATTCGAACAATGTTTACACTTCTTCTGCTCCAGGCGGATGTTCATTTCCTTGAGGACAACTACAGCTCCTGGACTCATTGTTCTCTCCTCGCTCTGCCATTTAAAGGACAACTCAGAAAAATAGCAATGATCTATGTAAAATCCCCTCGGTGTTTTTCGGGGAGGGCGGGGGACGAATCAGCTTCTTGTGTAGGTCAGACACTAATTGGACGTGTTGTTTTCACACTGTGTCCCCTATTTGCCTTACATCTTTTATTTCCTTTAAAGAAAAATACAATTATTGCCAGTGGTTTGTCCTATAAGGAAACAGCAATTTTAAAGGAAAGAAAATACTGTAGGCTATTTTTGGCGGGAGCTCGCTTCCATCGAAGTTTGAAGGCTTGTAGAATCCCGCCATGAAGGGCTCATCAGATGAAATTTGACGCTTTTATAGAGAAAACCTTGTTCTATTAAATGACGGTTAAGGACATTTTTTTAGAAGAGATCTCCCAGATTATTCTGTAAACAACGAGCTGTGAACTTTCTTAACTTGAAGTCAATAGGTCAAGACTGGGAGTCAATATCAATCGAAGTCAAGGGTCATACACTTCAAAATAAGCGAGAATTTGCACCTTATTATTTATCCAGCTGGTTCAATTAATGATCAGTTTAGAATATCACGGGGTAGGCCTTTTTTCAGTTTTAAAATTGCCCTAGTTACAATGCTCCCTCATTTGGTAAAGCGGAAACTTCTTGAACTCGGTCCACTTGATTTCTACTCCTTCTTGTTATGTTTTCCCTATTTTTTTTGCCTGCGTAATTCTTCTAATCCTCGATGGCAAATCTTCATAAGTGTACTTGACGTAGATGATCCGATTTGTTACATCCGCTGTCAAGTAAGAAAACGAGGAGTGGGGATAAATTTGAGAAAGGACATCCGTCACAGGAGCTTATTCATCTTTTGTTATGGTCGAAAATATAAACAAGAGACACCATCACCCGTTATTTTACCGTAATCTCTGTCTAAAGAATGATTTAACAGCCAAAAGACGCCAAGGAATCGCCCCAATTTCCTGGTTCAAATTATTTGACCCACAGTCTATCACAATCTTACCCGCCCCCTGACAATTGTGAGACCATTAGTCGAATTCCTCTGTGGCCCAGCTCTTGGCGGTTGCTTTAAAGGTCCGCTGGTGCATGTGACTCCCTTTCTAAAAAAGTAAAAGTTATGAAGCGCATTCGAACGAAAGAATGTCTTCCGCCGGCGTAGAGAACCGCGCGAGCGAAACTCCATGGAAGGGAGTCATTACCCATTCGAGGGGGAGCTCCTTTTCTTTACTTTTCCCGACTACTTTCTTTGCTTTTTTGAACCTGAAAGAGCGAGAGAACATTGCCAGTGAATGGTGGAGAAAAACTTGAGTGCTACTTTTATCCAAATGCTGCAGATCCGAATCCTGATTTTCCCAGGATTTTTGCCAATATTTCTGTATTCCAACTAATTTTCTATGATCCAAGGTTTTTCCCTGTGCAAAAAAAATGAAAAAATGATCCCGGTTCATTACTTTCCCATTGAAGACACCCTCCTTCTCTTCTTCTTTTCATATTGTCGAGCTATTTTTGACGACTAAAAATGTGTTCATTTCGGTCAAAATATGTTGAGTTTACATCTAATCCAGAAGTGTTTGGTCAGAATTTTTTGGATGAGGCTGTCTGGACCTTGGTCCCAGTGTTCCTTTTCTTGTTATTTGAGCTAATTTTTGCTGATCTCCACGTTCTTTTGGGGGTAAATTACTGTAATCAATGGTGAACGATCTAGTGTGCCCCAAATATATCTGCCTACCTGGATTCAGCGCGTCTGTGCGCTTATTCCTTACCAATGGTGGATATTCTCGCTGCGGTCCAAGATGTCGTCATTTTTTCTTGCAAAAAGCCTCCCCGGACCCCACAAAAAAGCCATTATTGCACCTGACCTCTCGTCGGGTTAGCCTCTAGTCTCCCCTCCACTCACCCCCTTTCAGTTCTGTCTGCAGAGTCAAAAGTCTTAAATTTTTAAAACCAGAAAGATAAACACACAAAAAGAGGGGTGTGAATTTGTTGAATTTCTGTGTCTGCTGCCTGTTTTTGTCCTTGTTCCCCCTCTCGAGCTTATATCCCGCCACAAATTGGACATGTACCCGTCGCCCTTCTCTCCATCCTGAGTGTTTCTCTCTATGTCCAAAAATATCTAATCCATTTCCTCTGCTACTTTTTGCCCGTCGGTGACTCTAATATTAGCCTCATTATTTCCAGCAACATTTCCTTGTTTCAAGCTGCTTTGCCTGCCTGACTGGCCTCTGATTTGATTTTTGGCCGTCCGCCCGCCGTTCTCATTATTTATCCTTGCACCCCACGCGAAGGTGTCTTCTCTCTTTTTCTGGAAGTGCGCAGAATGCTGAGAACGTGTGCGAGGGTGAGAAGAATTAGTCCGGATTCTCACAAACGTGAGAATTTCATATTTTGATCTTCTGTGACCACCCAGAATTGGCCATGTTATAAGAAGCAGCTGGGATTAGGCTTATCCGCTTTTATCACGCGTAACATCATAAAAAATAGTATTTTAGAATCATTTTTTGCTCCATGTTCTAGCTCTTTAAAAATCCGAGGAGCCAAACGGTAATTACGATGATTTCGCGTGATTTCCGTGTGTCTTTGTGCTTTTCTGAGGCGATAGTCCTAAATTTCAAGGCCAAGCAACAGAAAATATTGGCGTGAACTTGGTGCATTACCGTATCCTGGTACCTTTTAAATTTCTTCATATCTTTTCTGGCTAAAATCCGACGCATATTTTTCTGGAAGAGTCGTAAGAATTACGTAAGAGCTTCTGTGGGAGGTATCCAGGTATATTGAGGTAGGTCCCGCTTCCATGCCCGGATTTATTCAAGCGGGTGACTACTTCCTTTTTTCTAGTTTCTCTCCCACCTGGGAACTAAATTTAACCACCGAGTTTCCACATTCCTGTGGTTTTTCTGGTTTTCTTTTTATTCCGCTATTTTTTCCTTTGCTCACCAAATTTGCTCCCCCTCCTTATTTTCTTTATTTAAAAACTTGACGTCTTATATAAAAACAAGAGGATTTTCTTTCAGCTTCGGCCATAAAAACAATGGAGAATGAGGGCGAAGAATACATTGGTTGGAGTGTCATCGAAAGGGGAATGCCATTGCAGGTAAGCAATCCTGAATCAGGAATCTGTAGTTTGATATAAAATTAGGGAAATCATAGCCACGTTCTCCCGTTCGATTAGGTTCAATTTAGGTGGGCGAGAACCTCCTCCACACACATTCATTAAATCGCTCGACCTTCTGTCCTTTTCACCTCCTCAGCTCGAGTTAATAGTTCTGGATGCCGCGGGGGTCGCTACTTCCTGGCTACTCTCCTGGGCACAGCCACCCTCCCCCGAATAATTCCATATCCTCATATTTCTGTCGCTTGATTTGATTATTTCTCCTGCTGCTTCTACCGGAAAAACTTGTGTCAAAAACCCTTGGAACCAGAGTCTGGGCATTTCGGATCAGTGGGCATTTCACACCTTTTAGACCCGGCGAAGTCACATATGCTGCCACATGGCCGTGCAACAGAGAGACGAGAGTAAAGGTTTCATTGCTGCGAGGAAATGATGTCAACCCTGGGAGCATGCTGAGCCGATGCCTGGATTTTATCCGAGGGGTTATACAAATAAAATGGCGAATTTCTTTTCCGAATTTCAAAAAGGTCGAAAATCCCGTTATCCCTGGGATTTTTCTGCTCTTTTGGAAACTTTTTGATGTCAAAAGCTGTCTTCTTTCCCCGCCTTTTCCTCCTTCCTTCTGAAAAGTAGCCTAATAATCTAATTCTTCGTTATTATCCGTTGCATATCTTCCTTCCCTCAGCTCTCCTGTCTCACTTTTTTCCCGCTGAATTCTCCTCTGCCCCTTTCGAGTACATTCGATGTT
This sequence comes from Oscheius sp. DF5033, assembly GCA_964036215.1. NCBI lineage: Eukaryota > Metazoa > Nematoda > Chromadorea > Rhabditida > Rhabditidae > Oscheius > Oscheius sp. DF5033. The sequence continues at coordinate 797,581 of CAXIWN010000013.1, read as the reverse complement.
CTTTTCTTACTGTAGCTTTCAATTAAGGGACTTCAAGCGGGGGTTAACTAGCCCAATTTTTCTCTTCGTATTCGTCTTTTTCTCTCAATTTATTTTGTCAAAGAATATTTTAGCATCCGAATCCTATGGAAATAAAAATGGTAAGTTGAAATCCGTCTGGCTTATTTTCCCCCTTGGTAGTATTATTCTCCAATTGTTTCTGTTTTATTCAATAGTATTCCCTGGCTATCGTCTTGCTTCCTTGTTGACCCTCTGTTTCACCCTCTCGTTCCTACTAGAATACCTTATAATCTGAGGGAGAGAGGCCTGGGGAGGAGGTTTATATAAACAGAGAGACATAGTTGACACATGGGGAATTATTAGAGAAAAATAGAGAAAAACAGTTAGAAATAGAAAGGAAAGAAAAAGAGGGAAACTTATGATTGGTTTTTTCTCAAATGCAAATTTTTTTTAAAAAATTGGGAATGGCCTCCTTTTCGTAGCTCTCAAAATAAGAAATTTTACGTATTTTTGGCTCTATCGTAATTTGGAAATGCTCCAAAAATTGAAAACGGGAAAAAAATTTAAAAAATCCACTAAATAATCTAAATTTTTCAGGGCTACCGTACCTATGTTGCCTTCACCTATATGGGCTTTAATATCGTTGGATTTATTGTAAATTTCTGGGTGCTGTATGTGATATCACCGCTATTATTCGCCCCAAGTGTTAAAGTGCCAAAAAGTATACTTTTCTTCATTTTTGCACTATGCGTCGGCGATTTGACAACAATGATTGGTGAGTCTTCTGCTTATTTACCGATGCACACCATTTTTTTGTGCTCTATTGCGTATTTTACATATTTTCCCTCTATAGTCTGTCACAAAAAATGACGACATTTCAAAGGTCTAATTTTTGCTGTGGTGGGGCAAATTTACCGTTCATTTTGATTTGAAACATAGGAAATTTGCCCGAATTGACGGTAAATCTGCCCTGTCACAGCCGAAATTAGACGTTTGAAATGTCGTCATTTTTTGTGACAGACTATACTGTAACCTTAAATAATTTTCAGCAATGCTCCTCCTAATAATTGAATTAGTTCTGGGCACATGGAAATTTTCCTACACAATTTGCACCTCTTATTTAATTTTTGACTCTATGAATAAGTAAGAATTCCTTTCGGGACCAAAAGATATTCTAAATTCCAGATTTATTGCCCCAATAATAGTATTTCTAATAAGTCGAACATGTTACGCAACTGTGTGTTTAAATAAAAAAGCAGGAGAACGAGCAGCCAGCTTGAAACATGCAATGGTTCAACTGGGAGTGGCTCTGGGATTTGTTATGCTTCTATTATCACCGGTTTTTGCCTATTCACAGGTATGTCGTTGTTCATTTAAATGGAAAAATTGGATCCCTTAGGTTTTTACGTTTTATCTGAACCCAAACGCCACTGCTCAAGAAGTTTCAGTCGTGAGGAAATGTTGCTTCTTGCCGCCACAAGGTAATCTTTTTTGAGTTTCGCGCCAGAATTTTCTAATTCCTGCTCAATTTTTAAATTTGCCCCCCTTTTCAGAAATAGAATTCTACTTCAACGTGGTCTTGTGCATAGTTTCCTATGCAATTCCCCTCTTCGGTATAATTTACTGGTATGTCAGCGTGCCATTTTTTCTCAAACGACGGGCGTTATCTTCCCTGGTTGCTTCCAGGTAACTTCAGATTGCTGTAATCTCCATTGAAATGAATTTCCAGCTCAGCCGAGACAGCTATGAAATACGTAATCCGGACAGTTTTCCTGCTGACGGCAATTTACGTCATCTGCTGGTCACCCTATTGGATTTCAATGTTTGCACATAAATTTTTCCCAGTATCACAAAAACACAGTAAGCGGCCATTTAAAAAGAGAAATACAGTATTTTTCAGTTGTGATAATTTCTTATTTTATTCATCTGCTGCCCTATGTAAGCTGTGTGGCATATCCGTTGATTTTTACTCTTCTGAACCGAGGTAATTATCTAGTGGTCGCCACGTCGGAAATGGACGTGGACCCCGCACACACAACGGGCGCTTTTTATCTGATTTTGGACGGAAGAGACTAAGTAAATTAAACTGGGCGGTAATTATATGAAAAGGGCAAAAAAGAGGAGTTTTTGATGGGGAATCTGGGAAAATTCAAGCGTGTCTATCTGCGATATTGCCCACAGTCTCTTACCAATAAATTGAGCCGTCCATCAGAAATCCCACAGTAATCCAAAATTTACAGGTATTCGTACAGCTCACGCGAAAATAGTTCAAGATCAGAGGAGGCGCTTCAAGAGTTTGACAGATGACGCCACTACACAAGTTACAAGGGTTATAAGGTTCGTTTCCGGTATTTACGGTAAAATTAACCGAAAAATTACAGGGGATTCCCTAATAGAGGGCGCAATCATTCAAAGAATAATATAGCAGAAGAGAAATCAGAAGCTGAGAGCGTGGTAAGTGACAGTTTTTCTAAAGAAATCATGGGGGAATCCACACGGAGACCTGTCATACACAGACGAGCAGAAAAAAAAAGAGACGTACCCATGTTTGAAAGATAACCGTTCCCGATTTTTATAATCTAAAGGCTCCGGGTTCAATCCCCCGGCTTGTTCAAAGAATTTTTACCAATATTTCTGAAAAGTTGGCCAACTTTCTGTATATAAACGGTGTTTCTTTATATCCTGGGTTACTGTAATTGTAAATTTGACAAATTCCATTTTCAGAATGCGATTCCTTCTGCTTTCCTGGTGGTTCCATCAGATACTGGTTCAAATAAGACGGACAATGAGAGTGAGACTCTCTTATAACTGGCGACAACTTCTTTCCACACTTCCATCTCATTTGCCTTTCATTACGGGAAAAATTTTACTTACTGTGTGTAATAACTGTGAATTATTGTACGTATAAACATTCGTCTTTAATATTTTTATTTTCATTTTTTTTCTCTAAATCGACGGGGTAACGACTGGTTTTTTTGAGCAATAACAACGACGACTGTGAATGAGAGATCCTAAAAATGATAAGACTTTGAGAGACAAAGCATAAAATAGTCTTAATTTTGCGGTATAATACTGTCTTCACCGCTAATTACCCGCATTTTTTGCAAATTCTTTTGAAAATAGCGCTTCCTATTCTGCTGAAAGACGGGGATACTTTAAACGGGCGCGCATAGGAATTATTCCGGGACCGGGAGGTGAACTGCCACTGCTACTGCTGGTTGTGATATCTTCGGCATAGCGGGGCGGTCGACCATATTCCAGAGATGGCAGAGTGTAGTCGGGACAACTGTACAGGTCCGGAGAAGAGAGATACTGGAAATTTTAGAAGTTAGAAAGTAACGGGTGGAAAAGACTACATCCTGGATATTTTTTTGAGGAAAACCAGAATATGGCCTGGTAGACCTTGGGAAACGCGGAAAAACAAAGAAAATTGGAGAAAATTCCAAAAATGATGATGGTTCCCGTGTTACTCATTTTTGTTCAAATAATTCTGTAAAAACGCACTTTTACCTGTATACTGGCCGCCCTTTTGCTACCAGAATATTGTGCATGCAACTTGGCTTCCACAACTTTTGCATGGATTTCTTCTATCGGAATTTCATCATCCTCCCCGCAATGGAAGAGTGTCAACAACACAGGAAGGATCACCAGTCCGTGTAAAGCTCCTGTAAATACCTTTTATAGAAACTCAGGGCAATTTACCTAGCACAATGACGAGTACAATAGTTTTTAAGAAACTCCTAAAGACGTAGGATTCAGCGGAGGCGAGAAATGAGACACCCAAAATTGTTGAACTTGCACTCATTAAAATTGGAGCTCCGACAGCATAAAGGGCATTTCTCATCCTTTCAGCTGATCCAATTCCTTCTCCCTTTAAATGATCTAATTTTGTAGTATTTAAAGGTCTACCTTGGCAAAATTATAAGCCAAATGAGCGGCGAAATCCACACAGAATCCAATTGACATGACGATGGTAACCATTGAAATAAAATCCAAGCGAACATTCCAAAATGTCATAAAACCAAGGATTCCAATATTGATCGAAACAATGGAAAAAGAGACCTGGAACAAGTATTCAATGATCTAAAAAGGGTTACAGTACCCAGAGGGAGGCTATCGGCTCAGGAATCAACATCAAACTGACAGCAATGACCGCAGCACCAGCGTAGGCGATAGAAGATAGAGTTCCGGGAAGGACAGCATTGTACTGTTCGGCGAACTGAAAAATGATACATTTTTTGGTTAGAAATTCTCTCCAATTACCAGATACGAATTACAAAAAAAATGAAGGAAAAACGAAAAAATTGAAAATAAACATCAAAAGTAGGAAAAACCGGCAATTTTCATGACTTTACAACCAATTTTCTGACCCTTACCTGGAAGAAATCAGCATAAACTCCTGTTGGAAGTTGACTGGTCTCTGCCAATCGACGGAATAAATGCATGGCTCGACTTTGATTCGCCGATCCGACATGTCGCAATTGCACGGGGACTCTAAAATTAAAAATTTTGTAATTTTGTGGGCTTTTATGGCACAGTTAGACTGAAATCCCTTTTTTTCTAGAGGAAACAGATTTTCGGCCTCTCACTCGAGAATATCCAAAAAAAGCGGGAGACCCTTGATTTTTGAGCATGTTTTGTTACGTAAGAAAGTGTCTTCTTGGCGCGAATATTCTTATTTACAAACACTTGAAAAAGGTAGGTCACGAAAAGTGAGCTGTTTCTTCTCGCGAGAGGAAATTGGATAAACAGGACTGCCTAACTGTGGCTCAAAACTTACCTCGAAGCATCCAAGAATGTTCCTGTAGCATCAAAAACGACGTCCCGATTGTATCGATCAAATTGTGGCTGGCTTAGGAAAACATTTTTTAGAATATAGACAAAGTTTTCCGGTGTTATGAGCATTCCTCCCTTCTTGACAAAGGATAAAAATGTCCGGAGCCAGCTGTCAGCACTGCCAGTAAATTCCGTATGCTCGTAGAGTTCAATCTCTTGTTCCAGGACGACCCACAGCCTTTTTGCGCCAATATCCGCAGCTGAGAGATTGTACATCCACACGTGGAGATAGCTACCGTAATCTGCAACAGAAAAATTAGTTTAAAAATTTAAACAATAAAGCTTTTGGCGTTTTTTTTACTTACGAATTCATCATAGTTTTGTATGATTTTTTAAAAATTCGCCATATTTTGAAGTTCCCACCGAAAATTACGGAAAATCTATCACCTTATAGAGTATTTTTTGCTCTATTTTTTGATATTAAACATGCTAAGGAAGATACAAAGAAACTTACCAGAGAAATATTTTTCAGCTATCCTCAGGGTCCGTTTTCCGTATGAATTATCCGGCAACAGATCATTTGGTTCCAATCCCAATTGAACTTTTGTACAGCCCCAGCTGGCTATTCCCTAAAAATTCGGTCATTTCTTTTCTGCAGATCAAAGTACCAAATAGACGCAGAAGAGGAAGAGAATAACAATTCTTGCTACTGGATGCAACAGGAAATCCGAATACGTCGTGCGGAAAAATTGAGCCAGGCAATGGTTCTTTTGAAAGCTTTTATCACAATTATTGCTGGGGGACCAAATATCTGAAAAAATGGGTGAAAAAGGTGGCCTTGACTGTTTAATTGTGGCTTTTTTAGCTGTCTAACTGTGGCTATTTTAATAACTTACCAGTCTTTTTATTCAATTTTCTAAAAGTAACACAATGTCGATTATCCAGCTCTCTCCGATTTGTGTAGACCATAATCCCAGCAAAAAATGTTAACTGATAGAAATAGGTGAAAACCACGGCCACGACAGCATAGGCACAGAACATTTGAACCGAAGGAAACGGAGTAGCACAGCCGACCGCAAAAGATATCAAATCCGTCAAGGAGGTCACAGTAATCGACACGGCGGCATCAGCGAAGGTTTCTTCCATTCTGGACTCTAGGGAACCGATAGAAGATGTGGCTCTCCAAGCAGAGAGAAGAATGAACACGTTGTCGACTCCGACAGCTGAAAATGTAAAATTTAAACAAAAAAAAACTTAAAAACTCCAGTTTTTCCCCAGAATTCCAATTCTGTGCGCAATTGTCTCGTCTTCCCCCCTCCCTTCTGGTATTGTTTACCGTAGTGATTTGACATGCATCGGCTACGAGACCGACAAAGTTGATGGGTAACCTGGTAAACAAGTACGAAATGTCAATGTTCCCCACAAATTTAAAGAAAATACTTACAGAAGACGATGAAGGGCATGGAATAGGCGACACTTGTCATGCCAAAACCCATCAGGAGAAGGAGTCCGACAGCCGAGGCAATTGCCATCGCGGCGGAGATTACTCCACCAATTGCTAGCCTAGAAATATTTTTAAAAGAACTTAAAATTAGGGTGTTTACCATGGGCGGGAACGTCTCCAACTGGCGACACAACACATGGCTATGGTAAAAATTGATACAGCGCCGAAACACGGCCCCAGCATGCTGAAAATGTTCACGGTTACCATTTTCATACGGTGAGGGAGGTCACGCAGTTACCACGTGCATGCACCCGGATAGCATGGGTTTAATATAAAAATCCCACTTTATGAGCTGATTCCGATCCCTTGCACTTTCCGCCGCTAATGTTTCATATGTCCACCAACTGGCTCGAATTACTGGGCTATCATACTGTAAAAGGAAATCCGCCAGACGTAGCTCCCATTTCTCTGCCAGTGTGTCCTCTCCCCTCGACGAATGTCTCAGTGCATAGGGTAACATCATCGCCTTGGCTCCGCTGATGCGCCGCTCATCGTCGAGGGTAACTCCCCCTAGAAGATGAGCCATTCCCCCGGAGTCGAAGCGCACAGCGTCGGAGATCTGTCCCAGGGTCATTTCATCGACGGATCTGAAATTTTGGGTAAAAATCGACTGGAAAAAGGTGTACCGATTCAAGATTGAGCGATCCGCAACTAAGAGAAGTTTAAACATTTCGACGAGAGGATTTGAGACGCAGATTTCATCAGGACTGAAAATTTTCAATTTACAAAAATTTTAAGTAAATCTATTTTGACCCCTCTCCGTTCCATTTAAAATCCACCTTTGTTCAAATTTTTTTCCGGACTCAAACAAACCGCCAAAATCCTATTGTTTTGGCTATTCGCGTGTGTGTCACAAAGGTCGCTTCGGCGTGTAATTCTTTATTTACCCGGGACTGTCCAGGCGTTTTTGACCCGACGTCTGTGACTGTTCAACTGAGGGAGGAAGATGGACCCGAAATGGATCATATTTCGATTGACAGCTCCGACAGGCGGGCGGATTGAAAAAGGCGGAAGGAAAGGGTTGAAAAGGCTCAAAAAGATGATTGCGGGTAACTTTTTGAGAGAAGGAAAAGTGTACTTTGCTCTCGCGTCTGGGGCAAAGAACGATTCGCCCAAAAAAGCAGGATTCCATGCAATTTTACATCATGCACCAGAATTATATAGATCATTCTTCTTTAAATAAAAAAACCCACGTGGTAATATTAGGAGAAAACAGAGAATGAATAGCCTTGCTGAACTCTTCAGGAATTGGAAATTTTACACAGATTGACGGGTAATTCAACCGCCGGGCTGTGTCCTCTTCTTCCACGGTCAGGGACTGGACGACACTCCACAGTTGCATCGCAGCATGCATTACTAGGGGATTCAGGATGTCAGCTTCTTCATCCCGATGCGTCACAATAATGTAACCGGCTCGGCGGATGTCGTACCTGAAAATATGGCGGTTTTTGGTGAAAATATCACAAAAGAGGGGATTTTTATAGGTTTTTTTGGGTTGATTTGTGGCGAAACTCCAAAAAAAGAGTTTTTAGGTCCCACCACGAAAAAAATTTCTTTAAATAGAATTTCAAGCCATATCACAGTTTCTCAAGTATTTGCTCCTTCTTCCCTGTGGCTTATGCAAATCGCGGCTTCCTCACACTGGGCAGGCGCACAAGAGCCGCCCGAAGAAACAAAGGATTATGTTTGACAATCATATTGGAGCCACTTGAAGACTTTTCTTTAAAGAAAAAGGCAACTGACCTCCTTGTAGCATAAAACGGGTCGGAATCATTGATGTGAAAGAGCTCATCCAGTTGGCGAAGTTCAAGGCGCGCCTGCGCATCTGTCGGTGTATACAATTCCAGCTCATCTTTCATAAAAGCCTAAAACAAGATGGGAATATTGACAAAAATCCCTTGGCCAATCAGGGGATTTAAACCAGCGACCTGTAGATTACCACCCCGGCGTGCTAAATATGGGCACCCAAATTTCCTTTTTTGGGCACCCAAATTTCCATTTCCGAACATTTTTTACCGTCTGTAACACCTGGAGCCGATGTTTCTGCTCCCGTGTGTGCTTTTGGAGCAATTCGTCTTAATCGCGCCACCGCCTTGTAGAGTCACAGAGTGGGCGCACTGTGTCAATTTCCGCACCTAGCCACTGGCTAGTTTAGCTTACCCGCCCGTGTACAGAAACAAAAAACACAGACTGCACTTTGTGAAAAGGGAGGTGCAGACTGAAAAGGGGGGAAAAGGGGCAAAAAGGATGGGAAAAATGTCTAGTCTGGACTGCCAATTCTTAGACGGCATTCTAAAACTTTACCAAACGGCCCCGTCCCAAGAAAATGCATAAAATCGGGTTAGAAATGGCAAAAAACATACATTTTGATGATTTAAAAGACCAGTAGATAGACCTAATGTAATAATTACGGGAATAAGAATAAATGGCAGCGGCCTCCGCACAACGTAACCACTGAAATATCAATAGAGAATAGAAAAATAGCAGAACTTACCTATAAACTCCAAATAAATGTGCAAAACGCCGCTCCACACAGTCGATCCTCATCGGGATCGGTGGTGGTGAAAGACACTGAAAATGGGGACGAATTATTCTACGAAACGAAAAGGAAAAAATTATCTTGAAGGGAAAGTTTAATAGCAGGTGTCAATTGGAGCGATTGCCGGTCATAAGAGTTGACCAAAGGATCTTGACCAAGTTAGCGGTGCATTTTACAGTAAAAATCAAAAAAATCGTAAAATTGCCCTAGAAATAACGAAATCGGTCTATTTTCCCTTCCGTTGACAGTATCGCCTGTTCTTCGCCGTCTTTCATTCATCCGCCCGGTACTTGGGAGAAAAACAAACTGAAGTTTTGTCCGTCTTCTCACATTACCCACCGACTCTTGCCAATTTCTAATAATAGCCAAGAAAATCTACTAAAACAAAAGGAGAGAGGGATGGGGATTTTCGACATTCTGTCATTTTCAAGTGGATTTTATTCAAACAAATCATCTCAACGCGCGCGAAACGATGGCTAAGATAACCGAGAATGGAGAGATAAAATAATTCCAGAAATATTTAGAGTTGGCTGAAATTAGGAAATTGAGGGATACTACACTGGTAAATCTTTGTAAATTTGATGGTAAATTGGGAAAATGATCCAAATTTTTTGGTAGAAATTGCCGAAATGTATGAGGTCGTAGGAGTTTAAAAAAAGAATTAAGAAAAAAATCTAGCAACCTTTTTTTGACAACGAACTCGTCTAAAAAAGGCTGTACAAGCGGAAAACACGGGAAGTCGGAAGATGCTCGATCAGCTGTGCAGATACTTTAAAAGGGCCACTTCAAAGTTCGTGACAAGTCTTCTCGTACAGGAGCAGACTTCCCTTTTCCGGACAACTACCAGAAAATTATAATAGAATCTTCTTTAAAGAGAAATTTAAAAGAAGAGAAGGATACCCAAGAGGAGGATAAGAAACTTGGAAGAAGAAGAGTCGAGTCGAGTCCCGGTGCGTGAAGGCGGGTGAGAAGTGGTTGTTTGAAAAGAAAAGAAACGAAGAGTCTAGAGGCCAGCAGCCCCTTTAGATCGGAGGTGGATATCCTTTTTGTTTGAGAGGTGAGTTTGATATGAGAGTGCGCGAGAAGTGAAGAGCCGAGAGAGAGACGAGCTCTGACCTCAGGGCAGGCTGGGTTGGATACAAACAAAACGACAGCGGTCACGCGAGAGGAGGCTCTGAGGGGACGAAAGGGGAGAGAAGAATTGGAGGCTTGAAGTGTGACTGTCTGACATTGAGACGGCAGAAAAAAAGTCGGGAGGGAGAGATCCCGAAATGTTAAATGGTCAGAAAATCAAGGGACGTCAGGGAGTCAAGCTTCAAACTCATTTAGAGAGGTTTTTGGATGAAAAATGCTTCTTTAATAAAAGATTACTGCAATCGTAATAATTCCCTGGTCATATAGACAACTGGAGAAATGAAAAACATTGAACCCATGGTAAGCGCGCCAAATTGTAATCCAAAAGTCCCACGTTCAAATTCCCTGTTTGACCAAGGTTTTTTTTTCAAAAACTCTGATAGCTCCCCAGCTAAAAATTGGATCCTAAAACGGATAATAACAACTATACGCCGTACTACAGCGTACGAATGCGGAATTACTTAAGTAAACATAGATGACACCTGGCGCAATTGAGATCTACCCTCTCTCGGTTGGGGGTGACCACAATGAAATACCTTTAGGGATTACTCCCTACCAGAAAAAATGTGTGTATTTCGAACTCCAAACAGACAAGATGCTCTATGGATTGGAAGACAATAGCAGCGACCCTGGGAAAAAAGACGAAGGCTAAGAATTTGAACCCGAGGAAAATCGCGTAGACTAACATTGTAAGGTCAAGAAATGAGGGGATCCTAGGGGAGGGAAGATCTTTCTGTTCGGGAACCAAAAATAGCAAGTTTTATAAGATTTAAAACTGCTCCATAAATGTCAGCAAGATACCCTGCACGTCAGCGGGTTATGTAGCAGATTGACAATAACTTAGGCGAGCCCGTGACAGAATCCCGGGTTCAATACCCCGAATTCTGATTTTTTGCCAATATTTCTGGTAAATTACCCCAGTATCGCCATAAATTACAATCTCGGGCAAAAAGTGCCAGTCCCCAAATCAAAATATCTTCCTAAGACCAAAAAGTACTATTTATTTGCGGAAAATGGAACAGTATCAGTGAGTTGCTAAGCCGTGTAAGGCGATCCCCGTGTGGAGGCAACTATTACGCGTCTTGTTACGCGAGAGAGAAAAGGAAGAGACCGATATGAGGAAGCGCATCTACGGCTGGTCAGAGGTAACGGCGAGGCAGATGTTGACACTTGGTATTACTCTGTTGAGACTCGCCGCCTCCAGCCAGGTGGACACAGTAAAGAGAATCGCAACAACTGAACCACAACGGGGGCTCTATTGTATATAATCTAAATTTAAAGGACGCGAGACTACGCGCAACAGTGAGTGACCAAACAAAAAGCTGCCAGTTTTTTTTTCGAGGACTGAGAACAGTCACTCTGCGGATACTCCGTCCGTGTGTGTTATTGGATAGCCTCTTCCTTCACTTGGCGCAGCGTGAAAAGAAGAGAGTGGCGTCTCTGCCCACGGGATGACAAAAACTATCCGGAACGGTGACTAACCGAGCGACGAAGAATGAGAATAGTTGGCTTTTTTTCTAATTGAAAAGGGGGAATAACTGGAAAATGGGCAGAAAGGGCAAAGAAATTCCCGGTTTCCAGCAGATTTTCTTGGGCTTTCCGAGCAGTTACGCAGGTTTTCTTGCAGATCACATTAAAATTTATACAATACTGTCAAAAGTTCTCGGAATTTCCTTATAGAATATTCAGAAAATGCAGAAACTAGGCGGGGGATGTAAACTTCGGTAACGCAGATAGTCCAGCGGCAAGCGCGTCAATTTTTCAACCCAAAAGTTCAAATCCACGGGTGCTCCAAAGGATTTTGATAATATTGAATATTTTCTATAAGACTGGACCAAAATCCTGGAAAAGGAGTTTGTTTCAGTGCTCCGTTTTGATCTCATGATCTCCAGGGAAAAGTCGACGGGGCCATTTTTTGTTTCAAACGGGGAAGTCAAAAGGTCACGTTCCATTTTTACGCGCGCGTTCTCTCGCTGGTCCCGTTGTGCCGTCATAGTTAAAATTGGACACAAAGTTGAACAAATAGCAATTTTCACGCCTTGCGCCCGCCTTTTGACCCCGGGGTCACTTGAAATTGGCGTGAGGTTCAGCCACCCATCGGCACAAGTGGAGAGCTCTCGAAGAATCAGGGTAGATAGGATTATTACACGATGTTTTGGTGGGTAGAAATAGAAAGGAAATTTAGGGGATGGTCAACTCCTTCGGGTGACTGGACGTGTTGTGAAAAAGAGACTCCCGCGGCGGACAACATTTGTGATTTTTCTGGTCTTTTTCTTTTCTCGCCTTTAGAAAATCTTCTCCCGGCGTTGAAAAGACGCCGGAAACTTTTTGAAAACAAAAGACAAAACAGACAGGAAGTGTTCAGAAAACAATACAGCGGTCTTGCAACAGAGAACATCGGCTCAGGAAGAAAAAAAGGAAGTTTGCAACAGTTTCGGGACCAAGTTGAGAAGGAAAACAAGAACCCGCGCTCTTATTGAAAATTTTTGTTGACGGATGTAAGTTTCGTTATGGGAGATTTTAATTGGTATTAACTCAGAAAAAGTCTGGATATCTTTCCAGATCCGACAGAAATTTTTAACAAAAAGTCAGAATATGATCTGGAAAGCCTTAGTAAAAACTGAAAAGCAGAAGAAAGTTGCCCAAAATTTCGAAAAATAGGGATTCTGTCATTTTTTTCGATTTTTTGGATCCGTAACAGTTGGAAAATGGTGGTCAATTGGTGTTCCCAGCGCATTTTTCGGCACATTACCAGTTCCAAACAATTTTCCCCGTTGACCTTTACTGAGGCAAGGATTTTGAGCAGATCAGGATTCTGGAATCAAGAGCACATTTTTTCGGGTAAATGTCTGTAAAAGAAAGAATAAACTGGCTTTTGGCTTTTGACCACGAGGACCGGAAGACCACGGAAGGGGTAAAAGGTTGAAAATTGAGACGTTTGCCTAAAAATAGTCATCTTTCCCCCCGACTTCTTCTTCTTCTCTTTTGGCTTGCAGAGCCACTGGTGAGAGCAAGTTTACACACAGAAAAGAACAAACACGGGAAGAGGGAGGGGAGGGGAGGAGGCCACCATGGAGGTGTTTGGCACCTCGGACTTCCGGCTACTTGACACTTCCGATAATCACCATTGATCACTTTTTTTGGGATTGCTGTAGGTTTTTGAAGCGATGAGGCCAAAGAATATAAGATAAATCGTCTCAGGGCCCAGGAAGAGAAAACCTTTGGTCAAACTAGAGGCATTCCGCCAGAAGACTTGGTCTCCACAGAAACCTTTTCCAAAAACGGCGGGGATGGATAATCTACCGACGATTAGACACGACAACTATTTGTGTCTCCTCCCTTTCGCGGTCAAAATTGCCCGATGGCAAAAGTGGGAAAAGTGAAAGTAAATTGTTACCGGAGACCTGTTTAGATCGCTTGGAGTTGACCCGATCGCCAATTTGAGATGCGAACTGACCGCGGGATAGGAAAGTGAGTCCAATTTGTCGGGTAACGGACATTTATGTGGATAAAACAGTGTATTTTGATAGTTTTCGTGCAAAAATATGGGTGAAAATGTAAAAATTATGGATATTTGTGGTATAGAAGAGGTCAGCAGACGGGAATACGCTTCAAAATGGAAGGAAACAGATCTTTTGACCTCAAAATTCAAAAGGAAAATAATCCTGGCTGGCTGGAAAAGCGGAATAAACCCAAATAAAAATGCTCCAACAAGGAACTTCTGAACTGAAGTGGCAGGATAAAAAAGTATCAAGTAGTCCAGCTTTTTTCCGTCGTCGACACAACTGACAGTTTGTCTGTCGACGCGCAAAAGGCGAGAGAATCTTTCATGTTTACCCATTTGGCTCTCTCATAGGGAGAGAGGCGAGAAACTGTGAATAGTGTCGGAACGGAGCCGCAAAAACACCTCCGGCTGTGGAGATTCCTTGTTCGGATACTCCCCCCCTCGGCCTGTTGCAACAACAAAAGTCGCCCAATTGTTGTTTGGATGGGGGATTTGGTTGGCGGCGGAAGGTCTTTCCCGAAACTCTTTTCTGTAACCAAGCGAAAAAAAGCAGGTAGACTACTTTTTCTCTGCCGTGAGGATAAGACCATGTTGCGGGGATATTTTTAGCACTAGCTGTGGGTAAAAATAGAAAAATGATGGGAAGGAAGGCGATCTGAAGCATCGTCTACCCGCTTTTTCCCTTAAATTTATAGAAAATATGTGATATGCATGTTCTGCGACGGTAAATTGTCGAAAATAAACTATAAATTGAGGTTACGCGGTTGTTTTACCCTGATTGGGCACTTTCGGCTCGAAGCGGTCTCTGCAGTGGCTGATAACCGTCTACAAAAGGATTTCTCCAGATTTTCCGGGGATCCCCAAAAGAAATGAGCACAGAAAACAAACGAAAAACCGTAAATGCCAAATCCTTCTTTTTTAAAGAATACCTGAAGGGTTAGGTCTAGTAATTCCTGAAGTGGCGCGAACTATTTTCAGCGCTTTTTGCTCTTTTGAACTTGAAATTTTGACCTCGGGGTCACACAGTTTTGCGTATATTTTTTTCGCTATTAAAGTAGGAAACACAGTAGGATATAAAGAAACAATAATTACGAAAAAGATACTTACCTTCTCAATTTCAGAGAAGAATTTCACCACGCACGTATCGTCGCCAGGCTCCTACTTGGAGTCTTGTAAAAATTCTAAACGAAACATTTTGATCTGTAGAAAAGAAATCAAAAAAGCGGGAGGTGAAAAGGGAGAGAGGAATGCTCAAACGCGGCCCCCTCGACTAATCTGTGGCAAACGACAAGGGCTAACACCTTGACCGGCTTGACCGGATGCTGCTCTTCCACAGACGGTGCTCATTGGGAAAGAATTACAAGAGGGTTCGGGAAAGGAGACACATTTTGGCCGTCAATGTAATCACCCAAAACAGATAAAAAACGAGAAGAAAAAAAAAGGCAAGATGATTGCAAAAGAGACATCTTTTTATCCACAACCATTCCTATTTTCTACACGAGTTCCTCTTTTCTACAAGAATTCAATGTTTAGACCAGGTAGAATATGTACACATTTATTTTGCATTGCTATCGCAATCAGCCAATGTGGCTTGGTGGAAAGAATCCATGGGCTTTCTAGACGTCTGTGCGATCCGTGCAGCTGCCATTCTCTTCCCCTTCTTGTTGAAGACAGAAACCGCTCTAAATTCCGGATTACAATAGCTTTCAATTCAAAATACGCAGCAATTTCCGATACTTCCATCCATTTTGCAGCTGTCGCCGTTATCCAAGCATGTTTCTCGTTTTCCCTTTCCTTGACAGAATCCTGACTTATCTCCTTGATTTTGGGAGCAGAATCCGCTCTAAGTAGGGGTTACTATAAAAGTAAAGGAACTTACACAGCAGGTGCCTAAACTGCCATCACTTTTGCAGGGAACACCATTTCGAAGGCAAGCGGCTCGCGGAGTGCGATTTTGACACCTTCCACGGGTTTCGCCTCCTTCTTGTTGACAGAAACCGCTCTAAAAACTTTTTAAATAGACGAGAGGAATCCGAGTTTACACAGCAAGTGCCGTGACCTCCGTCCATGGCACAGGAGTCGCCAGTTTTGAGGCATCTACGGTCGACATTGCGTTTTCCTCGATTTTGACAGGTTCCAATAAAGTCGCCTTCTTGTTGGAGACAAAAGCCGCTCTAAACATTTTAGAAAAAAAGTCAAAAAGACTCTAGAAACTTACACAGCATGTGCCCATGGATCCGCTCATATTACAGAGCCGACCATTTTTAATGCAGGCCAATCCTAGGACCGCAAGAGAGAAAAGAAGGAAAATCTGAGTAAATTGCATGGTTGCCGGGGTTTCTGCCAGTGCTGATCCTTATAAAGGACTCCTATTTTCCACCCCTGAACATTTTTGGTGCCATATTTGCCAGATTTCAATCGAAATCCAATAAAAAGCTGTTATTTTTGGGGTAAAAACATCTTTTTAGGGCTTTCCTAGCTGGCATGGATGAATCACTCCAGCCAATAATAGTCAAAATGTTTTCCGATCAGTGGAAGACCATGAACATGGAGAGAAAATTTGTTTAGCTGATCTGTTTGATTCATATTGTGTTTTTTTAATCAAAAAGAAATTCAAGATTGAAAACAATATAAATGGCACCAAAAGATGCGACAGGAATATGAGCAACTAATCCAGGGTCAACTGTGAATCCGATTGCAACTTATGGAGACAATTGTGTTCTGACATTATCTGGATGTCCCATTTTCGATGTTTCTCCTGGTCTCGGCACTCCAGAATGTACTTCATTTGATGCAGATAATTTAGTTGATTTTCAATGTGACGTAGGAACCAAGAAAATCACATTTCGAGGATATCCTGATATTAATATTGATTGCCTTTATTAGTATCGAATTATTTTAGAATAAAGATGTTGAAAGTTTCAGCCTGAAACAGGTTCGACGTGGTTTACAGAATGTTTTGGTATTACGGCTATCACCCAGAAAACAGTCCGCTACAAAAAAAAAAGAACATCACTTGACGATTCTGCTGGCTCATAACCGTGATAATTCCCTTATCACGTGTTCAGAAATTACATGCTATAAAAATTGATGACCTGTCCCCCTAGAAAAATAACAAGAGCACGCCATCACTTCTTATCTTCTTCAGATGATATCATATCTTGGTCTCCATGAGCCTGCCCCGTCTTTTATTTACCAACTGAATCACCTGGTGCAAATCATTCATCTCTCAAACAAACCCAACATCTCGCCTTTCCTGGTCTTATTCTTCTTGAGAATATTCCTATTTTTTGACTGAAATGGATAAATTAGATAGTTTGACTGGGTACAGGGCGGATACCAAGAAATATTGTGGCAGAATTGATATCAAGGTTGGTTTTTCTCTATTTTCCTGTTCATTTCTTCACTGAAATGGAGCTAGTATTTTGAAACTGCTCCGATTCTGGTTATCCCCACTCTTCCAGGTAATGCTTCTGATCGCCTTGGGTCTCATGCTCGTTACCCAGCTGTACATTACAATTTGGTATCTTTCTTACCACGTGTGGTTAGTCTATTTTATCCTCTTTTCCAGTTTTTTCTTCTAGGTATTGGTTTATCACGTTGGCATTGATTATTGCCGCTCATATTCTTCTGGGCTTCGGTTTTCGGACTCAAAATCCTCTTTTTGTACTAATTGTAATCGCTTATCAGGTAAAAGGGCTCCTACAGGCGTTAAAAATATCAATTTTTAGGCTCTTTTTGTCATTTTATGCATAGGAGCAGCAATTAATTTGATCGTCGTCCTATGCCATCCATATTCAAATTCTTATATTTACCGGCATTGTGCTAAAGACACGAAGCATACCAAGGATTATTGCGCTAAACGTGGGTTTTCTTATTTTTAGAAGGCTGTATCCTTTTTTAGAAGTCAGAATAGCTGGCGGGGTTTATTTCCCAATTTATTTGCTGTTCGCTTTGATCAATCTCTGGTGCTTATCAGTTTTGTGGTGTTTTTATCGCTCTTTAAAGAATGTTCATCTTCCGAGGTTAGCTTCTTTTCCAATCCGCGAAAAATTTGATTTTTAGCTATAATCCAAATGCTCGAGCGCAACCGACCACAAGTCAGCCACAATCTAACCCACCAGTGGGACAAATAAAACCGGAACAAAGTCAACAATTCCCAATGCCAGCTGGGTAAGTTTTTGGTAGTTTTTTACTGTGGTTTTTACAGAGTACCAAGGGAGCAGGATATCCAGACGGATTTACAGCCACCTCAGAGGATAGAACCGGATTGGGGAGATGTCCAAGTGTATGTACCAGAAAATACAACTCAAAATCCGCAACATTACCCGCCACAACCACCAGCTCCTCAATCAAACACGAGTCACCTGTATGATACAACACCTAATTGGTAGAAATTGTAAGAAAATCATGATCTCATCATATTATTAAAGATTTTTACTGCATTCACACGCCGAAAAAAAGCTCAATACAATCAAAAGCTAAAACTATGAAGATCCATTTTTTTAATTCATGCATTGTCTAGACTTTTTTGGATTATATTTATTCGATTTATTCTGGAGATTCGGGAGGAAGGAGAGGAAATTTACACTAGATTTCATCTTTAAAATTATTGAGTTTTGCCCTCGTTGCTTCATCAATATTCGGCTCTATTTGTCCATAATTCGGGTTAACATACTGGGCTTGTTGCCATAACTCCATCACATCTTCATTTTTCTTTCCCCAGTCCAATTTAGACAAGAAGATCTTATCCTGCGCTGTACAGGCTGCGCAAGCAAATTGAAGAACGGGAGGAGGTGCCAGAAACCACGCGTCAGCTGATCGGATTATTGTTTCCATTCCATTCGTCGTCGGCATTGTGAACTAGAAATTTTAAAAGATTCCAAGGATACGGTAGACTGACATAGATCGCCCTACCGTAGACAGTAAAATAATAGAGGAATTCGTGTCCCACAGTGAAGTTTATTGGAGGAGCGGTGAAGTCCGCTATTGAAGTGGATACCCAATCGACATTATTTCTATTATTAGGATCCAAAGGAGTGTGGACTATTATACCGGCGATTTTCTGAATTTCTAATCTGAATTCTTATATTAAAATTTAAACTTGCCGTATTGAGATCAAAAGCAAGTTCAAACGAGACGATTCGAAATGTTTTATCGTCGGTCTCATTTTTGTCCCAAAATGATACAAAATGCCTCAAAAATCGTAATAAAATATATAAAAAATTACTTAGGATTTTCGGCAATGATGAGGACTTTATAGATTTCATCTAATTTTCCGTCTATTGTCGAATAGAAACTTATTTTAGCGTGAACCTGAATATTTGGATTAAAGAAACAATCAGTGAATTCAAATTTCCTCCTTAATTTTAAAAAAATGTACCACAAAAACAGGAACTAGCAGAAGGAGGAGAGACGGAAATGTTTGCATTTTTCAACGTAAAATTTGACACTACTGGACTTCGTTACCATGGATGGTAGAATGTGCCAACGGGGAGGCAAAATATGTGGGAGAGAACGACCAATATCCCTTTTCCCGGAAGTTTTCGCTTTGAATGAGGAAAACAAGATATTCTGACCATGGGAAAAAAGTAAAAAATCAGGAATAAATTTAGCGAAAATTTGAAATTCATAGATTTTCAGGGAGATTATGGTCCTTCAGTAAAATTTGCATGTTTGGGGTTACCAAAGTTGGCTTGACCTCTGTCACCAAGATTGACGTGAATCTTCATCAAAATTTCATACATTTCAGCAATTTCCACCTACGGAAACAAGTCAACCGGCTATTATAACTGGAAACCCAGCTGCTTCTAACGGCCAAAGGAACCGCTGTTCCTCCATATTTGCCTATTCTCAACGTTCTCCTTCTTAGGAAACATGACTCTCCCAAAGGACTCTGTTCCTTTTTGCATACGAAAATGGGCCCATTCGTTTGCAGGGGAGGTCATGTGGGAGTGTTCTAATTATGGACAGCTTTAATCAGGATCTCCTAATTAATGGCCACCGTTCTATGCTTTTTAATCTACAATTCCTCGCTCTTTTTTTCTACCATGACGTTCTGTTCTCTATCCAGGAAGTTGACATACAACGTTAATTACACTTTTTAGTTCCATCGTTCCGCATCAAAAGGTCATTCCCCTTCCCACATCCTTTCGTGTGACTTCTCGGTCTTTGCGAAACGAAAGGGGTGGCATCATTACACACTTATTTATCAGGAAATTAACCGGCCATCGTGGGTCTCCTATAATAATACGAGCTTATTTTATTCAATGAATTCTCCGCTATGGAATAGATTATCCGAGGTCCACAAGATTTTGGGGTAAAATTGGCACGCACTGATAGCATCAGTGCGTCTGTGATCCAGTAATAATCAGCAATGGATCCGCTAGTTACCGCAAGTTTTCATCGAAATCAACAGGATTTGATTACTAGATCCGAGCAAAACATACCTCCATCTTTCAACAATTTTTTTCGTACAAATCTTCCCCGTGTAGAGAAAATACACCGGACGATTTTGCGCCCATTCTGCATTTTCAATGGCAAATTTAGTAGCCGAAGTTCGACACTTACTCGAAGATTGTTGTTTCCTCAATCAAGGGCTATTTGATTCCTATTGGTCTGTTGCGTTCTGTACAAAGTACGAAAAGTCCGCGTTTTTATTTCAAACTACGCATCCTTTTTAAAGATCAACGGCTGATTTTAATCCAAGCGTGAAAAGGTAAAATTTCAGTGTCTGAGAAAGGAGAAAGGGTGAACACGTGTGTGTGAGTTCCTCCTTCTAGACGGGCTGTTATTATTCTGTCAGCTGAGACGAACGACGGATGTCTCTGACTCTTCAGGTAAGATAAATTTAATTTTCTGAAAGGAAAATCCTAGAATTACGTCAAAATTCTGGGAAAACCGCCTCAATTTTCAGGAAATTTTAAAAAACGAGAGCATTTTATAGAACTTTCCCCCATTTTTCCTGATTAATAGCCCAAAGACCCATTAAAATTGCCATAAATTAAAATAATTTCAATATTTTCAGTCTCTTGGGTTCACACTAGACTTTGTGATCAATGGAATAGGAATTTACCTCAATGGCCTGTTGTTCTACCTCATTGCAACCAAATCACCTGAAAGCATGAAAACATACACAGTGCTGATGTATAATTTCGCGATTACGGATCTATTAGCCTGTGTTTTTGGCATTTTTGTAGCGCAGAGGTTGGTCATTCCATTATTTTATCTGAAAATATGGGATTTCAGGATGATTCCCTGTGGAACTGCGCTGGTATTCACGTCTGGTGGTCTTTGTCGATATTTTAATCGACAAACATGTTATGTTGGGTGAGTTGCACAAGTTTTCTGGCGATTTTATGGGACAATATGGCGCGCAGCCTAGAGATTCGAATTCCCCAGTTGACCAAAGGATTTTTGCCCACACTCTGAGTCAAAACATAAATTTCTGGGTAAATTCTTAATTTCAGGCACTGTTTTAATCTCCTCTTCTACACTCACACCCTTTGGAGTAATCTGATCTCCTTCGCCTATCGATATTTTATTTTATTTTATTCGAATACCGTCTCCCGGTTTCAGTTAATCATTACATTGCTCTTTTTTCTTATTCCT
This sequence comes from Oscheius sp. DF5033, assembly GCA_964036215.1. Taxonomy (NCBI): domain Eukaryota; kingdom Metazoa; phylum Nematoda; class Chromadorea; order Rhabditida; family Rhabditidae; genus Oscheius; species Oscheius sp. DF5033. The sequence continues at coordinate 776,512 of CAXIWN010000013.1, read as the reverse complement.
TCAGTTCTTCAAAGTTCTTTTTGCGTAAGAAAGGCAATTTCTTGTAAGAAAAAGTTTACAGAGTTGGTACGCCCTGGAAGTAGATCCTGAGCCAGAAGTCCTGAAATCTCTCGTCAAGGCAAAAAATCCGAATTACACATTTGAGGGAGATGTCGTCTATGGGACGACAAATGTCTTTGAATGGCGGTCACTACAATCTATTTGTTATACTTGTGCAATTGCTGCGCCTGCTTACATTGCGATAGCAATTCTACGAGCAAGAATAATCAAGAAATTGGGTAAAGAAACTTTTTCGGAAAAGACGAAGAGGATGCACAGTCAATTGTTGAAGGTAGGATACAAACTTTACCGTGCAGTAGGACCTCAGTTTTCGTTCCAGAATCCTTTTTAAAATTTATTTCTAGTTTTTTTCCAGGCTCTAACAGTCCAAGCCGGTCTCCCTGCCTTGTTCATCTTCGCAGTTTTGAGTTATGTTCCATCTCAACTTGGCCTTTACAGTCATCCATTTCTGGAGCAGCTGACTTTCGTTATATTGGCTCTTATGCCAACATTGAGCCCAGTAATTAATTTGTATTTTATTTATCCTTACAAAGAAGCCATTTTGGGTATTGTGAACCGGAAAAGAGTTGAACCATCGATTATTGTTACGAGTACTGCCGTAGAAGGGCAATTGTAAAATAAGCTGTATATAAATACTTTTTCCTGTATTATTTTACTTCAAGTAGTATTCCAAGAAAAAAAAGCGCCAAAATCTAGGGAAATAACTTGTTTTCTAACGTTATTCCCCGAACTTTAGATCTTTTCCGTGTCTAAAATCATAATAAGGCTTAGCAGGTAATTTCCTACCCAATTTCCGTGTCATCCTGTTACGTAGCCGAGTACTAGCCTTTATTTTAGTTCTCTTAGTGCTGTCTTGCCTATTTTGATTGCTAGTAGTTCTCTGTTTAAACTTTTGTCAAAATTTGCCCACGTCCTTTACCAACTCTGACGACATCTACAATTCTGGGAAAAGGGAAAAACAACCGTGTTCTTTATACTCAAACTATCTCAGGATATAATTGGCTATTTTCCAAGATAACTACTGCCGGAAAAGCACACCGTTTCATCGGCTCAGCAGCCTCTTTCCAGTCATCTAAATGGCCTCCTACCAGGTGAGAAGCCTCATTTTTTAAACAAAAAGGTTTTAGACGATTGGCTTCACTATTGGACACGTGGTCAATTCTCTTGGTACTGTAACAAATTTAATCCTGCTCTACATGATAGCCAAGAAATCTCCGAAGTCAATAAAAGTCTATACAGTACTTCTATTTAATTTTGCCGCTACGGATCTGATGGCCTGTATTTTTGGCCTGTTTGTAGCTCAAAGGTAAGAATTTCTGGAGAAATTTATAAAAATCCAGGATGATTCCCTGTGGAACCGCGCTGCTCTTCACGTCTGGTGGGTTTTGTAAGCTGTTTAATCGCGAAACCTGCTATGTTGGGTGGGTTTTAAATTTTAAATGACGCACCAATTACAAAATTTCAAATCCAATCTCTTGAAAATATTTATTGCCCAGAAAAATTCAAACGTTTCGAACAAAATACCAAGGTGGGAGAGTATTGCACAGGTTTTGATTATTACAACATTTTGACGCCACCGTAACAACTCGAATTCCTTTCGGGAGCCCATCAGCGATCAGAAAATGACTTCGATTAAATTCTCTCCACTCCATTTGAACCATTTTTCCGTGTTGTTGATCACAAAATCCTGGCGGGGCGCAATCTCCAATGTAGGCATTTCCACCGGGATACGTGATGTTGGACAGGAAACAGGCACCTTGGCAGTGGATTGACTCCCGGATCCAGCCAGTGGGATTGTAAAGAATCGCATGGCAGATTAACTGCTGGCAGATGGTGATCTTGACCAGGAATAGAAGGAGGAAAACGAGACGAAGCGACATATTTTGTCGTTTATTGATAGAAATTGCTGCCAAATTTTGTCCGCTTGGTGAATCATCAGAAAATTTTTCCCGCCGTGGCATTTGTAATTCTGGACTATGGTGGCAAGTGGTGGCAAAATCTCCACATCCTCCGAATTCAAAAATAAAATGTAAAAAGATTTCATAAATATTTATTTTAATAATATTATTACGAAAACAAAGCAATACCGTAAATTCTCTATTATAACCCCCCTCCTATTATAAGCCCCCCTCTATTATAAGCCCCCCTAGAGGGCCCGAAATAAAAATATAAGCCCCCCCCCTCTAATATAAGCCCCCCTAAACTGGGTTTTTTCTTGGACCAGCTATTTTTAGGCTCATTTTTAGAGCATTTTTAGGCTTTCCAAAGCTTCCGCCGTCAAATGGTAATGTTTTTTTCGGAGAATAATCGAGCACGGTGTACTAAATTGATGGTCCCTAATATACTACCTTAGGTCGGATGGTATGAGCGTTTGGGATTCGCTTGAATTGGCTTGGTTTCATCAAGCCAAGCATTTGAACATGAACTTGCGGTTTGGTGCGCGTCGCTCTCTTGATTTTTTGAGAAATTTTCCTGAGAAAACCGAGGCTCATCATTTAAAAGGCTTTTTTTTTACATTTTAGTCGGCCAATGGCATTTCAGCTGATCAATCCACAGTTTAGCCGGTCAACAAGCTTACCGTCGTTCCTACACGGGTTTGTTTGCGCGGACTGCTGTACAACCTAAAGAATGTGAATCTCCTGAACGATTGGCCGACTAAACCGTGGACTGACCGTCTGAAATGTGATTGACCGGCTACTGTAAAAGCTAGCTCTTTTTTTCCCAGTACGTTCGGGCTCGGACCAGAGATATCGGGGATTCTCAGGTTGATTCAGAATTGGATCGGCCTGGATTCAACAGTTTCTCGAACCGCACTAAGCAGTTCGTTCCGTTCTGATTTACATTCTCGATTCTGTTTCGAAGTTTTGAGCAGAGATCGAGACGAGCAAATTAAGAAAGGGGTTGATTTCCTCAATGCAGAAGACCGAATACGGCAAGTAAATTCTATAAAATTGCTAGAAAAGGAAAGAAATTGATCTACCGACAGCGCAAATCTTTCTATCTGGACTGTTAACAAAAAGCATTTCAGCGATTTACAATTTTCTATTCCGCATTTGCTAAGATTTTCTATGAAAATGGGCGAAAAATGACAAAAAATTAGGAAAATTTTGCGAAATTTTTTGAAAATTTCGCAAAAAAAATGCATTTTTTGAGCTAATTTCTGAGAAATTCGTCGCGAAATATATAAGCCCCCCTCCAATAAAAGCCCCCCCTCTATTATAAGCCCCCCCCCCCCTAAGGGGGTCACGAAAAAATATAAGCCCCGGGGGCTATAATAGAGAATTTACGGTAGTCGTAGTCTCTAATAGAATTGAGGCAGGCAGACACGAAATTCTTGTGAACTATGGACTCATGATTCCATATTGCGATGAATCTTTCATTTTTACTAGCAGTGATTCGCTGTGACTATTAAATCATAGGACCACCACAATCTCCTTTCAAAACTTTGCGGTAAGGGAAGAAAATCTTGAACATGGCGCCTCCTAAAATCCTCATTTTTACACGTAGACAAAAAAAAAATAGCATAGTTCATAAATGTATAGGAAACATCCCGAATCTACCAGTACAGATGATGTGCTGTCGAATCGCAACTCCTCCAAAAAAAGTATCAGGCAATCACAAGTATTTTGTCCAAGCAATGGCCTGCTGTAAAAATAGTCCCAGAAAATCAATCAATTCTACAAAAAGCGCATTTGTCTAAAATTAGCTCTAAAAGCTGGAAAATATCGAAAACTTACGACATTTTATAATTAACCCAGTTTTTTTGTCAAAAAAATGAGAAAAATAGTTGAAAATGAAGTAAAAGGATGGCTATTTATGAGCTATCTGGAAATATCCTTTATTCTTTGGAGAAAAATAGTATAAGAGCAGGGAGAATTGTACACTGGGGGCTAAAAAATGACTGGGCTTCCCCTCGGGCGGCGAGAAACAACATTGATTGAACGAAAAAACCGCCACTGAACGTTATCTTGCACAAATACAAAGACTAGATATTTTTGGCAGAAACAGAAAGGTAATTAGCCTTCATAAGAAATACTAAAAAAAGGCCAGAAATTGCGCACCAATATAATATTTTCAGGCATTGCTTCAGTCTCACCTTTTATTCCCACTCGTTTTGGAGCAATCTTCTCTCCTTCTCTTATCGTTACGCCGTTTTGCACTTCACGTTTACGCCAAGGCGATGGTATCTGATCGTCGTAGTCATGATTATTTTAATTCCATCAGTTCTTCAGAGCAGCTTTTGCGTGAGTTTGTCTAAAAACATTGGAAAACTGGCTAAACTCCATTGGAAATACTGATTTTTACCCAAATATTTGCTAGTATTCCTCATTTCCAGCAGGTTTCTAGTAAGCTTTCCATATTTTCAGGCCTGGTATGCTTTAGACGTCGATCCTACGTCAAACCTTCTAGAAAAAATAATTCTGACCAGGATGCCGAATTATACTTTTGAAGGGGATGTCCTCTACGGAACTACAAATGTTTTTGAGTGGCGGTCCCTTCAATCTATTCTCTTCATGTGCTTGCCAATTCTTCCCGTCTATAGCATTATTTTATATTTAAGAAATCGAATTCTAAAACGATTACAAGTTGAAGCACTCTCGGAAATGGCCAAGAAAATGCATCGGCAGCTTTTGGCGGTAAAGTAAACCTTTATAAGAATTATAAAATATTAATTTCAGGCCCTAACTGCGCAATCTTCTCTCCCTGGGCTGTACACCTTGGCTCTGATAACCTACATGCCTTCCCAGCTAGGATTCTACAGTCATCCTCTTCTGGAGCAATTGACTTTTGCCTTTTTGGCATTTGTACCAATGCTGGGACCCTTGACGAATTTATATTTTATTCAACCTTATCGAAAAGCAATTATTGCCATTTTCAAAAAGGAAAAGAGAGTGGAATTACGGCTAAACACGTCAACAATTCGGAGTAACACAACAGACATCGAAAAATAAATATTTTTACCGGTCTTCAAATGGTTCATTGGGTCCTCTTCGTAGTCGGTAAGGCGGCCCATAATGAGGACCATCTCGTCCCAGGGGAAGGTTTACCGGCCATGATCTTGGATAATTTCCATTGAACAGGCTCGTGGGCACTTCAGATGATTTTTCACCACTTTTCAGGTCGTAATCATCTGCATCAAAATATGTGGACAATCACGAGAATCATTTTTTTACCATATTCATCGTATTGAGCAGTGATAAATGGTACAAATAGTAGGAATAGTAGAGCTAGACGCATTTTTGCCTGCTTGCCAGTCATTTTCGACCATTTTATAGAGAAAAATAGCCTGAATCACAGACGCCTACTCCCGAAAATGTGAAAAACAGCAAGAGTCAACCGGAGAAGAAACAAATTGTGAGCTGTCAGACAAAATATTCGATGTCAAAAATAAAAATAATTTATTATTCCCCTTGTGGCATACGCGTGGATAATTCTATGGTAGAAACAAATGCTGTGTTCACTGCTATTGTACTTTTGTCTTTATTTTGTCGTAATCTACGCAAAATATACAGCCTGTAAGGCGCGGTAAAATAAAAATTACAGAAAATATGAGCAATTGAGAAAAATGACGGCATTAGGAGAGAAATAGCTGTTAGATCTTCTTGGATCTCTTGAGCTAAAACATTTTTCATACATTCAATTATTGTGCATTGAGACTCACGCTCATAATTTTGGATAACCATTGGAATTACGTAAAATGATGCGATACCCAATGTTAGAGGAAATGCAACCAGGAGGAAAGGAATAAAACTCTGAAAACCAATATCGGTCACTCGTTAGTCCTTCACCTGCCAAATAAGAGCTTTGAGCAGCATTTCTTGTAATTTTATAGTGCTAGAACTCAGAGAACCTCGATGGGTTACAAGATATCGTTTTATCTGAAAATTGTGGTCATTTTAGAGGCTATCTTACCCTATTTATAGAGATTCCAATAAATGTTGTAAGTACGATGGTTCCAATAATTGTCAGCGATGACTGGTAGACGGTTTTATCTCGGTCAATAATAACTTGAATCGAGCATTCATGGCAATAATTGGCCTGGATCTAAAACGAGAACAAACCAATTGCGGACAGGTGGTACGAGGACTGGGATTCAAAAAGTTTAGACCAGAAATCAAAACATCTCTATGATTAAAATGACAGGGCATGAAAATAAAATATAAAAATATGAGGATTACCTGTTCCATATAGGCTCTGGCTTCTTCTTCCGGCACACTTTGATAGAAAAAAGTTACGCTACCACCAATCAAGCAGATAAAATAAATGAAATATTGAAATGCACGATAACTGCGGGTTTTCCAGGTTCGTTCTTGTATCATACTGTATTCCCGATATGAGAATCCAATAACACAGAAAATATATTCAAAGACAAAGGACAGGCAGATGTAATACTAGAAATTTTAGATGTTTTTCTGTTAATGGAAGTAAAACCATCTGGAATTGTCCACCATTGGGCCAGATCATTGCGATTATGCCATGATTTTCTGTACCAACAGCGCCCGGTAGGAATTTTGGAGCAACCAAGATACTCATACCCATGTCGAAATTAAATGTGGCCAGCTGAAAATATATTAGCAAAAAACCTTTATTCAAGACAGAGATTCAAATCTGTAACCCTTGAACTGTAAGTTAAATATTCGGCTATGGACACGTCTGTGATTTCTATCCGTAACTTACCGTAATAGCAATCAAATATTTCTTATATCCTTCCATACTCCGAGGACTCTTCTTCTGAATAATCCACACAGCAATAGTAGTCAGGACAATTGAAGGAATACACAAGATAAATGGTATATAGAGAAAGAGTACATGTATTACCGACCGCATATAATCTAAAAACCAGGCTCGAATAAAAATTAATCTGGTTCATTCTATGGTTGTTTGATTACGCTGTTACCAGATGGAATTAGAAAGTAGGCTGATTACGTTGATCTGATTTCAATCTAATGCAAATTTGAAGCAGAACACCGGGCTGAACACAAATCACAATTAGGTGAAGACGGAGCACCTCTGTACCAGTTATTTTGCGATCACACAATGTACAAGTCACATGTCCACCACCCCGATAATGTGATATTTTCATGTAAGAATAGTGTCGCTCATCTACAAAAAAAAGCCCTGGGAAAACTTTGGAAAATGGGGCTTTGTATTAAAAATTCGATGTCCTGGCCATTCACAACTGTGGGTTCTGCTCCCTGTTCCGGATATGACTCGCCAATATGTACATATTATGTCGGAGAACACAAATAAAATTGTGTCGTTAATAGATCCTATAATACAGTAGGTGGAAATGCACTTAATTGAATGATTCCCGCAGGAATCGAAGTTCGTGTGGTGCTGCAACTTTCCAGTCCGGAGCAAAAGATCAGTTGCACAATTCTGACCCACAAAATGCACAAAAAATATATGAGAATGTTTATTGAAATTATATTTTAATATTTTCGATCCAACAATAGCAGGCAGCTGTGATGATGGCCATTGGGACGACGGCGACACACATGGCAATCACGGTGACTTCCAAGATTTCCATTTCTGGCTCTTCCATTTTTTCAGTCTGTTCAACGTCGATCAAAAATCGAGAATGATCCGTCGATCGATACCAGTTTTTTAGTTCTTTATGCTCCAATTTTGGCATACGATAATTGCCATTGTTCACAACTACCATGTAGCGCGTCTCATTGCCGGCGTAATTTGAACGATAAAATTCGACTCGACAGTCATTGGTTCCAAATTTTAATTTCTTTAATTTCTCGTTACCTGAAAGCAGGGAAAGTAGAATAAAAAGTCAGAAAAAGAATTCGGTTAACGTGATTTGGAGCACCAGCAAAGCGGATTTTTGCGGTGGAATCTTGGCACTTTCCTGCCGCAAAGTTTCTATATTCTTGGGGTTGCTGTAGTCAATTAGACGCACCCGTTGTATCAAAAATGGGCGCATATCCACGAAAAATGCGCCTTGCTGGCAGGCTACTCGCCTTTTTCCAATTTTGAAAGGACAGATTCCGGGTCCCGTAGCAAAAATTACACAAAAAATTTTCTTACCAACTACGATGACTCCTGGAACAACACCATTATAGCCGACTTGCCGTAGTTTTTCAAAATCAATTGTCTCCAGTCGGGTATTATTGATCAAAATCCTCCCGGTGACTTTTTTAATATTCCAAATATGTTCAATTTTTGCCGAATTGTCGATATTTTCCAGGATTAAATCTCCATCAATTACTAGACATGGATTCCCATGAGGTGGCTTCCGCTTCACTGGGAGGACATACTCAGGAGTACAGGTGTTTTTCTCCATGTCGAGTGGAAATTCTTCGCATCCGGGATAATAGGCTTGGACGGTCAGGAACAGGAAAAGAAGACAGCCGAGGAGCTTCATTTTGGAGAAATTGGCAGTCAAAAGCGAGAAAATTAACACGATTTTGACAAGAATTGTTGTCAAAATAGAAAGCGAAGGAAAAGAAGCCATTACGCATCTGGATCTCTGGATATGTGGCTGCAATCTTACGCAATGTGGCTGTTTTTGCAACTTCTACCGGCCTTTTTTCTGATTATTCTGTGTGGCAAGAAGCCGAAGCAAAGTAAACTGGAGACAGGCAGCAAAGAACAGGAAAAGGAAAAGACTAAATCGCAATCGGACCTGAGTCAGCTGAAAAGTGCCAGCATCGGAAGCGACGTGGACAAGACGCCCGCGGCTAAAAGTGTCCCGATGAAAACGGCAGAGTCGAAGAAATCGAAAAAGACGGAAAAGACGGAGGAAAAGAAGAAGCGGCCTGGATTAAACCTGGAAAAAACTCAAGCATCGGAAGAGGACATGGTCGATAAGACACAAATTTCGATTGGAAAAAGTCGCATGACTATGATGAAGACGAACACGGAAAAAACGGCAAAGGAATTGGTATCGAAAAAGGAAAAGAAAGAAGAAAAGGAACCACAATACGAGGAGTTGGGAATGCCGGTGATTGAAGGTGGAGGAGAAAAGAAGAAAGACGAATCCGTCTATGAAGGAATGGACAACAATAAGAGCGAGAAAAAGAAGAAAGACAAGGACAAAACTTATGAAGAACTCGCACCTTTCCCGGCTCAATCCTAAACTTTTTCAAGAAACGCATAAACTGCAAACATGAATAAAATGCTAACTGTAGTAAATATTTCCCAGCCGAATGTTCATGTTTTTCTAATATTGTTCGGCATCCAATATTTTGAATGCAAAAAGTGGCGGCTGAACTTGCAAACTTTGGGTCACAGATTCGACTGTCAATAATTCAGTTCCCCGGGCGCCCAAAAATAGAAATGCACGGAAATATTTACTTCCAATTTGAAGGTCTCCTCGACGATGGGTCTGCCGTTGCGCGAGTTTTTGTAACTGCTATCGGGCTCAGGGTGCTGTTTGGCCGGAACCATCGCAAAATGTACAACTTATACGGAGCTGTGAACCAAAAATTGCAGAAAATATGAGCAATTGAGAAAAATGACGGCATAACGAGGGCCAGGGCTGTGAGATCTTCTTGGATTGTTTGGGCTGAAAAGCAATTTGTTGCCATTTCTAAGTGTAAAAACTCACGCTCAAAATTTTGTATTACAAGTGGTACCGCGTAAAATGATACGATTCCCAAGGTTAGGGGAAATGCCATCAAGATAAAAGGAATGAAACTCTGAAAACTGGAAAATTTATGGAATTGTGGCTATTTGTACCTGCCAAATGAGAGCTTTCAACAGCATTTTTTGCAGTTTTATTGTGCTAGAACTCAACGAACCATGATGGGCTACGAGAAATTGCTTTATCTGGAATTTTTGCCACGTAATCTGGTCGTTATCCGATATTTTACCCTGTGAATGGATATTGCAACGAATGAAGTAAGGACAACCGTTCCAATAAGTGACAGCATTGCCATATAGATTGTCTTATCTCCATCAATAATAACTTGGATTGAACATTCACGACAATAATCGGCTTGGATCTGAAAATTGCGGAGTTTTTTCAGAATTCGGGTCAGAATTCAGATATCAACCTTTTCGGGCCGAATGACGGAATTAACTAATTTAAAATTCTTGACAAAGATCACAAATTGTACAGCATCAGGTGTAATTCAAGAAATGTACGGCATTTACCCCAATAAGGCACATAGACCAACCTGTTCCATATAGATTCTAGCTTCTTCCTCCGGTACACTTTGATAGAAAAATGTCACGGTACCAAGAGCCAAGAAAATAAAATGGATGATAAATTGAAATGCCCGATAACTGCGGGCTTTCCATGTGTGTTCTTGTATCATATTGTGTTCTCGATATGAGAAACCAACTACACAAAATTCGTACTCTAATATGAAGGACAGCATAATATAATACTAACGCTTTTTGTGAAGAAGTGGAAAAAAATCACAAACCAGTTGATATTGCCCTCCACTGGACCAGAGCATTGCTATAAATCCATGGTTTTCTGTGCCAAATGCGCCGGGAAGAAATTTTGGGGCGATTAGGATGCTCACGCCCATGTCGAAATTAAATGTGGCCAGCTGAAAATTAGGGAAATTACCACGGAATATTAGAAAAATCCTGATCATCCTGATGAGGATTTGAACCCTCGAATTTTGGGATTTTTCGAGACGCTAATCACTTGTCTACGTGACTTACCGTAATAGCAATCAAATATTTCTTATATCCTTCCATACTCCGAGGACTCTTCTTCTGAATTATCCACACAGCAATAATAGTCAGGACAATTGAAGGAATACACAAGATAAATGGTAAATATAGACATATGGCATGTACCACCGGGCGCATAGAATCTGAAAATGATTCGAAAATTAAGTGAGTTCATTCTTTGACTGGCTGTTTTCTGATCGAGAACGGACGAAAGAACCAGTCGGAATTAGATAGCAGGCTGATTATTTTGATCTTCAAAACTTATGCGGGTTAGGACAGAATTTCAAAGAACCGATGAGTGTAGGCTACAATTAGGTTGTCTGAACATCTGCGTCAAAAATATTATAACCGATTTGGCACGGATTGTACTAAGAAAAGCTGTTACCGTGACCGGGAGACTACCGTAAAATATTTCTATTTCGTCGATCTCTGTACTGCGTTTACCAGACGGTACAGCTGTTTTTAAATTTAGAATGTAGTTTACCACGTGGTGAGGTCAAGATCTTTCTTAATTCCTTGTTCAGAGTACTGGAATAGTCGCCCGTGCGTCTGTGGTCAACTAGCGCTCCAGACTTCCAATATAAAGGGCGCCAGTTCGATTCTTCAGCTTCACCAAAGAATTTTTGCCGATATTTTGGCTGCAGAGTTCACCTAGCAATCGAAGAGTCGCTGGTTCGACTCCCTGAGTTATCCAAGAGATTTATAGTCTGTCACAAAAAATGACGACATTTCAAAGGTCTAATTTCGGCTGTGACAGGGCAGATTTACCGTCAATTCGGGCAAATTTCCTATGTTTCAAATCAAAATGAACGGTAAATTTGCCCCACCACAGCAAAAATTAGACCTTTGAAATGTCGTCATTTTTTGTGACAGACTATATTTACCAAAATTCTTGTGGCACGTACACGAATGAATAAAAATATTTATAAACCTACAATAAATTTCACCATCTACGATCTACTCGCGGTTATTTCTACCGTAGCAGGTGTCACTGTTATAACATTAATACACCTGGCTGGTCGTAATCTCCGTAAAATGTACATCCGATAAGGTGCAGTAAAATAGAAATTACAAAAAATATGAGCAATAGAGAAAAAAGACGGCATAAGGAAGGCCAGTGCTGTTAGATCTTCTTGGATTTCTTGGGCTGGAAAAGTTGCTATTATTTTTGAGGTCTAAAAACTTACGGTCATAATTTTTAATAACAAGCGGTACCGCGTAAAATGAGATGATTTCCAGGGCTAGGGGAAACATCATCAAGAAGAAAGGAATGAAACTCTAAAAGTTGGGAAATACCCCGAATTTTGCTTATTTTTACCTGCCATGTGAGGGCTTTTAGCAGCATTTTCTGTAATTTAATCGTACTTGGACTAAGAGCACTGCTGTGGGATGCAAGATATCGCTTTATCTAAAAATTAGGGCCATATTAAAGAGCATAAACAGCTTTTTACCCTGAGAATGGATACTCCAACGAATGAACAAAGAGCCAGCATGCCAATAATTGCCACGAATGTCATATAGACAGTTTTCTCCGCATCTACGATGACTTGAATTGAACATTCTCGGCAATAATTGACTCGGATCTGAAAAATTACTGTAACTCTGAGGTGTTTTACTACAAACCTGTTCCATATAAGCCCGGGCCTCTTCCTCCGATACACTTTGATAGTAAAAAGTTACCGTACCACCAGCCAAACAAATGAAATAAACCAAATATTGGAATACTTTGTAACTCCGAGCATACCATGTCTTTCCTTTTATCATACTGTTTTCCCGATATGAAAATCCAATTACACAAAGGATATATTCCAATACAAGTGACATGCAAATATAATACTAGAAATTTCTAAGTTATTATGAAAAGGAGACCAAAAACCAGTTGATATCGTCCTCCACTGGGCCATTGGAGCGCTATTATTCCGTGATTTTCTGTACCAAAAGCACCGGGTAAAAATTTTGGAGCTACCAGAATGCTCATTCCCATGTCGAAATTGAATGTCGCAAGCTCAAAACTAAGAAATTATCGTGGACATTGACAACAATCCTCCGATCAATTCGGGCCCGAATTTCGGGGATTCGAACCCTGGATTACGGCAAGCGCACGGTTGATCACACATCAACTTACCGTAATAGCTATCAAATACTTTTTATATCCTTGCATACTCTGTGGGCTCTTCTTTTGAATTATCCATACAGCTATAATAGTCAGTGCAACTGATGGAATGCACAGAATAAATGGCGTATAGAAAAATATTGTATGTAGCGCCGGGCGCATCAGGAAAGAACTTTTCTTCAATTCGGAAGAAACCGTCGATAGAAGGTGGCACCTAGAATTATCTTTGTCTAGCTTTTTGCGTCAAAAAATAATGGAAGTTACCAGAAAAATAGCTGAAACTTCCGTCAATTTAATTCAATAACCCGCAAATTTGCTGATTTATGTCATTTTTATGTACTCATTACGCCCGATCTCACGCAGTTGTTCGTTTTTAAATTTAGAATAATTCACACCACCTGATCGGTCAAGACCTTTTTGACTTCCTGGTGCCATGAAATTGCTCTGATCCTAATGGCTTGTAATCCTATGGTAGAATCTCGGCTTGACCAAAGATTTTTACAAATATTCTTCCTCCTATTCGTTTTTTTCAGAAAAATGATTCATCTCCTGTTGAAATTGTCACATTTCCTGCTTTAAATCGTCTTGCTCTCATCTCCTCGGCGTCAAGTGGATGTCCTTTTTTTCGGCCTCCTACGGCATCCGACTCTCAGTTGTTTGTTTTCCCCTCCTCGGACCCTCTTGCCCCGTCTGTTTCTCTCTCCTCCCGCCTATCTCCCCCGACACTGATCTCCGTCTGCTCAGGCCATGGGGATGTCTGTTCATTTTCTTTTACACACTTTTCGACACTGAGAGCTGTCATTCCACCCATTTTTCTTGACGTTCTTTTCCCAAGAATTTTTTAAAACAGCTTTTAAGCGCGATATGCGACCGCGACCACCGATTATTCCTAATTTACCCGACGTGGTACTGCGACAAATTTTTAATATGCTGAGTTATAAAGAGGTAAGTCATTAAAAAATTATAACCCGAAAATATTACCGCATAAATTTTTAAAACATGGCAAAATATTTGAAAATGGCAGGTGGAAGCTCGCCTTAGACTTCAAAATGATTCGGCGGGATTTACCTTTCAATTTAAAAATAGGGTTACTATGTCTTTTGGCCTTCCGCCACAAAAACTTAATGAATTTTTCACTAGCGAAGGCGCCAAATTTGAAAATTTTAATGTTTCAGCCAAAGTTTAGGGGGTTTTCACCAAAATAACGTCATTCTTTCAACTTTAATCAAAATTCTTACAATTTTTATAAACTTTTAGTAGGAACCAATGCTCAGCCGAAACTAACTTAAAAATTCTAGCGAAATTGCAATTTACCGTATCCATTTTCAGATATGCCCATTGGAAGGCGTCTGTCGCCGATGGCAAGCAATAATTCACACGATGATGAGGCGAGACATCCACGAATTGACCATCGAACGAGTAAGAAACCCCTTGGTATCCTATTCCAATTTCAATAATCTTTCAGCTCGGAACATATTTCCCATCAGGACGGCAGATAAAGCCATTTAAACGGTTGAATATCCATTGCCCTGGCGAGTGTTACGACTTTCTTAGCGGAGTTTTGCGGAGGTTTGTCAATTCACTTATCCTCTTCTTTTTTATTATCCAGAAGGCGAGAATGTTGACAAAGTTTCGAATTTTAATGGGGAGGGAAAATAAATAGACAGTTTAACAATTGGGAGAACTGGTACTGACGGCGTGTTCCAATTTGTTTGAAGAGATCTTTGGATTAGAAAAGAGGGGGCAGCTGAGTTTGGGCGAGACACTGTTAGACAGCTGAAAGCCGCAATTAGACAGCGAAACATATTCTTGTGAGGAATGTAGCCAAATTTCGCCAATTTTCATCAGTCTCATCCATTTTCCGTATATTTCTTGCCCAAAATCAATCAATTTCATTTCCAGATCCCGCCTCTCCCTAATGAGAATGACAGCAGATTTGGAATTCTTAGCAAATATCGAAAAACTTTACGTTCAACGAGAAGCCAAGAGGAAATACTTCAGCAACGTCGAAGATCTTTGGTTGTTGATCGTTTCGGCCACCGATAAAATGGTCGATCATTTCATGGCAATTGAGGATACTCTCTTCAGTGTAAGTGGATTCCTCTCTTTTTTTCTTTAAAGTATCCCCGCTAAGAGTAGCCACTCTCGGTGCTAACTGCTGGTCTTTACTCGAGAGATTGTTAGGATCCGAAAGACGGACGGTGATATCATTTCAAGGGGCGCAGGGGCCGTTTATTTTCTGGGAGGGTATCATCCCGACAAGAGCAGAAGAACAAAAACTGGGGATCACTGAAGTTAGACCCCGAAAAATTCCGGAAATGTCTTGAAAAACCCGGGTAAATTCGAGTTGTGCGCAGAGAGGCTAAAAGTCAAAAGGGAGTCAGCGCTGCAGTTTTTGTTACCTCGGGATTGTTGTCAAAACATGCACAGAAGTTCAGGGGATCTTTGTATACCAACAACTTTTCAGGAACTCAGCCAACTAACACTCCAAGTTCATATTCTGCCTCAAAATCAGAGAAATGTATCGAGAGTGGTGAAAACATTCCTGGAGCGGTATCCCAACGCCAATATTAATTTGGAATTACACGCGGAGACGAGCAAATTGGTAAGTTACTGTATTTTTGTAGTAAATCGAGCGAAAAGCACCCGCAGCACCGGCAAAAATCTTACGGTCAACCCGGAGGTTCACATCCGTGTCCTCTGGATTGCATCTTGGGAATGTTCCTCAGCCATTCCGATAATGGTGAAAATGATGCTGTACCTATTTTCCACTATCCTGCCATGTTCTTTGAACATCCTACGGATATATTTAGGACTGAGAATGTTTCCGTGGAGCTAAAAATATAGGACAGCAGAGGGTTGTCTTCCGTTTTCCACAAAAAAATCAGAGGCAAACACAATGTTCCGAGCGGATTTCGCTGAATTTCTATGAGTCATTGGGCTCCATTTCCTCTTTATTCCATGCATTAAATATTCTCAGATTTACGAACAGTTAGAAGAACTCCCCAGCCTGCCGTTGAATAAAATCAAAATAATCTGCACCGATTTCGAGCTTCCTCAGCTTCGACTCGACATGCTTTTTGGAATTATGGCTAAGAATAAAATCATTGCTAAAAATATTACCATCAGGTAAGCCTAAGCAACTCCTGAAATATCCCATAAATTTTAGGGATTGGTCCCTTTTTACGGATGGAACAACACCTGTCTCTCCGTTACCCCTGGATACTTTTAGGATCAGCAGTTGTACAATTGAAACTGTCGATAATTTAGTCGTTAGCTTGAGGAAAACTGCGGAACAGGTGGTGAAATTCATATTTTTACAACGAAATTTGGATTCAGGAACCACCAAAACCTAAGAAAAAGTTGGTAAAGCGAAAGAAAGTCGAAGAGCCGCCATTGATTGCACAAAATGGAGAGGCGGCACCTCCTGTAAAGAAAAAAGTGGTAAGTTTTAAATCAAAAGGGCCATAAGGTTAATTTTCCACGAAAATTAGAGAAAATCTCCATAAGAAGTGGTTATTCATCAATTTCGACATTTCCAGGTTCGAAAAGTTGTCAAGAAGAAAAAGCTGCCATTTATAAAGAAACTCGAAATTGCTGGTCAATGTACCCTGCATGGTCTTCAGTTCCTCGAGCGAAAAGCTCATACTGAGTTGGAAAAACGCCTAGGAACAGCCATTCCTGAAATGGAAGTCGATTGCAGCGAGATTTATTATTGTTTCTAGAAATTTTCGAGTTTTTTTAAGCAAAAATAACCTTTACAGAATTTTATTAGGTGCATACAAAATTGTTTTCGGGTCTAGTACGTGTAGGAATATTACTGTGTTGCCACGGAGATTAAAATAAATATTATTTATTGAGGCTGTTCAATTATGAGAGTAATTATTTGCCAAATTGAGGCAAAATAGACTTCTTCTGTCATTTTTTTCTGCTATCGACGGTACCGGAAAACTGTGTCTTCCTGTAAACTTACCGTAAAAGCGAAGAAAACTTGTCACGATTACTGAAAAGCTACCTCCGATCGACAAAAGCTGCCGCTTCTGCAACAACAGCATCAATTCAGCTGCTTCTCATGGCTAAAATCAGTCATTCCGGATCAATTCACTACACCGTCCGTCCAAAACATCCTAGAAAGGTATCCTTTGCCCTCTATTTTCTCTATTTTTTTCGGGTTCCAGATGGAAGAAGAGAGACTGTCCAATATTCATGCTTCTTCACAATGGATGAATGATTTCCTGAACTCATTCAAGGATCAAAACAAGCTGTACATGAATCTTAATCTTTGTGTTGAATTATTGGAAGAGGATGGCCATCAGCGGTGTCTATTTTCTGAGCAGAGGGAGGGCGACGCCCCCAGAAGACAAGAAGTCTTCAATTTTACTGGTGAAAATGGCCCCAGTTTCGAGCAGGACTTTTGTAACAGTAGGAAATCTTTTGAATTTCAACAAGTCGCAATTATTGATCGGAGAGAAGTCGTCAAGAATGAGGTGAGTCAAGAAAATCCTGGTTTTCGGAGCGCTCTCCGAATTCCTGTCTCGTTTTGTTGAATTCCAGTAATTTTCCGTCAAAATAGCGCTCTGACCATAATTTTGATTTTATGTGATGCAGTTTCAGGATTTTGCCCAGCTTTCTGCAATTGTTCTCTGCTTCGAAGAGTACAAGATCAAGTGCCGTACCCTTTTCCTGACTCATCTCAAGCCAAATCAGAAAATGTTAGATGTTTTCCAGCCGCGGACGCTTATTTCCAATGGATTGATGATTGAAAAATTTTGGAGCGGCGTGTGTGAGACATCGAATCTGGTAATATTTGACTTTTTATTCCCAGTAAATACCCGATTTTTAGAGAGAAATAGTCATTTATGGCGATTATGACGATCATTATCTGATAGATTGTGGCCGACTTGTCCAACAGGCCAATTTGAAATTTTCTCTGGTTACCCGGATGATGGAACAGAGCACATATACCCATATTTGTGATCTGATCAAGGTTTGGCCTCATTTTCAGTGGAATTTCAATCTTTTCCAATTTTAGGACTGTTCCAAGACGTTGAATACCCTGGAAATTGAATGCTTCATCAAAGTTCCTGCTGATCTTCGTCGTTTTGTTCAAAAAATTCGTGGAATTGAGGAGAAACTCGTCTACAAAAATGAGCAACAACGGCTGTCCTACTACACTTTGAAGAGTCGCACCGGTGTCACTTGTCTTCGCCTCGCCTACAATTACACTTTTCTTTCAATCCAGGCTAAATTCTGCCAGAATCCGGACGAATTCCAGGCCTTTTTTGACACTTTCACCACCTTTAAAGAAGTCTGCGCCAGGGAAGAGATTCAAAAAGAATACTTTCAATAGTTTCTGTATTGTTTATTGTCATTTGTAATAAAATTTATGGAAAATTGTTGAATTTTTGGACTGAATTCCCCGTTCTTATACTGTCGAGATCGAAACTGGATCTCAAAAAAATCGAGATCAAGTCTCCCAGTTGACTAGGAATTTTCCAATATTTTTGGTCGACACGCTCGTATATCCAAAATTTTTATTCCCAATTGCCAGATCCTTTAGAGAATCTGAAGATTTCTTCCGGGACAGTTGACCAGAACGTAGGCCAGTTCTTGAGTGGCGGCCTTGATTCCTTTGATGAAGTTGGTGACCATGTCACAGTCAAGAGGTCCACTGGAAAAATCAGAACTTTTTAAGCTTTCGATGTCAGAAACTTGCCTGTATTCGATGGCGAATTTTCCTACTTCATTTTTGACTTTTTCCGTGAATTGAGAGCGATCAACTTTGACTCCTTGCTGACGGGCGGCGGTGGCGAGCTGAAAATGGGAGGATTTGTCTATCTAAATGTCTAAGTGTGGCTCTTTTATCTGTCTAACTGTGCCGCCATTTCCGACTAAAACTCACAATTTCCTTGACTTTCTGGTAAGCGTAACCGTTGGTCTCTTCATTGAAGTCGGCATTGGTCACCAAAGTCACAGACACCTGATCCAGAGATCTCTTCTTTCTTCCAGCAGTATCGGCAGTAGCATTAGCAGCAGGTCCAGGTGCTGGTGGTGCACAAGCCCAAATGTCGACTAGGAGAACGGCAGCAACAGCCACGATGCAGCAGGCAGTCTTCATTGTCCAAAAGATGGAAAGATGTGACTTTTCCCCAACTGCCTGGGCTTTTATACCCGGATGATTCCATAATCCCCAGCTATTTTATCCCGCTATCGGGGAATTTTCTTTAATAGACAGCTATTTGATACGAGGAAATGGGATACAATATAGGATTTCCCTGCCCTGTAGGGTAGAATAATGTGTCTGGACAAACACTCCGCCCCCTCTCCAGTCATCTCTTACTTGGTCCAAAAAATTAGGCCTTCAATATTTTTATGCAAAAAAATGGCAGCAAAATGTACAATATGAGAGGTAAATGAAATTTTTAAATTAAATTAATCTACTTCATTGAAATCGCCGATGGGAATAGGATCCTGGGATGATACGGAGCTGGTACACGTCACAACTTCTGTCACTTCACTGTAGCATTGCTTTGTCAAGGTTAGGATCTGAAAAAAAAGAAGAATTACTGTATTTTTTAAATTAAAATTGAAATTTTACGGGGAGAAATGGTGTCGTAATAAAAAAATTGACAAAAAAATCTCAAAACTCCCCAAAATGCCGCCAAAAAGAAAAATTCCTGTACCTTTTGAGTCTCCGGACAAGTAATCGGTGTTCCATTAGCTGAGAATAATATTTCATTTGCTTTCGGTACTCGAAATCCGGTCTTCTTTGGCCTAATAATTTTTGGAATTCCTGCCGGCGTCCCTTCTTCCAAGGGAGTTTTATTCTCCTGGTCCTCTGGCGGCTCTGTTTTTACCTCCCTGTTTTTCTGATTCTTTCCACTTAAATAATCTACTAATAACATATTTGCCGTTTCCTGGAACAAAAAGCAAAATTTTAAAGGGAACATGAACTGACGGGGTGGGATTCAGAAAAACGCTCGAGATCCCGGGCAAATGTTGCTAGGAGTTGCTCTTTCAACTGGGCAAACTGGATTAGGAGCATACTTTCCCTTTGTTCTACTAAAAAATACTGTAATATTTAAAATAATCAGGAAAACTCACATTCTTCAGCTGATTTACTATATTTTTCAATTGTTTCAGCATCAAAGGGGTTTTTCTCCTTTTTAGGCGCTCTAGCCTTCTTTGGCGGCATTTTACCTGGAATATTTCTTTAAAAATTATAAAATTCATGGAATATAATGACAACGTTTTAAAAATTGGGCAGATCTCTTTAAAACAAGAATTTTGTAACAATTTTAGTCAAAAATTGGGGGAATGGCCCTGGGAGGAGGAGAAAAGAACCATTCGATTTTTTTGGAGAAATTTACAAGCCATTTATCAAGGAATTTGAATGAAAAATACAGAAATTATTAAATAAAGGATATGGGAAAAAGAGGACAAAAATTAGGTCAGAAAAATCGAATGATTACCGTCCGGGTAACCTGTACCCGATATGCCCGCTTGCGTATAATTCAAATGCCAGCGTTTCCCGCCGACGCTAACCAGCTGTTCTAAACGGCGGAAATCTTAAAGATTCGTATTGGGTGCTTATGTTCTCCCGTTTATCTCTATATTTTATCGATTTATCTTATTTTTCTAATTAATTAGGTCAAGTAGAGGGATGATTCAAATGATTTTTGGACCTACACAGGGATTCCACTCATTTTTGATCTCTCCTATTCCTTCACTAATTTATTCTTTCAATGAATAGTTTTCAGGACTTTTCAGATAATTTCCCCGTAGAATATTGGGGAAACGATGGATTCTAAGTACCAGACACCCCAACAGACGCCGAAATCCCGAAGGAAAGCGACCTCGCCCCAATCTGTCTACCATTCTCCCTATCAGGTTCGCTTTCAATTCCTGCCGCTTTTTCTCCAAGTGGTTGGGATCAGTCCCTCTTTTTGTGCCAAAAAATGTCTGTCTTGGATGGATCCTTGGAATCTGAGCTAGAAACGACGACCGTTAAATTTTCACAGGTCCTGGAGCTCACCCCGAATACCAACGATATCGACGACGTCAAACAACGATTATTAAAACAGGATGGGATTATTCAAGAACTCCGGGGAAATGTTGAGGTGGAAACTAATTTTTTCTTTAATAAACTGGATTTCGTTTCAGGACCTGCAGACAAAAATGACAGAAAAAGTCGATGAAAGTATCCTAATCGAATCGAGTAACAAAATCAGCATAGCCGAGAGACGAGTTCATGAGTAAGTTGCTTTAAATTTTGATTTAAATGACCGGGTTCCGCCGCGTTTTATACCTTTCTTGGATCCCGAACCGAAAAGCTAAATAATAAATTCTATTTTCCAGTCGAGATGTGGAAATGTTGACCGAAGAAGTCAAAAAGCAAAAGGAACTGGTACGCTCAGTAAGAAAAGAAAAAGATGAAGAAGCAAAAACTCGCCGGATGCACGTTAGTTTTTACAACTTTTTGTTTTTGCCCTCTATATGCAACCCGTAATCTGCTTATCTTTCCAGGAGTCCAAGTTAAAAATGACGGAGAATAAAGTCTCGGATCTGGAAGCTCATGTAGAATATTTGGAAAATCGGATAACAGATCTCGAAGCGAAAATATCTGAACAATTAGAAAAATTAGATGGTAACAAGCGGGAAATTCGACATCTTCAAGATGAACTATCAGCGGCTAATAACCAGAAGAAAATAGTTGATGAACGACTAAAACAAGTGGGTTCAACAAAGGATTCCCGGAATATGATACATTTTTAGGAGAAGATCATTGTAAAGGACCTCAAGAAACAAATAGAAACATTGACTAAAAATTTAGAAGAAAGTCGGAAGAGAGAATTGGAATTGAATGTGCAACTGGAGAGCCAGACACAAGTGAGACAGTTTGCAGGATTTGACACAGAAGGGCAATCTCAGAACGTGGTAATATTGCGTAATTGTACCCGAAATAGTGACCAAAATCTGCCATATTGCATTTTTACAGCAGAAATATTGGCAAAAATCCTGTGATTAATCCGGGGAATTGAACCTGTGACTTTCAAGCGGTTATGGGCGCACCCAGTTTCCTATCCAAAAAATCAACACGGACAAATTTCGCTCCCAGTGTCCGCTATAAAATTTTTGGCAATTTTGGGGACAATTTGGTTGCGTTAAATCGTTTACAGCGCATAAAACTGGCACATTATCAATTTTACACCAATTTTTTTTCAACTTTTGGCCAACAGTCAATGCTTTTAAAATCAGTTAAAACGACTATAATGGCATTACTAAGCCTAAGTTTGCCTACGATAGAAAAAAAAATTTGGAAAAAAGTGAAAAATCGGTGACTTGGTGAATAATGAAGTGACATTGATTGTTCGCCCAATTTTTAGGTAAATATCCTCGAAACTACCCCAATTTCCTGTCTTTTTCGCTATTTTTTGCATGATTATACTTACAGATTCAGGCCCGTCGTAGTGCTGAACATGCCCTGGAACAGTTAAAAATGGACGAGTCAAAGGAAATGCTCCGTGAAATACAGACCATCTCGACCCACCTCATTACAATTCCGCAATCACCTCGTGTCCCCGATGTAAGTCCCCTCCCTGCTCCCAATTAACCTACTTTTTATTGATTTTTGACTATTTTTCTTTTTATAGGGATCAGCCCTGGAACAAGTCGGCGCTTTAAAGAATACCATCGAATTTAAAGATCGGGAAATTGCTCGGCTTAAAGAAAAAGAAGCGGAGGTCCAACACGTAAGTTCAATTCTTATCTTATCGCTCATAATGCTCATTTCAAATTTTTGAATTTTTGAATTTCCCGCTGATAAAGACAAATTCTTTTTAGAAGCTCACGACTGCGGAAGAAGAAATCAAGACATTGAAGAAAGAGCTCCTGGAGGCTGACGACAATATTGTGGCAACGGCACTCATCAGGGAACAGGATAAGGTTAGTTTCGATTGTTTTTGACAGAATTTTGGGGTCTTCGACGGCCACGGTTAGATAGTCATCCGCTTCCTCAATAATTTTCTCAATTTTCAGTTAAAAGAACAAAAAGCCGAAATCCGCTGTGAATTACTCCGTCAACAGAAGGAAAACAAGCGTCTGATGTCTAAAATCGAAGAGGTAATCCGATTCCCATGATTTCTAAACAAAATGTTCAATTTTAGATGGAAACAGGAAGCAATTCCACAAATTCTGCTCAATCCCTTGAAATGCAAAGTCTTAAAATTGATAATACTCTCCTCTCGGAGAAAGTGACCACCCTGAAGCAACAATTAGAAGTTTTGGAAGAAAAGTTGAGGAAGAAACAAGAAGAAATCGATGAAATTCAAGCGGATAAGGAGGAAAAGACACAACTAAAGAAGATCCGCGATGGATTAGAAGCCTCAAATGCTGAATTGAAGAAATATCTGGGATTTTTGGACGAGCAATGTGAACAATATAGGGTATACTTTACTTCTTTTCTATTTAAAAACAAATTCCAGGAAAAGAAAACCCGAGCAGAGGCAGCTTTAAAACGAACAGAAACAGAGCTGGCAGAATTGAGAGATAAATTCCGGAACGCGGAAAAAGACACCGAAGGCGTAAGAGCCGCCGAATCCTTGGTATCCCAGCTTTTAACGGAAAACGACCGACTGGAGACGAAGGTCGCTTATTTGAAGGTAAAGAAATCGACCAATTGCCGATATGGAAATCCTCAGGAAGAGCTGAACGAGTGTCACACCGATTACCGGGAAGAATTGGCTACAATGGCGAAAGAAATCAGCGACTCCAAGAGGAAAGCTCGGGATGCCAATGAACAGGCTGAAAATAGCTTTGTGAGTCAATTTTTTGGTTTTTTACTAACAAATTTTCCATTGGAGATCCATAATTCTTATGTTTATTTTCGTTCTTCCGCAAAAATTGGAAAGAAACCAGCCAACAACAAATTTTTCCCCATTTCCATGCGTTTCCAGATTGTCGCCGATCTCAAGAAGCAAATTACCCAGCATGAGAGTCAAATGCGCGGGACAAAACGTCAAGTCGAGGAGCTGAAAAAGGATAATGAAAAGCTCCAGTCGCAGGTTCATTTGCTCTTTGTAATTACCAAGATCTTCATCTTTTCCAGGTCTCCGAGGTTCTCTCCCGTGAAAAAACCATCAACGATGAAAATGCCAAGCTTCGCCAGGGACTATCCGATTCTATTGCCAAGTTGGCACAATATAAACATGAATTGGAAGATCAAAAATCGATGAACAACGACTTGGCAGAGAAAATTGGAGAATACGAGGAGAAACTCGTGAGTATTTGGCAGGTTTAAAGGACCGTTCATCTCCAGAATAAACTAAAAGATGAAATAATGGAACTGGAGGATACTCTGGAAGAAAAAGAAGGCCTAATCTCCTACCTCCAATCTCAAATAAATGTGAAACAGGTTCCCAAAGTTGGAAGGAGAAGTACTCTGCTGAAAACGATCAGCGATATTTCTATTGCTTCGGTATAAAATCCCGTTTAAAGAAAGAAAAAATTATAGAGTACGGTAGAGTCGAGGGAATCAGCGGAACAAATAGAGCTGGAAAACATGGAGCTGGAAAACAAAAAAGCGAAATTGATAAAGGAGATGGATGAAAAGAAACAAAGTAAGCGATTTTTTATAATTACTGTTGAATTTTCCAACACACAAAAATTAGAGCAGTACGGTAAAATTTCCAAATTAAAATAATCCAGAAAAAAAACATAAAAAACGCCTCCATGAGGCACACAAATAGCACACAAAATCTGCCTATTATACACTATTTTGAAGCCCATTTTCTGGGCTATTTTTGATACCAAGAATGCACAACAAAGTACCAGAAATTTTAGCAGGCCAGCTTGTTTTCCCAAGTCTGCGTACGCACTAGTTCAACACCTTTTCGGCGCCACTAATCCCCTTAATTTTTCTCGAAAACTCTTCCGCAATCCTCCAAAAATAAACACAATAATTCTTCGTATGTTTTCAGTGCTGAACGAGCGTCGAAATACTCCTCCAACTATCCAGCCCTTCAAGGCTCCCCTTCCACCAATGAAGGAGCTCACGAACTTGCCCTCAACTCCTGTAAATCCTCGTCTAAAGGCCACCATGCGACATGATATTCCCCATAAATGGAAGGATCTTCGTCATATTTCTCTTTTCAGCCTGAAATGTGCTGTCTGCTTTATTGGTGTTCCTACGGTATTTTTTCGCTCTTTTCTTTAAAAATGGTGATTTTCAGCTAGGAAAAGCTAGAAGATGCGGTCATTGCGGGGTAGTCGTCCATTATCAATGCTCGAGAAAAGTGGTCAACACTTGTGGATTGCCGGATGAATGCGCCAATTTCTACTTGGATAGCCATACGGCTCCTGTGGGAAGAATGAACGGATGGATTAGAATTTTCCGGTAAGTTGTTGTCTTCCAGAATTCGACGGCGAAACCATGTTCGGATTTTGAACGAGTGTCTATTTTTTTCTGATATGCATGGCTTATGCTTTTGACCGCCAATAATTCTCATTTTCGGTGTCGACGCCCCTTTTTGCTTTTATACACCCAAAAATCTTGAATTTATCCGACACAGTGTCCAATTCGAGTCATTTTCAAGCCAATATTCTTTTTTTTCAGAGATGACACAGATTCCAAGACTTGGGATTCTTGCTGGGCTTTGATGGACGATCGCTCAGTCAGTTTTTATGATAAAGAATCCGTCGAGGGCGATCTCTCTAAGCCTTTCCTTCGTATTGATCTCTCAAATGAGAATTTCCTTGTTCGTGCCGGCTCTACCGCTCCCTCGAATGCCGAAGCTTTTTCCCAGGCTGCTAGTATTATTCAGCTGAAATTCTCAAGGTATTTGTTTCTTTAAATTATGTGGATATTTAAATTCCAGAATGAGTTTGTATATTTTGGCGCCATCGCTTCAATCGGCTAAAAGATGGACAGAAGCTCTTCAAGCGGCGCAGACGAGACGAATGATGTTGACCAGAAAGCCAAGCTCTTTCTCTGAACAATCCTGCCTGTTGACATTGAATGCTCCCAATAATTTAATTGTCCATACAACTGCTGTAAGATTCTTTAAAAAAATGTCTACGGTAATTTTTAGATAGTAGATGATTGTCTTCTAATCGGTGCAAAAGCTGGCCTCTTCTTCACCCATCTCTCCTCTCCCCGGCTACCTATCCATTTTGGCGGTGTTGATTCCGTCCTCTGTGTAAGTTTTCCCCCATTTCCTTGGAGTATTTCAATTTTTTAGATGGAAATTATGCCGGATATCAATACGGTTGCTTTAATAACCGGACAACATAAGAATTTGTCGATTATCCCATTGTCTACCCTGAAAAATCAGCTGAATTCCACTCAGCCTCAACTGAGATTGGATGTCATTGGTGGATTGAGTCATCTCCACTTGTTGGCTTATCATCAACAAGACGCCCAGAGATTCCTCTTCGTCGCAGATACTGTAAAACTTCATATATTGAAATATAACCATAATCGGGATGTGTTTGTCCTTTATCATGTGAGTTTTGGTTTATGAAAGGATTTTAAAATTAATTTTAAAGGTCAGGGAGCCTTGGAAATAGTGTTGAATTTTCTAAATAGAATAATTTCAGTCCTTGGAAGCTGTCGAGCCCCCAATGTGCCTTCAGTCGACTCCAAGCGGTTTCTATTTTGGATCGGATAGTTTCTACCGGGTCGACTTGTCCTCTTCGACGCCCAAAGCCGTTCCTTTGGCTCCTGCCCACGTAGCTGATTATCCCATTGCTGTATTGAATATTGCAGACAATGAACTGCTCCTGGCTTATCAAAGTGAGCATTTTCCGGTTTCCTGACCGAAAATTTATGAATTTTCCTGTTTTTTTTCCCTTTTAGACCGGGGATTTATAGAAATTATTACATTTTTCTTTCAGATTACGGTATTTTCGTAAATTCCCGCGGTGACAGAACCCGGGAACAAGTCGTCGAATGGGAACAAATGCCCATGGAATTTATCTACACCGCGCCATTCCTCTATGTAATCCACTACGATTCCATAGAAATTATGCAAGTAGCCGAGAATTTGGGACAACAAGCCAAGTTAGTTCACCGCTAATATGAAAATTAAATGAATTTTCAGGACTATTTTCGATGAGCGGGAAGTATTCACTTGTCAAAATGCCCACATTGTAGGCAGCCGGCGAAACGGCGACATTTTTGTGACAATTTCTAGCAAAGATTCTACAGAGGTATGTAGGCCAATTTAATGTAAGACGACGTTTTTTAGTTGCATAAATTCAACGCCACCCAGCAGAGAAGAAGCATGAAACGGAGAGGCATTTCCCTATCTCATTTTTCGAATTCAACTACAGACAAACGATCAAAAATGCAGTTCTAGAGATCTCAAATGTTTTCCGATTTCTTCCATTGATATCCTATATGAATAATGAGATAATTAGGTTGTGTGTACTAAGTCAAACAAAATAAACATCGTACATTTTGATTGAACGTGATTCAAACTGTCGATATCCCAATTTTAGGTCACGTAAACTTTGGTTTTTTCTATAGTTCTTCCAAATTTCACTAGAAGTCAGCGAGTTAAATAACCTATTCCATTCAGCCATTTGTTCTTTCGGGCACCTAGAATTGTGCACCGAAATTTGAAAAGATGCCATTGTGCGAAGCAACCCCAATACCAAGTATAGTAACAGAGAACATCCTTTATGCAAAAGTACAGTGAATGCTTTCAACAATCTTATCATTATACGTTACATTATTACCTGTGCAGGCTAGTCCAGAGGTTAATTTCATACACACGCCATCCACTACAATCCCATATCGCAATCCATTAATCCCGGTGCGCAAGCAGTATAATCACCATACATGTATATATTCTTGTTCAAGTCGACATGGCCAGGGCAAACAGTTGGCTCAGTATTAGGAGGTCGATCACATAAATAATTGCATGGAGCTGCAAAAAATAAGTTTTGTTCCTCATACTTTTCTGATTGTGGTAAAACGCACCCCTAAAAATAGGAAAATACTTACGAGGGGGGGGAACGCAGAAGAGGTTTTCAATTTCGACGCCGTCAAGTTGAAGATGTCCGCTTGCTTGATCACATGTTATCTCGGCCAGCTCGGGGACTATTTGACAAATGTCAGGGGTCGAAGCTCCGAAACCATTACATCCTCCCAAAGTAGGTGTACAAGTAACCGTATCGTAGGTCACGACAGGGGTATTTTTGGTGTCAGCGACAAACATGCAATTCTTACTGTAGTCTGTCCCAACTGGAGGTGGTACACCGAAAGTAACATTGCATGGAACACAGGTTGCTGTAAACATGATTTTTTTTGTCTTTCAACTGCAAGCAAATTTGGGTTGTAATAGCTCTAGAATATAAAATATTCTCACTTGTCGTTGCATTCGTAGCTGTAGAAGTGGGAACCGTAGAAGTGGTTGGGGAGCGACCTGGAATATCAGATGCGGCCATTTTAATGGGAATTTCCTACCGGGACAAGCAGTAGAAATGTCGAGGACGAGGATAAACACTACAAAAATCAGCATAGCCGTCTTTGACTGCGATTCTGGTCGTTTTCGTGGATTTATAGTTGATTGAACGACTGACGCAGTGACTGGTTCCATAATTTAAGGTTAAAATTTTAATTAACACAAAGACATTCCATTTTAAAATTTAATTAAGAATTGAACCTGTAATCATTGCGAAAATCCTTGGAAAATTCAAATCTACATATTAAAAATGAGAAAATATACGAAATTTATTTCAACGTCTTAATTCATCAAAACGAGCAAACAGCAAGTTCATTTGATGTTGAATATTGCCAGGATCGTCAGACGGATTGCATCGCATCAATTCATACATGTTTCTGACTAATTCCGTTTGTGCCAAAATGTTCTGTTCGAATTTCGGTTTCTCTTGCTCCGCTCGAAAGCTAGTTTCATGTTCTTCACGTCGACTGCATCCATCATGAGCTGCCATTTACTAGTCTGGGCTAATCGAAAGAAAGCAGTTCTTTTCATCTGTCTAAAATATTTGAGAATTTTGGAGAAAACTGACCTCAGAAACAATTTTTGCTTGCAGAAAAGGCGGAAGCGTCAGAAGTCGGAAGTCAAACGAAATAAACATCGTACATTTTGATAGAATGTCATTCAAAATTTGTAGCTCTTACAAAGTACCCTCTGGAAGGGTTCGAGGAACTGTGGCGCATTCGGCAGAAAAATTTCAAGAACCTCAAAAAAATGTAGGCGCCCCCGGAAAACCGGCGCGAAAGGGTGAAGATTTGCCATTTTTTGAATACAAACACCCCGTAGAAAGATGTTTATTCGAGTACCGGTCAGGCACAGTAAACATTTTCAACATTGACGCCCATATATTGAATGTCTCCCTTGACACACGTCAAATCGGTCACATTTACTGGCGATGTACACGTAGTTCCGTCATAAACTCCCCAAGTTGTGCAACCATCGAAAGTTACAGCACAAGTGGCGGGATCAGAAGTCATTGTAACAGTTTCAGCCGCATGAACATTGCAGATACCTGCGGGTGGGGGCGTGGGTTGCCTGCATTCGGCACATCCTGGAATAATGGAAATTTTGTACATATTATGCACCGGGTTCTCCTTTGATTCTTTCTTCCATTAAATTCAGTAAATTTTTTCCTCTAGGAAATAACTTACCAGCGCAGAAAACGCCATCGATATTGGCTCCCATATATTGAATTGCTGTTCCAGTACAAGTCAAATCAGCATTCGTAATCGGGAAAGTACAGGCTGCTCCCTGTAGAATTCCTATATCCGTGCAGCCAGTGACCATAGGAGCACAAGTTTTGGGATCAAAATTTGTTATAGGTGTCTCGGCATACACTGTTGGACATGTTGGAGCCCTAACAATTGTAGGAGATGGACACGGAGTACATGAAGTTGCTGAAATTGTACAATAAAAGCAATCTTTTTTTTTTCAAAGAAATGGGTTCAACTATATTGTGAGATTGTTTCCCAAGTTTTGACAGGATTTTGACGTTTAAAGGAAGCCCATAGAGCTCATGAATATGAAATATTCTCACTTGTATTCGTAGTTGTAGAAGTGGTCACCGTAGAAGTGGTTGGGAGACGTCCTGAGATAGCAGATTGAACCATTTCAGTACAAATTTCTTACCAGGACAAGCAGCAAAAATGTCGAGGACGAGGATAAGGACTAGAAGAACCCGCATAACCGTCTTTCACTATGATTCTGATCGTTTTCGTGTATTTATAGTCGATTGAACGATTGACGCGGTGTCTGGTTCCCATAATTTAAGGTTAAAATTTTAATTAACACGAAGACATTCCGCAAAAAAATTCAATTGATCATTGCTGCTGTAATTATTGCCAAAATCCTTGGAGAGATTCAAATTTACATATTAAAAATGTGAGAAAATATACGAAATTTATTTCAACGTCTCAATACATCAAAACGAGAAAACAGCGAGCTCATTTGATTTTGAGGGAAAATTTCAGAATCGCCCCCCATACCAGTTTCCACCACCACGTTCGAACCAGCCACCCATACAGCTAAATTCGGCATTTTGGGTGGCCAAACTGATAGCTTTTGGGTGGGTGGTTGGAGTGGTATATGGGTGGAAATCATGTATTTAAGAATGCCTACCCACAATGGTTAGTGGGTGGCGAATCTTCAATTGCTAGGCAACGTTTAAGATTCCCCACCCACCCTATTTCACAAAGACCACCCCAGACCTCGTTCGATCCTACCCCCCACATCTGTATATGGCACGTGGCGTGCCATCTTTCAAGTTGGTATAGCACGTAACGTGCCAATTCGACAAAGATGGCACGTGACGTGCTATAAATATAACAAGAAGCAGCTAGTCCACATCCGGGGGGCTGCGCCCCCCGGACCCCCTGCTTTAACGGCTCCTCGTCGACATGCCTGCGGCATGTCGCCTTCGGAGCCCCAGCGAGGGAGGGGGTATTTTGCCAACGATTCCGTAAAAGCTGGAGTTGATTGTCAAACTGGTTGGCACGTGACGTGCCAACTTCTATAAAGATAGCACGTAGCGTGCTAACTCTGTTCAAGATTCGTCCCCCATAATTCAGCTATACCCTGCCGCGAACATACACTAAAACTACAACAGGAAACTAACTAACTATTTATTGTCTTTGGAGTCTGAGAAAACCATGCTTCATAAGAAACTCGTACATCTCCTTGTCAGTGGGAAAAACACGATTAAAATCCGTAATTGATTTGATATCCTCCATATTGCACCTAAAGATAACGCTAATAGCAATTAAAAGTAAAAATAGTTAAAAAACAGACAAAAACAAAACACAGCCGCATGCGACCAAGAAAAATCAAAAAATGAATTTTAGGAATAAGAGGCACGCTTCTACCCTGTGGGTGGTGAAACTGAGCCCGCGCATTTTAAATTATGGGTGGTTAAACTTCAAATTATGGGTGGCTCGTTGGAACCAACCCCGGGGTGGCTATATTGGATACATATGGGTGTCGATTGTTAAATGCTCCCGATTTTGAATATTGCCAAAATTGCTTCCATTTTCTTCACGTCGATTCCATCGATCATATGCTGCCAATCACCATTTACTGGTCTGGACTAATCGAAAAAAGCAGTTCTTTCCACATCTAGACGATTTATTATTATTTTTTTTGGGGAAAAGTAACCTTGGTAACGATTTTTGCTTGTAGAAAAGGGCGGAAGAGATTGAAGGGATTTAACACAGATTTATTGGAATATCAGCTCATTACAGCACAACAAAATATCCAGCTTTTCACAATTTCTCAAGGAGGCAAACCAGCTGCAATTCTTCTTTTTCTTTCTCTCCGAATGTTCGCCAGCTTTTCTTTTTTCCTCATAATCTCTTTCCTTCTTTATTGACGTTCTTTTCGTATCTTTTATGCCTTTCAAAGGTTGCTTTCCTGCTCTTTTCGTCGTTTGCATCCATCATGGGCTGTCAATCCCCATTTACCGCTACAGGCCAATCGGAAGAAGGCGTCCCTATCCATCTGAAGAAAATATTTAAGAATTTTGAGAAGAAACTAACCTTGGCTACTACCATTTTTTTGGTATAATGATGGTAGAATTTGAAGAAAATCGAAGATTTCGGCCATAGCCATGAAGAGTTTTGTTTAAAATGGCGGGTATAGCGAAAGAAACGAGTTAACGCGAAAATAAAGCGAACGTTACCGTAATCAATAATATTTCGTATGATTTTCCAATGATTTTTGCGATAAAACACAGAAAATGTCAAGAAAAAAGGCAAAAAAAATTCTGTAGCTACAAGGATTTGAACCCCGGACCTCTCCTAAGCTAAAGGAGCGCTCTACCACTGAGCTATAGCCACTTGTTCTGTACATGGTGGTATCATCCTCTACAGCTTTTTTCTTTGAATTTTAGCGGCTGATTTTGACATTTTTCCTGTAAAAACGTGGTCAAGAGATATTTCGCGTAAAATCTAACTTGTTTTGGTTAAAAAATGTCCAGGAATTGTGGTCAGTTGTGTCTTTGCCAAGCCAGCTGCCGGGATGACGTCTCCATTCGTGGATTTCAAGAAGTCGGAATTTGCTGCGCCCAGTTGCAATCCAAATCCACCGCCGCCGCCGCCAACGGGTCCCGGAGTCAAATATCAATACGCCGATGATCAATATTTTCAAAATGTTGAAAAATCTGAAAAAGATGAGGAAAAAATGCTGAAAGAATTGGATTATTACCACGGATTTCTGCCACGCGAAGATCTCCAATTTCTCATCAAACGAGACGGAGATTTCATCCTGCGAACAAGCGAAGTCGATGCGCCGACACAAAGCGCCGAGACGTTGAAAAGTCGCCGGGAACTGATCCTCTCGCTGTACACGGACATCGACAATCCCGCCTTGTACAATACGCCCGATGCGCCCGAATTGTCCGTTGCACCGCCGGCCACCGACAAGCCGCCACAGGAATCGAAGCGATACAAAACGAGGAACATGATTGTCAAGAAAACTGCCAAGGGAAAATATGGACTGGAACCGGAGAGACAATTTGACACGTTGAAGGAGCTCATCGCATATTATCACACAAATGTTGGCGTCGTCACCAAGGTACGTGGCGAATTTTTAACATTTTTGAAAATTGAACGGAGGGCACATCCTTTTTTATTTGGAAAACGCTATTTTTACTCGGAAAAGAGGCAATTTTCATGAATTCCATAAACCACCGCTAAACTTCCACATGAATTTTACAATTTTGACCAGTCAAATGAACAAAAGCATTTTACTGTCTTTTGACATTTTCAGCGGTTATTAGAAGCGATTTTTGGCAATTTCCGAAATTTGTCTTTTGGGAATGAAAGAATGGCTGTCCTGCTAACAGTTTCTGTAGATACCTGACGCAGTTTTCAAGCTTCATCTTTCATGCCTCGTTAGCTCAGCGGTACTTTTAATCCAACGGTCAAGGGTTCGATCCCCTTACGTGGCTGCGACTTTTTTGTATTTTTCACTCGTTTTTACTTAGGAACATCCTCAAAAACCCTGAAAATGACATTTTCTATGAATATTTTGACTAATTTCAATGATTTCAGGTCCGTTTCCAGCTGAAAAATGGCATAAAACAGCAGCCATGGGAACTTCTCCACAAAGACATCGAATTGAACAAGGAAAAGCTGCTGGGCGAGGGAGCCTATGGCGAGGTCCGACAGGGAATCCTCCACTGCAAAGGAGAACAGGACAAGGAGGTGGCCGTCAAAGTCACCAAATCGACTGTCGATCTCAACAAAGGAAAAATCAAGGTCATTTCTAGTCTTTTTATAGGAAAAAATGAGAAAAATTATAGGAAATGATGCGAGAAGCCCGCCTTGTGCGAAATTTGAAACATCCAAATATTGTCCGGCTGTGGGGTGTCGCCGTCGACGAGCAGCCCCTCTACATTGTATTGGAGCTGATAAAAGGCGGCGCATTGAACTCGTATCTACAGAAAAATAAATGCACATTGGAGGAGAAAATGGCCATGGTTTTGGGTGCTGCTCGTGGTGTTGAACATCTTCACAAAACTGGGTCAGTTTGCGTTTCTTTTGCCATTTTACGGTCTAATTTTGGCAGTTTGGAATCTCTTTTTGGTATCAAAATGTAGCCCAAATTCTGCTCTTTCGAATGATCTTAAAATTGAAACACAACCTAATTTCTACAGCGATCAGCAGGCCATTTTAACGCGTCTACCATACCGGAGCCAATAAGGCGCATTTTGGATCAACTAGAAGTTTAAAAATTGGGATTCCCGCTCAATTTTTAATTAAATTTATATAATAAACGGTAAATTTTTAGAATAATCCACCGCGACTTGGCTGCCCGTAATTGTCTCTATGACAATGTCGAGAAATGTGTAAAAATCAGTGATTTTGGTCTATCGCGTAAAGATGTCAAAGTGTACAAGATCAAGGTGGCCGTCAAATTGCCAATCAAGTGGCTCGCTCCCGAGACTATCGTCTCATTTATTTTCACCTTGAAGACGGATGTTTGGAGCTTTGGCGTGATGACCTATGAAATCTTTGCGGATGGCGGTGAACCGTGGGATGGGGCCACGAATACGGAGGTGAAGAAGGCCGTCACCGCTGGAAAATGCGTACCGATGAAGGACAAGGGACTACCGGATAATGTCATCCAATTTTTGACGACCAAAGTCTTTGCCAAGGATCCGGCCAATCGGCTGGAAATGCCCGAATTGGTCAAATTCTTTGAGGCTTTGATTGCTGATCCGACGGGTGCTGCTGTTCCAGGTTTGTTTCTCTTTAAATTTCTTCTAATTTCTTTATTTTAAATTCAAAAATTATAAGAAATATCTCATTTTGTAGAGAATTTTTTACTCTATTTTTTGATACCAAGTAGTTCTTTGTAAAGTTGAAAAAAATGTTAGAAAAAGAGAAATTTAAAATTTTCAGAAGCCGCCACCGTGCCCACGACCAGTCCGTCGACCCCGGCAGCGGAAAAAGCGACTAAAGTCACAAAAGGCAGTCGCATCAACAGCAAAGATAAGAGTCGCCAGGAGCGCGACAGAAAGCCCAAGATTTCTTCGTCGTAAAAATCCAATAAATGAAAAGGCTAATAAACATCTTGGGCTTGGAAATTTGTGTTCTTTTTCTTATTTTTCGTGGTTTCCAGCTGTTTTGCTGATAAAAATGTTTATACAAGAGGAAAAATTAGGGAAATTTATTAGAGGAAAGCCAGAAGGATCAGAATTACCAGTCTTCCTTCTTCAGGAGTCCATTTCCATTCGAATCGCCTTGATAAATTCCATCACCACGAAGGAACCAATTCTGACTGCGATCCTTTCCCTTGTAAACATCCCAATGCTTCGATTTTCTATAAGAATTACCGTAATTTCCAGTAAAATGAAGAACTTACCCGTCAGAGGACTTGACGTCGCACCAGAAAAGAGTTCTTCCAAAGAAATGGGGCTCTAAATTATTGTAACTTTCGATTTAAAAAACTTACTGAACATCCAAGCAAAGTCACCGCCATCCTTCAATTTTTGTTCCTTGATTGTATCATCTCCCGAGGCACAATTGGCAGTCACAGTGACATCCGGGCCCATCGTGTTGACAATTCGGACATAGCGCTTGGATTGTTGCTCTGAATAAAGTAGAAAATGCTTGGATCGGCGCAAAATACGGCTACTGTTCACATTTTACCCGCAATTTCTTACCTGCCAGGGCGTCAATTTTCGTTCCAACATCAGCGAGACCCTCCAGAACATTTCTAAATCGACTTTTCTGGTTTAAAAATGCTGGATTTTTACCCTTGGACGTAGCAGAAAGTGGCAAAGAGGCAGAGAATTAGAACTCGTGTCATTTTTCTGAAAATTCATGATTTTGAACGTGGAAAGAGTAAAAAATGTTATTTTTGATTATTTGTTGTCATAGCTGTGTCTAGATAAGAAAACTTCTAACGAATACGTGGAAAATACAGAAAAAAGAACTAGTGAAGTTCAGGGAAAGTGCGGCGGTTGACTAGCCACATCACAGATAGAAATCTGGGAGCACCCATCGCTCGAATCACTGGCTGCCCAGCGTCTTTCATTAAATCAGGACTCATTTATTCGATTTTTGATGGGCAAAAATTGTTGGAAATGCGCTTTGCTAATGTGAATCTGGGTAACATTTCCAATTAGGTCCCAAAAAGAAGTAGAAAATCTCAGAAGAAAGTTGCATTTTTGGATGGTTGTCGATCAAAATTTTGCTCCGATTTTTATAGTCCACCGGAACTGAAAACAAGTTCAACCCGTCGGAGTTCTGTATAATGAAGTAGAAACTATAAACAAGGTTCAAAATAGAAACGGTTAATTTATTCTCAACTGGCAGCGGGAGCTTTAAATAATAATTTCTAGACTGGAAAATAAATATCGGGGAAAATATTTTGGGCAGGTGATCCCCAGACACAGGCGATTTTACAGGATCGTCGATTAAAAATATGTAAATAGAAGGCAGAATGGAGGATGACACATAACGGGACGAGGAGAGGGCAGCGGGATCAAAAACATCACAAAAAACAGACGGCAAAACCATCAGAAATCAAATTTGGCGCCGTATATAAGCCGGCAGGCGAGGGAGGAAGGACATCAGCTGACAGTTTCCGCCTTCTTTTACTACAAATATTTTTAACTTTTTCAACCTTTTCCAGCATAGGAAATTTACTGAAAAATCAAAAAATTTCAGAAAAAATGTTGTTGACCAACCCTTCCAAGGCCCTGGTTCTTCTCCTCGCCTTTGCCGTTGTTTCCGACGCTGTGTAAGTTTTTTACCCGCTATCTTTATTAGTTTAAAAATTATTAAAATTAAAGAAATCTTCCAGTTTACCAGCAGTTTTCATCCCAATTGCTGGTCTCATCGGAGCTGCCGGCAAAGGAACTGCCGAAGCATTGAAGGCCATAAATGGGGAAAAAGTTGTCAAGGTGGGTTACTGTAGATTCTTTATTAAATGAAACGAACCTTTAAAGATTGTAAATACCATGGGAAAAGACGTCGAAGTGACTGCCAATTGTGCTTCGGGTGATGATAAAATTGGCGAGTATAAATTGAAGGATGGAGAGGGTTTCGCCTGGAAATTCAGTCAGTTTTACCTCTATTTTTAAAGAAAATATTATTTTAGAGCCTAATTTCTTTGGAAATACTCTTTTCTGGTGTGATGTTTCCACAAATAATGGAAAATCGAAGCATTGGGATGTGTACAAGGGACACGACAGCAGCAAGTATTGGTATCTCAGAGGAGATGGCGGATTCACTGGAAATGACGATGGAAGCGATCTGAAGAAACAGTGGGATTTCTAAAGGAAAATACCGCGGAATCCTTGTAATAATTACGATTTAATAAATAATACACTGAATGTTGTAACTCGGCTGGTGAAAATTATACAGACAGTTGAAAAATTGAATTTCTTCATAATTTCTGGGAGCTCGTAAGACAATTTTGGTATTAAAAACAGAGCAAACATTTCTCTACAAAATGATATACTTTTTTGAGGCTTTAACCTGGGATAACGCCGAATTTTTAAACATTGAAAAATACTAGATCATCGTTTCTCGGACATTGCACCAGCATTTTGTGTATATTTCAATATTCTCGCATTTCTCCCAGTTGACAACAAAAGTCAAAGCAAATCATCCCCAATTGTGGCGTCTTCAATTGAATTACGTGCTTCTTTGAGGGAGGAGTCAGATAACATTCACTGACTGCTGACACAGCCGGTCATAACATGTAATCAACATCTCACAATATCATAGAATTTTCTAGAAATCTCTGCAAGACTTGAAAACTCCCATTTTTATCATTAGGAGCCATTTTCTCTTATTTTCGACAGCTATTTCCCGTTTTCACGATTTTCACAGTGAAAATGGTCCGCTTTCATATTTTAGACCCCTTTGCGGCATTTTATGGTCATTTTTCCTGTTAAATGTCTCAAAATAAGTGAAATATTCTGAAATGATTAGAAATACGAATAAGATACCAGGAAGATGTATCAGCGCGCAAGATGATGATACCATGCCTCGTTAGCTCAGCGGTAGAGCGTTGGACTTTTAACGGTCAAGGGTTCGATCCCCTTACGTGGCTGCAACGTTTTTGCTTTTTTCCTGTAGTTTCGGTCACTGACCCAAGAACATCAAAATTTTATAATTTTCAACAGTTTCATCAAATTTTTTCACATTTTCCAAAATTTCCCCCTCATAGAGGACCCTGAATCCCATTTTCCTTGTATTCTAGACCAGGAAAAAGCCCCAGAACATCTCAAATGAGCCGTAAAATGATGGAGAAGGCGGTGAAGGTGGCACTTTTCCCGTCGTCTTCCCCCTCCCGATTCCAGTTCATTTCACCTAATTTCCCCCTTTCTAAGTTGTAAATATCTACCTCAGTTGCCCTCCCACCACCTCATTCATCCATTTCTTGTTATTGCTGGAAACAAGTTTCAAAGAACTTGCACTAAAAGTCGAAAGGGGAGAGTAAAAGGAGACGGGGAAAAGAGAGAATCTACCCTGATTGTGTCCTCTTTCTAATTATCATAAATTTCCAAGTTTTTGGAAGTCTCCCACCACATTTTCACTGGATTTCTGAACTTCTTCTTTGTGTGCTTTTTGTAACATTGGAAACCAATGCCATGAGAACAAACGAGGGACATTTCCAAGAGTTCAGGATTCCGTGGGAATGGGGGGGGGGGGGGCTCGACCGCAGGAAGATTCTAGGACAAAAACTCAGAAAAAATTCAAAAGACCAACTGTACATCTCCTCTTTGAGTGGACAAGAATTATAGCTGAATCCTTGGCTCGCAGTTACGCGCTTAAGCATGCAAATCTCTTTATTGGCTATGTGAGTGGTGTTTATTCTTTAGGCGAAAGAAAAATAGCAGGAAAAAAAGAATTAGACAAGGTTGGATTGGTAGATGAAAAACAACCAAAAAGATCAGGAGAAATACTGACAAAACGGGC
Organism: Oscheius sp. DF5033; assembly: GCA_964036215.1. Lineage (NCBI taxonomy): Eukaryota > Metazoa > Nematoda > Chromadorea > Rhabditida > Rhabditidae > Oscheius > Oscheius sp. DF5033. The sequence goes on along the minus strand of CAXIWN010000013.1, from coordinate 737,759 downwards.
AGATACAGAACATTTAGATAGTTATACGGCGACTGTAGCGCGGTCTAAAAGCCGCTGATTCGATTTCCCAATTGTCCTGAAGATCTTTGCCACTATTTCTGGGACAAATCTGCAAAATTCTCCCTGAAAACGTACAAAAATTCAGGGTTACCAATTTTAGGTGCAAAATAAGGGCGCGAGTACTCAATTTCTACCAAAAATATCCATTTCCACGGCATTTTACTCATCTAGGCCCTGTTTTCTCTCATTTCGACAACTTCCAGCCTTCTTTTCTTCCCATTTTCTTCAATATTTTCCTTTATGTAAAGAAGAAGTCGCCCCGCCCATTTTCAGGAAGACATACCTTCACCACGCCTGCCGCCAGTCCTTTGGGATCCCACACGACATCAACCAAATCTTCATTTTTCAGCCTCTCTTGAGGCTGTGAGCCGTGTCCGCGTGTGGATTATTGCTATTGAAAAACGACAATGCCCAGGGTAAGTTTATGTTTATTACTTGGCGGGCTCTGGACACCTGTTGCTTGGTGGTGGATGAAAGAGATCCGGGAGAGAGATGTTTTTCCTCCGGGAGAAGGATAGATTGATTTCTACCGGTTTTATTGGCCTCTCACGGTTGTTTTTCCCAATTTTTTAAATTCGACTGTCTGACTGTGGTTCTTTTAGCTATATTCTCCTGTTCCGCAATGAAAATCTTAGAATTTTGATCATTTTGGTCCAGAAAGTGCCTTGTTTTGGCCGCCTTCTAAAATTCTAATCTTAATTCCTCCCCTCGTGGACGGATTTACACTTCCAAATCTCTATTTTCGACTTCTTAATTTAGCCCATAGAGTCCAAAAATAGTCGGAGATTTCATTTTTTTCCTATTGAATTTAAAAAAACCTACAAAGGATTATAATCAAGCGAGTATTGATGATTTTTATCCGAAAAATCTTTCCCAATGCCCGTAAAATCTCGGCACCTGAAACATTTACCCCGGGCGCTACCGTAATTTTTTAAATTCCAGCCTTGATAGTACGCTTGCTGTTTTCTCCCATTTCCCATTATTTTTCTGCCCTGGCTCCGGGATTTAAAGAAAGGGATAAGAATGACAGATGACGCTCTCTCACCAGGAAATGCCTGCTATAATATTTTTTGTGTTGTGGCCTCCTGGCTGCCCACATCCTCTCCTGGAAAGGTTGATTGATGACCCTAGGGAACGGAAACCGGGCCAAAAAAAGGAAGATAGCTATCATACTGACGAGGGGAGTCAGGAGAGTGGATTTTAGGCGATTTTTGGTTTTAACTCGGATCCATGGGGAAAATAGTTGGAAATACTGCCGAGAGTTTGAAATTTGCGTTTTCTGCGGCTTTTTCGGGTAAGTTTGGAGTTTTGGCACAGACATATTGCAAACACCCAAGAAAAGCTCAAATAGTGAATATATTCCCTCATTTAATGGGTATATTCCCTCTTTTGTACTTTCCAACTCTACCAAACACATGATTTCATCCAATTCCCCCTGGGGATGTTCTCCGTTGGCTGTGTATATTAGTTATTTTTACGTAAACAGCTCTCTGATTTTTCATCTCTTTAAAGAGAAAAATGATGAAAAGACAAAATAAGCAGTGATTCATCAAGTGGTTCCACTAGTGACAAGCGGCTATATTTGGGGACAAAAACAAACAAGTGGCGGGTTGACGGGGACCAACAAGATTTACTTTCTGATTTATGGGGTCTTTTCTTGACAGAAATGCAAAAAAAGAAGAACCGGGAACAAAAAAATCGGAAAATAGGCTAAAAATTTGGAAAAGTGGAAATTTGGCCATTTTTCCGTTTCAATTTCAAAAACTGCGCCATTTCCTTATTTAGCAGCCAATAATTCTGGAAAATATAGCATTTTATAAAGCATTTTATGCGCTATTGTTGATATAAAACTTGTATGTGGTACGGTAGAAATAATGCAAAAAATTAGAGAATCGGAGTCAACTGGTATCGCTCCTTATTCCCTCGTGTTCCCTAATTTTTAACTTGAATCCCCGCTCTTTTCGATCTTCTTTTCTCCTCCTCATTCACATAAAAATCATGCTAATGATCGTAGTGAGAATAAGCGGCTTACCAAGAACGAGCTCTTCCCAGTCCTGGTCGCCGTGTCCCTGCTCTCTGCCCTTACTCGTTAGTATTCAAACAACATTACGTATTCTCTCCGTTGCTTATTTGAGTGGCTGTGTAAATCTTTCTTCTTCTTCTCGAGACCTTCGATCTTCAAGTGCATACCAATTATCAGATCTTGCGTCGTCCTCTTTTCATCTTGTTCTAGGACTTTCGACAGCCGCCAGGGCAGGAGCTGTCACAACAAGTTCCTTGCCCCTTTCTGTCCAAAAATTAGAAGAAGTTCTTTAAAAACTCTTCTATAAAGGAGAAAATAGAATTTCTACTTCCTTTCCCCTCGTAGCCACGTCTATTTTAAAGGGACAGTCCAGACGTAAAAAATTCTGGTGAAAGTGGTGAAAGGAAATTATTGCGCCAAAGTAGCGTCACTCCTCAAATTGTTATTATAACTTCTAAATCTTTTTATTTTTGCTGTTTTCTTTCATTTTTCTGTTTTTATTCCTATTGATAAATATTCTACGTTCAATTGCGGTTCTTTTGAAACCTAACACTATGTGTGAAATGTAATATTAGCTCTAAAAATACCAAAATATGTGTAAACTTTTTGATAAGTGTAACTTTGTGGTGTTTGCTTGATATAGCGATTATTTTTACCGTCATTTGATATCAAAAGAATGCTCTGAGTGTTGGAAATCTATAACAGTAGTTGAAAGTGAAAGAAACGATAAAAAATTAGCATAAACAGCCCAATTAGCATGGGTGTCATTTCGCTTGTATTTTCATTTGTCTTCTTTGTTGCTTTGTTCTCTCCTCTTGTTTTGTTATTGTTTATATGTTTTCTGTTGTTTTTAACTGATAATACATTGTATTTAGATGCTTTTGCAAAATAGAATGAAGAAAAAGAATGAGCATCAAGAGCTCACCAAGTGATTTTCACAGGCGTTCAAGTAAGTTTGTTTCCTTTGAAAATAGCAACTTTTAGGTATTGCTTTTACTGTGAGAATGTGCGTTTCTACGTGTAAAACATCCCTAAATACAGGGGAAGCTCTGCGCAAATTTTTTTTGCGATAAAAGACTTGTAACTTTTGCAGGAAGTTTGCTCGCCTCAAATTTTTGCGATGTATGCTCATTTCTTTATGTTTCTTCTGTTGTTTTATCTTTCTTATTGGTCTTTTCAGCTAAGCAACTTAAAATTATAGGTAAGTTATTCACTTTGACTTGAAAAAATTATTCAGATAGCTTTGATAGTGACTCGAATGGATTCCTTTTTATGAGCAACTTATCGGTTGAATTGCACCTTGATTTCTACATCAGAATTTTCGCCATATTTGATTCTATCTAAAAATGTTTTTTTTCAGGAAATAAAATGTAAAAATCGAGAAATACAAGCCTAGGACGGATGGCACCCTCATCTGAGATTTCGTTGCGCCCGCACCCCTAACGTCTCGGCAGCTGCCGGTTTTGCGCATGGACTGTCCCTTTAAGGCCAACTTCCACTTGTCCAGTTGCTATGCGACCCCTAATTTTATGCGTCTCACAAGAAAAAAGCCTACGAAATTTTAAGAGGCTCATGAAGTTTAGAGGAAGTGAGCATGGAATAAATCCCTTCCGATCCCATTACATAATTTTAATACCTTTCGTTTCTTGTCGAAGAGATTATAAATCAGAAAAGAAACGAAAAGACGGCGAGAAAGAGCAAATCGGATAAACAGCCCAGAGGTCCTAAATATTCGGCAGGAGGTTTCAAACCAGCTGGCAAATATGCCGAAGAACTCCAATGGCGCTGATTTTTTGGCCGTAAAAATATTTCCATGGTTTAAATACAATTTTCAAGGATTTTGAGGACATTTATGGCATTTTTTTTCGTTTCCTGGAACAGGAAGCCGCATCACTTTCCTACATCGAAAAATCCCAGAAATTACTCGGGAATACCCTACATTTGACTTAAAATTTCCTGAAGGTTGGCATCCAGGATCAATTTCTTATTTTTTTCCTGTTTTTCTGCTAAAGATGCCCATTTTCTTTCAAATCTTTCGATTTCCTTCAACCCCTCTTTAAATCCTCAAAGTTTTCAAGTATCCCCTCCTCTTTTATTTGTCCAAACAAGAAGAAAAAAATATAATGGGAGTAGAATAGCGAGAATAATTGAGAGCAATAAATGGTCTGAAGATGAAAACAAAACGAGACATAGAAAAGAACAGGAAATATTCCAGTAAATAGCTGTCTAGGAGCTGTTGCATTCATATTTTTCAGTATTTTAAAAAATCTTTTTGACCAATTTCCTGGTCCTCAGTCCAAGTGACGTGGTCCTCATTCCAAATTAATAGGACTAGGTGGACCTGGGAACTAGTGAGAGCATCCATTTTGTTGCTCTTCGCTCTTTTCTGCAGGGGGTTTCTCTTATCTTTTGAACTGATTGCGCATTATCTGTGGAGTTCTTCAACTCTTGCACTCTTTTATTATCTTCTTTAAAGAAAAATGAACCGGGGAATAGCTGTACGGGCAGGTAAACCACGCAGAAATCAGTATATTTAAATATCCATTGTAAATCCGTCTAGACCCAAAATAATGCCAAGAATTGTGTCACCTATAGTAAAATTCTGTCATTTACACGCTCTCCTCCCACTTCATCTTCTTCCCGCTTATAATTCTTTAGCCGAGTGAGCTCATTTAAAGGAGCCCTTAATTATTCCCTGCCTCCTTCTCTCCCGGCCTTGTTTTTGAAAGAGCAACTAGTTCCCTATCCTAGCCATTCATCTCCCGTTGCTCATCTATCCGCGCCGGACAATTTATGATACAACCAACATTTTTCCCGCCTTTCTCTTAATAATAGAGTACATTTTGTTTGCTTTTTAAAGGGACAAGCTGTCTCTGACCTCACGTGGCAGTTTGTTCCTTTGCTTTCTTTAAAAAATCTTGAATATTTTGGCAACAACTGAAGGTGAGTAGGGGAAAGACATCCAGTTTTGGAGGATGTTATCAGAAATTGTCTAATTGTGGCTGTATTACAACCTTGGAACCAAGATCGGGGACATTTCTAGCGGCAGAGTAGTGCCCGCATATTTTAATCTTCAAAATTTGGCCTCTACCCTCCGGACTCACCTACTCACTGCAATATTTACTTCCAGGTTCTCCTGGCGAGGAAAATAGCCATATTCTGACCTTCGCCGATTCCTCACTCTCATTTTTAACATCAAAATGTTTCTGTGTAACACAGCAGAAGCTCAGGAAACTACTACCAGTTCATGGACAAGTGACGCTCCCAAATTGTAATTCAAAATTTCTCTGCTGGTCCACAGGATTTTTGCCAAATTTTTCCACGGGTTGACCATAGGATTTTTTCAGTGCCAATTGCGTATTAAAAATGTCCATAGATCGAGCCTAAAAGTCCTTAGCCTAATTATCATTGCGTATCGCTGATCGGAGAGCAGTCAGGAGGAGACCGCAAGGTCAGGGCTCATTTATTTTGCAGAATGTGTGTACTTGAACCAGTCAATTTCTCCTCTTTTCCTCTCTTTTCGTTATTTCTTTCAAAATGAACCGGGAACAAAAAAGAGGAGCGCAGAGTAAATAACCAGAAGATTCCTCGAGGAACATCAAAATTTCAAAGGGGTCGGCTTATTTTCGACGAACGGGCTCGTCGACACGAAATAATGTTAGCCACGGGATTTTCGTCCTGTCCTCTGCTTTGATTACTTCAGAATTCTCTGAGTCCAATACTTTTGGACATTTTTGGCCGTTCCTGATCCCTCACGGCTTGTAGAATCCACGTGTTTTGACTATGAGAGTCAATCAGCCGCTGCTCGACGAGTTCTTCGGGTGCCCGTGGCTGTTGGGATGAAGAGATTGGTCCTTGGGGAAGTCCCCGAGGATTTCTTAGAATAGCCCAATGCCCACGTATATAAACTGGATGTTTAGGCGGTTCTTTGAATTCAATTTACTCGATTATTTTTTGGAATTGGGCAGAAATTGGAGGAAATTGATGAATTCTGATTTTCAAAAAAAATTTTGAATTTTCCCGATTGCCGGAAAGATTTGAATCCAATTTGGCGCTTGCTTTTTTAAATTTTTTTTTCGGAATTCTGTGAATTTCGGCCGTTTTTACGTGATTTTTAGACTCGCCCCAATTCACAAATGATGAAAATGAAATTCAAGCTTCTATTTTTCCTATGCCACTATGTCACTCTACTCCGTGGCTTTATTTATTCACCTGGAGAGGACTTTTAGCCAAAAGGCAAAAGCCTCAGCAAATAGCCACAGTTATACAGACTTTTCCTCAGTTTTCTGGGTTATTTGACCCTCAAATCCCTCCCTCCAGTCTACCGGAAGGGACCCTCTAATTTGCGCTTTGTAAAGGAGCGCAGTTCCCCGGGTTCTTCCTCTTCAAATGGCGTCAGGGCCGTCTCCACCACCTCCAAATGACCACTTTATGTCGATTCTATATTCTCATCGTCTTAATTTCCAGGTTATGAACAAAAAAGATATCGAGGATTTTCTACGACGGTCGAATTCTATTTCTGACCAGGTAGGGTTTTTTTTTTCATTTTTGGGCAGTGGGGCCAGCACCCGTAAATCTTGGCCGGTGTATTCTGTTTCTCACAGGGGAACGTTAGCAAAAATCTAAGGATATAGGCTAAAATCCTTTTAACGACACGCGGATTGGAACCGGTGAGATTTGAAGTACAATTTCGGTTACACACTTGGCCAGACGTTTTTTTCACGTACCGGTGCACCATAAATCTGAGCCAGATTGTACCATCTGCTAAATTTTTTTGCGTCGACCGTAAAATGCCACTCATTTTCGCCCTGCCAAGAATTTACGGCTAAAAGTACATCACTCCTCTTTCCCAGGGCTTATTTGTCCCTCCCTTCTACAGCTTTCTATATATCAAATTTCTGCCCGTCTTTTTGGGGTATGTTTTTCTCGTGGCCCAGAGAGGGAGGAATAAGCAAATGAACTTAGCCCCGTGGGAAGAATTTCGATCCACCCACTCTATTCCATTTTCTGGACTACCAGCAACGCCAGCAATGTTTCAGTCACCGCTAGAAGATGCTGAAGTACCTGTGCGTCGAATGTCACTTAAAGAATTTACTGGCCTGGATCCCAGTAATAAGGAACAAATTGCGTAGGTTCTCTTAAATTAAATAAGTTTTAAAAATAACCGTATGCTAAATATCATGCGCCCAATACAAAATCTTGTCGCTTTGGACATTTTTACCATATTTTTATTACTTTTATATTTTCCAGTGAACTGAGCCTAACCTCCTGGAAGAAATCAGCCCCGCCATCGTTGATCAACTCATTCAGCGCCCGTCGTCGAAGTGTTCTTTCCACTGACGCGGCGGATAGCCCAACTCGACGGCTGTCTGCCCCTCGGGAAGAGGCCATCGACCTTACCGGTGCTATCGACAAGTAAGTAGAGTACTGTAGCGCGTTTAAAAAGTAAATTAAGGGTGTCACATCTGAGACAGCGGTTGGCGGAAACTTCACAGCCAGAGGCGACCGCCTGTAATGCCGTGGATGGCGGCTACGGGGAGAGGAAACGACTCCTGGAAAATGCCAAGACCTTTGTTGTTGCTGTTAAGGATCTGGGGTTAGTACCTTTTTTAATGGATTACGGTAGAAAATGGAATTGGAATAGGTTGTAATTTTCTTCCGATTCCATTGGATTACGGCTCAATTTCCTTTTGAAAATTTGTTTTCCTCAATTTTCTCCTATTTTACTCAAAAATTGGGAAATTCAATGGAATTTTAGAGTAAAAACTTTGTAAACAGAGTGCGAACCGCACTGGAAATAAGATAAACCAATGTTAGACAGCCAAAACTTCCATTTTGCCCTCAAATTTGTTTTCTTCTCCTTCGTCCAATCTCTGTTCCCTGCTCAAATAGAAATTGTTCTCCTGGGAGATTGGCCTCGTGTTCTTCGTGTTGTTTTCTTGCCCACGCATGTTCCCAATGTCCACAAAAAGTCCAGAAGCCATCCTCCAATAAAGTTCGAATTGCCCGCGCTCTTTTTGAGATTCGACGGCTGTTTGATAGCGGGCAATTGAATTTTTTTCAGAGACAAATGCGATTGTAGGAACGCGCCTAGGGATGACATGGAAAAATCAGCGGGGACAAGCGAGGGACGCACCCGCACAATTTTGAAAACAGAAAATACAGTAATCTGGTACATCTAAAGATTTCCTGCCAAGTTTTTACGGGTACAGGCAGCTTTGGAAATTCCAAAAACGCGGAGAAATGGGCAATGCACGCCCTGAAACCATCCCCTTTAGAGAAATCACAGTATTCCATTGAATTTCAGTGAAATGAAGGAGCATGCTCTCTTTGACTCGGCTGCTGAACTGGCAGACGCGGCGGAAACTGTCCTCGAATCTGCCCTTACCGTCATCAGCACCGGCAGCGTCTACCAATCCCAGTTGGTGGCTACAGAACTCAATCAGGTAGGAATTAAAGAAAATTCAACTGTGATACTTAAAAATAGACAATTTATCCCTCATTTTCAGGTTTTGGAGAGTCTCCACATGTTTTTGGAAGATCTCCGTGCATTTCAAGATGTTTCGGAGCCGGGAGTACCCGCCCGTCCCCATGCCCATCTCCTCTCTGCCGCTAATCAACTCGTATTGGCTGTCACTGCTTTAAATTAACAAAAACGTCAACGAAAAGAAGAAGAAAACACAGAAATGATTCTCATTGAATTTAAACCATAATTTTATTGTCAGAAAAATTACTGTATCCTTTTAAACCGTAAACCACCGTATTTTGTGCATATTTTTATGTAAATATTACTGTTTCTATAATAAACTTCATGACATTATTCGAATCTTTCCGGGCTACACGGAAATGTCAAGAAAATTCGCTGGCGGCCAGTATGTATCGGCCACTGATACAAGATGACCCGTGGTATTGAACTCGGCCACGGAAGCTCGGTTGACGCGTTCTCAAAAACTCTTTTCCTGATATTTTCTGAGTCACAGACTTTTACCGCTAGAACAATTGTGAATCACGTCCTATTTAGCATTTTCAACGTCTCTTTCTTGTTCCACGGATATTTGTTCATCTGGTCTCATACATATGCAATGTATTTCCGTCGACAAAGGACGGGTATAAAATAGGAAAAGCCGTCAATTCTGAGCATTTCCCAATGAATCGTCTTCTTACCGTATTTTTCGCTATTTTCGCTGTCTGCTTGGCTGGAAAACTTGGACATAAGGTAATTTTTGATCTTAAAAATGGCCAAAACCACCTGTATTTTAGGCGTTTTGTGGTGTAGAGAATGCCCAAGCTGTTGGTCCATGTATAGCTGGAGGTTGTAGTGCTCATCTTGGATATACGTGTGAATCGACGAAATCCATCTGTTGTCCAGCATTTGATCCTTTCGAGACGAGTAAATGGGCTGGTCCTTCGGTTGGTGGTCGATGTCCAAATGGAACGACGGTCGTCTACGGTCTTCCAGGAGAATATTCATCTATTGGGACTTGTATTGAAATCTCGGAGTAATAAAACGTTTTATTGAATCAGAAAATCCCGTGGGGTATGTTTTTTAAAAAATTTGTCAGTTTTTTCTGACCCTTGCGCACCTAAAAAATAATGTGCCTGAAATTCACCTTCTCCTCCCTTTGAAAATTCCGACATCAAAAATCTCTGCTTTAATCTTTGATGTCTACCCGTCTTTTAAAACTGCCTGTTATTTATTTCGTAAACGTTGACAATTCCTTTAAAGGGAAAGGGAGAGAGTGGTCCTCTACCCTCATGGCTCCTAAGCAACGCGTCTCGTGGTCCGCCGTCTGCCGCGGCTACAATTCCTCTTTTACGTTCAATCTCTCTTTAATATAATTTTCTTTAAAGATCTTCTTAAATGGGTACATCTAAAGGAGGCGACAATGTCGTCGTCGCCGTCAGGGTCCGTCCCTTTAACGACAGGGAGAAGGCTCGAAATGCTATTAATGTCATTGAAATGCCTGATGGGATAAGAACTTGTATACGGTAATTTGCATAGTTTGAAGGACTATTAATTTAAAGAGATCCAAATAATTCATCGGATGAAAAATGGTTCACTTTTGACCACAGCTACTGGTCACATGACGGATACGTTGAGGAAAAAGGCGGATATTTAGCAGCGGCTGGAGGAAGCAGCTATGCCGACCAGGTGAGCAGTCAACTGGAAAAGGTTAATAATCGAGAAAAATTTAAAGAAAATGGTATTTAATGATCTGGGGATTGGAGTACTGGACAATGCCTGGGCTGGATATAATTGCTCTCTATTCGCCTATGGACAAACTGGATCAGGAAAAAGTTATTCTATTGTTGGATACAAGAAAAATAAAGGTAACCAGCCCCAGAATCCCCTATTTTCTCATTTTTTTGTGTTATTTCAAAAATTCTCCGGCTCTGCTCGTTTTTCATGCGCGCTGGCGACTTCCATGGTTACATAATGGATCGGATGACCAAAACTAGGCTTGGAGTGGGCGGAAAAGCAGAATACTCAATAAAAATTGCTAAAATTTATAGGAATTGTTCCGGTTGTCTGTGAGGAGCTCTTTAAACGGATAGAAGAGCAGAAAGATAAGAAAAAGGGCAGCCAATATGAAGTCCTAATTTCTATGTTCGAGATTTATTGTGAAAAGGTTCGCCTTTAAATGGGAGTCTATTCTTGGATTTCAGGTCCGAGATCTTTTGTCATCGAAAGAGCCGCCAAAAGGAGGTTTAAAAGTCAGAGAACATCCCAAAAATGGCTTCTATGGTAAGGGAACTTCCCCCTGACCCAACAATTCCCGTTCCAGTTGAAAATCTCTCTTCTTCCCCGGTGAATTCTTACAAAGAAATTGAGGCAAAAATCGAGGAGGGAACTAAAAATCGAACAATCGCCGCTACCAATATGAATGCCACCAGTAGTCGAGCCCACACCATTGTTAAGATTATTTTTACACAAAAATTTGCCAAATCTGGTGGTGGGACGACAGCCAAGAAAAGTGAAATTAATCTGGTCGATTTGGCTGGAAGGTGGGATCCTGGAGAAAACACTTAAATTTAAAAATTATAGTGAAAGACAGAGAGACGCAGGAAGTGAAGGGGATCGATTGAAGGAAGGAATCGTTATAAATCAGTCGCTCTCAACTTTGGGACGAGTTATTAAAGCGCTGCATGAACAACAAACCAGCAAGAAGAAAATACAGGTACTGTATCTTTTAAAGAATTTTTTTAAATGGCGGGTGATATAGCGAAAAAAAAGTACCCCGGAAAACTACCACAATGGGGTTCAGATTACTGTAATTTTGCAATAAATTTACAGATTCCTTATCGAGATTCTGTCCTCACCTGTCTCCTCAAAAATGCTTTGGGAGGAAACAGCAAAACGATTATGGTAAGGCTTCCTTCAAATTTCCCAAAAAGTTCAAATCCTCTTCAGATCGCGGCAATTTCCCCAGCTGATATCAATTATGAAGAAACTTTATCCACCCTGAGATTTGCTGATCGAGCCAAGGCCATTAAGACAAATGCTGTTGTCAATGAAAATGCCACTGACAGGCTGATTCGCGAGCTTCGGGAAGAAAATCTCCGCCTGACGGGACAAATTCAAGGCGGCGGGACGAATGAAGAGCTGGAGCAATTAAGACGACAATTGGAACAAAATCAGAAAGAAATGGCCGAATTGGAAAAAACTTGGGCACAGAAAGTGGCGGAAGAAGCGGCGAAGAATAACACGTCGGCTGAACGAGCAGCCATTGCCAAGAAAAAGTTATCAATTCCCCATTTATGGAATCTAAACGAGGATCCCGCCCTGACGGATGTTATCGTACATTTTATTGAAGAAGGGGAGGTTACTGTAGGTGGGAATTCACACTTTAAATGGCTAAAAAGCTGTGATTTTTAGGAAATCGAGAGGCAGATCCGGCGCCGACTATACAACTCAACGGATTGTCAATTCTACCAAAACACGCGATTATTGTCAACCAGAAAAATCAGAAACTTACTGTAACGCCCATTGAGGGCGCTGAAATTCTTATCAACGGCCGTCGAATAACCGGCACAACGGAACTCCAACAAAATGACAGGTTTTCCTGCCATTTCTACAGAAAAAATAACCCAATTCAGAATATTATTTGGTGGAAACCACCTCTACGCATTCATGAATCCGAATAAGAAGGGTGGCAACCATGATGTGACCTACGAATCAGCACAGAAAGAAATTGCCCAGCATGCTGGCATCGGATTGGCTAGTAATGGAAAGAGCAAAGGTTTTCACCCATTTTTTCCCAGAAACATAAATTCATTTTTTTAGCTGATCTTATTTTGGAAGAAGAACTCATTTCAATCCTGCCATTGGTCACCAGGGCAAATGCAATGGCGAAGCAGCTTCATAGACCAGTTAATTTTGAGCTGGTACTGGTTTCGGCGGAAATGAGGGGATTGGAAGATGGGTTGACTGAGGTATGGGACACACAAAATTTGTATTTTTTTTTACAATGGGCGCGTTTCTCCCTCATCACTGAGTTGGCCATTCTCCAATTGCCTGGAACAGCCCAAAATAAAAATTAAAGTATTTTATGGTAAAAATATCTTCCAGATTTGGGTAAAAGTCCGAAACGAAGCAGACGACACTCAATTTCTTTGGGAAAAGGCTCGGTTTGTCAATCGTTATTATGGCATGCAAGAAATGTACGAAAAAATGGTCGACGGCGAAGATTGGAACCTCCCAGCCGTTAGTTTATTATTTTCTTTCAATGAAAAATTCCAGTCCCGTGATCCATTTTACGAAGCAGCCGATTCTGTTGCCTTTATTGGTTCAGCTGTCGTTTTCCTGCAACCATTGGCTTATTTAATGGATGAAGAGGAATCCTTTCCTATTTGTGATTTTGAGGTCAGTTAGACCTTTAAATTTGTTAAAATAATTTTAGGGAAATGAATTGGGTCAATTGACGGTGGCCTTGCAGCCTTGCTCGCCATCCGGTAAAGATATCCGTGGAGAATATGTCGAAAATCCTGCAGAACTCGTATGTTTCCTTTATTTTCTAGATGGGACCAATTTTAGGTCGGTAAAAACCTTGCCTTCAAGGTGAAAATCCTCGCGGCTGTGGGATTACCCCGACGCATCGTCAGTGTAAGCCATACTTTTCAGTTCTTCTACAAATTAAATTGTTCCAGAGCTCATGCAAATATAAATTTTTTGGAGCTACAAAAGAAGTGGAATCGCCTGTCATTTCCGGGCAGAATCCTGCCTATGCTTTTGAGCAAATGTACACATTTCGGCCTGTTAGTCGAGAGGTAGGCGCGTCGTTTAAAAAGTTCCAAGGAGCCCATCAGCAAATACAAAGTTTGCCTCGCCTGCTGTTTACAACCCCCATTTATTCTATAAATTTTCAGCTTGTTGACTATCTCCAACATTCGAATTTATGCATAACAGTTTGGGGAAGTCAGCGGGAACGAGCTCGGAGTAAAAATGCACCAGTGGGTGGAGTTGGACTTCCTCCGAGAAAAAGTTCAGGCAATCGAAGCGTAACCCTTTCATTTCTCCATATTCAAACCTTTCCTTCAGACCAGATCAAAGAAAACAGATGACAGTGTACCAAAAAAGCCTAAAAAGAAGTTATCAGCTCCTGAAATTCGCATCGAGGATTTGAATGTGAAGAAACCTCCACGAGACCCATCCAGGAAAAAGAAGAAATCAAAATCGGCTAATCCAGAAGAACCGAGGAAACGATCCACATCGAAATCCAGGAAGAATTCAGCGGAATAAATGAAAATGACCAGGACAATAAATAAAGTTTTTTCTGTGAGAGATTATTTTTGTTTCCGAAGTTGAAGTTTCCAAAATTAAAATTCCACCTGTGCTTGTTTCAAAGTTGTTTAAAATGGCTTTTATCGCTGCGGGAACCTGCAACCCCCCGAAATGAAGGTGTCTGTGATGGATGGGACATGGAGTCGGCTCGTAATTGAATCGACACACAGCTCCCTCTCTCCATATCTCTTTTTCCAGGCATGCAGTTGACTGACTGCCATTGACACTTCTTCCATAGTCCAGTGAGAAATCTTTGGAAATAATAATGGCCATTTGACTGGCTTTCAACTGTTTTGGAGGAGTTTTCCCCTAGAATTCGTTAAATTTCTTGGGATTTCAGCCGCAAAACAAAGTTGAAATTGCATGAATTTGTTTTTTCCCCATTTTTTGCTTTTCTCCCACTTTTTTTTGCTAAAACGTCGCTTTTTTGTTGACTTTCCCGGATCAAATGACCTTTTTTGCATGTCTTTCGTATATTTTGCCGTCTTTTGCCGCATTTCCTGCCCGAAAAAATCTGCGTCAACTTCCCCAATTCAACTCTCCTTCCGCCCAATAAAATGTGCTAAATTGTCCTAACAAAGAGAGGACTCAAAAGACCCTAGGCAGCTCTTAATCTCTTCTCCGGAAACTGGGCAAAGTGGCCCTTTTTAGACCCTAAACCCCTTCATTTTTCGACGAGCTTTTAGTAAGAATAGAAGCTGTCACAAACGAGGTCCGACCAGTACTTCCCCTCGACTGACTGCTGACTCTTTAGATTCAATTAGATTCTGATTGCGTTAGGAGCCGCACATCCCCAGTTGTCGTCCTTTTAGACTCCTCTTTAGCCACGCGCTGGCTACTGTCACTTGTTTTTTTTTAAATTTGGCTTGAAATTGACATTTTTCGCCATTTTCTACGAGCTACTTGGACGAAAACTGGTTATCACCGTATTTGCAAGACAATTCACGGATTCAATCTCTCCATGGAGGGTCATGGCGCGCTGACCAACGTACTTTGTATGGTGACATTAGATGACTCTTCTCCGCCCTTCTTACGAACTGTATGATGACATTTTTACGAAAATCAGATCATGATGATCAGCGGAACATTCTCTAATGTAGAGATTTAGTCAAACATTCCCTAATTCCGGGAAAAGGGGCCCTAGCCCACCCAAAATATAAAACGTTCCCGCCACCCTCACCTCCAGTTGTTTACCACACCGATGTCCCTTTTCTATTTCTCTCTATTCTCCTGGGATCATTCTCTGCCTCCGAACTTATCCGAGAATCACATTACTCACTTTCATTTGAGCGTAAAGCGAGGCCATCTGCTGCTCATCTCTCTAGTTCCATTTTGTCCGCTCTTTAAAGGATCATTTCTTTGGGCTTAAGATGGATTTAAAAGGTTAAATGGCAGGGTTTTCAAGAATAATAGCCAGCTGCAAAGGGCGGGAGAATATCTTCTTGATTTCTTAAAAATGGCGCGCTTTTCGGGTGCTTTGGAGTCTTGAGCCGCTTTTTTTAAATGGAAAGCTTCCTTTTCTTGTTCTCAATAGCTAAACTAGTAAAACACATTCTAGTTTGTACCAAAAATATGGCAAATAAATATTTTATAGCCGTTTGTCTGTCTCTTCAGCTTGATTAAGCCCAAAAGGGGAACAAAGTGTCTCCCAGGGTCTTTTTGGTCATTTTCTCATCTTATTTCTTGGTTTTTACCTTCTTTTCGGCCAGTTTTTAGACCAGAAATCAAAAATAACACGTGGAGATGTGTTAAAATATTCTATCAGTGCTCATTTCATCCGTCTCTTGCCTCCCATCTGGTGAAATCACTCGTCCATTACACGGAGGATGAGTTTATCCACGAGTCATTGAATATGACTTCCAGCTGGAGGCATATTTTGGCCTCGTAAATTGGCCTACTCACATTCCTGGGCATTTTATTAATAAAAATCTTTTGTACAAGTTAGGAATTCAATCATGGGCACGTCTTGAATTCTTGCAACTGTGGTGGTACTCTTTTTACCATAAATGCGCTACATTTCTACTTTTTTTTGGTGTAAATGACTAACAAGTTTTGGACTCACAAGACGCTAAAATTCCATTTAAATGAGTAAATCCCCTCTGACTGTAGCTAATTGGCTCGGTTGAACTGATTCTCATCCCGCTGTCCCCCCGTTCCTCTCAAGGGACTACTTCTCCACTTAATTGTGTCTACTTCAGTTAGGGTCTTTTAGTAACATCGCAGTTACTCGATTTGCTTATCTTTATCCAATTTTAAAAGAATTTTGGGGGTTTTCCGAATTTCTTTTCCTGAAAAAAGTTTCCTTTTCAATTTTTGGACATTTTTATCTTGAAATTTGATTAAAAATTCCATTTTCAGATTTATTTCATCCAAAAATGCTGCTTCTAGCTGCGTTTTATGCCGGTATTCGAGTAACATTAGCAGCAGAAGCTGGTCAACGTTGTGACTATGCCCAGGAGACCAAAATCAACGAATGCCTACAGGTACCAGTCCTTGAAATTTTTATCGAATTCCTATTCCAGCCAATGCTCCAATACGCCGCAAAATTACAAGACGACACGGGGATGCATTTTCCCCTTCAGGGAGGAGACGTCTTCCGTAAACTTTGCGGCATTTATGCTGATTTTAAAGTAGGCCGTCCTTTACGATAGTAGCGAATAAATTGAATTTCAGCGGTGTGTTAATGGGCTGACTTGTGACTCGTTGTCAATGGACGCGGTGGACGCGTCCTACGGGTATATGTGCGGGTCCGGGCAGCCGTTGTTCGAGAAACATGCTGCTTGTTTTGCTCGTGTTGAGACCCAGAAAGAGTACATTAGCTGTAAAACAGCTGCTACAGAAGCTATTGGAGAGGCGCAGAGGACTAAGGTCAGTTACAGGCTGATTTCGAATCTTCGAGCTGATCAAAACATTTTTGACAGTATTTCCACTACAAAATCCTGCTGTTTTCCTGGTTGTATGATAGCCTGCCGTACAATGAATTCGTGCGCATGACCTATAAGATCAGCTCCAAACTTCGGGAGTTCGACTCTCCAAGTTTACCAAAGAATTTGTGCCAATATCCCCCCCCCCCCATTCAACCATCCAAAATTTGCAGTTACAGAGCGGATCCACGGAGGCTTACTTGTCAGAAATGTGTCGTGCCATGGATGGCTATCTCCGCTGCTCTCATCCAATAATTTTATCCAAATGTGGACAAGACGCCTGGAAATTGGTCTCCACGGTGAGAATTTGCCAACCTTCGTAAAAAGCTCTAATTTTCAGGTGACACGAGACAGTTTGGGCGTAACCATGCCAGATTGCGATATGCACAGCGCATTAATTTGAAGACAAGAAGACTTCTGTTTACATTTTGTGTGTGTAAAAATACTGGTCAATAAAATGATAACAAGACTGCGGAGAAATGCACACTGAAATAGAATTTAGACTACAATTTCGCAGGTCTTTATTTTTTCTTATTTTTTTGATGTCGGTTCGCCAGGCGATTAGGTGGCTGGTTTCATTGCGGGATCTTTATTGTCGCCGGGCTTTTTCTTTTTCCCATCAGCTGTTGGTGTTCCGGCTTTTGATTCGCCCTGGAGACTCAATTTCACTGACATAACAGAAGCAGGCGCTGGAGGAGGCGGCGGTGCTGAGCCTTGAGAAAGTGTCTTCTTGTCTAGAAAATTATGTATTCCAAGGGATTAAATTAAGAAATTAACCAGCACTTTGAAGATTGCTGGTGCCGGAGCTGACTGAGGTAGGTGTAGTCGCCGTTTCTCCCATTTTAGTGGCCATTTTTTGAAGATCCGCATTATGACCCGTCGCGCTTCGCGCTTCGCTATTTAGTTTCAGCCAAATGGAAAGTTGAAGACAAAGTAAGACGAAACTTTTCCAAATTGGTATCCCTAGACTCAGTTTTTTACGCTGAATACGTTACCGTTCTCAGAAAAACTTGAAAACCTCATATTCTCGAGATATAAGGCCAAATAGGTGCGGAAGTCCGCGGTCGTATCTTGTTTTCTTCAAGCAATTTTTGAAATCCAAGTTCACCATCGTGTTCGCCGTAGTTTTCTACCCTTATACGACAAATTTCATTGAATTCGAAGGTGAAATGGCCGCGCAAGAGCAAAAAGGAGTATCCCCAAGTAAATAAAATGTCACGCGGTCACTCGCTGTGGCGCTTTTCGCTGTGGCGCTTTTGACATTTTTTCTTCCAAAAATGTCTGATTTCGCCTATTTTTTTAGATTCCGAGCTCATTGCGAGGCTTCCATGGGTATGAAGAAATTTTTTATACTCAACTTTTTATGCTGAACCCGAATACGTAGAAAAAAGTGGTGATTTAAAAGCTAATTTCTTAGTTATAAGGTCGTGCAGTCCGCGACTATTTCTGAAGAAAGATTCTTGCGATACGGTAATTTTGAAAATCTCGCTTTTCCATCGTGTGCACCGTTGTTTTTAACCCGTGCTGGATGAATTTCATCAGCATCGACCGTGGAATGGCCGCGCAACAGCAGGATAGAAGGCGCTTATGCAGAGAAAATGTCTGATGTTCGCCCGCTGTGGTGCTTTTGTCATTTTTCGGCTCAAGAACGGCCGGTTTCTTACTATTTCTTCTGATTGCGAGCTGTTTTCCACGTTTGAGGAGATATAAAGAAATCTAATATACTCAGTTTTTTATTCTGAATTCAAAAAAAAACCTTAAAAACAAATGGTTGTGCCCTTTTTTACATTTTGTGGGGCCTTCGGTCATATATTCTCCGAGACTTCTCAATATGGAAAATATCTTCTGCGGAGCACCATAAAAGCCGAGAAATCCGGGAAAGTTAAGGACAGAGTCCCACAAAAGCTTATTTAGTTTCAGCCCCTCCCCCACAAAAGAAGGGAAATTCAGTTCTTCTTTGTCACCACAAAAGTCCAGAAATGCAGGATGTCAGAAAAACTAAATATCGCGCTTTTTTGATACGAGGAAAATGTGAATTAGCCAAAAGAGAGAATAAAATAAAGGGACGCTCCAGTAAATTTCAGTGTTCTTGTCGAGTCTCCGGTAGATCAGGGGAGACAGGGCCAGCGCGAGCCGCAGGCGAGCGATGGGTCGAAACTTCATTAATAAACTGAGCGGGGGGTTGAAGGAGGGCGGCAGCCCACCATCAGTAAAAAAAGACAGCATTACTCGAATGATTTTTCTTGTGGTCATCCATTGTTAGAGGGATGACAGCTTATTTTCACGATAAAAAGAGGAATTCTCCCTGGGAAAACACATTACAACAATACCCTTTTTCGCCATACCAGCCCGTAAACGGAGGCATTCCACAATGTCAGTAAAAAGAGAACAATCAGTGAACAAATATCCTTACGGGATAATAAATTAATTCCCAATGATAACAGCCGAATGTCAGAAAAGCGCGATATTTAGTTTTTCTGACATCCTGCATTTCTGGACTTTTGTGGTGACAAAGAAGAACTGAATTTCCCTTCTTTTGTGGGGGAGGGGCTGAAACTAAATAAGCTTTTGTGGGACTCTGTCCTTAACTTTCCCGGATCAATTTGTTTTTTATGCATCCTGTGTTTGATCAATTTTCGTATTCCCCAGGCAGCAACACAAATCGCAACCAGAGCCAAAATAGGTGATAAAATAATGGCGACTTTGACGCCGACGTGTAGAGCTTCCCATCCTTCGGGGGCCTTCTCATTGACATAAATGTCATTCTGGCAAACTTTCGATGTCAAGTTTTTACATTGTGCTTGTAGATAGCCTTGTGGCAACTTTTTCAGCATAGAATTCCCCTGGATCAGGAGTAGCGGTGAGTGGCCAGTTGACACATTTAAGGAGATCAATTTGGGCATGTGCACGTCCGCCAGCAGTTCATTATCTGTGATTCGAAGAGCTGGGCCTAAAATACAGTAGTTTTAATAAAATAAAACGATACCTCTACCGCCGACAATCTCCTTTAAATTGGGAATTGTCAAATTCGAGACTTCAGTCTGATCCATTTTTACATTACCATAGATAATTTCTATTTTTTGACATCTTTCAACATCTGCATTTTGATGACCAATTCACCTTTGAATATCATACAATCCGCTTCTTGGATGCTTGTACATATTTTACCTATAAAAATTGGGCTAGCTACAGCGATCCGTTGGCCATTTTGAGTCAAAAAATTACTGTTATGTACTACTCTCGGCTAGTAGTACAAACGATAATAGAAGAAGAGTCTTGTATTTTATATGTTTACCAGATGGCTGCGCCCCTCTTCGCGGGGCGTCCTTCCAGGATACCCAAAAATTAAGAAATTAGATTCCCCTCATCTAATGGGCTCGAATGACAACTATCTTCCCGGTGAATTGCGAAATTCTCTAGCTACGCAGCAGAATCGGGACATTCGATACTCAGTCTCATTTAAAGAAAAATAAGTTGCAGATTCTGACTCGCCAGGCTGAGAGCAGTGGAATGATACTAATTTCGCTGCGTAAGGATAAAAAATAAGAAATACGCAGCCAAATGGCACATTTGATACTCAGTCACACTTATATTGCGAAATAATTATAGTGGAGCCATAAACAAAAAAGCAAAAATGTTTTGAGCACATTTGTCACCGGCGGGGATCGAACCCGCAACCTCTTGCTTGCTGCGCGCGCCTTAGACCACTCGGCCACAATTTTTCGACATGTCAACGCACACACAGACAGACAGACAGACAGACAGACAGACACCATAGCGTTTTAGTAGTAAGGGATTATCCGAGGACAAAGATTATAATGTTTACAGGAAAGCACCAAAAAGGGACACGACCTCGTAAGGTCACGAACCACGACAAGACTGGTAATATTGCGCGTGTACAAAGAAAGGGGTGAATGTACGTGATCACAGAATGCGCGGCAATATGAAAATAGAATCTTGGATATGAATATCCAACATCTCCCGGGGTAATAAAGACAGAAATGTGGGGAGGAAATAAACGAAGAAATAATAAAGTCAAACTTGATAACGTTGTGGAACTTTCTTCGTTCTTTGGCTTCGTCTGAGCGGCTCTTGGACTTGTATCTTCGGTCTTGTGGTTTCATCAGAACGGTGAGCGATCTTCGGAGAGTGCGTCATCGGTTCTTGTCGAGTCGGCGATTGTGTCATCGGTCGGACAGGTGTCGATGGTGCAGAGAGAAAGATGTCCTCCAGTGGCTGTTGTTCTTGTTCTTGAACGGCTTCTTGAGATGGAAGTCTTCTTGGTCCTTGCGGCGTCAGATTGAAGGCGTGCATCATCGTGGACATCCAGAAAGCTTCTTTCTTCGGGTCATCTTCTTCTTCTGCTCTTTTCCGCAGCAAATTAGCGTGAGCATGAGTCATTCCTCGATCAATGTCGACAAGGTAATTCAGTTTACCTTTGACTCCGGTAATTCGACCTTTTACCCAAACCGAATGATTTCCAGTATGTTTCTTGTACCAAACGAGATCTCCAATCTCGAATGTTTTCGACCTTGCTCCATGACTCGTGTCGAATTGTCTTTTCATCTTTTGGTCTGTTTCACTCGACCCTGAGTCTTTTGTAGGTACCATCAGAGACAGCGTGGTCCTCAATTTTCGACCTACGAACGCTTCTGCTGGCGATCGTCCATTTAATACGGGTGAGGGCGTAGATCTATATGCTAATAGAAATCGATCGAGAGTGTCTTGCGTCACTCGGAATCCCTCCCCTCCGATCTTTTTGAAGCCTCGCTTCAATACGTCGACAAAACGTTCCGCTCTTCCATTACTTTGCGGATGATATGGAGCAGACCTGATGTGTCTAATTCCCAAAGAGTCACACATCAGCTTGAATTCTCTTGAAACGAACTGGGTTCCGTTGTCAGACACTATTACTTCTGGCAATCCATTTTTAGCGAAAATTGTAGTCAACATGGCTACAGTTGCTGAAGATGAGATAGATTTAGTTATTAAAACTTCCGGCCATCGGGACAAGGAATCGACAATAACGAAAAAATAGAATCCGTCGACCGGACCTGCGAAGTCGATATGAATTCTTTCCCATACTCGCGAAGGAGTCGGCCATGGCTGCAAAGGAACTTTTCTATCCATTTTTGCTGCCTTTTGACAGTTGTTACACTGTTGCACAAAATTTTCTATCTCCTGGTCTATTCTTGGCCAATAACAAAAATTACGTGCCAATTGCTTCATTCTTACCACACCAGGGTGACCTGAATGCAATTCTCTCAGCACTTTCAGTCGATAATCATCTGGAATTATGACTCTTTCTCCTAATAATAGACATCCTTGAACAATTGACAATTCTTTCTGCCTCTCAAAATAGGGCCAGACTTCTGATTCCAATTGTTTCTTATTTTTCGGCCATTCGCTTTTCAAAACATATTGAAAAACCTTTCGAAGAACTTTGTCTTCCTTCGTTTGACGAGCAATATCCGTCGCCATCAATGGTAAATTCCTAATAGAATTTTCAAAAACCAAATTCACACTCAATTCTATGTGAGCAATAACAACATCTTCGTTTTCCAGTGGAACCTTCGACATTAGTCGAGACAACGCATCTGCGTTTCCAAAATCAGCGGTTTTGACATGCTCTATGTCAAAATTATACCCTAGAAGTACCAAACCCCATCGAAGTAATCGATTTGCACTGTGGGCAGGTAGACCGGACTTATTTCCATAAATAGCCAATAATGGTTTGTGATCTGTCTTCAACAGAAATTTCCTTCCATAAATATACTTGTGAAATCTTTTCACAGCGGTTACCAAAGCTAATGCTTCTTTTTCAATTTGTGGATAATTTTTCTCAGCCGGTGTAAGCGCTTGAGAAATGTGATGTATTGGCTTTTCTTCGCCATTCGGGAATCTATGGTAAATTACAGCGCCTACGCCATAATCACACGCATCTGCTGAAATAATCAGCGGAAGTTTTGGATTGTAATGGGTTAAATTTAAATCAGAGGACAGCAATTTGATCAGAGAGTCAAATGCTTGTTGATGTCCTTTATTCCAATCCCATTTTGCATCCTTATGCGTCAGTTTGTCCAATATTCCTCGAAATTGCTTTATTTTCGATAAGAAATTCCCATAATAACTTATCATTCCCAAAAATGACTTCAATTGGTTGACATTTTGTGGTTCTTTCATGTTTACTATCGCAGAGATCTTCTCTGGATCGGGTTTTCTTCCATTTCGGTCGACAATGTAACCAAGGAATTTTATTTGGTTCTGGTGAAAAGAACATTTTTCCATCCTCACTCTGAATCCATATTCAGAAATTCTTTCAAATAATGCGAGGAGATTTTGATCATGCTCTTCTTTGGTCTTTCCAGTGACTAAAACGTCATCTAGATATGTCGCCACACCATTTAAACCCGTGCACATTGTAGCCATGATGTGTTGAAAAATGGCAGGTGCCGATTTAATGCCAAATGGTAATCTATTATACCGAAATAGCCCTTTATGTGTGTTTATAACCACTAATTCTTTAGATTCGTCATCCAATTCAACTTGCAAATAAGCATCGCTAAAATCTATTTGAGAAAACACTGTTCCTCCATTGAGATTCGCGAAAATGTCATCTGGGAGCGGAAGAGGGTATTCGTTTCCTTCCAAGGATTCATTCAGTCCTGTACTGAAGTCAGCACAGACTCTTATTCCTTTTCCCTTTTTATCCACGGCTACTATCGGAGCTGCCCATTTTGCATACGTTATGGGTTCAATCACTCCTAATTCCAATAGCCTATCTAATTCTTTTTCCACTGCTGGTTTTGCTTCATATGGAACCGTACGAGCGGGACGGAATTTAGGCGAGACATCCGGAATTAATCTCAGATTTGCCTTTTCCTTTGTGCAAGTTCCTAATCCAGCTTCAAAAACATTTGGAAATTTCGATATCAGCTGTTCTTTGATATCCTTTTTAGTCTCAAGTTTATTTACTTTCAGAGCATATCCAATTTTGTCTAATCCTTCCTGGACTTCTTTCGACTTTCTCATCCAGTCGAGTCCTAATAAATTTTCTCCTTCGACCACATAGGCAATTCCTACTTGCTCCGCTTCTCCTGCGATTGAGAATGAGCATGGTAATTTCCCTTTGCATGGAAGAAGTGTATTATTCGCTGTAAAAAGCGATTTATCCGCCAGTTCCAATTGAGGTTTTCCTAACCTTTCCCAACTTTTCAGATTTATGAGCGTAACATCGGCTCCAGTATCTGCTTGGAACATAATTTGCCTCCCATTGACTATGACGTCAGAATACAACCTTATGGCTTTGACAGAATCCTTATTCTGATCCAACTTTGCCCTTGGTTCCTGCTCATTGGCAACCTTTCTGATATGGGAGCTCTTCTTAGGATTAGAAGACTGTTGTTTACCTTGCGATCTTCCCGTGTTTTTCTTCTTGAAACACTGATCTTCTTTATGCCCTGACTTTTTACAGAATGAGCAGAATGTCTTCGATTTACATTCTCTCTTTATGTGGCCAGATTTACCACAATTATAGCAGACGACGTGAGCTCTATTTCCCTCGCCATTTGTCTTGCTAACCTTATTTACGGTCTTTCCTTGACTTTTGGAAACTAATTGACCGTCCTTTGTATAGCTTCTCAGCTTTTTCAACTCTTTGATTACTTCCTGTAAGGTAAGTTTACCTCCACTATCTCTTAGTTTATCCGCATGAGAGAACAGATACGGGAGATACTCCTGGTCTTCTCGACCCTTCAAACCAACCAAAAATCTAAGAATTTTCAGTCCTTCAATGTCGATACCGTCCATAAATTTATGAAAACGTTCGTTTACACGATCCCCGTACTGTTGATCGTCCTCATATTCCGACTTATCCATTTCTTCGGTCCAACACAAGTACTGTTTTGTAAAAACAGACGTGGCAACTTCGAAGATATCCTTCAGATTGGCAACTACGTCATCATATTCTAATTCCAAAGGGGTTTTTGGTAATACATGACTCAATAATCGTTGATATGCCTCAGAATCAAGATGTTCCGTCAACAAGCGAATTTTCGACTTGTCATCGAGATCTTTTCCGTCTGTGAGGATAATTGGTGAATAACGATTATACCAATCCACAAAATTTGTATCAGAATCAGGCTTATAAGAGTATTCGGGAATTCTCTTGGCTAATTCTCCAAATAGGCGTGTCAGATGAGCGTTTGTCGGTGACGTATCAGAAATATCGACTTTTCTATCTTCCAATGATGCTATTCTCTCATTTTGGGTAGCCAGCATATTTTGCATTGACTGTAATAGCTTTAAAAGAGTATTCTCATTTTCTTGTACTTCAGGAGGAGCCATTTTTACTTCACTTCCTTTTTATTTTGTTCTGCCTTGTAAGCTCAAGATTATGCTTGTTCAAGGACTTATAAACACCAAAAATTTTCTTTAAATGCTAATTTCACTACACCAAAAGTGCAGTCTTGTAGCAAAAATGAAGAAGTAGATGAGTGTTCTTTCAACTCGAAACGTCGCCAATGTTATGTACTACTCTCGGCTAGTAGTACAAACGATAATAGAAGAAGAGTCTTGTATTTTATATGTTTATTATCCGAGGACAAAGATTATAATGTTTACAGGAAAGCACCAAAAAGGGACACGACCTCGTAAGGTCACGAACCACGACAAGACTGGTAATATTGCGCGTGTACAAAGAAAGGGGTGAATGTACGTGATCACAGAATGCGCGGCAATATGAAAATAGAATCTTGGATATGAATATCCAACAATTACCACAAAAAGGCTTACCGCATGGATAAGTCTTGTACGGCCTTTCATGTTTAACATTTTTTATGCCATCTGTTTGTAGTTGACTAGGCATACATAATTTTGGATTATTCTTGAACAGATGTTGAAAAGCTACAGTTCCGGATTTTACCAGTTCTTCCACGTCTCTTCCCCGCCCATTGCAACCGATATTCTCGAGATCCGGTCGAATAAGGTAGTCCAAATTATTCATTTCCGTGTCGACGATTGTTATGCAGTCATCAATTATGTTGATTTGAAATTGTGCCGGATCAATATCCGATTTAAATCCTTCCAGTCTTAAATCTCCTTTGATTTCCGTACACATAGCAAGATCTTTGAAATTGGACTTGGTGAAGATGTCATCCACTTCTAGGAAACATTCAATCGTCGACTCTTCTCGATTCCATTGGGTAATTGCCAGTTTTTTAATTTGGTTAAATTTCAGCTGAGGATTTTCACTAATTATTAGCCCTTCATCAATTTCCTTTAAAATTGGAAGCTCCGTCAGTTGTAAATTATTTTCAATTTTTAGATCTAAAAAACTCAATTTTATTGGGTAAAATAAGAAGAAACCGTACTTTTAGCCCGTGTTAATTTAGGAAGACTGATATTGGCCCGTTTGACACTGGCAATTGTCAGCCCTGACGCCGTGCCCAGTTCTCTTGACTTCCATAGAGTGGCAGAATTGTCAAACCAGTCAGTTATATCGACATCTTCGGAGATTTCACTACACAAGACGAATACATCGAGAGCGCTGTCCTTTGTACACGGTTTCGCTGAAAATGACAATATTATGGTGGCCACTGGCAAAATGGACACACAGAAACCCAAAGATCCTCTGATTTTAAGAAAACTGACCACAAGAAGGATGAGGCTCATATGACACAACTTCGAAAAAATATTCCGTTAAATTCCGCAGATCGTCGTCACAAAGTCCATTATTTAATTTGATTTCTGAGATAACTTTATATGAGTTTCCGCAATTCTTCCTTCCTGACTTTGGAATACTGTAGGTCAGCTTTCCTTGGCTCATATCCACGTTGACCAGTCTCAGACAATTTTTATCTCCATTCAGTTTAAAATCATGTGGAAGTATTCTCCAGGATGAAATCTCCTTTAATGATTTTATACTGCGCCAAGATGTCATCTCCGGAAGGAGAATATTCACTGTCATCCTTTGGGTATTCGAACCAGCACTCTGCAATTTTTAGTCTTTTCCAAATTGCGATAGCATACCACCAGGATCCGATTGAATGTGGGAAATTTCTTGATTCGCCTCTTTCAGGAAAAGATCCCTCTTATCTTGTCCCAATTTTAGCTTTGGATTATTATAGATGAGAACTTGATACTCATTTCCTGGATATATTTTGGTTATTTTCCATTCAATTTTTTCAAGATTCGGATTGTTTGTCATTTCAATGAAACGAGCATCTAAATTTGAATGTAGCAGCCTCTTGAAAAATTATTACCAGTATCCATATCTTTTGCGTTCCATTTATTTATCTCTCCGAAATTCAATATCTTCAGATCCGTGTTACCAACAATTTTTATTCCAGCGGTAAGCTCATTCTGAAAACGAACGCAACCTTTTCAAGATTATAAATTAAATATACCTCTCCGGTATCCGATTGAGGAACATTGCCGAAGAAGCTGGTAATGTCTTTTTTCATCCATTTTTTAAAAAAAAGTAAAAGATAGCTCTTCCAATGACCCAAAACACCTTCATAAAAACAATTTTTCCACTGATTAAAAGCATTGGCGTCGGTGATCCTACTGCCTGAAAACGACAGCAGTTATCGAAAGTTGAGACTACACACAGAATGGTTGTCCTGATGCTGGTGTTGGTGGCGGTACGGTTGTCTTTGTTGAAGAGGTAGAATCGGCAGAATCGGTCGAAACGGTAGATATGGTAGTAGAAGTGGTAGAAGAAGTTTCAGAAGTTGCTTCTCCACAAACCAAAATGACAAAACTCGCCGAGATCCAAAAGTCACCCATCTGCATGATTAGGTATGACCAGAATTTTAGCAGGGGATTAGTCCGGAAAAAAGATAAATCCGAAATATGGCAAGACAGGTAATTGGCGGGAATTTGAAATCAGGATGGTCTGCAAAGGGCATATTTTCAAACAGAAATCGAGGAAATGCGGAATACAGGAAGTTTTCAGCGAAGAAAGTATGAGAACTTGATGGATTATCAAGAAAACGAAGGTAGAAATAATACAGTAACCCAAAAAGTAAAATGACAAACAATTAGAAGACCCAGTTTTATTCGTCCTCAGATTCTCCGTCATTTTCGGTGAAGATTAATTGGTCGTCGGCGCTGTCGACGGTCGACTCGACCTCCTCTGTCACCTCATCTGTCGTCTCTCCTGTCGTCTGTCCTGTCGACTCTTCTGTCCTCTCTTCTGTCCTGTCTTCTGTCGGCTCCTCCGTCGTCTCCCCGGTCGTCTCCTCGGCCTTTGACTCTTCATCTTCCTCTTCCTGCTCCTCTTCTTCTTCTTCCTCATCGTCTTCTTCCTCGCCGCCGCTGTCGCCATTATCCTCACCATCGTCGTCGTCGTCGTCACTGTCGCTGTCGCTATCGTCGACGTCATCTTCCAGCTGCCAGTCGCCGAATTTGAATCGGCAGCAGGCAATGATGATGGTGGCGAAGACGGTGGTGGTACAGACGATGCCGATAATGTCGAGACCATTGAGACCGCGAGCCGGCAGCTGGTAATACGTCTTCTTCTCGTCGTAGAAACAGGCGCTATCCGTCCGCTTACGGCTACAATTCCTGAGAATCTCCATTGGCAAAAAATCGACGAGCTTGTGCAGCCACGGATTGTTCTCCAAATGGATCAGGGGACGGTCCTTGGTTGCCGGGATTCCATTGACAAATCCTCTCATTCTTATAATTTTCAATGAATGGAGCTTGGAATTATTTTGGACAATTAGAAGCGGCACTGAAAATTGGTCATTTTATATACAAAAATCAGTAAAACTGACGATTATCACCCGAAATGTAGCGAAGACGAGGAAATTT
This sequence comes from Oscheius sp. DF5033, assembly GCA_964036215.1. Lineage (NCBI taxonomy): Eukaryota > Metazoa > Nematoda > Chromadorea > Rhabditida > Rhabditidae > Oscheius > Oscheius sp. DF5033. The sequence goes on along the minus strand of CAXIWN010000013.1, from coordinate 709,153 downwards.
CAGTTGTTCCAGGCCCGTGGCGTTGATAATAAGCCGGCCGCGGATGACTTCCAACAGTTGAAAATGTTCTGGGTTAAATTTATCCGTAATAAAAACGTCGCCATAAAATGTTGTACACTGTCCTTCAGTCAAATTCCAACATCGTTTGGCTAAATTCTTTAAATTAAATAGGAGAAATGGGCGCGCCTACCACAGCCAAAGACATCCGGCCCAATGTTTCGATATTTTTGATTGGGAGAATTTCCATCAAAGAGCCAATTGTAGCAGAGATGTCGATTGTGCTTGAAAATGTGCTGATTCCTTTCACAGCCAATAATCCGGGTCCGATTGAGGAAATCCAAATCCCAGAGCGCGGAATTCTCGATTTTTAGACAGCCGTCGAGGGTCTTGACGCGAAACAGGCCATCTGACATCTGTTTAATATTTTCCAATCTCAGATATTGAAATCCTACAATTACCGTATCCCAGTCAATTTAATTCGATACCTTTAATACTCGTACAATGACGGAGTTGCTCAAAATCGGAGATATTATGCTGGCTTGTGACCACGACGCATTCGACCTCGCTGGCATTTAAATTCTTGGGAATCGGAAGACGTTGAATCTTGTCGAGGGTCAGCAGCCAACTTCCTTGGATTTTCATCTCTCCGATGGTCCTCAAATTTGGCGCCACAATGTCATTCAACAACTTGTTGTCCTCAATCACAAGACTGTCAATCTGCGTCATCTCGGGCAATTCAATTCGATCCAGATATCTGTTGCCAGTTATTTTAAGGACTAAATATAATAATTGGCCATTTAAATGACTAAAACCTGCAGCCTGTTTCAGCCGAGGAAGAGAAATGGTTCGAACTTCGGGACCGGAAATGGTCAACTCGCCGGTGGCAGTTATCAAATTCTCGGCCTTTCCAGCCAACTTGGGATCCGTAAACCAGGTCGTAATGTCAACTTTTTTATTTATTCCACTGCAAAATTCATACTGACGACCAATATCAGACTGATCCTTACAGAGAATGCCTGAAAATGGATGATTCAATACAACAAGGATCAGTTTTGTGCTCTTCAAGCAATTCCACAAATGCACTTACCACATGAATCGTGAAGCTTGACGGGAACAGTATTGCCGGCTGGAAAGTATTGCATCAGCGTCTCCAACTTATCTCTACACAGACCTTTGTTGTTTGTAATTTCCGAAGTCTGATTGTTATCACATTTAACTTTGGCACTTTTCAGATTGCCAATATTAATCTTGTTGCTTTCCATGTTCACGTCGACGAGTCTCAGGCAACCAGCTTCAATTATTGTCAGATCATTTGACAGTGTCCGCTTCTCCAGCTGGAGATCTCCTTTGACTGATTCACACTTCTTTAGCAATTCGTCATTGGGTGGCCGGTAGAGTGCTTCAGCTGTTGGACGAGCGAACATACATTCTGAGACATGATGGTAATTTTTAAAAGGCCAAAAAGTCTACCAGTAGAATTCTCTTGAATGTAGGAATTAGGAGTCGCTTGTGTCAATAGCTGATCTTTCAATTTTGGATCCAATGTGAGATTTGGATTGTTGTAAATGAGGATCTGGATTTTGTGATAGGTAATGAAATCCTCAAGATCCCATTTGATCGACTGAAGTTTCATATTGTGACTGATCTCGATAAACAATGCATCTGCAAAATTTTTATAGAGCAAAATTTTTACATACTCTCTGGAACAGCCGCAATTCCAATAAGTTTTGTAATTTTTCCCAAATCCAAAGTCTCGATTTTACTGTTCACGAGTTTGATTCCAGCATATAACTTTGTCTAAGTAATTTATGGGTACATACAGAATAAAAATTGGGTACATTAGATGGGAATCTGTCTAAAAGAGTCTTGATGTCCCCTTCCGTGGCGGGGGTAAAGTCCAATACGATAAAATTACCGAGGTGACCAAGGTGAGGATTTTCATCATCAAACTGGCAATCTTTCCACTTTTTGAAATCAAGGCCATCTTTGATGAGATAACCTGAAGGATTTACATTGTTATTTTACACTTTAGAACGGCATACATGGTTCAGATGGCCCGGTCTGTTGACCCTGCGGTGATCCAACTGATCTCCGTGCTGGTTGCTGTCCATTTGGTGGCTGTACAACTGATGGATGTTCGGATGTTGATGATTGTTCTGTTGGTTGCTGGTTTGATGATTGCTGTTGAGCCGGCGACTGGGCGCATTCAGCCAAAATAGCGACAGCAGCCACGATCCAAAGGCAGCGAAGTGGCCAGTGGATCATCGAGGCGACTGTTCGCTGGTGGGGCAATGGCAATGAATGAGACTCGACCCCAAAAGCGCTAATTCTCATTTTTGACATCGCTTTTTACACGAAATATCTTACAATTCTGACCATTTTGTTTTACCGCCAAATTTGAATCACCAGCTATTGACATGCACATTTTTCATTATGTAGAGGGATGTAGAGGGGCCCAATAGGATTCTCTCTCCTTCTCACCTGTCCCCATTGCCCAAAAATGTGTATCGAAAGGTGGGCGCGGATGGCTGAACAGCCACCTGCTCGCTTCGTTCGTTGCGACCACCTGCCCCGCCCACCTCACCTGTCGACTATCCGTGTTCCTCCTCCTATTTTAGACGTGTATCTATTTTTAACACCAAGCGGATTCCATAGAAATCCCCCCTTTTCCTTTAAAACTTTCATTACTACGGTTTCCACTCCTAGTTTTTCCGCAATTTCGACTTCTCCCTTCTGTTTCACCTTATTTCCCAGCATTCCAAGAAAAGGCAAGCATAAACACGTCCAAAACAATCTGTAAAATGTCTAAATTCGTCCAATTTCACTTGTCCCGCCGTCAGTTTGTCAATTATACCATCACTCCAAAGTAATCGCCTCCTTTGACCATTTATTGCCGACCAGTTGTCACATTCTCCAGCCTTCCTTTTACCCATCGATGGTCTCCCGTACCTACAAGACTTTGCCATATTTTTGGTGGAAAATTACAAGAAACCTGTAGCAAATCCTGACCTGTAACCTTCTGATGCCCAAATTCATCATACTGTTTTGTTTGTTCAGTTGGCTGGTGGGCAAGAGGCCATTGGAGGTCATTCTGATAACCCAATCTGGCAATTTCTAGCTTTTTTACTATTTCTCAGCTCGAATAGAGTACAATTTGTCTGGAATGTGGTTCAAGGGCTCAATTATGACCACCTTTAGCTGCCTGTCATGATCGAAAGTGTTGTAGTCTCGTGATGGGGTAGTTGTAGACCACTTGAGTACAGAAGAACAGCTACTTATTTTTATAACTTTATTCAGGAACAATAGAAAACACAGCCGATAAGCGGCTAACAATAATAACACAAATGAAATGATCTCTGGGACGAGATCAGACAGAATCTTGTCGAGACGAGATATTTCTTCTCTCCAACACCTCCCCTTTTTGATGAAGACTTCAATATCCTAGAGTCGAAGGCGATCAGGTGCTCGGCGTCGACGAGAACTTCGGCGAAGTACGGGATTGGTGGGGGGCTGTTGATCTTCGGTTGAAACGGAAACAGTTTTGGATTGTAGATGACCATCGGTTACGACTGGGACAGGAAGATTGAAAGTGTGCATCATAGTAGTGAGCCACGAGTGGTTTTCTTCAATCGGTTTGGCCCTTCTGCGTAGCTGGTTAGCGTGCGCATGACATTTCCTTCCATCTTGGAGTTCAAGATTGAGGTTCACTGGTCCTTTTGTCGCAATAACTTTTGCTTCAATCCAGTTGCATTTATTTCCACGATGTTGCTGGAACCATACTAGGTCTCCAGTCTTGAAATGTTTTTCTTTGACTCCGTGCTTGAGGTCAAATTGTTTCTTCATCGAACGATCATAGTCTTTGACATCTTCTTCTGTTGGAATCAATTGAGACAGGTGGTTTCGAAGTTTCCGATTGTAGAAAGCTTCCGCTGGGGACTTGTTTTCCAGGGCGGTACACGGAGTATAACGGTAAACGAAAAGGAATTTGTTTAGAATGTCCTGAGATACTGCCGCTTCTTCTCCATCTTGTTTTAGAAGTCCACGCTTGAGGGTGTCCACAAACTTTTCTGCTTGTCCATTTGATTGTGGGTGATATGGTGCTGTCTTCACATGTTCGATTCCATTTGTCGAGCAAAATTCTTTGAATTCATGCGACGTAAATTGTGTTCCATTGTCGGACACGATTGTTTCTGGGAGTCCTGTACGTGCGAAAATTGTGTCCAACATTGTGATCGTTGTTCTTGATGTAGCAGTTCGCGTCATGATGACTTCTGGCCATTTTGAATAGGCATCCACCACGACGAGAAAATATTGTCCTCCCATGGGACCGGCGTAGTCAATGTGGATCCTTTGCCACGGACGCTGTGGTCTTGGCCACGGCTGCAGGGGTACTTTTGTATCCATTTTTGCTGTTTTCTGGCAATTTGAGCAGCTTTTCACTTTGTTCTCGATGTCCATATCGATTCTGGGCCAGTAAACATAACTTCTAGCGAGTTGTTTCATCCTAGCAGTGCCAGGATGTCCATTGTGGAGATCTTTCAGAACTTTGTAGCGCAATGATTTTGGGATGATCACTCGCTCTCTCCACATAATACAACCATTTACTAGTTCCAATTCATCTTTCTTGTTGAAGTACGGACGAAGTTTTTCTTCAACTTTGACATTGGATTTTGAGTGAAGTCTTGTCCAAGTGTGCAGCTTTTGGTAGACTTCTCCTAGTATATCGTCTTTCTGCGTCTCCTTTTTGACATGACGTGCAGTTATCGGCATAGATCGAATAGCCTCTTGAAACGATATTTCCATGGTATCTTCCAGATGAGCTATTACCATGTCTTCGTCTTCCATGTGTTTTCGTGTCAACAGTCGAGACAGTCCGTCTGCTTGGCCAAAATCGTTGGTGTTGACGTATTCCAAGATGAAATCATATCCCAGGAGTGTCAATCCCCATCTGGTGAGACGATTCAGCATATGTCCAGGGAGACCTTCTTTTCTTCCATAAATAGCCAGCAGCGGTTTGTGATCCGTTTTCAATATGAAACGTCGGCCGTAGAGGTACTTGTGGAATTTCTTGACAGTAGTCACAAGTGCGAGTCCTTCCTTTTCGATTTGCGAATAGTTCCTCTCGGACTGCGTCAGTGCTCGTGAGATGTGATGTATCGGTTTCATGGAGCCGTCGGGGAATTTGTGGTAGATGACCCCTCCAAGTCCATATTCACAAGCGTCAGCTGCGACTACGATGGGCAGTTGTGGGTTGTAGTGGCACAAGTTTAGATCCGAAGCAAGTAGATTTATGAGATCTTCGAAACATTTTTGATGAGTGGAGGTCCATTTCCATTTTACGTCTTTGTGGGTCAGCTCATCCAGCGGTCCACGAAGTCTCTTGATACTTGGTAGAAAATTTCCATAATAAGACAGCATTCCCAGGAATGAACGAAGTTGTGCGACGTCTTCTGGTTCCTTCATCTCGGTCAGGGCCTTGACTTTTGCAGGGCTTGGTGATCGGCCATCTTTGTCCACGATATACCCAAGAAATTCAATTTTGGGTTGAAGAAAATGACACTTTTCCAGCTTTATACGGAATCCATATTCTTGAACTCTTCCTAGCAGGTTGCGTAAGTTTACGTCATGTTCTTTGCGATCCTTTCCTGTGATCAAAATGTCATCCAGGTAGACTGCGACTCCGGGTAATCCTGCTGTCATTTTATTCATCAGGCTTTGAAACAGGGCCGGTGCCGTCTTGATGCCAAATGGTAGTCGTTGATACTGGTAGAGGCCTCGGTGTGTATTTATGACGACTAATTCTTTTGATTTTTCCTCCAATTCGATTTGTAGATAAGCATCAGAAAGGTCGATTTGGGAAAATATTGTCCCTTGGTTGAGTTGGGCAAAGATTTCATCTGGGTGGGGCAACGGGTAGTCATGATCCTCCAATGATCTATTGAGTCCTGTCGAGAAATCTGCACAGACTCGTGTTCCTCCATTTGCCTTCCTTACACACACTATAGGTGCGGCCCACTCGGAATGGTTGATGTGCTTGATTACGTCCATTTTAATTAAACGATCGAGCTCCTTGTCGATGGCTTCTTTGGCTCCGAAGGGGACACTTCGGGCTTTACAAAATTTCGGCGTCACATCAGTCTTCAGTTGTAGATTTGCTTTTTCTTTCAAGCAGGTGCCAAGTCCTGGTTTGAAGATATCCGGATATTCTTCTTGCAGCTGCGCTTGGTATTTTCCAACGGCGTCAGGATCATTGGTCACGTTGTTGACTTGAACGGTGGTGCCCGTAGCAGCTAGCCATTTCTGCTGGGCTTCTGATTTATGCATCCAGTCGATTCCCAATAAATTTGGTCCTTGGTTGGTCACGAAGGCGTCCCCTCGAAATTCTTCTCCAAGATAGGAATACGTGCATTTGATTTTTCCTTCACATTGAAGTTTTGATCCGTTTGCGGCTCGTAAGCTTGTAGCTTTCGACAACGGTGGTCTTCCGATCAAGTCCCAGCTCTCCTTGTTTATTATTGTTGCTTCAGCTCCAGTATCAGTCTGCATCTTGAGAGGAGTTCCATTTATGATCACATCAGAATAATGTCGGAGAGCGTTTATGGATAGATGTTCCTCTGCGGCTGCTGATACGATATTGACTTGTCCGTTGTGTCTTCCTTTCCTTTTGTTTTGCGGTGCCAATTGGGGATGCTTTTTCCAACATTCCTTGCTCGAATGACCCTTCTTATGGCAATGGAAACATTCTTCATTTCTCATGGTCGGCGGTTTCTGTGACATCTTCGGCTTGAATGTTTTCTTGTGATGCGGTTTGTTTAACTGGTGAACATAGAAATCCTGGGTTTTGTTGATGAGTTGAGTGTCGGCTTTATATGTTCCGAGCTTGTCCAATTCTTCCACGACGTCCTGTGCAGTGATTGCTTTCGCATCAGGTCCAGCTGTTGTACGGGCTTTGTCGAGGTAAGACAACATCAGCGGCAAATATTCAGCATCTCTGTGTCCTTTCTGTCCACTGAGGAAACGTAGTATCAGTCGATCCTCATCAGTCATCCCGGTCATCACTTTACACGATCTTTCCTTGAGCCTGTTCATATAGGCTTTGTTTGTCTCGTTTGCCTGTCGGTCGAAAACTGTGGTACCATACAGGTATTGTCGAGTAAACACGGAGCTTGTGACTGTGAACAGCTTCTTCAGAATTCCAATAGCCTCGTCGAATTTGACATCCTTGACTTGCTTCGGCAGAATTTCCCGTTCGAATTGTTGAAAACAGGTTTCGTCGAGCTTCTCAGTCAATAAACGGAGTCTTGAGTCGTCATCCAGATCCTTTCCATCAATCGTGAAGATCCTTTCATGTCGGTTGTACCAATCTTCGAATGAATATTCTTCTTCTTCATTGAACACAAATTTCGGCAAGCGTCGTTCCAGATCGGCAATCAGGCGGACGTTGCTTACGGGAGTCGGACCAGGTTGCATCACTCGTTCCATAAGTTGTGTAATTTGTTGTTGTTGTTGTGTGAGCATAGTCAGCATTTCCGCAATTCGGTCTTCAGTAGCCATAGTAGAAGTCTGTGATTTTCCACTTTTCTTTTTCTTTTTCTTGATCAAATCTGGCGTCGCCACTGTTGTAGTCTCGTGATGGGGTAGTTGTAGACCACTTGAGTACAGAAGAACAGCTACTTATTTTTATAACTTTATTCAGGAACAATAGAAAACACAGCCGATAAGCGGCTAACAATAATAACACAAATGAAATGATCTCTGGGACGAGATCAGACAGAATCTTGTCGAGACGAGATATTTCTTCTCTCCAAGCCAATTGTAGCAGAGATGTCGATTGTGCTTGAAAATGTGCTGATTCCTTTCACAGCCAATAATCCGGGTCCGATTGAGGAAATCCAAATCCCAGAGCGCGGAATTCTCGATTTTTAGACAGCCGTCGGACAGCCGCAATTCGGTCTTCAGTAGCCATAGTAGAAGTCTGTGATTTTCCACTTTTCTTTTTCTTTTTCTTGATCAAATCTGGCGTCGCCACTGTTGTAGTCTCGTGATGGGGTAGTTGTAGACCACTTGAGTACAGAAGAACAGCTACTTATTTTTATAACTTTATTCAGGAACAATAGAAAACACAGCCGATAAGCGGCTAACAATAATAACACAAATGAAATGATCTCTGGGACGAGATCAGACAGAATCTTGTCGAGACGAGATATTTCTTCTCTCCGAGCCAATTGTAGCAGAGATGTCGATTGTGCTTGAAAATGTGCTGATTCCTTTCACAGCCAATAATCCGGGTCCGATTGAGGAAATCCAAATCCCAGAGCGCGGAATTCTCGATTTTTAGACAGCCGTCGAGGGTCTTGACGCGAAACAGGCCATCTGACATCTGTTTAATATTTTCCAATCTCAGATATTGAAATCCTACAATTACCGTATCCCAGTCAATTTAATTCGATACCTTTAATACTCGTACAATGACGGAGTTGCTCAAAATCGGAGATATTATGCTGGCTTGTGACCACGACGCATTCGACCTCGCTGGCATTTAAATTCTTGGGAATCGGAAGACGTTGAATCTTGTCGAGGGTCAGCAGCCAACTTCCTTGGATTTTCATCTCTCCGATGGTCCTCAAATTTGGCGCCACAATGTCATTCAACAACTTGTTGTCCTCAATCACAAGACTGTCAATCTGCGTCATCTCGGGCAATTCAATTCGATCCAGATATCTGTTGCCAGTTATTTTAAGGACTAAATATAATAATTGGCCATTTAAATGACTAAAACCTGCAGCCTGTTTCAGCCGAGGAAGAGAAATGGTTCGAACTTCGGGACCGGAAATGGTCAACTCGCCGGTGGCAGTTATCAAATTCTCGGCCTTTCCAGCCAACTTGGGATCCGTAAACCAGGTCGTAATGTCAACTTTTTTATTTATTCCACTGCAAAATTCATACTGACGACCAATATCAGACTGATCCTTACAGAGAATGCCTGAAAATGGATGATTCAATACAACAAGGATCAGTTTTGTGCTCTTCAAGCAATTCCACAAATGCACTTACCACATGAATCGTGAAGCTTGACGGGAACAGTATTGCCGGCTGGAAAGTATTGCATCAGCGTCTCCAACTTATCTCTACACAGACCTTTGTTGTTTGTAATTTCCGAAGTCTGATTGTTATCACATTTAACTTTGGCACTTTTCAGATTGCCAATATTAATCTTGTTGCTTTCCATGTTCACGTCGACGAGTCTCAGGCAACCAGCTTCAATTATTGTCAGATCATTTGACAGTGTCCGCTTCTCCAGCTGGAGATCTCCTTTGACTGATTCACACTTCTTTAGCAATTCGTCATTGGGTGGCCGGTAGAGTGCTTCAGCTGTTGGACGAGCGAACATACATTCTGAGACATGATGGTAATTTTTAAAAGGCCAAAAAGTCTACCAGTAGAATTCTCTTGAATGTAGGAATTAGGAGTCGCTTGTGTCAATAGCTGATCTTTCAATTTTGGATCCAATGTGAGATTTGGATTGTTGTAAATGAGGATCTGGATTTTGTGATAGGTAATGAAATCCTCAAGATCCCATTTGATCGACTGAAGTTTCATATTGTGACTGATCTCGATAAACAATGCATCTGCAAAATTTTTATAGAGCAAAATTTTTACATACTCTCTGGAACAGCCGCAATTCCAATAAGTTTTGTAATTTTTCCCAAATCCAAAGTCTCGATTTTACTGTTCACGAGTTTGATTCCAGCATATAACTTTGTCTAAGTAATTTATGGGTACATACAGAATAAAAATTGGGTACATTAGATGGGAATCTGTCTAAAAGAGTCTTGATGTCCCCTTCCGTGGCGGGGGTAAAGTCCAATACGATAAAATTACCGAGGTGACCAAGGTGAGGATTTTCATCATCAAACTGGCAATCTTTCCACTTTTTGAAATCAAGGCCATCTTTGATGAGATAACCTGAAGGATTTACATTGTTATTTTACACTTTAGAACGGCATACATGGTTCAGATGGCCCGGTCTGTTGACCCTGCGGTGATCCAACTGATCTCCGTGCTGGTTGCTGTCCATTTGGTGGCTGTACAACTGATGGATGTTCGGATGTTGATGATTGTTCTGTTGGTTGCTGGTTTGATGATTGCTGTTGAGCCGGCGACTGGGCGCATTCAGCCAAAATAGCGACAGCAGCCACGATCCAAAGGCAGCGAAGTGGCCAGTGGATCATCGAGGCGACTGTTCGCTGGTGGGGCAATGGCAATGAATGAGACTCGACCCCAAAAGCGCTAATTCTCATTTTTGACATCGCTTTTTACACGAAATATCTTACTTGATGAAATATCAATTCTGACCATTTTGTTTTACCGCCAAATTTGAATCACCAGCTATTGACATGCACATTTTTCATTATGTAGAGGGATGTAGAGGGGCCCAATAGGATTCTCTCTCCTTCTCACCTGTCCCCATTGCCCAAAAATGTGTATCGAAAGGTGGGCGCGGATGGCTGAACAGCCACCTGCTCGCTTCGTTCGTTGCGACCACCTGCCCCGCCCACCTCACCTGTCGACTATCCGTGTTCCTCCTCCTATTTTAGACGTGTATCTATTTTTAACACCAAGCGGATTCCATAGAAATCCCCCCTTTTCCTTTAAAACTTTCATTACTACGGTTTCCACTCCTAGTTTTTCCGCAATTTCGACTTCTCCCTTCTGTTTCACCTTATTTCCCAGCATTCCAAGAAAAGGCAAGCATAAACACGTCCAAAACAATCTGTAAAATGTCTAAATTCGTCCAATTTCACTTGTCCCGCCGTCAGTTTGTCAATTATACCATCACTCCAAAGTAATCGCCTCCTTTGACCATTTATTGCCGACCAGTTGTCACATTCTCCAGCCTTCCTTTTACCCATCGATGGTCTCCCGTACCTACAAGACTTTGCCATATTTTTGGTGGAAAATTACAAGAAACCTGTAGCAAATCCTGACCTGTAACCTTCTGATGCCCAAATTCATCATACTGTTTTGTTTGTTCAGTTGGCTGGTGGGCAAGAGGCCATTGGAGGTCATTCTGATAACCCAATCTGGCAATTTCTAGCTTTTTTACTATTTCTCAGCTCGAATAGAGTACAATTTGTCTGGAATGTGGTTCAAGGGCTCAATTATGACCACCTTTAGCTGCCTGTCATGATCGAAAGAAAGACGGGAGGGTGGTGGATGGGCAGCGAATAGCTTTTTGACGGATTACTACCGGAAATTGTAGAGTATAGCAGAACGGGGAAATTAGCCTGAATTCTAGGATTTTTCTGAAGATATAAGATATAAAACACGGAAATACACCAGATTCTTCCATTTTTACCCCAGGAATCCATCAGTACAAAAATATTGTCAAAAACCCTGTGCTCCACCTGGAGAATTGAACCTGAACCTTTGGACTACAAGTTTAGCGGGGCAAACACTCGGCCATGGCCCATAAATGCTCCATGGAAGCTCCCAAGATTTCCTGCACCTGTTTTTAACACCAAAAACATTGAAGAGGGCGATTATCTGCCCAAAAATCTCAATTTAAACAAAAAGCCCCTTATCTCCTTTTGTAAATGTCACAGTCGATTAAATTTCATTTGCCTGCGGCGCTCTTTTTCTTGTCTCCCACTCCCGACTGGTGGTCTTATCCTTTTTCGACATCTAGTGGCACCTTTCCCCTGTTCCACCTTCTCGCCTTCGCACTCTTCTGACCACCACACTGTTTATTCATGTGTGTGTGTGTCCGAAAAGAGCGATTCCTATCTATCTCGGTGCGCGCGTCGCCTCCAGAAAAGGATTAACAGATCTTCTCACTCTCGTTTATTTACTGCCAGCTGGTTGGTAAACTTCCTCCTTTCCTCTTTTGTGAGATAAGCTAACCAGTTCTATAAACCGGGATCTCCTCTTTTAGCTCTATTTCTCCTTCTTTAAATTGTCAGAGATCGAAGAGGAGGAGAGGAATTGGAGTGTGATTGACCTTCATCCCATTGCTATTCATTATTACCGTGTTTGTTTGCAACAGATGGCCGTTTTGGTCTGCTGGAGGCGGGCACTGGACACAAAGAATTTTTCATAGCCACCACACCTTTTTTCTTGGAATTGGGGAACTTTGTGGTGAATTTTGTTTACCCAGGGACTATCCCTGGACAGTTCTTTCATTATTTTGGTCTTTCGCCTAGAGGAATGCAGAAATATTGCAGTCCTGAAGAATTTTTACACAAATTTCCCACAAAAATATTTGCAAAAATCCTTTGTTCTATCAGGAAATTGGTTCCTAGAGCTTTTGGATTACAAATCCGGTGTGCTAACCATCAACTCCCCTTGCCAATCCGCCACAAAAGCCTCCTGCTCATCTTATTCTACAATTAGTCTTTTATTTTATTCGGTTTACCATATTTTCCATGCACTTTTCTTTAATAATCCATGTACCCAGGTAGTTTACCCTATTTTATATTTTAATTTCAGCTCCATGCTCAATGTTTCTAATTTTGACCCTGATAGGGCCTTTATTTGCAGTATTTACCGAAACCACACATAAATTTTCCATATCCGAAGGTAATTTTCCCATTTTCTTGATAATTTTGAGTTTCAGATGCGCTTCCTGGTAGTCTAATTGGTCATCTTCCTATCCAATCAGGAATAGATTACCGTCCTTCTGGTCTCCCATCAGAATTACGGCTAGAAGATGGTGATATTTACTTGGCCAGTTCCCTGGATCGAGAAACTACTCCGTCCCTACAATTTTCTTTGGTTTCCAGTAATCCTCTAGCTATTATTCATGTTGTGGTTACTGTAGAAGACATCAACGATAATTCTCCAAGTTTTCCGGTAGCTTTCCAGGTAAAACATAGTTTTCTGGAGAAACAAGTAGCGCAACAATTAGACTACTTTTTGCAGCTACGAGATCTAAATCTTCTAGATCTTGCTAGGCAAACCAGTTAGACCGGGAGGAAGTTGCCCGAATTTGGAAGAGAAAGGGATTTTTTACATTTCAGAGACATTTTTAGCAATATTCCTACTACAAAAATGGTCTTTTCTTGGTGAAAATCCGAATTTATCCCCATTGCCGCAGTAGCCAACCATATTTTTCAATATAAATGACCTCTCTCCTCCACTTCTCCTCGTTTTCCTCTTTTCTCGCGCCTCTACTTTTTTTCTGTCTCCGAGTAGCGATCTAATTGTCGAGAATGTGAGGCAACGAGAGAGGAGGACGAGAGCCGGTCATGGTCAGCTGGCCATACTTTTCGATCTGGGGATCATAAAAAAGTGCAGACGCGTTCCTATCGAGAGAATGTTGTTCACGCATATTGTACAAGGGACATGACAATAGTCCGGATTCCGGCGATGCACTTGACCCTCTGGTCCTTCATTGCAGGTTCCAAGAGGGCCACTTGTGACAGCCGGGATATGGATCTAATCAACAACGGCAATTGTTACAGAATCTATCCGTATTGGAAACGGCGCTAACAGGGACTCGGCTCCCGTTAGTCGCCGCTGTTGACCCTGACTCCGGAGAAAATGGCCGGATTGTGAAATATGAACTGACACCAGCAGATGGAATATTTCAATTGATCGTGGAAGACGGGGATATTTTCTTGGAATTGGTGGAAACCTTGGACCGGGAACATAAACAATTGTATTCTTATAATTTGACGGCTACAGATGGAGGAGAGCCTTTGAGGTAAGAAATAAGCTCTTTCCTCACATTTTCCACCAAAAATTGCCCCGAAAAATCTCTGTTACCCACAGGTGGCAGACGTTTCCAGGTCGAAATAATTTGTCCATCATAAAAAGGCGGCTAATTTGCGTACCGCGGCACAGAAGGCCGAAATTGGCCGGATAATCCCCTCATGTATCCCCGTCGCCAAGTGATGACCCTGAGTTATGGCGGACAAACACCGGAAATTAGCATAGAAATTTTGTTACACACGAAGGAGTTACCTTTATGCTTTAAAAATCCTGAAAACCGGGTATATTTCCAATATTTCAGGGGTGGTTGGACTTCCATCTACGTCCAAGTCCTGGATGTCAATGATTGTGCTCCGATTTTTGAAGAAAGACGGATTGTTGTCGTTTACAGTGGTAAATATTGCATATTTTTACCCAATTTTGAATAATTCCAGGTAAAAAATCAGAGTCAATTACGGTATTGAAAGCTGTAGACGATGATGAAGGAGAAAATGGCCGTGTGCATTACGAAATTTTGGGAGGCGGCGGTGATTTTGAGATTCGCGGAAATGAACTTTACTCCAGGGTGAGTTATACAGGAAAACTATTACTTTTGGGGGCAGTTTTCCTCTAAACTGACTAGCGGTATAACATTGAACAATTCCAATGAATTACCGCCAATTTTCCTGTTAATTAACCTTCTCTCTCCGCATGTTTTCCCTCACTCCTTCGTGTGAATTGTTATTGTCATCGTCGTCTGCGGCGGCCCGACACCTGTATGTATGGCAGTTTCCGAGCCCATCTTTTGCCAGTCAGCCTCAATTGCGCTTGGACAATACGGCGGTAGTTCCGTCGAAGGACGAATGAGGCCGGCTGCAGCCAGTATCGCGCCTTTTTTCTACCTGAAACTTTGCGGGAAAAGAATTATGGGAATTGGAAGATTTATGGAAATTCTTTGGGTCAGGCCGGATTACTGGGTGCTAAATGGCGGCTGAAGAGGTTATGGTCAACAAATACAGCTGTCATGTTAGATTGCGTAGATATTGGAGCGAATGGGCAATTAAAAATTTCCAGGATCAGCGCAGTTTATAAGGAAAATTCCGGGAAAGTTAAAAAATGTTTTCGATGTCTAATTGCCATTTTTAGGCGGATTCTCCTTCCTGTTCTGACCATTCCATTAGTGGAGAATGCTTCCTGACAATTCAAGCAACCGATTCCGGAAATCCGCCACTGTCTACGACTGCAGAAGTTGTGGTAAAATGTCAAGGAGACAATCTACACGACCCGGAGATACAAATACGGTAATCGGACCGCTTGTCCATTCAAAAATCACGATTTCTAAAAATTTCCTGCGTGTTTCCGAGATTATTTGGTATCAAAATGTAGTCCAGAAAATTCTATACAAGACTAGTGTATCGCATAATTTTATCATGGAATTTTATAAGAGGTACCGAATTTTTTGAAACGTACTGTCAGTGCAAATACCACGGCTTTTTGGGGGCGGGGAAACATAACATTTTTGATCATTAGAATCTTTATTTGAATAAAAAACTTTACCCGGAGATAGGGCCTTGATTGCATCCACTGGTAGTACAACACTTAGTATCCATAGTAACGTGCGTGACATCCGCTGGTAGTTGGATCCCAGATCTTGCAATCAGCTGGTTGAATTGTTCACGACCAACCGCTTGTCCGTGAACTTCTCGACATTTATGATCATCATCACATGCTCCAGCTAGCCAAACTGCACCATTTGAAAGTCTAGCTGCCATACTGCTGCATTTTCCAGCGTTACAGGACATCAGGCCCACTTCCATTCGGGAATTGTGGGTAATTAAATAAGTGTTGCATGTTATCGTGGAAAACGTGGGGCTGGCGAGGAGGAGAAGAAGTAGAATCAGCATTTTTTAGGAAGATGAATAGGCGCGCCGTTTAAAAAGGTTCTGGCGTCAATTGTGGTCCAGAACAATAGCTAAATTCCAATTTTTTGGGCCCAGTCATGGCCAAACTTTGATTATGAATCATTTTCGACCATGGAAAATACCGGAACTCCAAGAATTTCTGACCATTTTCAGACTGCAACCATCACATGTCAATTTCGCCGTGATTGCACCTATTTCTGAGGCAGGGAAAGCTATTTCCGTCATTACAGTAACCGATGAAGATGGTTCTTTTAGCGGTAAGTTTTCTCTCCATGCGTATTTTCCTGGTCACGGCTTTTTGACTCCAAAAAATGAGCCGTATCGACCTCGGCGGTGGCCCTTTTACACTGCGCACCTGTTCTCTATCAATAGACGAGTAAATTGCCCAATTTTCAGATACCGGCTATTTGAAGGTTTTAAATGACGAGGGGCTATTTCAACTCCAAGAACAGCAAGGATTTTGGATCTTGAGATTAGCGCGACCTGGACGAGAATACGTTAAACCAGAATATGAAGTCATTTTTGAAGCAAATGATGGTCAGGGAGCTGGTAGAATGTCAAGGAAAAGTCTTACGATCTACACGGAAGGAAAGCAGGACATTTCGAAGAAAAAAGTGGTTCAAATGGCAGCCAGAATCCCGGAAAATGCACCAAAAGGAAGTTTTGTTATCCAAATTGGAGAAAATTCTATCAAAGGACAGCGATTCAAACTGGCAAACGAGACGGAAAATCTACCAGTAGAAATTGATGAAATTAACGGTAGGTTTGGGCAATAATCAAGGGTCCGACAGAAGGTTGTATTATTTTTCTGGACGGGATCAAAATTTCCGACTGTAGAATCTGCCAATTTTCAGGAATTGTCACAACATCTACAGCGAACCTCCTTCCCGGCCGACTATCTTTTGATGTCTCCGTCTTTCCACCTCCTCCCGCTATTCAACCTTTCCTGGTTACTGTAGAATTATTAATAGAAGATGTCAACACTCATATACCCGAGATTCACGCTCCAAATATTGTAGAAATACCTGAGGACACTGCATCAGGAAGTGAAATATTGAAATTTGAAGTCACTGACCAGGTAGACCTTATTTTTCAAGAAAATTAAAATTCCTAGGATCTTGGAAACAACGGGAAGATATTTACCCGCCTCATAGAAGGAGGAGAACATGTAAAATTGGAGAAAAATACTGTAATCCTGAGGAAAAACCTGGATTTTGAAAGGGAAAAGCAATTTGAAGTCGAGTTAGAGGTCAAAGATCAAGGAAAACCGGCTTTTTCTTTGAGGAAAACCATTGTTTTCAATATTTTGGTGAGCGTTTAATTTTTTAAAAAAGGTGCCAATGATTTAAGAAAGTATTGCAGTTTCTGGCTCATATGAAAAAAAACCTTTTCAGGATTCCAACGACCAGGTGCCCTTTTTCCCCTGCTCTGAGGCTCATTTCTCTATTTCTTCGCTTCTTCCAATTGGCTCCGAAATAGGAAAAATTCTAGCAGAAGATCAGGATTCTGAGGAAATCACAAAATTATCTTATTCGCTGCTGGACCCAACACAGCTCTTCTCATTGGCTCCCGCAACGGGAATTCTCTCCACCGCCTCAAAATTAGAAGCCAGGACTTATCGCCTCCGCATTCGGGCTCAGGATCAGAGCGGCTTGATCTCTTCTAATAATCTTACGGTATTCATTCATTCATCTGCTCTTCCGCTGCCGTATATCACATCAAAATTGGAAATAATTTCTTTGAAACCGGAAGAAACTCATGAAATTATCGCCAAATTGGAAGGAAACGGCACATTTTCAACTGCCAGCCCTTGGATTATTGTAAATCCCGATGGAAGCCTAAAATTGGGCAAAATCCCAACAGAAGACCGATTCTGGGCTCTGATAAAGCTGGAATCTGGTGGACTGACGACTTCAAAATGCCTGGAACTTGAAAAAGAACACATCAAGCCTGCACCAAAATTCAAGAAAAACAAGCTAGAAATTAATATTACAGCAGATCTTCCCCTTGGCTCCCAGCTGGAAAAAGTAGAAGCCTGTGAAAACTGCTTCTATTCCACAGATTGTCCATTTCTTACTGTAGATCAGGAGGGAATTCTGACACTTTCCCGCCTATTTTCACCTGATAAAATGCTCTGCACAGTGACAGCCAAAGATGACCAGGAGAGGATGGATAAAATGGATATGATTATAAGAAAAGAAGGAGAAAATGAGGTAAAAATCCATGTAAAATCCCATTTAAACTATAATTTTTAGAATTTCAGTCTACCTGCTGTCCATGAATTCTTTACCAGTCCAGATCTGCCTCTAGGGACGATCATAGGACGCTTGCCTGCCACCCAGAGTCATGTATATTCTTTAAAGAAGCCTGAGACCATAGGAGTTTTCCCCGATGGTGTGTTGTACATAAGAAGAGAGCTAAAACCACAAGAAGTATATTCCTTTACTGTAGAGGCAATTCACAAGTGGGGGTTTCTTTAAATGGTAAAACAGTCATTTTAGACGCCTGGGAAATAAATATAATACTGACGTATGGATTCGGATAGAAGATACGGTGAAAAGGGAGCTGAAATGTTCTGAGCAGAAATTTAGCATCCAGGTACGGAAATTTTAAAGATTTGGGATTACCACGGGGGTTTTTACCATAGGTCCTATTTTTCACTGTAAAAGCGGTTCAATTTAGGAAAATAACATCGCTGGAGCTACCGTAGGTTTCCTGGACTATCATAATTCCATAAAAATCCGCCAATTAGACGCTCTTGACAAGATTTTGATCACTTCTATAGGAAGGGTAAGTTCTTTACATTAAAATTTATGTCTGCAAATTTTTTAGATCCAAGTTTTGACTTCTCTAGATGCTGAAAAAGTATCAAATATCACCGTAAAATTAGAATTATCTCATGGAACAGAGAAGAAAACCTGCGCTTTGGTGGTAGATGTCCAGGACCAAAATGAATTTGCACCGGAATTTGAAGAGACATTTTATAGGTACGAGGAAATTTATGTGCGATTACCAGCAGTAATTCCCTGTCACAAAAACAAATTATTTTCAGAGCTACCGTACCTTTTGACTCTCAAATCCAACAAATTCTTGGTAAAGTCGAAGTTGTTGACAAGGATCGGTCTAGTAGTCCAATAGAGTACAAATTAATGAGTCATCGGGAATTTTTCAAGGTTAGTTCTGCTTTCTATGACCTTCATTCATCTGTCTAATATTTTTAGATCAATTCCACTTCTGGAAAGTTTACTGTAATTTCTCCTTTACCATCTGATTCTGTTCTAAATGTTTCAATCCGGGCTAGTGATCAAGGAGTCCCGCCACTTTATTCCGATCAATTTTTTCTCGTATTTATTGGTGAAAATCCTGATTTGCCAGTATTTTTCATGGATAATTCAACGATCCGGTATTTCCCTCAAAGAAAACTAAAAAATTTATATAAATTTTAGGATTTCCCCTACAGCTGCAGTTGGTACAATTGTTGGGAGATCCGTAGCAACTGCTGGCAGTCAAAAAATTTTTCGAGTCTCATCTGAAGATCCAAGATTTTCTGTTGATTCTTATGGATTTATTAGACTTTTGGAGAAGGCTGACAGTCTCCCAAAGAATTTTGAAGTAGATTTCGTCACCCAAGAAGCTCACCAGAGAAGAAACATAATCGTTTCTGATTTTATATCCGTGCCGGTGGGATTATCTTCAGTTTCTCAGAAGAAAATATCATATTTTTAGGAAAATAAGCCAAATTTTACTGTTATAAATGTGCCAAGTACTTCGAAAATAGCTCTAATATCACCTCCAAGCCTTTCTTTCTCATTGAATTCTGGAAATTTGTTAGCAAGCAATCTAGATCGGGAAAGCGTGGACAAATATCAAATTCTACTAGAAAACCAAGGGTAACCCGCTTCGTTTTACGTTAATTGTAGTATTTCAGGGCTTATTCTTTAATAAATCTGGAAATAGAAGACAAAAAAGATAGTTCACCAAGTTGTGGGAGTAATATTTTCCTAATTAGTGAATTTCCAATGTCTGTGGATCTCAATTGCTGGGATTTGGATCTAAATTCCACAGTTTATTACAGTATGACAAGAAAAATGGAGGGAATCGTGGTGAGATCTAATGGAGAGGTGGAAATTGAGAAGCTGGAAGATATTGTGACCAGGATTGAGGTCGAAGTTGCGGACAGGTGGGTGCAGAAATTTTAGAACAGAATTGGAGGTAAAATGGCGCTTTTTGGTGTCTAACAGTCTTTGCGCTTTTTGGCGCATATCTACAAAGTTTATGTTCTAATACTCGAACCAATTTCAGAGATTCTAAACCGCTTCAAACTACCGTAATCTTCATTAAAAACAAGGAAGATGCCAGTATTTCCTTCCCAGCTGATTCATTCAATCTTCTCCTCGCCTCAAGTCTCCCAATAGGACAATCATTTGGAAAAGTAGCAGCTGAAGCTGATTCTCACTTGGAATATTATCTACTGGGCTCGGATAGCTTTACAGTCAATAAAGAGACAGGGGAATTGAGCCTGATACAGAAATCAGATATTCTATTGAATCCAGAGCCAAGGGATGTCGCTTTAGTGGCCACAAATAGGGTTGGAATTGCTTCTGTCAAGGTAGAGAAATCATTTTTACTGTCTCAAAATAAAAATCTCAGATCCGAATTGAAATTGTGGAAGATTCTTTGTATTTACCAAAAAATTCCTTTATTTTTGAAGCAAAATCACGGGTTATTGGATCTCTGATAGGAAGAATAGACACAGGAAGGAGCGATCTCGCTCTGGAAGTTAGAGATGACCGGTTCTTTATGAAAGAAAATCAGCTGTTTATCAAGAAAAGCCTGGAAAATGTTACGGTAAATATTTTCAACCAGAATTAATGGCAAATCTTCGTCTGCCAGCCCGGCACAAACCCATTTTTTCAGATTTCCCTAATTCCCGTGGATGTTGACGTTACCAAAGGGCGCATCTCAACAAAAATAACAGCTTACATTATTCTTCCCTCTGTGTCAAACCAAACCGACTTCAAAATACCAGAAAACCTTCCAAAAGGAACGATAGTTGCAGAAGTTCCTTACGGTAACTGCTATTCTCCAACTTTTTTTTTGAAAAACATAATTTTAGGGTATACAGAAATTGAAGGAGATGTTCCTCTCCGCGTCGAAGACAACGGGATCATTCGAACGACTGATATTTTGGATAGAGAAAAGGTACCGCACCCTTTCCTTTGTAGACAATAACCAATTTTAGATCTCGTCTTATAATTTCCAGCTAAAAAATAGAGCTGGTAATGTTCTTCAAGCTATGTTGACCGTAGAAGATGAAAATGACAATCCACCAACTTTAAAATCCACGAAATTTAACGTCCAAGTAGAAGAAGACCTTGAAATTGGAGCAGCGATACTACGAATCTCATTTGAGGACCCTGATTCAAGTAAAATTTATTATTTTCTCAGATAATGACCATTACTTTTTAGGTAATTTCTTCTATTTTACAATTGAAGAAGGTAATGAATTGGATCAGTTTGAAATAGATCAATGGGGGCTGCTGAAACTCAAGAGGAACCTGGACTATGAAACACAGAAAAACCACAAACTGAAAGTTTTAATAAAGGACGGAGTAGCTCCTTTTCAACGTGAGTTCAAAATTTGAACAATTTTATTTTAAACGACAGCGGGAAACTTTAGAAAACGACTAAATTTCTATTGACCTTTAGTTACTAGGCGGATTTTTGGATGAAACCATGTCTACCGTTTCCTGCTACTTTCAAAAATGTGTATATTTACAGATCACACAGTTTCCTGCGAAGTTCTTATCACAATCCTGGATGTCAATGATTCTCCTCCCATTCTCATTTCTCCTAGGAGCTTTACCATCCAAGAAAATTCCCCATTTGGAACAACTGTCGGTTCTATCGTTGCTGCGGATCAAGATAGCAGTAATCTGCTCTATCGAATTGTCCCAGATAGTTTACCCTTGGCGGAATTTGTAGTGGACCCTATTTTTGGCTATTTAACGGTAAATTTACTTTTTTTGGATTGAAAATAGAAAAATTCCAGGTAAATAAGGAGCTGGACTTTGAAAAGAAGCAGAATTTTACGTTTTTGATAGAAATCAGCGATGGGGAATTGGCCACAGAAGAAAGAATTACAGTAATAGTTCTGGATCGAAATGATAATCCTCCAAGATTTGTGGACAATGAGAAAATATTCAATATTAAAGAGGTATTACCGTAAGCCGCTTTCAACAATATAAAAATCTATAGACATCGCCTGTAGGCTACCCTGTGACGAGCCTGCAAGTCTCTGACCTCGACAGCTCTGTGGATAATTCTCGCTGTACATTTTGGCTGACATCAACTACAAAGAATTTTAAAATTGGCGAAAATAGCGGGATACTGTATGTTGCTGGGCAATTGGATTATGAAAAACAGCGGGAATATAATCTGACGGTACACGCGAAGAATATTGCTCGAGGAACGGCAATAATCTCAAGGTAAGCTGAAATTTTGTCAACGGGTGCGTATTTTACTGCACGCCAGCTTTCCTGTGTTGTACATATTTACCCTTTTCGTTCCAGGAACCTGACAATAATCTTGGAAGATGAAAACGATGAAAGCCCTCGATTTTTAAAAGGATCTCCACAAACTCTAGAAGTCTATGAAAATCTTCTTGGACTATTTCCCCTTGTCATCTCAAATTCCGTCTCCGAAGATGAAGACGCCGCGGATACGGTGGCTTACAGTCTTCTGACTGGAAATTCTAGCCTCTTCGCGGTAGACACAAAATCTGGAGATATTTTACTGCTAAATTCATTGGATCGAGAAGACCAAATTCGACATGAGTTGACTATTTTGGCCAGTGATTCCGGGAGACCCAGAAGAAGCAGTCAAGCGCTGGTTACGGTATATATTTTTCATTGTAAGACCTATACAATTTTTCAGGTAAACGTTCTGGATGAAAATGACCACGTTCCACAGTTTCTACAACCGTATTACAAGGCGAAAATCCTCGAAAACTCGGAAAATGGTACACTGATCCTGGAACTTTTGGCGGAAGACGAGGATCTCGACCAAAATTCGGAGATTTCTTACCGTATTTTGGAGAAAAATAGCCCATTTTGGATAAACCCACAGACAGGAAAAATTATAGTCATAGGAAAAATTGACCGAGAGGAGAAGGAACAATGGGAATTGACAATTGAAGCCAGGGATCATGGACGGTAAGGTACCACTGGGACTAATAATGTAGTGCCATTTTTCCAGTTTCCAACAGCATTTTTCTACAGTCCCCGTTTTGATTACTGTAATCAATGTCAATGATAACCCGCCAGTTATTAGAAATACTCAAATGGACGTCTTTATTGATGGGAAAATCAAGAAAGGAGAGGTAAGAGGCAGATTTTGGCTGGAAATTTTTGAAAATTTTCAAAATTACTGTAGCTTTTGGGTGGTAAAGCAAAGGGAGACCTTGCAATACCAGAAAATTTGGAAAAGTGCGTGAAAACGGGGGAAATTTTTAAAATCGCTTCAATCCTTCACAATTCGTCAGAAAGAGGTGATAATCTTGGAAATTCGTACTTTTACGTATTTATAAATAAAAAAATAATTCCAGACATTCCACGTGGTCGATGTCTATGACCCAGACGACGATTCCCTGACCCTTTCCCTCACTGGCCCAGATTCTTCAAACTTTGAAGTTCTCCAAGACGGTCAACTCGTCTCCCTCCTGGACTCTCTTCTGATGAAATCCTTCTATACAATTACTGTAGCCGTCGAAGATCCTGGTGGAAAATCAACTTCTATCACATTTACATTCTATGTGGATGATGCCATTTTCCCCACTTTTTCTCCTATGGCAACTATCCAAATTCCTGAAAATACCGTCCAACCTGTAGCAAATTTCCGGGCAACTACAGTAAAACCTTCCCCGGGAAATCAAATCCAGTACAATATCCTGGCAGGAAATGATGGATCTTTCGCTGTAGGACCGTTGAACGGCGTCTTGAGTCTACTGTAAGTTGAGAGAATTCTTAAAAAAAAATTGTTATAGTAAGCCCCTGGACCGGGAAAAGAACAACTTTTACCGAATTTGGGTTCGTGCGACGGACAGCGACACTCCGTCGAAGAGTTCGATACAAGCTGTAGAAATCTATGTATTGGATCAAAATGACAAGAAACCGGAATTTAGCCAGGTAAATAGTGAGAAATTTGAGCAAAATTCGGCAATTTAGGTGGTCTACAACGCTACGATCAGAGAAAATTTCGATCCCCAAGATCTTCTTACAATTTCGGCTACAGACGATGATTTAGGAGCAAATGCCCAAATTTCTTATAAAATTACCGCGGGTACACAGCTTCTTTGAAAAGTATAGCATCCTCCTTTAGGAAATGAAGACGGGCTCTTTTCCATCACAGAAAATGGAGTGATCCGTGTTCTGGACCCTTTAAATCGGGAAGAAGCAGGAGTCCATCGTCTTATTGTAACAGCAACTGATTCGGGATCGCCAGCATTGTCACAAGAAGCCTTGGTCCTAATTACGGTAGAAGATGAAGATGATAATAGTCCGAAATTTACGCGACTTTTCCATGCAGAAATCCCTGAAAATTTGCCTGTAAGTAGAAAAATAGTTTTTTTATGTTTTTTTGCGTATTTTAGGTAGGTTCAGAAGTTGTCCTTGTCTCTGCTACGGATATTGACGGCTCAAATAGTCACAATTTCTCCTTAGAAGACGTAGACGACACTTTTACCATAAATCGAACAAGTGGTCTGATAACATTGGCGAAACCCTTGGACCGAGAAGAAATCTCTTCTTACCGCCTGCGCGTCCGATTGGAAGACGGTGTCTGGACAATTTTTACCAGCGTACAGATTACTGTCCTCGATGTCAATGACAATTCACCGGCTTTTGAACAGGAGAACTATGTGATTACGGTAGGATTTGGTTCACCTCCTTTAAATGGACATTCATAGGCGGAAAAACCGGGAAAAGTTCTCGCCATTGACCTGGACGAGGGAAACAATGGCGCAGTTTTATATTCTCTTCCGGAGGACAATCCCTACGTCTCGATTTCAGCAGAAACAGGGGAAATTAGCATCCTTAGACGGTCTCCTAGATCAATTGAAAAGGTAGATTTTTATGGCCACTACCAAATTTTAAATACCTTTTTCAGGTTACGGTAATTGTCAGAGATTCTGGAATACCGTGTAGAAGTGCAACTGGTTCTCTTTGGGTGCTATTCAATTTTGTTCATTTACCACCTCTTACTATAAGCTTCTCAAAATTTGCTAAAATTGGCGATCCTGTATGGAAATTGGACGAACATAAGGTAATGAGCGCTGTAGGTTTCTTTCCCGGACCAATTTGGAAGTTCTTACCCAGAAATACCGCACTCCAGGTTATTTTAAACCTTATTTTTCAGGACGAATGCCTCCTTTCTTCCCAATATTTTAAATTAACAAATAGCACTGTAATCCTGTCTTCTACCGCTAAGAATCTTCCTCCTGGATTAACATCTATCGGAACTCTTACCACGACTAAAGAAGATACCGTAATACATCAAAATCTAGCCGTAAATCTTCTGGAAAATGATCCGACACCTCCCAAATTTCTCTCAAAACTGACTCGGCTATTGGTACCCCAAGAAACCAAGATTGGAAGTTATCTCGGTCAATTAGAATTGAACGCAGATGGCTGGAGAAAGATTACTGTAGAAGCACATAGTCCGATTACAGTAACCAGTCAAGGTGGTATAATTTTAATGGAGGAACTAGGAAAAGCTAAATATAATTTGACGGTGATGGTAGAAGATATCTGGGAAAGAAAGGACAAAACCCAACTAATTTTGGAAGTGAAGCTATCGGATGGCAAGAAAATCCTGGAAAGAAGACTCCATCCTTTAATTTCTTTGGGAAATTTGCCAATTTGCTTACCAGATTGGATTATGGGCCACTTTGATACTGTAGAAGAAGCCAAACTGGATGCGAAGAATTGTCTTCTTTTCAATGGAACGGTTCCTGACCAGCTGACATTAATTTCTGAGGATGAAGAAGATGGACAGGAATCTGATCGAACTATTCCAATTTTCAATGCCCTTCTTCTGGATAAGAAAAGCCCAGAAATTATTACCAGCTTTGTAAATCCTCCAGAGAGCTCTAAAATTGGAATAAAACTTCAAAAAATTACTGAAAACTCGGAAAATTGTACGCTGATCCAAGAAACACGTCTCCAGGTAAAGAAAGAACCCATGGGTCTTGAAAAAAATATTTTTAGGGCTACTGTATTACTAAAAATTACCTGGGAATTTGTCAAAAGTCGAGAAGAAGAGAAAAATCATCGAAATTGATTGTTATCAAGGCATAAACTCGACCAAAACCAAGGATTAAATGATAGTTTTCAGGAGTTCTGCCGTGGTTCTATAAAATATCTGGATTTTGCACTTCTTCCCCGGAGTGAAGCGAATCTCCAGCCTACTGTAGTCACTTTGAGAGAAAATCAACCGGGCCAGAAAATAGCCAAGCTGACCCTGGGAGGAGGGGAAGCCTCTCGACTGCAGATAGTGGATGAGGCAGCAAAGAAACTATTTTCTCTCTCGGAGACAAATGAACTTCGAAGTTTGGTAGCCTTTAATCGGGAAGAAAGAACTTTCTACAGTATCCCGCTGGTAGATTCTAGAGGAAAAAATTTTACTGTTCGAGTGAGTTGTTTTCTTCAAAAAAATAATTGCTGGGATTCAATTTTGCCTACAACGATCCTTTTCCAGGTGCTGATTGACGATGTTTT
Organism: Oscheius sp. DF5033; assembly: GCA_964036215.1. Taxonomy (NCBI): domain Eukaryota; kingdom Metazoa; phylum Nematoda; class Chromadorea; order Rhabditida; family Rhabditidae; genus Oscheius; species Oscheius sp. DF5033. The sequence goes on along the minus strand of CAXIWN010000013.1, from coordinate 682,764 downwards.
GGACTCTTCTATTCTACCAAATCGGAATATTACTATAGCTATCTTTGGTCAATTAAAAAAGCCAGTCAGAGGAGCAATTCAGCCTGCAAGTTTGGATGTAGCCCACCAAACGGCCTGTAATTCTATTGAGAGGCAAGATTATCAGGTTTTATCTCCCGTTTTCGGAAAAATAACAATTTCCAGGTGTCTTCTGACTGTTTTATGGATTTGAATCGAGTTCCTGAAACGGACATCCGTCTGACAGCCATGGAAAATCAGCAAAATATTTCCTACCATGTGAATTTTTCCTACAGGCGTCTGCGCCAACTGAGACTGGATTCCGCTTTATTTCTTTCTTTCTTCGGGCCATCAGATGGAATTGCTGTCTTCTTCTCGGGACTGCTATCAAATTTCCCGGATTTAAAGCTCTATCCAACAGTAATTTCCACTCGGAACCGATATTACCATACCCTCGTCATGGGAATAGCTGATCGACAAGATAAAATTGTCACATCCAAGGAGGGACAAAAAGTCATTGACTCTTTCCTAACCACTCATCCTGTCTTGGAACTGCTGGAAGAAGAAAAACCATCTTGTAGGAATTATTCGATCAAGATTCTGACAACTGGACGGCATGCAGCTTATCGAGGAGTGGATAGCCTTTTCTTACTCCCAGAAGGAAATATGGAAATTAGTTGTTTATACGAAGGAGAAAAGGAAGATAGAAAATTGGAGACAGTAAAACAGCGAAGGAAACCAGAAATCTGCTCGAAAATGACTTGTCCTGAAGGAATCTGTTCAATTGAACAGGGAAAAGTTGTCTGTTTACGAGGAGAAGAAGAAAATGTTTGTGGAGGTGAGCGAAATGTCAAAAAAACGACATAAATCCCCATCCGGGGCATAGTCCAGCGGTTAAAGCGCCAATTAGTCGCTGGTTCGAATCCCCCAAAGGATTTTTGCTTGGATTTTTGGTAGAAAACTACGATTTCCAGATCCAAGTGCAATTTCCTTCACTGAAGGCCACCTGGAACTCCTGCCAACCTCTTTTTACCACCATTTCCTCCACCATAAAGGCGCAGATTGCAATGATTCCACAATTTCCCTCGATTTCAAAACAAAATCTGATGGAATTCTACTTTCTGTTGAAAATAGACACGGATTTCGGAGTACGATTGAGGTTATTTTATTCTCCCGGTGGTAAATGCTGGTTTTTAGATAATCAGAGGCCTTCCAACTTATCGTCTTTCGGACGCTTTCCGCTCACCGGTGGAAATTCCTCTAACCCGGGTTGTTTCCGACGGTGATTGGCATACTCTTTCCTTTAAAATGATGGATAATGGCCGTCGGATATTGCTGGAAATCGACGGAGTGGGACGTGAAGCCAGGACCAAGACTCATCTCCCTCTCCCACTGACTGATGATTTGAAAATTGTTCAAATTGGCGGTGGAAACAATGAACGGTAGGTTTTCTTCCATTTTTTTTATTCAAAAACCCTAAATTTCCAGCTTTATCGGTTGTGTTCGCTATGTTTCCTTCAACAATCGAGCTCTCCCCCTCCATGGGTCCCAAAGCGAAGAATTATTTTCAATCTCTGCTGTGGGGCACATAAGCTGGTCAAATGGGGCAACCTCAGCTGGGAGATTGTCTCCCAGTTCCGTCATTGTCATAGCCGCTATTCTGGCTCTTATCGCCGTCGTCTGTCTCGTCTACTGTATCAGCAGGTTTTATTTTAAATGGAAGGATCGAAAACAGCCAGCTTGGCAGGAAACTAGAGTAATTATCTGATTTTTGACGTAATAACGGGGAATTTCTAGGATATCGACGCTATTACGGTGCGCCATGGGCCGAAAAATAGTCCAATGTCCAGTTCTACAGAGACACATATTTATGATGTGGCGGATCGCGTCAGGAAACCACAGGAGACTGAGGTAGGCCTTTTGAAAAAAAATCAAAAAGTGTCGGACATTGTCTCAAATTCGCGCCAATAAGGTGCATCGTCACAGCGCGTCTATCTGCAGTATTTCCCTATTTAACACACCTGTGGGACGGTTCCTTTAAACGACCTTGTTTTTCAGCTTTCTTCCTTCGAAAGAGCGCCAACTCTTCCTGTTCGAAAAATCCGCACAGTCGGCGATGTGACTCTCCAAATTCCTCGTACGAGTACTCCCAAATCTTTCTACCGAAATGACGGTTACGTGTAATTTTTGATATTCCCAAAGATTCTAATTATTTTCTATCGGTGATCTCATATTGTCCATAACATTGCCCATTTTTAGTTCCGGTCTAGTCTTGTCCTTTTTTTTATAGAAATTTCTCCACTTCTAGTCAAATAATTCAGGGTCTATAAACATTTTTATTTATATTTTGCTCGATTCTTTTCCAGCTCAAGATTTTTATCTTGCAGCTCTTTGATTTCCTTCTCGAGTTCCTCAAACCTTTCTGATTTCAAATTCAGAGTGACGACCACTTGGCCACAGGCGCACCAGGATTTGCAGCACTCACCGTAGCCAATGGCGCGCCATCCAGTGGAAACGCATGGCAAACGATCAAGATTGATGATAAAAAAAACCAAGCAACGACATCAAAACGAAAATCAGAAGGCAGACGACTTTTCCAATGGAAAGAAGAGGAAAAAAGCGGAAAACAACAATAAAACCTGACCTCAACACCCCGAAAAAATGATAACACTGGCTTTTATGAGCTCATTGATTGTATACAATTGAGCAATTTATTATGCGAGTTTTAGGGGATTACTCCTCCTTTTTATCGTCCTTTTTGTCTACCTCATCCGCCTTCGAGTCCTTCTCTGACTTCTTGCTCTTCGCCTTCTCGTCCTTCTTCTCCTCCTTGTTCTCCTCTTTCTTTTCCTCCTTTTTCTCTTCCTTCTTTTCCTCTTTCTTCTCTTCTTTCTTCTCTTCCTTTTTCTCGCCGTCTTTCTCCTCTTCCTTCTTCTCCTCCTTCTTCTCTTCTTCCTTTTTCTCCTCTTTCTTTTCTTCTTGCTTTTCCTCTTCCTTCTTCTCAGCGTTGCTTTCATCCTTCTTTTCTTCTTTCTTTTCTTCAGGAGGAGGAGGGGCAGCAGCGCTCATCTTGCTGCCGGTAGCTGGGGCGGCGCCTTGATTCGACTTGAGCATTTGAGAAGGTGGCGTCAGTTTGGACTTGGGCGGAGGTGCAGCTTTCTTCTTCTTGCCACAACCAATCTAAAAATTTAAAAATTAAAATAGCACAGCAAATTGCCCGTTAATGGACACAAAATGAAGCTCACGCCATTATGGTAGCCAATGGGGGTTATGGTAGCACACCCCGAAAACTGATGAGTATCAGTGCCGCGCCCGTACCACGAAAAAAACGGAAAAAATGGTACGCAACGCATCACGTAAAAGTAAAAATAGAAAGTAAAAATTACTATGGTAGCAGCAGCGGCCGCGAAAAGGTTCAACAGCACAAAAAGGACGATTACAGCCATGTTCTGGGCTTGGGTCAGTAATGAATGATGATCTAATCCATTTCTGTCGCTTTATAAAGCCAATTTTAATCCGGCGTTCGCTTCTTGACGTCAATTAACTTGCCCGGATGCTGGCGGGAATTTAAAAGCAATTTTTAAAACTGTAGAATATGCAAATTAGAAGCACAATGGAACAGATGTCTGCTTTTGCAAAAATTGTTTCACAGTCTGCAGTCGCAAGATTTTTGTATAAATACCAGGGGTCACTGTCTGCTGACATTCCAAGATGTCTCGCCTCCTCGTAGTCGTCTACCTGGCTGCCACTGCCATGGCCATGTACCGCGAGCCGTCTGCCAGCATTGCGATGCGAGTCAACTTTCGTCAGATGCAACTCTTCAACTCAGGACAATTTGAACTATTGGTCAAGGAGGTAGCCCATTTAAATTTACCATAACCCGAGAGACTTCCAGCTGTACCAACCGGAAGCCTCTATCTATATCAAAGGACGCGGTGCCATTGCCTCTGGACATGATCAAATCTTGTCGACCATCAAGAAACAAGCCGGTTATAAAATCACCAATGTCAGTTTACCCCAGCATTTCTTAATTGGAAAACGGAATTTTTAGATCAGACTCGGTCTGGTAAATGTCCCCGAAGACAGTGAATTCTTCATTGCTAAAGTTGCAGCTGATGTTACCACCAATTATGGGAAGAAAGTCACCTACAACTACCAGCAGGCCCTTTACCAGGGAAAAATTGCGTTTGTGCTTGCTGACCTTGGTGATAAATAAATTATAAAAGGATTAAAATCGCAATTGTTGAGAATATTGGTAGAAATCCTAAAATTGTAAGGTGAAACTGGGGATTTGACTCCGAGACTAGACGACTGTTACCCCATGGACAATCATAGACCCCAGAAGTATTCAGCTCGTTTTATAAATTATCCAAAATTCTGTGCCGTAAAAAATTGTAAAAAAAAATCCTGGAGGATTGAACCCGCATGGGATTACAAGTCCGACATGCTAAAAAAGATAATCTAGTGTCAAAATCAGTAAAACTACGGTTTATTCTTCAAAAATATGTGTCCATACATCAATAATATCCGTAATCATCATGAATTCGTTATTCATTTCTCGCTGCTCTTGAGTGTTTTCATATTTCCGTGTCAATCTCAGCTGCTCACCAAGTTGGATGGTCAAAAATTCTCGCTCGCTCTTTTTTCCTCTCTTTAAAATATAAATTTTTCATTAAAAATTGGTATAAAACCCACAAAAACATAATATTTCTCGAAAAAAGACTTGTAATTCCTGACACGGTGATATTTGTCCAAAATCATGCTGTGACAGACGTCGACCAGGTGAAAATAATATTTTGAGGTTTTTTGAAGGCTAATCACGGATTTTAATTTCATCTGGAGTTAGAAATATTCAAAAAATAGTGGAAATAAACCTTTTTGATGATTTCCTTCTGCAGAAGGATGGGAATACTTGGTAAATCGAAGGTTTCGTCAGACTGGGCCATGACAATCTGATAAAAATCGGACTATAAATTCTATTTTTAAGCGGTTTACAAAAACAAATAAAGATATCTGCTTGGTTTTTCACCAGAAAATAGAAAGAACGAAGGAGAATGTGAGATTTATTTGAGATCAAGAATAATTTGGGTCAAAGATAGCTTTCCAGACATAGTAGAAATCTTGATAAAGATGGACTATTGCCTTGGAGTCCTTCAATTTTACTTTACGCGATTTCTCATCCAACTTTAGCAGCTCGGAGTAAAGTTTCTTTTGAGCACGTAGGGTAAATTCAATGAAACGGATCTCATTTTGAGCGCCAGTCTGAAAAAGAATAGAAATATCGTCGATTTTAATCTTGTTAGGGAGGACGAGCGGGGCCTCTTGAATCAGGGAAAACTTTTGAATGTTTCTTGGAAAAAGACAAATTCAAAATTTCACATGTTTGGTAGCATCCGCTTTCCTTGAGGTCGGCAACCGACTAAACGAAAAGTATCCAACTTACCCATGGATTTTCTTTACTTTTTCTCTGTACAACTCGTTGGCATCTATCCAATATTGGGCTATGACATCCCTGAACAAGGAGATCGCACCATTTTGCACTTTTTTGAAGTCTTATTACGGATTTCAGCTTCATCTAGAATAAGATTTGAAAAATAAATAAAATTTAGACATTTCTGTACCTTTTTGATGATATCTTTGACCAGCAGGATAGGAATCTGATCCAGGGGAAGGCCGCCAATTTCTTCCATTTCTGGTAGAAATCCTAAAGTAGTTCACAAGGTAAGAAATGGCTAAAATAACAAAAAATAAAGCATATTTTGGCTTATGACCAGGAAAACTGAACATGATCTAGTAACACAATTTATTCAAGGCCATCCGAATCAAAAATAGCTGTCCACACGAGGCGTAAATCATTTTGTGTGGCTAAATTCCTTTTAAATACTTCCAATATCTTAAAAATTTCTTCATCATCAGGATTTGACAGAAGTTGTCTTTCTGCTTTTCGTATTGCCAGGGTGATTAACTTGGCGGTGAAAGCCAGGAAGGTAATTTCATCTCGTTTTCCTTTCTGAAAAGGGAATTTGGTTTCCAATTTGGGGAGAAACTGGCAAACGCTGTGGGACAAAGGTCCTGTAATTTTCCAAAAATTCGAAAAATTTTGCTGCTATTGGATGCGCACAGTGGAAATTCGATTGAAAATTAAAAAATAATTCCGCTTACCCAGGGTTTTGTCTCCTTAATAAGATTTCCAATCTTTGCCACTTTATGATATTTATCCAATACTGGGCTATGACATTTTTGTACAAGTTCATCACACCATTTTGTGGTTTTTTGCAATCGGATTACGGATTTCAACTCCATCTGAAAAGAAATGGGAAAATAATTTATTTTGAAAGTAAATACCAACCTTTTTAATAATCTCCTTTACCAGAAATATGGGAAGATCATCCAGTGGAATAGCGTCAGGGATTTCCATTTTGAATTAGACGGTTTTTACAAGATTTTCGGAGGATTTCAGGAGCAAAAATCGTTCGCATTTCTCAATAAAAATCGCGTCCAGCGCTTCCCTTTCCCGCTTTTCCATGATTCTTTCAAAAGCTACGCTTCTTTCTGACTTTTTTCTTTGAATTAGATTCCTAGACAATTTAAACTTCCAGGAGTATAATTCCTCTTTTAAATAGTCAAGGGAGACGTGGAAGATAACGATTAGCCGTAGTAAAGCCATTTTTTCTCTCGTGGTGGGATTGCGTACTTCCGCCTACGTACAGGAGCTTTTCTGGAATTTTTGAGCTGGTCAACAATAAATATTGGCTATTTATTTCATTTAAATTTATTTTATTTTGTGTAAAATATCATAAATTGTGGAAAAATCCGAGAAATCTTGGGATTTCCTCCTGCTTCCGAACTAAATTGGCCTAGGCCGTCTATTGACCCTTTTTTCAATTTTTTAGGCAGTTTTCCTGGTTATTCGCTATTTCTAATTGAAGAATAGTACAATTTTAAACCCTATGATCTGATTGACCACCCAGTTTCCCTAGTAAACTACATTTTATGATCTCCGAAGCATCAATTATTGGGTTGTTACATAAGTGGTGTCGCCGACAATAATCTGCTCTGGGGGGACCCCCGCTTGGTGTCTTTTACCATATGAGACACCGTACCTCGTAGAGCATTGTTTTCTCTTCAAAATGATATATGCATGAGCTCCGTAGTTCTTTATCTCGAGGAACTAGAGGGGTCGACTGCCGAGGTGCGAAATGCGCGGCACATGTTGATTCGGGCAAGAGCAGCTAACCCGGCCTCTTCCGAGATTGTCTTACAATTTATTCAAATTCTGCTGATAGTTCTGGATACAACAGATGGTGTTCTACAAAATGCCAGAGACATTTTGATAGAATTCGATATCGCCGAAATATTAGAGCTTATGCGAGTTTCCCCGCCTTCGAGAACAATACTGCGAAATTGGCGGAAAATAGGTCAGTATTCATATTCGGTCTTGTGAACATATTAAAAAGCGCAAAAAATTATATTTAAAAAATGTTCAGTTTCTTCTCAGAAGTTGTGTTTTACTTGTGAAAGACAGCCTCTTACCGTCGCAGGATGCGGCATCATTTTGGGGGTCTATTTTCGATACGTGGCGCAGGGAAATTGTATTCCTGCTCGTACATTCGAAGACTTCTGGGTCTCTTTTTAATATATGGTGGTCACTTACATAGCATAGGTTATTCCTACCCAATCTTGGAGAACGAGCTCAAAAACAGCGCTTCAAAATGGCTCGACGAGCTCTGACTCGCCATTTTGGCAAAAACCAGCTCTAGAGTCGCGAAATAAAAAGCTACCGGGCTTTTAAATATACTGTTTTAAAGAGCAGAAAAAGCTCTATTAGGCACTGTGTTTCATATGTCAACAGTGATAAAGCGGAAATCCCACCCGAGGTAATTAGCGGCGGCGACAATACATATGTAACAACCCAATAGATTAATTTGTGTCAAAAAAACAACCAAGAAACCTCAAAAACTACTCTTTTCCCGGCTATTTTCTACTTCCCACCGGGTCACGAACTAGTTCCAAAAGAATTCCCAGTCCTATTTTTTGTTGCAAACCAGTCTACCGGTCAATAAATACGGTCTGACCTTTGCGAACCCCTCGTCACATTCTTTGAAGGCGCATTATCCACGTGGCCATAATCTGACGGCCATTCTTATCTCGATTCGGAAGGATTTTTTTCGTTATCTGTGCCTTCTTCCATTGTTCGTTGACCAATTTACCAAAGAAAATGCTGAAAATTTATGTAAAAAATGGGTTTTACGCCCGGCGTATCCCAAAAATCCTTTAGGTTGTCCCGTTTACCCGGGGAGTTCTGCCAATATTTCTGCTACCAGTACCCCAAAAATTGACGCATTTTGACCGATCTTTGATAAATTCCCCGCACTGGCAGACGATTTCTGTCAAATATTTGTATTCGGTTCCAATTCGCCCTCTCCTCTGATCTCATTTCTTCTCTTTTTTTGTTTGACCTTCGCGTAAATTGTGCCCCGCAATCCTTCCGCCCAATCTGCCGTCCGTCTTATCAATAGTCCAATAGACAATTGATGGTCGGATGACCTGTACATGTACCAATGGAACGACCAAACACATTTAGCTCCCTGTTTCTTACTTTTTTTCTCCTATCTTTACGATTTTTTCCTTTTCAGAATGTCTTACAAACTAGGATGTCCCGAATTGGAGAAGAAAGTCGAGTTGTGGCTTAAATTGGACAAGGTAACAGCTTCAGTTTGTCTCTAAAACCTTTCTCCAGAATGAGAAAACTCGATCAGAAATCGAAAGTTTGGCTAAAAACGGTGATGTCGAAGCTCTAAAAGCCCGTATGAATGGCCGATTGGTCTTTGGAACTGCCGGTATTTGCCTTTTCCATCAATTTCTACGGATAATTTTAGGTATCAGAGCCCCAATGCAAGCTGGATTTGCTCGATTGAATGATCTAACCATTCTGCAAGTTACCCATGGATTCGCCAGGCACATGAAAGAAGTTTTTACGGGAAAGAGCAATGGAGTGGCCATTGGATTCGATGGAAGGCATAATAGTCGACGGTAAGTGGAAGAATCAGCGGTTTTTGGCTGCTTTTTGCCTGGTCCCATCAGAAATATTAGCTACTTTCCCTTCCAGATTTGCCCAACTGGCTGCCAATGTCTTTATTCGTAACGGCATTCCAGTCTATCTCTTCAGTGAAGTATCTCCTACTCCTGTTGTGGTGCGTATTCCTTTAAAATTTGCTGTGAAGATATTTTTAGTCATGGGCAACAATTCATCTCAAATGTGATGCTGGTCTGATTATCACAGCTTCCCACAATCCTAAAGAAGATAATGGATACAAGGCCTATTGGAGCAATGGAGCTCAGGTTTTCTTTTTTTGGGGTTTAGACTTTTAATTTTTAGATTATTGGACCTCATGATACAGAAATTGTCCGATTGGCGGAAGCCGAACCAGAGCCAAAAGCTGAATACTGGGATCTGTCCCAGTTACAGGGAAATCCCCTCCTTCGATCGGCTGATTCCTCAATTGATCCTTATTTCGAAGTGGAAAAGAGTCTTATCTTCCATAAGTAGGCACTTTTCCTTCCAGGACCCACCTCCTTTTCAGGGAAATTAATCAAAAAACGCCATTAAAATTCACCTATTCCGCTTTCCATGGAATCGGATATTTGTACACCAAAAGGATTTTTAAAGAATTTGGCTTCCCAGAAGATCATTTCATCTCCGTAAAGGTTTACTTATTTTAAAATAAATTTTACAGTAATTTTTAGGAACAACAAGATCCTAACCCAGATTTTCCCACAGTCTCTTTTCCCAATCCGGAAGAGGGCAGGAAAGTATTGACACTTTCCATTGAAACCGCCGATAAAAATGGATCCACAGTAATTTTGGCCAATGACCCGGATGCTGATAGAATTCAAATGGCTGAGAAACAGAAAGAGTTAGTCCTTTAAACTATGGTTATCTAGAGGTCCTGAAGCGGAAACACTAATTTACCAAGCGCTTTGGGATCCATTATAGCTCTCATTTAAATTATTTCCAGTGGTGAATGGCGTGTCTTTACCGGCAACGAAATGGGAGCTCTGATCACCTGGTGGATTTGGACAAATTGGCGTAAAGCTAATCCAAATGCTGATATTTCCAATGTCTATGTCCTCAACAGCGCCGTCTCTTCTCAAATTGTCAAGACAATCGCCGATGCTGAAGGATTTAAAAATGATGTCACATTGACTGGATTTAAATGGATGGGAAATAAAGCCGAAGAGTTGAGGAAGCAGGGAAAGCAAGTTATCCTGGCTTGGGAAGAGAGCATCGGATATATGCCTGGACATACGCTGGATAAGGTGAGACACGAATTTTTTGTCAGGAGTTTTGGCGAAAGTCCTTTGAACAACCCAGAGAGTCGAGGCGGCGAGTTTTGGGTTACCATTCGGAATCGCTAACGTATCTCTGGACAAAGTTCTATCCTCACTGGAAATTCTTTTAAATGAATTCCTTTTTTTAGGATGGTGTCTCTTCTGCCGCCGTCTTCGCCGAAATGGCCGCCTATCTCCATTCTGAAGGCAAACTCCTGACTACCAAACTGTTCGAAATCTACAGACAGTCAGTATTTTTCCATTTTTTATATATATTTCCAATTTTCAGTTATGGTTTCCATTTGGTCCGTTCAAACTACTGGATTGTTCCTAATCCCCAGGTCACAAAAGATCTCTTCGCTTCACTTCGTAAAGACTTAAAATTCCCGGAATCCATTGGAACTGACAAAGTTTCTCATGTGAGAGATCTCACCATCGGATACGATAATTCTCAGCCGGGGAATAAGCCGGTAATTGGCCCTGATTCTTGATGGAACGGCTAAAATTCAGATCCTTCCCATTTCCACATCATCAGAGATGGTGACATTCACCTTGGCAAATGGCAGCATCGCCACGTTGAGAGCATCTGGAACTGAGCCAAAAATCAAGTATTATATTGAACTGAAGACTGCTCCAGGAAAAACTGAAAAGTAAGGAATTTTTGGCTATTACTGGAGGGAAAATTCCGGATTTTCTTGAATTAGGACCCTAATAATTCCAATTTTTCAGCGATCTATCCTCCGTCCTTGAAGAACTCGAGCAACTGGAGAAAGACGTCGTTTCCACGCTTCTTCGCCCCGAGCAGTATGGCCTCATTGCCCGTAAATAATTGTCATTTTTGTATTCTCTAGCGAGGTATGTAGTTCACTTTTAATCCCGCCCAAAAAGCATTGCCCTGAGATTGTGATATTGGAATAAAAAATCTATTGTAAAATACATTTTATTGTCCTATAAAATCAATTAGATTGTGGTCACATCATAATGAAGAGACGATGCCGGGACAAAGGAAAAGAGAGAATTCGGTGGAATTGGGGACATGGCTGCGGAGAGGAGAGCAGGATCATCTGGAAAATATTAATTATTAGCTGATTTATAGAAGTGTGGCCTTTCTTTTGAGCCTAAATAGAATTACAGTAACCAACTGACCTTTTTTCTGTTCGAATTCTTCCAGCATTTTGCCAAGTTCCTTGATCATTTCTTGCATTTCTATTTTATTCATCGATCCGCCCATTACATTGACCACAATGACAGCTTGTCGATGCGGTTTTTGTCCAACTTGTGTATAACCAAAGTAGAATCGATGGCTTTTTTGCAAATGGGCGTACAGTCGCTTTGTGTAGTAGCTAATTTGACTGGGATCAGCGGATGACGATGGCTGAAAAATCGACAATTATCCGCTGTTTGGAAACTAACCTTATATTGAAAATGGAATTTTGTAAAATCTTTGCAGATGATGATAGAAATTTTCGGTAATTTTGCCATTTCCAGGCGGATTTCCTTTGCCATTCCAGAGAAAAATTCGAGCCGACGTTGAATTTCTTCCAAACCCAAAAGAGCGAAGACGGTGAAGATTTGGACAGCTTTTTGTGTATGCTGGGTCAAAGGCTCGTGCCATGCTTCGGGAGATTTGATCCAAATCAATTTTATCCCTTCAGACATGTGGAACATTTCGAGGTAGACGCTGTCGACGTCGAGGAGCGACGGACGGAGACGACGACAAGCCGGATGGAGCCAATAACCACCGACGGCGGAGGCATCCACATGGATGTAGACATCATATTGAGCAGTCAATTTAAAGAGCTGCGTCTGTTCTTCTGGGTTACTGTAATCGGAGCTGGTCCATGTGGAGATGAGGACAGTGGGCAGCAGATCGGCGGCGATGTCTTCTTTAAGAATTTTTTCAAATGTAGCGGCATTTAGACCTTCAATTCTACGAAGACGCATCATAGCCAAACGACAGGCTTTAGAAATGGAGACATTCGCCTAAAAATCATTGATATTACGGAGATCTTTAAATAATCTACCGTAGTACTACAATAGACGACCATTTTACCTGGAGCTGCTGCCTTTTCAAAAAGTTTTTCCAATTGTCGCTTGCGGGCTGTCAGTAGCACGTGGAAGACAGCTTCTGTGGCGGATTCGATCATCGTCTCTTTATAAAATTCTTCAGGAATTCCTAGGGCTTTCTTTAAAAATTTCATCGAAATCCTTTCCAGTTCAATTATGTTTGGTGAAAGAAAAGGCAAAAAGAAATGAGCAGCGACATCCGGCACCGATCGACCAGGACCATTTTGACCGAAATATTGAGGATGTTGCCAGTGGATCGTCTGCCGGAGAACATCGACAATCAGCCGTTTGAGGGCATCCGTCGTCGTCGAAGGTTTTTCCGGCGGAAAAGGATATTTCGTCAGTAAAGTGCCTTTCTGATAAGGACGGATAGGCGACACTTGAATCGGAGTATCCAGAGCCATTTGATATTCTTCGAGAAAAGTGGTAAACGCGTTGATATCAGCACTCAAAGGGTTTCCAATCTGAAAAACTGGTGATATTTTCATGGTAAATGCTTTCCCAGTAGAGGTGGCAATAAGAACGGGCAGTAAAAGACGCGACAATAGGCCTCGTTAGCTCAGCGGTAGAGCGTTGGACTTTTAATCCAACGGTCAAGGGTTCGATCCCCTTACGTGGCTCCAAACTTTTTTGCTTTTTTTCTTTTGACTTTTTCGATCTTTTTCTTTATTTTTCTTGCGTTTTTCATGTTTTTCACTGTTTTCGACCAAATTTTACCATTTAACGGCAAAATTGGAGCAGAATTGGGAAAAAACAGCAAAAGAAGAGCCGAACCTGACTGTCTTTTTCGCTTTCGGTCGACGTCGATAATTTTTCCTTTCCCGATTGATTCCTGCCCTTTTCCATGTCCGTGCTCAACGTGCTCAGCCCCTCAAATCGAACTTTTTTCGGTGACTTTTTCTCTTTGTTTGGTTCTTCTCCAATTTCTCCAGTTTCTTCATCATTTTCCGTCTTTTTCTCAAAAAATGGCTTGACCTGTGGACTCTGTCGCAGTTCTTCTTGGCTCATGCCAAGATCTCCCAATAATTCATTACGTTTCCGTCTAAAAATACGCAAAATAGAGAAGGAATTCCAGAATACTTTAATTTTCTGATCTGCACATGTTGAACGATTAAAATGACGACATTGACAATAAAACCACAGCCGCAGGTAATCATAGCAATTCCATAAAAGTTGAACATTTTTGGGGAAAAGCGACGACTGCCAGTTGGGACAAAAGACAAAATGATGGGAAATCTTGACATTTTTGAACCAAAAAAGCACAAAAACATGTAATTGTGACCGAAAATTAGTGCAAAAATCTTACGATTTGGCGGCTATTTTGGTTTTATTGTGTTTTGCACCCCTTTTCCCGTACTTTTCAGCTATTTTTCCTCGTTGCACTTTCTATTTTCCCGTTTCGAATAAATGATCTATTAACCTAGAAGAAATAGAATTTTTCGTCGCTGGAAGGTCAAAGTCCTTGAAAAGCGCGGCAGTCTAGGCGACCGGGACGTCGACCAGCGTAATACATTGGGTCATTTCGGGGCGAGGTCCAGCAAAGGTCACGCCGTGTAGGCGGACAGCGGCCACGCTACCACCTGTGGTCATTTCTATGTCAATTTCAGGGCATTTTCTGCTTGTTTTTCAGCTAATTTAATCAGTTTTGAGTCAAATAAGCTCAAAGATTGATAATTTTCCGTTTTTCCCTTGTATTTCCAGCATTTTTGTTATTTCTACCACAGTTAGACAGTCAAGAGCCATAACTAAGCAATTTTCATAGTTTCCGGTCACTTTTCTCTTGTTTTTTGACTTTCCCCCTGGCCACAAGTGCAAAAATCAAGCGCCAACCACCCGCCTGGTGGGATGGCATGTCTCAGAGCGGTGAACACGCAGCCACACGTTCGCTGGCTATTTATAAATTCAAAAAATAAGCTGAATCTAGCAGATAAACATGGTTAATCCCACGGGGAAAGGAGAGGTAGTAAACAAGTGGAGGATATCCCCACCGCGTTTAACTTTATTTATCCAAGAAGGAAGATGTTGAATGGATTTCTTCGATCCTCCCGGGGAGGAAGCCAGCATCCCTTGGCTTTTTCTCACGGCTCGCATCGAATTTTAAGGCAGTCTATTCCTTCTTCCAGAAATTCTTCAAGGTTTTTCGTTTTCTACCTTTATTTGTGGGCAAATTTTCTAGGAGTTAACCAATTTCCTGGGGTCGACACTCTTATTACCATAAAAAAGCCAAATCTTCGAGAAATTAGCAATTCTGATAGTTTTTGACATAAAGCTCATGATAAACGGGAGTAATTTACACAAATATTGGCAAAAATCCTTCAACGAAGCCGGGAAATTGAAACGGCGAATTCTCATTGGACCATGAGCTCGTCAGATTTCTATCCGACAACTCTTGGTGTGCCCCGTATTTTATCCATCCCATAACGGGTGCAACTACCCTCATTAAATGGAAGAAGATGAGCCCCAATTATGCGTCAGAGAGTGAGAAAATAGCCACCTAGAAAGGGAAAAACGTCCCTAAAAAGTCAGCTTGGGCTTGTTGTTTACCCCGAATGCTAAGAATTCTCTTGATTTTGACCCATTTTAGGATATTTTCTCAGTTTCCCAGCTATTTTTGTCTTTTGTATCCAGTTGATAAGTCATGGAAATCCAAACGTTGTGAGTTCGATTCCCCGGGTAGACCACAAGATTTTTGCCAAAATTCCTGTGACCACTACGTAATACTGGGCGTATCAATAGCACATTTCCTGTTTACTTTCCCGGTTGAAGTGCCAACATGGAAAGTGTGGTGATATTTCCCCTCTTCCCCACGTGTACTCTTCAAAATGCTGAAAATTCCCATATTTCGACGACAATTCTGTCTTCAATTTTCTCAATGGCTTTTCCTTTTGAAATCTATGGGAAACTCAGAGAAAATCTTCCATTTTTATCACCTATGGCTTTGAAGATTCCACAGAACGGAAACCGGGGGTGTAAAGTGACAAAGTCGCGACTCGGAGGGCCTATGTCATTCTTTTGTTTTTTTTCGTCACTGGCCACCACTGTGTGTCATTTTTAACCCAAAGGAATTCAATTTCCCCGTTTCTTCCCCCCTTTTGTCCATTTTCCTGGGATTCCGACATTATTTGTCCAAAATTTCCTCAAGATTCTTTATCAATCAACAGGATATCGGTGTGCTGATCTCTCGCCGAACTTTGAGACTTTTCTGGTCCCACTGAGGCTCGCGGCATCTAAAAATATCTGGAATTAATCATTTCCCGGAGTTTTTCAGCAGTTTCCTGGGAAGTTGTGTCACAATCTTGCCGACTGTCATCGATGCAAAAATAAAGTACACGAAAGACAACACACAGCGACGGCACGGCTTCTTATCTCACCCCATACCTATATCTATTCTCGCCCTTTTTCGGCCTCGCAGCCCATTTTCTGCCATTTTTGGCTGGCTGTGAGCCTTCTTGGGAAGGAATAGAACCACAGTTAGATAGCCGACTTGCTTTCCTGTCTATTTTTCCCTCCAGTTGCTGCTTTTTCCTGTCTAACGTTGGCTTCTTTTTATCTCTAAAAACTTCTGAAAAGTTTTCTTTCTGCTTTTCTAGGAAGAGCCACAGTTAGACAGCAAGAACATTCACGTTTCGGGAACAATTTACCTCTCCTCCTGCTGCAAAACTAGTTTTCCTGGTGCAAACCCCTTTTGCCCCATTCATTCAAGGTTCTTGCCAGTCCTAGGATCATCTTACCGCTGCGTTTTTCTCGTTCCTTTCCTTTTCCACAAAAAACCAAATGCCCTCTGATTCTTACCGAATGATAAGATTTCTCGGAACAAAGGTCGTCTGGGAGAGGTTATTGACCATTTTTAGCCACTTTTGGGAGTTTTCCTTGCTAAAAATTGTGAAAAAAAAACAAATTTTCCTATAAAAATAGCAGCGGCTGGTGGAAAATGGTCAAATTAGAACCGAAATAAGGCAAAATCGCGTCTAATCCATCGATTTTTGTCAATTTCCCACACATTTTCCGGCGAATTTTTGATGTCAAGAGGTCTGCCAGAAACTGTAAATGGCTTTTTACAAACGAGGTTCGTTTTAACTGAGGATTTTTGCGGATTTTGTGGGAAAAAAAGTAGTTTTGGATTGTGGCCTCCTTTTTCCGCCCTCTCCTTCTCTTCCGCTTTATATTATTTATCTAGCTTGACCAATTTCTGATCAAATGTTCGAGAGAAAAAGAGCAACGTGGTGTCATTTTCAGTAGTGAGCCGACTTCCCCGCCCGCCGATCTAGGAGCCCCAAATAGCAGCAGCCGCACCAGTTCGTCTTCTTCTTCTTTTCCCTCAATCATGTCAGATGTCATCAAGCCTGTTAATCCGTAAGTTTTATTTTTAATTTATTCTGTAAAGAAAATTTTAACCTAACGACCGTAATTTAAATGTTGAGAATAAGGGCAAACGGTCAAAACACACGAAATTATGGTCTTGTAACCATTGCTGGCGCTTTTTTTGGGCCATTTCGAGTATTCAAACTTTTTAGGAGAAAATCTCAAACTGTTTCTTAAATTTTTGACTATTTTGCGCTTAAAAATAGCTGGAAAATGGTATTTAATTTAAAAACTTGAATAAAAGACGATTTTCAGTGTTTTAGAACCCTATTTGGTTTATTTTTCCCCAATTTTCCCGCTATTTTGCGAGAAAATGCCCAATATTTCAAATTTAAACAAGTTTTAATGAAGTTTATATAATTTCTTTCTTTTCAGTGGATCTCTCTCATTATGGAAACAATATGGCCCATCAGAAAATACAGTTCGTGGAATAGTTATCGGTGGAATTACGGGTGGTATTGAGGTATGTCTTTCCCCGTTTCCCAGTTTTTCTTTTTTCTATTCAAGATTCAAATTGAATTTGTTTTCAGATTTGCATAACATTCCCTACGGAATATGTTAAAACGCAACTCCAACTGGATGAAAGATCAGCTACTCCTAAATTTAAGGTAGATTTTGGGACTTATTACTATTTTTTGAAGATTTTAACAGGAAACATCAAGCAAATTGGATGTTCAGCTCATAAAATTGCCTAAAATTTCCGATTGTGAAGTGCAAATGCACCTTATCTCGCACCCAGTCTCTTTCTGAGGAAAAACGCGTGATGTGGCGTGTTATGGGGACATTTTTTAAAGGGAATCCCTGTGTCTATTGATAAGTGCAGCAGGCAGACGGAGTGATTGAAATGGTTCCACATATGCACGGTTAGAGACAATTTACCTCGATTTTTACCATGATTTTGATCAATTTTACCCAGGAAATGGCGCTTACGCCACTGGAAAATTGGAAGAAAAATCCCAAGGTCAACCAGGGGAAATTCCTATAAAAAAATTACGTGTAAATGAATATTGTTCATATTTCCAGGGTCCAGTGGATTGTGTAAAGCAGACTGTTCGACAACACGGTGCTTTTGGTCTTTATCGTGGTCTTTCTGTTCTTCTCTATGGATCCATTCCTAAATCATCATTCCGGTAGCCCTTTTCCTTCATTTTTCCACAAATTTTCTCTTTTAGATTTGGTACATTTGAATATTTAAAGGGTAAAGCCTGCGATGAACGGGGCAATTTGACTCCGGGTATGAGATTTTTATGCGGTTTTGGAGCAGGTACTGTTTTTATTCTCAAAATTACAGAATTTCTTATATTCTCAGGTATTTCTGAGGCAATCTTTGCTGTGACTCCTATGGAAACAGTAAAAGTCAAATTTATCCATGATCAGAGCTTGCCCAAACCACAATACAAAGGATTTGTACATGGTGTCGGCTGTATTGTAAAACAGGAAGGAATTGGCGGTATTTATAAAGGATTGACAGCCACAATGGCTAAACAAGGATCTAATCAAGCCATTCGATTCTTTGTTATGGAAACATTGAAGGTAGAAATAATTGTCGACTTTTCTTAATTTTAGTAGCGCTTATTTTTGGAATAAAGACCCCCAAATAAAATATGACGCGTAAAATTTGCATTTACCCGCCATTTTTCACATTGTACGTATTTTTCCAGGATTGGTACCGTGGCGGAGACAATACCCAACCAATTTCAAAGCCAATTGTCGGTTTAATGGGAGCCGTAGCCGGTGCTGCCTCCGTCTATGGAAATACTCCAATCGACGTGGTCAAAACTCGTATGCAAGGTCTTGAAGCCAAAAAATATAAGAATACCATCGATTGTGCTGTCCAAATTTGGAAGAAAGAAGGCTTCTTTGCGTAAGTTGGGTCCTGAGTGGAAATTCTTTCTTCTTTTTCAGTTTCTATAAAGGTACAGTACCCCGTCTATCACGTGTCTGTCTCGATGTTGCCATTACTTTCATGATCTATGATTCGATAATGGAATTCCTTAACAAATATTGGAAGAAGCCACAATAATAAAAGAATATCTCTTTAAAAACCATTTCTAGTTTTTATATTATTTAATTTTTTTTGTAAATAGAAAGAAATACAGAGCCAAATTATATAGCGTGTTCCCTCCTTAAAACTTCACTTTTTTTCCCAAATAAACTGGTTGTGCCCTTAGAAAAACCTCCCAAGTCTAGATTTTTATACTTGTTTCTCTTATTTACTGACTGTGATTTTAATATTTCTACTGCTGTTATATTTTTAAGTAGAAAAATATTTTATTATTTATTGGAGAATAGTAAAGCAATTTTTACCATTATCTCTGAATTTCTTTCGCAATTACAGGATTTTTCAGAGGGTTTCCATAGCAATAGTTTGGGTAAAAATCCCGGACAAAAGCAAAATCCCGCCCTTCAGCTATAGAAGCTTGGAAAATCCTGAAAATTGTGGAAAATTTTATAACTTTTATTTTCTACTAAAAATTGCACAGACAAACATAAAAATATGAAGGAGATCAATATCCAGGTGGAGTTCGTGGTGGCGGACAATGATCGCAGCTGCCTTTGGCTCCTTGTGCTCCATCTTCTCCCGGAGGACCGGCTGTTCCCGGTTTCCCATAAGGTCCTGGAAAGATCACCGTTTTTTCGTGTTTTGTGTTCACTTACCAGGATTTCCTTGATCTCCTTGCGGACCTGGTGGTCCAGGCTCTCCGGGTTTACCCTTTTCTCCCGGGGGTCCAGGATTCCCAGGAGCTCCTGGTTCTCCCGCCCGTCCTGGTGGCCCTGGCGGAGCTTCCATTTGAATCTGCTTTCCTGGTTCTCCTTTTTCTCCAGGGCGGCCGGGATATCCCGGAGGTCCGGGGGCTCCAGCCCTTCCTGGCGGCCCTTTAGCTCCAGGTTTTCCTGGTTGTCCGGGTTCTCCTGCATCTCCTGGATATCCACGAGTTCCTTTGTCTCCAGGAGGTCCAGGCTGGCCAGGGGGGCCGGGTGGACATTCTCTGACACAATTTGCCAGGGAGGCGCCATCGTCATGAGGAGCCTCTGCATCATTTCCTGGCTGACCATCGATACCCTGCTGCCCATCTTTTCCGTCATCTCCATCGGGTCCTGGCTCTCCAGGAGGCCCGGGAGGTCCCAATTGGCATCCGCAACAGCTTTCTTCTTCCGATGGGCCACTGCTGACCGCTTCTTCTGCTGGTAGACGGCCGCCAGAACTCTCTCCACCGCTGTATCCACCTCCAGAAGGAATTGCAGCAGCTGGTTGGTCATGTGGACCAGCTCCAACAGAATATTTAGCTTCTTGTCGACGTTGACGACTAAAAATTTGTTCTGGATACAGAAAATAACTTACTTTGTCGTGATAAAATGTCCGAATAGCCATTTTCCATTATTCTGCTCCTTTCCTGCCGCCCTCTTTGCCCTATCCAACTGCCTGCCATGGACTCCTTTCCCAACTGTCACGGCTACCACTTCATTCCATAGATCTCTATTCCTTGTCTACAAAAGCGGCGTTTATGTGAGATATTAGGCGGAAAACCTTGCAAAAATAGACGTCATCCATTAAGGAAGAATGAAGCCGTTGGACATTTTGATAAGCGAGTGGAATCACCAATATACAGCCAATAATTGTGACGGTAGAAGCAACTACGGCGAGAAATGCTGATCTGGAAGGGGTTTATAAATTTTTGGGGTAAAAAATGGCCCAAAATGGGAATTGGAAAAACTTTAGGATATTTCAGACAGTCAGACGAATGATTAGTGCGCTGGATTTGCAGCACAAAGGTAGCCTGCCCGGTTCTTCAGGTTGACCAAAGGATTTTTGTCAATATCCAGGGTTTTTCCGTGGCTTTCGGGTATAATAAAAAGTATTAGAAGGCATCACGCATCTACTTCGCCCAAGAAATGAAAGCTTACCTGCGGAATATTTTAACTTCAGCCATTTCATCCTCACAAAGAGATTCTTTCATGGCTGCTGGCTGCGTTGGTCGAAGGCGAAAATGACACAATTACGGTCAAATTTCCCCGCTCTTTTATGCAGTCTCTCTTTAATCAGAAGTAGAGATCTTAAAACGATTGCGGAACAGGAGATCTTAGATCGAGAAAAAGAGATTTGTGTGACTAGTAAGAAACTGTGCGCCTGAATAGATACAGAGACTATAGGAGGGAGAAGGGCTTCAATTATGCAACTGGGTAAACTGCCCCCCTCCGACCGACAGACCAATTATATTAAAAGAAATCGGTGACGGGCTCCGGCCTGGAAAGATTAACTGGACAGAAGTTTTATTACTTCGAAAACTGCAAAGAACTTTATTTATTTGACACTGAAATGGGGAGGATTTTACTACGCGCCGGTGTTGCTCGTAAATTGTAAAAATCTACAAGATTGGTACCAAAATAATCTCCAGGTGCTCAAAATGTCCCAGTTGTACGCCGCTCATGTGTTTATCAATGATTCTTCCGTCCGTATGACGCTTTTGACTCAGACACTTCAGGCGCTTTTATATCTGCAAATATTCTAATTTTCAGTCTTTTTAGAGATGAAAAAAACTTCAAATTGTCTTTTTTAGTTGTTCTGGAGCTGCATTTCTTGTAGTTTTCTATTTTTGCCTAGAAAATGGAGGAGGAATTCAAGCTTTTCGGAAAGTCAGGAATAACTGCTACAGATTATCCAACAGCATGGCTGGCGACTTGGGAAATGGAGCGGAGAAGACTTTTCCAGGAAAAATGACTAGCCTGCAGGTTACTTTTACTACCAAAACAGCTCTTACTTTCCTCTTCAGAGAATCCCAGCATATCTACCAGTCTTCTTCGTGACTTTTACACAAAACAAGCGCCATCCCGAATCCGAAACTTGAGACAAATTGGCCGTTTATCTGATCATGCCACCTTGTACAATGTCCTGGTACCTGAAGTTTATTGTCTGAATTTGGCACGGGTTGGCTGTGGATGGCGGGAAATGGATCTGTAATCCGTACGCAACGCCTCGACACAATTGCAGGTAACATAAATTGTTATGTCTACGGTTAAACCATACCTTTTTCAGTATTTATTCACTCGGATTACATAATTAAATCTCATTTGATCAGGAGATTCAAGCCTTCAATAATATGTCTTGTAAGATTTATGGATATGATGCGGTAGGGTATCTGCAGAAGAGATTTTTGCATTTTAAATGAGCTTCTAACCTTGGAGACGACTAGTCCATGGATTAGGGGAGACAAAAATGGAAGATGCTCGAATTTCTCGGACATGACCGAGTAAATGGACGATAATACGACGTGAGGACGCTGAAGTTGACCCGGATTATTGATTATTCAGTTTGTTCGATAGGGTACAATGTGTTAATCGTAAAATAGACGTGATCATCTGTCGAATGACCATAAAAAAACTATTGTTTATCCTTAATTTAGCCATTTTTGCCATGTTGGATGACAGAAGAGTCAATAAAGTCGGGAACAAGCGCCCAGGATCCACGAAATCAAAGCAAATATGTTCCTTTTTTAAACTTATTTTCATATAAAATTATCAAAATATGTACGTGTCGGGCTTTGATCCGCGAGATAAAAACAACTGGGAGCTGTATAAAAGCAGCAAAATTAGGAGAACGGATAACAAACCCAAAATATGCAACATATATCGTCTTTTATCATTTTCTCTCTTTGTTTCGTCTGCGTAGGGGCTAATCGGCCCAGAATTTGTCTGAATAATGGAGCACCATGCAATTTAAATGGTACCCTGTATGCTGGTGGTAATTGCTGTGTAAGTTTTACTTTTTACACTCGAAATCCTCGGCATTTGGGTAAAATTCAGAAAATATTCCCCCATTTTTAGAGCAGAAATTGTGTCCAAGAAGCTGGTCAAACTACTGGACGATGTCAGACCAGAAGAAATACCCGCCAGACGGAAGAATGTCTAGAGGAAGCGGCTCCCTGTAGAAGTGATGGCAGCGAAGGCAAATGCTGTGTAAGTTTATTCACTTCTTCTTGAGTTCAAAACTACCGTAATCCCTAAAATACGAGCTGTTTCAGAGTGGCTTCTGCCTTCAAAACGAAGATAGCCCTGAAGGAGTTTGTGGACCTACCATCCCTCCAGTGGTAATTCCTCCAATTGAACCCAACCCTCAATGTCTGTTCATCGGCGCTCCTTGCCAGACTGATAGCACCCAAGGAGATTGTTGTGTATGCCGGGTTTTCAGTTAAAATTTGCCATATTTTAGAGCGGACTGTGTGTCCAAAAAGAAGGAGAAAATACTGGAATCTGCCAGAAACAGGGGCCGGAAACTAGTGGAGAGAGCGGAGAAGAAAACTCGGCCGGAGATGAGCAGACGAGCAATGAAACCAGCCAGCAAGCAGAGAACAGCAATGAAGGAAATTCCCAGGAACAGGGTAATTCTCAAGAAAATGATCAGCAATGAATTCTATTACTGGGGATGTAATAATGGGAATTGTATAGTAATAAAGATTTTCCTGTTCAAATCATATTTCCGTCTACTTTTCCAGTGGAAAAATCCTATGGACAACGACCTGAAAAAAAGTAAAGCGAAAAAATACAACGCGGCTTGCTTTTC
Organism: Oscheius sp. DF5033; assembly: GCA_964036215.1. Classification (NCBI taxonomy): domain Eukaryota; kingdom Metazoa; phylum Nematoda; class Chromadorea; order Rhabditida; family Rhabditidae; genus Oscheius; species Oscheius sp. DF5033. The sequence continues at coordinate 659,447 of CAXIWN010000013.1, read as the reverse complement.
TACCCACATGCTTATACGATCCGCCGCTTCTTTCATTATTTTACAATTTACCCGCAATGGACGTCCAAGAAGCCGCTTTTCCATTCCTCGAACTTCCTTATACTCTACAATGTGAAATAGTCAAAAAGGTGAGCTACTTTTAAGTATAAAAATAGGGAAAATACTGTTTTTCAGATGAAATTACAGCCAGTATTGAAATTTAAACAGACGTGTAAATATGGCGCGTATCTTGTCAGCAAGTGCAAAACAAAAATATTGGATTTATACCGAGTTCATTTTGAGAACAGAACTAAATTGAGATCCCTATGGGTTAGTTGATTTCTATAAAAATTACGGTATTTTAGAATAGCGACGGGGGCTTCGCTGTGGTCACAATGGAACTGGCAAGATTTATGGAATATTTTATCAGCGATGGACTGCATCAACTTTTGTCCGAAAATGATCAAACAGTCCTACAGGGAATGTACCGCCAAGTTCAAGAGGAGCTAACAGTTTGGGAAGAATTCCACGAAATGGAGAGGCCTCCGTTGGCTATTCATTATCGACAAATGGCAAAGAGATTGGGCAGAGAGATCGAAAGTGATGAGGACGAAGAAGTGGAAAGGATCATTCTGAGGCGGAGAAGAATCCTACAGAGGAGAGGAAGAGTTACCAAGAGATCTTTCCGTATTAGACGGGTTATGTAGACATTTGTTTGTTATTTTTATTGGAATAAATCATTTTTTATGCTCGGAATAATCGAATTTACAAGCCAATACGTTTAATATATTTAAAAAAATAATATGAGCACAAATTGCTTTTGGAATAAAATATTTTACGTACAATTCCTGTATCAATCGATGATTATTGGACTTTCCGTGGCTTGGGGAAGGCATTCTGCTTCGGGTACACAAGTGCCATTGGAATTTCTGTAATATCCAGGGACACAGACGCATACTCCGGACTGGACACAGTACATGGGACACATCTAAAAAAATTGCATAAGTTTGATAAATAATCAATTTTACCATTGGTTTCCCTCGGTTGGCACAAGTTTTCTGGCATCCTGGACAGCTGACGGCTCGTTCATTTTCGGGACAAGGCTTGATTGGAATGGGCATTATTCCATAGACTTCCATTGAAATTGCCAATAAAATGAGGAACGAAAAAATGTAGGAAACATTCATGACGAAAAAAGGAAAGTGTTCCAAAATAACCAGGAAAAACAGTCCTTTTATTTGACCCCAGGCCTCGTGTTGATACAGATGCTTTGCATAAAAAAGGCTGTGGGAAAAACAACGCGTGGTGATTTCAAAACAACCTAGGATGGGTTTTTGGCAACTATGTGATCTCTTTCAGCAATGAGACCGGAATTTTGCTCGGGAACCAGGGGTCTATTACGTATTGACGCCAAATATTGGCAAAAATCCTTTAGTTTGTGATAGGTGTACCCGCGGTAACTCAAAAAATCTCCGAAAGGTTCCATAGTATTAGAAAAATCTTACGGTTCACTGGAGGATACCAACCTACTATCTTTAAACTAGGGATCAGCTAAATACGATACCATGTGTCCACGAAGCTGACGAGTCAGAAAATTGCCAGAAAAAAGCTCACAATATTCTAAACTCTAACAGCAAACCTTTAAAACTTCTGAAATCGCCTGAAAATCTTATAAAAACACAGAACAAAAACCAAAGATTACAGCAAACGTCTCACCTTTAGTATCAGCTGGTGGCGTGGGAATATTCTTCATAGGTGGTAGAGTGTAATCTCCAACAATTGGAAGTGGGAAGGGTCGAGGTACAGGTTTGACTGTAGGAACTGTTGCCTGTTGGGCCTTGGTCGGACACGGTTTCTTCGGTGGCTGGGGTACAGCTGGCGGTGCAGTGACAGCTTTTCCTGGTTCTGCTTTCAACGTTGGTGGAGCAGTTGGGGCTGGAGCGGCCTGAGTGACCTTCGTCGGGCAAGGTTTCTTGGGAGGCTGCGGTACAGCTGGCGGCGCAGTGACAGCTTTTCCTGGTTCTGCCTTCAATTTTGGCGGTGTAGCCGGAGTAGGAGCCGCTTGTGTAACTTTAGTCGGACATGGTTTCTTTGGCGGTTGAGGAACGGGTGGCGGAACAGCGGCGGGTGGTGGTTTGGGTGCCGAGACGGCAGGTCCTGGCCACATTCTCTCTAAAAATCAGAGTATTTTGTTTAATTTAAAGGTCTACTTGTAATAAAATCCAGCGTGCCATCAGCTAGTTTCTTCTGCATACAAACGACGCTCTCGTTATCAAAGCGAGTCTCAATCATCAACGGGATTTGTTTTCCTCGATGGGCGCAGGCTGAAATTAACATTTTTTTGTGGATTTTGGTATCAAAATGTACAGCAGAAAATTCTCTACAAAATGGTAAATTTTTCAGAATTCGTATGATCTATTTAAAAGAGTTACAGCCGTTTTAAAGAACTTACACTTTATGTTCCAAACATTTTTCCCTGCACACACGTAAATTCCTTTGGGCACTTCTCTCAGCTCATTTAATGCATATAGTTTTCCATTAAATACGCAACTTTCGGCTGGATGAAGTTTAACAGATGGTTTTACATTGGGTGCTATGTCAAGATTCAGTGGAGGGGCGGCTATATCTCGACGTATCGCGGCAGTACCCGGAGGAGCCAGTTCCAGGAGACCGACGGCAGTCCCAAGGACTGAACATATTAGGACTAAAATGATATTTTTTTTAAAGAAAAGGGTGAAAAATACCTGCGAACCAGCCCATCCCGTCTGGAAACGTGTCTATTCTCTTCGATTCGTGGCCTTTTATCCCCAACGATGTCGAAGACGCTGCCTGTTCACACCAGTTATTGACGAGGAAATGGTACTCAACCGAGTAGCGTGAAGACGTTTTTACGGGCGGGACTGTCTGGGAAATGCTGATGACTTTTTTACGTAGTTGTGGAGCCCACGCGCTGATAATTTTGTCGAATATTTCAGCGTCAAAAAAGATAGGAACTCTTTTCCCTGGTTTCGCAGATACTTTCCTCAATTGACGAAGACTGGAATTGTTTTTTGTATCCAATTATAGTATCAAAATAAAGCTCAGAAAATTCTCTACAAAGTAATATACTTTCCGTAATTTGTGTAGTTAATCTAAAGGAGCTACAGTTAATCTTAGCAAGCAAGACTGGAATGGATCGAGTTTTCAAATTTTCTTCTTGTTCCTAACACTATCAGTGTCACTGGACGCACAATCTATAGTCCTCTGAACCACCGAGACTTAAAATAACCATGAAAAGTCCATTTCTTGGTCGATATCCCCTGTCGACCGGAGATCATCCACTTTAGAATAACACAAAATGGCCGTTGGTCGCTCTAGACGGTGAGAATTATTGACGATGTGGGATGAGACGAGCTATGACGACATCAGGAACTGGTAAAAAGTTTAAAGGAACAAAACCTGGGAGTATTGCCCATCATGGTGACACTAGGTTCTAGCAGCTATTTTTTTCTTGTAGATTTTCGTTTCTATGTCATTTTTCCGGGTTATTATGAGTTTTTTGAATTTCCCACATGAAAAACATTAGGGTAATTTATCAGGATCTTGTGAGCCCAATTTTCTGGCTAAAAATGATGAAATCTGCAATCTGCATAGCTTCCTCGATGGTTCTTGGTCTTTTGACCCAATTTCCCCAAGTATTACTTCTTAACTCCTCGTGGTCTCCTCAACTGTATCTTGCAACAATATTCTGGCCCTTATCCGAGATCTTTTTACCCTCTGCACTCATTTAAATGGCCGGTATAACTGAGGAAATATAGAAAAGCGAAGAATTAGAATCTGTTTCACTTCTCGCTCAACAGCACTCTATGTGAACATGGCGCAGTGCTTGGCGCGGCGACTATCACTCAAGAGTCCGCGGGATCGTCTCCCGCGCAAGGCGATGATGTTCCATTATTATTCATCTTTCGGGGCTGAAAGTTATGACTGATAAATTATAATCTGAGCTTTTTTTTATTTTTTTTATGATGGCGTTCGATAAACTCGCGTTTTTCTGCCATAAAAGCGAATAAATCGCGTTTCTTCAGGAATTTCAGAAGAAACCAGGGTGAGGGGAAGGCTTAGAAGGTAAAGGAGAAACTGGTGATGATTAATTTCGTAGCCGATTGACTGTTTGATCTCCGATTTGTCTGCTAATCAGCTGGCTGAACAGTTTCGTGAGATCTCTGCGCTCTCCGCGTCGACGGCAATCTCTCGCCGTCCCCCCGCTCTCTCTACAGCCGTTCAACCACCACACCTAAACGAATCAATCTTGTCCCTCTGTGTGTTCTTAATTGGGACTGTGCTTCTTTTTCTTATTTTATAAGTCTTCTCCTCTTGATTTTGGCTAAAAATCCTGGTAAATATGCGTAAAAATGACTATTTTTAGAAGCTTTTAGTGAAACGACGTGGAAACGACTAAAATATTGGCTTACGGAAACTTATTCCGTCATATTTTTGTTTTTCCCTGGATTTTCTAATATTCCCCTGTATTCACATATAAGATATTAAGTGGAGAATCTTTAAAAAGTCAAAAAGGTGCTAAAACTCCCAAAAATTATTAAAAATCAGCAAAAAAATTTCTTTATATACCAAATTTGAGTCGATTTTTCACTGAATTTTCTGTGCTTTCGTCATAAATTTGTTTCTTTTCAATAAAAACATCACTAGCTTTTAAAAAAATAATTTTTAAAGAGGTGTGATAGTCAAAATTGACTAGAAAATCATAAAAATCTCGAAATTTCATTGTTTTTCCCTGTTTCCTACGCCATTTCCATATTTTCTCATACAAATCTTTGTTTTCCACTAAAATTTGTAGAAAATCTATCAGTTAGACCTTTAAATATCTCCTTTACAGCCCTGTTTATCTGCTCTACACAGTCTTTTTCCCTTTTCAGTCCCTGGTTCACCCCCTGCTGACTGACCAGACAATGTTTATCGCCCAGTCTAAATCAATTCCTCTTCTCCTCTAGTGACTGCCCCAGCCTGTCCGTCTCCTATTTTTCTTCCTTATCAATTTCACCTCAAATTTTATAATTTTATTAAAGAAAAACATGGCGAATCCGGTGAGGGAAGGATATCAGGAGTTTAATAATGAAGATGAGACTCCAAGGCCGATAAGCGCCGCGAGATCGACTCCTTTAGTCGAAGAGACAAATCTTTTCCATGATCGGATAGCTTCCAGTAATAGTTTGACAGCAGAACAGGCTTTTATTCATATGGTCAAAGTGGGTTTTTAGCGAGACTGTAGTAAAAAATAGGGGATTTTCAGGCTATGCTAGGTACTGGATTGCTCTCGTTGCCGTTAGCTTTTAAACATTCTGGATTGTTTGTAAGTTTTGAAACTTTTACTAATACTTTTTCTTTTTTTTCGACAGAAACGTGACATTTTTGAATAAAAATCGAATGAAATTGGATGGAAAATGGCCAGGGTATCTCAAAAATCCGAAAAACAAGGGTAAAAACCTCGCTGTTGACGTTTTTCTTGATGTTTTTATAAATTTTGTAATTGAAGGCCTGTTACCGGGATTTTGAAGCTGTTAACAGTCCTTAAAATGATGAGAAACGACGTAAATAGAACGTTGACTAATGAGCTCCTATAAAAAAGCGATGATTCATCGGCTATTTTCGATAAACATCTAAAAAATAACAAACAAATAAGGAAACTAGAAAATACAATTGTGTGGCGATAAAAAACAAAAACTAAGGGCTGTATCCTACTTTAGATCCTAATGACCATCATAAGTCTGTAAGAATTCCGCGTGGACATCCTATTTCCCTGATAGTTTGTCTTCATTCTAGGTAAATAAGGTAACACCATTTTTCTCATCAAATACTACCGCGTTTTCTTGGGATTTTATGAATTTTTTAAATTTTTTTGAAAAATGCGAGATGTCGCACGCCTGAAGCCCAATTTTTTCCGTCTGCTATCGATAAAACTGTCATTTTTTTCAGCTAGGACTCATCCTTACCGTCATCATCTGCTTGATATGCCTCTACTGTATGCGACAAGTCGTCTACGCGGCACATTTCGTCTGCAACAGGTAGGATAACCCGGAAAATACCCATGGTAATTGTAAAACCAAGAATTAACCGGATTTTTGGCGTCCAAGCAACCTTCAGAAACTCTAGTTTTTCTAGGAATGGTCGAGATCTCATCGATTATGCCAATATAATGCGAGGAGCAGTAGAAATGGGTCCACATTGGATCCGAGAACACGGTTATTTCTTCAAGCAAATGGTCAATACCAATATGTTCTTGTCCCAGTTGGGATTCTGCTGTGTTTATTTCGTATTTATGGCGACTAATCTTGAAGATGTGAGTGTATAAACCTTTAAAATTATTAAAAATGCCCCAAAAATCTATTAAAAATGGGATATTTTCAGTTTTTCACGAATAACACATCGATCCATCTGTCTACCGCCACTTGGATGGTCATTTTATTAATTCCCATGCTGTCACTGTGTTCTATACGCCGGTAAGTGTTTTTAGCATTGGAACAGGATTACTTTTCATTGAACGAAAGAAGTAAAAATTGCAGATTATCAATCCTAGCCCCGTTTGCAATGGGAGCCAATGTTGTCTACATCCTGGCAGTGACAATTGTTCTCTTTTTCTTCATTTCTGGTGAGTTTTACATAATTTATTCTCGTATATTTAGGGAATTAGATCCTTAATTTTTGTATTTTTCAGATTTGAAGCCAATTAATTCGATCCCATGGTTTGGACGCTTCTCTGATCTTCCTTTATTCTTCGGAACAGTCATGTTTGCCTTTGAAGGCGTTGCCATTGTAAGTAACCAGCATTTCATTTAAAAGTTACAGTAAAAGAAAAATACGACTAATTGATGTATTTTGCCATACAAAATTCTATTTTTTCCAGATTATGCCAATCGAAAATAGGATGCAATCTCCCCAGGCGTTTATTGCTTGGAATGGCGTCCTCAATTCCAGTTGCCTCGTCGTTCTGGCCATTTTTTCAGTTACCGGATTTTATGGGTACTTTTTTTTCTATAAAAAGAGAGTTTTAATGAAAATTGCAGATATCTCTCCCTGGGAGATGCTGTGAAAGACACGGCTACCCTGAATTTGCCCATGACGCCATTCTACCAAACGATAAAATTAATGTTCGTCGCCTGTATTATGATCTCCTATCCGCTGCAATTTTACGTGCCCATGGAACGGGTCGAAAAATGGATTACTAGGAAAATTCCCGTGGAAAAACAGACAAAATACATTTACGCCGTTCGATGGGGAGGAGTTTTGGTCACTTGTAAGCAGGCTATAAATTTTCCATTAAAAAAATCTATTTTCTAGGCGCTGTAGCGGAACTTGTCCCTCATTTGGCCTTGTTTATTTCACTGCTGGGAGCCTTTTCTGGAGCTTCCATGGCGCTGCTCTTTCCTCCTTGTATTGAACTCCTGGTAGGTCGAAATATAAAAAATGAGGACATAAAATGGCGAAAGCATGTAATAATTTCAAAGCTCACATGGAGCCGCCCACATTTTTAGAAATTTCCTTTAAAAATACTCATTTTTTTCAGGTTTGCTACGCCAAAGGAGAGCTGACCCCGATTATTTGGCTCAGGAATATTTTCCTTCTCTGTTTTGCTCTGCTCGGTTTTACCACGGGTACCTACGCCGCCCTATCAGAAATCTTTAAAACATTCTCCCAATGATCTTTCTTTTTTTTGCCATGTCTGTACAAATTGTCCCAAATTTTTCCGAGTTTTGAAAAATAGAGGAAGAGGGTCCAATTCCTGTGATAATTTTCTACCCACAATTTGTCCAATAATTTATATGTTTTCTAAGAAAATAAACTAGTCATCGAGACAACGAGGCGTCCAGTTCTTGTCATGTTATTGTCTCCGACTTCCTCGGATAATCCGGTCGGCTGCCAACCAGCCATCGGCCATATCAGCCCAACGGGTCATTGTCCATTCTCGGCACATAACAGACGACCATATAACCAGCCAGTTAGCTGGTCATGTCGCCGATTATTTCTATTCTACTGCAAGTTATTCTTGCTTTGTTTCTTCTTACTGGAGGACATGGGGAGAATTCTCTTTATAAAGGTAAGAGAACTCATTTTTGATCAATTTTTGGTAGTTTTCACCTGTTCCCACTGAAAACAGAAGTTCCTTTAATAAAACGAGCTAAAACTGCAAATATTTCCAGAATGTCGCCCGTTTTTCCTTCCCCTGGACGTAATGTTCCTTTTGGATGGCTCAGGTTCCGTTTCCGGTAACACTTTCGAAATGCAAATGCATATGTTGAAAAAAGTTGCTGAACGGATTGATTTTGATAGTGGAAAGGTATTCCTCCTTTTGTAAGCCCAGGAAATTCTGTATTTCTAGAGTCGCCTGGCTGTCATGCAATATGCCGGTTACAGTCGTCTTGAGCTACAATTTGAAGCTAACCAGACGAGAAACCAGGTTACCACCACTTTGGAGAAGATTCGATACATGTCTGGGTCTACAAAAACCGGAAAGGCGCTCAAAAAGGCGAGAACTTTCTTGGAAGAAGAGAGGAAGAAGTCTTTATTTGGAAGAGGACGAGTCAAACAGGTTAGTGAGCACAAAAATTCTTTAATTTCAGGTGCAATCGTTTAGCGTGCCGGAAGTTCGGCTCTTTTCAACACCAAAACCTTTTTTACTTTTATTTTTATCCAATTTACAAACTTTTCTATGACCAGCAGTTTTTTTCTGCTAAAAATTGGTTTTCCGTACTGGTCTTTTTTTCAGGTGGCAATAATTGTCTCCGATGGCCATTCCCATGATGATCCTTCAAAACCGGCGGCTTTATTGAGATCAGACGGTAAGAATTCAAGTTTTCCTGGATTTTCCTTTTTTAGGAGTCACTCTCCTGGTCCTCGGCATTGGCCATTACATAAACCGCGACGAATTATTCCAAATAGCCGGCTCTGACGACCGCGTGTTTCAAAATCTTCATAAAGAGGAGGAAATGAACAAATTCATCAAATCTTTCGTCAACACTTCACAGCAAATTGTCTGTGATTATGCCAGAAGTAGGAAAAATGAAATCAAGCAAGAAATCCGAAATTTAGAGCCAAGAGGAGCCACAACTGTTTGTAATCGGGATGGCTTTACGGTAACCGTCTCTACAACTGAAAAATTAATGGTACATGTTTATTTTTCCCAAAAAGAAGTACTTTTTTAACTTTAAAAAAGCGTTTGGTGTAGAAATAAGCCTAAAAATAAAATCAGGAATTTTTGAGGCCAGGTGGATTCGAACTTGGGACATTTTGTATGGCGGTTGCGGAAGTTACCATTGTGCTATAAAGTAGAAGAATGTCTGTGTTTTTATCGCTATGTTCAATCATAAACGTTAAAAATAATTTCAAACGCGCCATTGGCAAGTTCGTCTAATTTTTCACAATTTCCCTGTAGAAAATTAAAAAAACATTAAAAACTTCTTTAATAAATTCCGTTCTTCCTAATATTCTTTTTAAAAAAAATTTGAAATACCATAAAAATTAGCAGGTTTGACTAACCTTTCTAGTTTTCATGGCGCTCTCTATGTTACCGGTCATTACAATGTGACAAATTGCATCGCTCGTCAAAATAAATTAATTCGAGGTTAGTTTTTTTTTTTAAATTCCCTTTAATTAAATTCCTCTTCAGATGGTGAAATTGTCCACTATGATACAGTGCTCACCGTAAATTACAAGGATTGCGGGGTCCAGGAGACTTTTACTGAATCTACTCGTCTTTTTTCAACTATTGTCATTCTCCAATTCGATTCTCAGCTGACTACAAGCCAGGACATTTTTTATCGAATTCGATGTGAAAAAGAAGAAATTAGCGGGAATTTTAAAGCTCTGGAAGAGAAGTAAGACCAAAAAATTTAAAAATTCTTCTATTTTCCAGTGTAACCATAGCTCGACCAATTTGTCGTTATTCTGTTCGTCCTACTGGAAATTGTGGAGCAATTACACTCAACGATCAACTGATTCATACTTGGAAATGTGACAGTGGTAAGTGGACCTATAAAATTTAAAGAAAAAATCCTTTAGAACGAGTAGAAATCGATGTAAATCAGTGCTACATGGTGGATTCCGTCATGCATCGAAGTTATCCCCTTTTGGATGAAAATGGGTAAAATATTTCAAATTTTTTGATTTTTTAGCTTTGAAATAGGCTCTAAAATTTTATAAAATATTTAGCTGCTCAATTTCTCCCTATATTTCTGATGCAAAACAAATATCTTCATCTATTTTAACGGCTAAAGGCACGGCTATCCGTTTTGCTACCTCGCCTTTAGTCAGTTTCCGCTGTAATCTCCGCATCTGCGGTGGTGGGAGCTGTGAAAAGGTAAAAATAACTCTTATCCAATTGAAAAACCCCCAAAAATTTTCAGCAAAATTGTCGAAAAAAGCGGGAAATTAGCGCGGATGAAATAAAAGTAAAGGTTGTGAATTCTCATAATAGGAAAACATTCAGCCTGAAGAAGAATATGAATATAATGAAGAATTTCCCCCAGCCGATGTTCGAAAAACGTCTATTCTTCCTCCTATCGAAGAAACCACAAAAGGGCGAGCAATAGTAAAACCGCTGGCTATTCATCAGTAAATTTGAAATATCCTCAAGGAAATTATCAATTTTAGGAGTCCATTAGCGGTGGATGTTGCTCTTCGCTCAGGAAATTTAGCAATAATTAATAGACATCCGTCCCCGGGTGGAGAGCCGTTAAAAGAGCTGGTAAATCGACGAGCTGATCTAATGGATGAGAAATCTCCATCTCTTATTGTTTTCGGAAGTGGAAAAAGCCTAGAAAAGTGAAAAGTACGAAAGAAAATACCCGGAAAATTGTAGAATTACACCAAAAACGACAGCAGCTACAACTTCGAAAATTCCAACAACTCAATTTCCAACATTATTCGAAGAATTCATTGAAGCAACTACTCTGCCTATGGTAATATTATGCCTAGATTTAAATTATACAGAAATGGAAAATTTAAAAAAAAAAACTTTCAGACCTTGGAATCTCCATGGCAGATAGAAATAATTGTTGAATCAGATCCAATTCTCATTCGATTACCTCAAGAAACTTTTACAACAAGCTGCAATAAAAATTAGCAACAAGAAGAAAATTAATTATATATTGATGATGTAAATAAATAAAATATTTATACACCGGAGAGATGGGATATTATGAAAAATTTGACAAACTTAAAACAGAGCTGAATATGGAATATACAAGTGATAGAAAAGAGCTCTAATAAATTTTGGTGATAAGAACTCGCGAAAAAAAAGATTCTGAATTTTTTTGGGGAACTATTAGCGAAAGATCGAACGAGAGAAGGCGGAAAAAAGCAGCAGCAGAAATCATCGAAATCATCCACATTTGCAGCCCTTTTTCTTTTCTTTTCGATCAGTCAAAGTGACTTTGACATTGTCAGTAGCTTGCTGATTGCTGGGATTGGATAACTTTGCTGACAGAACCAAGTGAGTAATACAATTGAACATCTAAAAATAAATTTAAAAAAAAAATAAAAATCTTGCTTACTTCTTCAACATTTCTGTTTTCCTTTGCCGATGTTTCAAAAAATTTAATACGCATTGATTCAGCAAAATGACGAGCGTCTCTTTCCTCGACGACACGTCGATTAGGATCTTCGTTTTTGTTTCCAACTGAAAAATCCAAATATGCAAAATAAAATAACAGAATAATACCTAAAATTTTTTGAACCTGATCGCAATTTGTGTCGATTTCATGCAGCCAACGTTTAACATTGGCAAAGCTTTCTCCATTAGTCACATCATACACAACTACAACTCCATGCGTTCCACGATAATATCTGGAAATAAGAAAACTGAAGAAAAACCTAATAAACAAGCGGAGTCATTAAATCAAAAACAAAATATTAGCAATACTAATTTTTAATAATAAAAAAACTTACGTTGAAGTAATAGTTCTAAAACGTTCTTGTCCAGCTGTATCCCAAATTTGAAGCTTTACACGTTGTCCATCAATATCTACAGTTCTAATCTTGAAATCGACGCCAATTGTAGTAATGTAATTCTCGCTGAAGACATTGTCGGCAAATCTCAATAACAGGCTGCTTTTTCCAACACCTGAAAATTAAATAAATAAATAAAATGCATTTTGAGGCTAAAAGACACTGTCAGAATTCCGTAGCTAATGCCGAAATACACATTTTTTTGTTCTCTAAATAAAGAAATAAAAAAGTAACGAACCGCTATCGCCAATAATCAGCAACTTGAAAAGATGGTCATAGTCCCTAGCACCGTGAGCCATCTGCAATAAATTCACAAATAAAAACAACAAATTTAAAAAGTTTAAAATAAAAACATGGCGATTACCAGGAAAATAATGAAATACCGTATAAAAATCACATTTAATCAGAGCGAGATCTGAAATTAGGATAAAAATTTACAAGCATGAATAAATGTATTTTTCTGTTAACAGTAGAGTTCAAAGTCGATTCTAGCCACCGGGTTAAATCCACCACTTCCAATTTTTCGGGCAAGTCCTTTTGGTGCTAATTCTCCTTTTTCTTGACGAGTTGCCATTTCTGCAGAAGTAAAAGGTCCCTGAAAACTTTAACATGTTAAATCGGATAAATTTTTAACAAAAATAAAGCGAATAATTAATTATTCGTCATCTTTTCGTTTACTTGAAGCGGTTGTTTTTACTATGATCTACTGTGTTCTTCTACTTCTTCCTTTGCTGTTGTTTATATGCGGAAAGAAGATTTCTCCAAAGAATTCAAGGGAAAACCTCTCAAAAGAGTCGAAGCAAAATGCGAATAGCAAAATGGGCTCAAGTCCTAAAAATGTCTCGAAACAAAGTCAACCATCTCAAAATGGCACGTTAACGGATAAAAATAAAAAGAAGCCGGTACCAAAGGAGGAACGAAGTCCTGATGTAAGTGGCTGCTTTAAATTAATTTAATTTTAATTATTTCTTTAGCCAACAGACGTTTTGGTGGCTTGTGTGGATCCCAGCAGGGATACTTTCCCGACCATGTCAGCAGATGTAGTCAAAGAAAAAACTAAAGAAAATGGAAAGAAAAGCGCTGAAAAGAAAGAAAAACCAAAGAAAGACGAGCCAAAGAAAGATACTACAATCACTAAAACTAAAGAGGAAACAGCCCAATCGCCTAAAATTGCAGCAGAAGGATCTGGCGGTTCGAAAAGAGAGGCTTCTGCTTTTTGGTTTGTAAATCAAAAGGAACAGGATGCTAAATCGGAATTATTGCGCGAAGAAGAGGCAAATATTTTATAAAAACTGTTTAAATAATGGGAAAATTTTAAGACGCAGCTGACAACTGACAAGACCATGTCAATGAGTGAAAAGCCAGGAGAAAAACCCAAGTAAACGAAAATATCCATGGGAAATAACAAATCTCTTTTTTTCGTCGCATAATAAATAAACTCACTGTGATTTCAGCCGTTTCATTTTCTTTATATTCCCATTTTACTTCTTCTTCATTAGTATCAGCAGCAGCACCGCCGGATGAGCCAGCAGCTATAAATCAGAGAAAATTCATCAAAAAATCAATGGAAAAATACCTGGCTCATCGGAGAACATATCCAACGAATCAGTGGCTGTGTTGTCCATCTTTTTCAGCATTTGTTCGATACGCTCGCGTGTCCATTCATAGGCATCCATCTAGAAAAAACAACAAAATTAACACGAACTCTGCCAATTATTTACATGTCCAGCGGATATCAACTCATCAGCAAGAGCTCCTAATTTTGCTGCTTCTTTTTGGTCATCTGTCTGTTCAATCGGTTTCCCGGCTTTTTTCGCAGCCCATCTGAGTTTTCTTTCTTCAGCGGCTGTGAGAGCTAAAAAATAAATAAATATTAACAAAAATGATAATTACTTTTCTTCTTCTTGATTTCCGCCAATGCACGAGTGATTGTAAGCTCCGGTTTTAGAAGTGATATCAATTCAGAAAAGATTTCTCGTCGACGGCTATCGTTGAGTACAGGAGGCGCTTCGTCATCCTAAAAAATTAAAATTGCATGCTGGAAGTCGCGGGCTAAGTCAATAGAAGGAGGAGTGAATAGTTCGATTGGCCCACGGTATGAGTCAGATTATAAATCATTGTCTATTCGGCTTGGAACAATACGTGAATATTTACACGTTGCCCGAAAAAAAGCACGTGACTCACAGCATCATCGCCTGTTTTCTCCCATTGATTTCCAGCTTTTTTCTTGATGGCAGCCCAGTCGATATCATCTAGCCAAGCATCTTTAATCTCCTGAAAATAATTAAATATGTGGCTAGAGCTAATAATGTACCTTTTCCTTCTTGTTGAAAATGAAATTACCAGTAGAATCAAAATGTCCTTCTTCTAAATCTTCTTTCATATTGAATGCAGTTATTTTTGTTGTTCCTTCAAAATCCATATCACATTCTTCTTGCCCTTCAACCTAAAAAAACTATAACCACATTGTTTCTGAACATACTTTTTCCATATCCAACACTTTATGGTCGTCTGCATCTTCTTCGTCACTATCTAACGTGTGTTTGGATTTCTTCTTGATTGGAATACCATCCTGAACATGTAAAATAATATAAAACTCAATAAATATTACCTCATCTTCTATAAATTCAGATTCTCCTTTCTGAGGAAGTTCTTCTCCTTCAGGTAGATCAAGTGTCAATTCTTCACGAGTAAATGTTCTAGTTTCCACGCTATCAGCAAAGGAGACGCCTCTTTTTGACATTCTAAACAAGAAAATGAGTAGACAACAACAAGAAAAGGAAGAAAACAAGATGTAAACAGGGCATACTCAAAAATATTTGTAATTTTTCTTTGCAATGTAATTTTCGTCTTGTTTCAGCATTTTTGAATTTTTTGGTTTTCAGCACTCAAAAAGAATAGTAAAAGAGTAAGGGAAGCTCTAGAAAATGGGAAAGACGTCATATTTTGGAAATATGTTTCGTTTTGAAAGAGACTCGGTCTTGGTGCGGCTGCCTTGGCGATCAATAGATGGACCAGTGAAATTTCACCCAACGGGTGTGTCCACTTTACGCTTACACCCAGCGGTAATTTCAAATTTCTCTTTTCTTTTTTTTTCATTTTTCTGGTGACTGCAATTCTTTTCATCGTCTCTTTTCTTTCTTATTTCTTTCAGTACAATTTGTAATTATTATTTTACAGAAAATATGGGACAATGGCATACTAAACAAAAAGATGATTCCACCATGCATACGCCAACACACCAGGTTAGTTTTTTATTTTTGAATATAAACTGCAAATTTTAGGCATTCAAACTGCCACCAGATTTTGATCCACGTTCTCCGACATCGGAATATAATCGGACACCAATATTGGTAGATGATGTCAAGAAGAAGAAAAGTAATTTAATTAGAATAACAATTTATATTTTGTTTTACAGCTGAAGAAAGAATGCATCGAAAAGTTTTGAAGAAAATGAACACACCGGTTGAACAGGCAGAAGATCAGAAGGAAGTTACAAAATTTGGAGATTCTAGTGATGAGCTAAATTCCGGAGATGTAAATTTATTATTTGTAGCAACTAAACTAATATTATTTTTCAGATGAATGTTTACAAAAGAGCACACAAGCATGTTGAACAAGATGTAAACAGTTCAGCTACAAATTTGTTGGATATGTCTTCAGATGAGCCTGGTAATTTATTTTCTCAACTTCTCCTAACAAACAAATATTTTAGTTACTAGCCCATCCGCTTCTACTACCACTGAATGTGAAGTAAGCTCTGAAACTAAAGAAAACAACATGCATGGTTAGATTTTGTAATTTTTTTATTTTGTACTTTTGTATTTATTCTGTATAAAACGAATTCCAGCAAACAAATAGAATTTTTACTGTCAATTTTTACACATTTTTACAATTGATATGTACTAAACCCGTTGGATGATGCTCTTCATATCAAAGCTTCTCTTGTCGGACTATTAGTTTCCGGCAAACGCGGAAGTGTGCTATTATTTCCAGCTAATAGGCTTGGTCGATCAGGACTATCCGATAGAATATTTGGTGAGCGATAGCTTTCATCGATAGGTACTAAAATTCGAAGATTTCTTCGCATTTTTTGGGACTTACTACTGGTTACAGGAGGAATAGAAGTACCAAAAACGCCGATTGGCAAGCTGCTTCGGCTAGTAGAACGAGGAATAAAAGCAGGAACAGCATAAGAAACAGGTGCTGATGTAATACTCGAAGAAGAAGGCTGTCTAGTGAGCTCTGTGAGAACAGGAGGTGGTCGCCTTTGCAGCGCCGGGGTTTCGTAAATCGGCGGTGGCTCATCTCTCTTGAATAATTGATCATAACTCGGTGGAGGATCGACAAATCCTCCATTTTCAAAGCCTCGCTCTGAAATTATTATTTTTTCATTTAATTATATTTTTTACCAGCTAAATAGCTAAACGGATGGCCAATTTCTTCTATTTCCCTATTTACACGTTCAGCTGAACTTGCTGAATTTTGTTGCCTTCTGAAATCGCCATATTTTCGATTTCCTTGCATTTTTCAACTCACCGTCGATAAACAAAGCATAATAATATTCTAGTCAGAGCTAAAATTACATAAAGAAGAAGAACAAGAAGAATTACAGCAATTAGAAGACCAATTGGACTGCATGTATAATCATCATTGCTACATTTTGAATCTGAAAAGCTTCTAGTATGTCTAAATATTGTTTTCGCACTAATTATCAAATTTTTCTAATCTGTTTTGACCTAGTGAAAATTCTTATCTTTCTAGAAATTAGGTCAATAAGTTCCTTTAGTGAAAAATATAGAAAAATTCTACTTCAAAATTTTTACAGAATAAATTAGCAGTTTTTCAGATTTTACAGCATTAGAAAACCTACCTTTTGATGTTTTAGTTGATGTACTAATTATATTAGTAATTGTACTTGAAATAAAAGTTGCATCAGAAGAGGCAACATCAAATTCTTCAACATTTGGAGAACCATCAGCCATCATTTTGAAGAAGAGAAGAGTTTTCAATTGTTCTCTCTGAATCAATGTGTCTTCTTCTGATATCTGGCGATTTTTCTTTGATAGCTCGTGATAAGAGAGGTTAGGAGGAGAGAAAGACGTGACGGAACTTCTATCTCTCACATGTTGAATTAAAAAATTGGCGAAAACATGTGATAAAATGTGGAATTGATGAAATTTCAGCGACGAAATTCCTTTATACCGAGGAATTGTACTTTATCACATGGAAAATAGCGTGAGAAGATGGGGAAACATGCAATATTTTCAATAAAAAATATAGGAAGGGGTGGATATCGTAAAGAGCAAAAACAAGTATAATCTCAACCGTCAACTGGAATAAAAATAATTGAATTCGAGAGGAAGGAGATAAGCAATAAGGAGGAAAAAATTTCGCCGTCAATTTTCTCACAGCACCGGAAGAGAGATGAAATATATTATTCCCCGACAGCCAGAAATAAATTCAACCAGGAAATATTCTTCTATTTTTGCTAATTAAACCTTTTTATTATGGAAAATATCGTAATTGCCGTAATAAATAAGCAAAATATTGGAAATAATCATAAAACATCCAAAAAACGGAGGCTTCGTAAAAATTCAATTTCACAGCAGGATATCGCCATAATCTATGCATATTGACAAAAAAATGGTTCGCTACACAATTGAACATTGAGATTTCACACGGACACCCATTTATAGCTGCGGGGAAATTCACGGAAAAATAAAAGCAGCACCCGCACCCGTAAAAACTCGGCAGCCCAAGAAAAACCTCAAGCCTGAAAAATGACAGAAAATGGGGAAAACAGAATAGTCCACGCGATTGTTTTTATTTATTAGTTTCCCGCCCATCGGTCGTAAGACACAGACGCTTCTCCCCATGACAACACCTTCATTTTAAATTCGACATTTCTCGGCTATTTCCGGACACTAAAAAACAACTGAAAATAGACCGAAAACTTGGAGGAAAATCCAAAAGTTTAACAAGGAACTGAACTGCCGGAACACGAAGTTCGGTAGGATGCGGAACTCCATGGCGGAGAGGAAACAATTTCTGGACGGAGGACCATTCCCCCATTTTTTAACGGGTAAAGTGCAATGGAAAGAAAGTTCAGCTCCCGGAGTCAACCTCGAGATAAGAGAGGGTCTAATTCAGCAGGAGACGCCCGATAAGGACGGGAAAGCACAGGGACAAGGCACAGCCCAATGAGATCAGCTTCAAAACAAACAGAATAGTCGGTCGCAAGTCCAGGAAAAGGGTGAGGTCATTGATAGTTTGTGGTATACTATAGCCATGGCATTGGGTCAACAATCAGCCTGTTATTCGCCGTACCGATGAGTTCCAGCTAAACTAAGGCAAAATTAAAATTTCAACCTGGAGATTAGAATCTTTTTTTGGATTGGGTTCAGTACGCAATTTCCATCCCCTGTAAAGTTTTAAACAATAAGAAACAGTGTGCATCATGGAGGAAATTTCTCGGACGATGACTTTCCCAAAGCAATCCATTGCTTCCATTCCTTCACTTTTTTCCCCTGGCAAATTCGTCACTACCCGGCAAAAAAATGAGACTTCGCCTGTTTCCTCAGTGATTACTGTGGTCGGGGTTTCTGTACTAACGACTCTTCTCTACTTTCTGTTGTCTCAGTAGTCTCCTTTTCAGTTGTCGTTGTAGTCGACTTTTCAGTCCATTTTCTGGTCATTTTTGTCGTTGTTTCTGTCATTGCCGTCACATCCTCCGTCTTCATTGTCTCTTCTTCCGCGCAACTTTTTCTAATTCCTTTCTTGGATGCTCGAAACCGGGAAAAGTCCAAATCACAGAGATCACTTTCTAAATTCAATTTAAATTTAAAATACAGTAATTAAAATATAGAATTTTTAGGTGTCGGACCCTAAGTCTCGGCTCCGAATTGGTCAAGTGTTGGAAATGTTGGACGGCGAAGAAGGACGGGGGCAATTCCCCCGTATTGCCGAGTGATCTCTTGAAAATTGTGTAAGATTTTTTATTGTTAGAATAAAGGGTTAAAATAGAGGGTCGGGGTACAAAAACTTCAAATGGAAATGGGATCAGCCTTTGATCAGTGTTCCAATCAGTTGGAGAATGCAGAGGAGACCATGTCCAATGGCTGCGGCGATTTCTATGTCATCTTCCGAATAGTGACAATTGTCACAGTCGTGTCCTGCAAACGCTTTTCTTCATATTTTATTCAAAACCCGAAAGTATTTTTATGACCAACCGTGGCAGTAGCAGGGTTCACACTGGGAATAATAGTATTCCGTAGATTTCAGAGGAGGACGGCCATTTATCCCGGAATTTTTGGTCCCAGAAGGGGTGTTCGTCTGCCTTCTGCCATTTTCTGGGGTATTCAAGATTTTCCTGGGAAAATTTTACTATTGCAAAAATAATAAAATTACTCACAGTTGTTCCTTTCCATTATTCGATCTTTCCAAGAAGGATAAATGGTCAGGAAATTCTCTCTTGTCCGCGGTGGCCGGTCCAATATCGAGGAAACGCAAATGATCAGGAAATTCGGAGTTGCTCTTCTTCAGCTTGCCTTTTAGTTTTTTTTTCTAAAATGGAATTACAAATAAATAGGAAGGTGATTGGGATATGGTTATTATGGGACCTCCCAGGGGCGCCCTTATAAAGAACCATATAGCAACACCTGATAACCGGAAGAAGATAAGAAAAACTATCGAGGATGAATCATTTCTACGTCAAAAACCGCCAGTCTGATGTTCTGAATGATGTAAAACTGATTTTGAACTATGAATAATCGGGAACAAAACCAATTCAAGTTCTTGGGACCATGACGTAGAAAATAAGGTCTGGTCTAATACTTAAATCTGGTGTTCTGATGTCAGATCACAAAAACTCGCGCTCAAGTTTAAAAAAAATTAATTTCTGCGTGCACCATATCCAAATTAATAGAAAATACCGAAAGCCGGAGGTATCTCGGCAATAAATATTGGTGTGAGAGTCAATTAACTCGAAGAAATTTGCTTATCTTGCTAAGTTGGACAAAAGTTGTGAGATAAGACCAGAACATGATCCGGGAACACAGATGAACATTGTGAAACAAAGGAAATCTGTCGAAAATTCCGCAAAATGAAGCTTTGACGAGCTTCGAACTCTTTAGTCTTTTTTGTAATTCCAGGAACTCGGACTCCAAAATCCCAGAATATTTTTTGTATTGACTACGTGCACGCGCTGAAAACTTGGGGATTACTCGCCCCGTTCCCCAAATCCCGTATTTGTATCCAATTACCTGCAACAATTACCACGTGTCCCGAAAATTTAACAGTTCGTATTCGAAGTTCAATGCTGACTGTCCATCTTCCCCAATGAATAATACAACTGATTCCCAGGAATCCACTGAAAATGGTATCTGTGATTCCATTGCCACTATGTGGTTTATGAATTGGTCTGTCCATATCAGCTTCTTACTGGCTCTTCCCCTACATACTTGGATTATTTTCCACTTATGCCGAAGTGTATCAAAACAACGGAAATACTTGTTCCTGATAATATTACAAAGTGTTAATGAGATTGTCAAAGTTTCTAGTTGTGTATTCTACTTACAAGTGGGTTTTCCTTTCAAATTACGACTGGTAGACAATATTACCATTTAGGTATGCGCCGTATTCCACGTATTTGTCAATGATTACACTACTAACACATTAGAAATGATCCGCCTGCTGTTAACGGTAATTTTAATGATCTATTGGAAGCAAATGGTCCGCCCGTAAGTATCACAATCCCGAATCTACGACAATTTCAGTCAAAAATTACTGGACATTTTGATGTATTTTGGAGCATTTCTCTCCATGGGAATAATTCTTTTGGAAATATTTGAAGTCAGACAAACTGGGGCAGATAATCCGGTAAGATGGTCATATTTTTTGGGTTTAAATGAAGTGTACGGGAAATGTAACGTGCGACTAATTCAGTCGAAAAATGAACACATTTTTCAAGAATTTCACATTTTTTTTCTGCTACAATAATCCCATTTTTAAAAATTGTATTAATTTTTAGGGCACCTTCATTCTGGCAATAATTCTCTGCTCAATTGTTGCTGAAATCATCTTGGCACTTATCGGAATTCTGACATTTTTCCTGGTAGCCAAAATGGACGTCTCAGCCTTCAACGAAGTTACAATCAAAGGGCAGAAAAAGCTGGCTAAAGTTCTTTTTATCCAGGTTTGGTTACCTTTTCTAGAGAATTATAATTTCCAGCTAATTTTTGTTTTAATAACAAACGCAGCTGAAATTTACACTTCCGGTGTCGATTATTACATTCTTAGCGGCCCATATATATCAGAAGCCAAGAGAAAAATCGCCATGGAAACGGATATGGAAAAGAAAATGAAAATTGGAGAGGAATTGAGAGATCATTACAAGATTTTGCTGGCTGTCAATCCGATTATTGAAAGGGTACTGCAGCACATTTTTTACCGGGCTACCAGAGTCTTGAAAGAATACAGTGACGCTTCTGGTTCCATAAATCGAGGAAAAATATCAGAAAAACATCCAAAAACTAGGAGTATACGAAATTTTCTAATCAAAAATACGAAAATTACGACAGAAGTTCAAATTCCAAGTTTTTCCCAATCCCTTCAGGATCCATGAGCAAATTTGATCTAAAATCTCCATAAAAATACCATAATTTTCAGAGTACTGCCCTGTTGGAGAGAATGACACCAATTATCCTTGGATTGCTAATGTACTGGGTGATCAAACCACTCATCCAGAGAAAGAAATCCAAGACAATGCCCTGTCCAACTATTACGGAATTTGAGAAAACCATCGCATGAGACAGCTGTACAAAATGTACAATAAATTGTTAACAAAATCCAATAGAAAAGATAAAAGAGAGAAAGAAGATGTTCGCACCTTGCTGTCGGGAGTTTTTGCCCGTCAGCTAGTTTGCCTCGAGCGATGCGCCATTTTCGACTGCTTACAGCAGCAGAAGCCTGTCGAATTTTTCTTTTATTTTTTTTTCTTGTATTTGTACCAGGGTACTCTTATCCGGGGACAGAAATATTCCTAGTTATTTCTAATAATTCTGTCTTTTTCACGAATTTTTCACAACTTCTGAGGTTTTTTTGCTTTTTTGGTCTTTTCTAACGAGACTTGTAAGACTATAGCCAGGTTGCCTTTTTTTCTGTGTCTACCACACAACCCCTGATAATTTCCTGAGTAAATAATGGATCAGTAGGCTTCCAAGGCAGTTGTGTTAATCAAATTAGATGGCCGGACTTGTAATCCGAAGGTCATCGATTGGATTTCCCGTGTTATCCATAGGGTGCTTGCCGGTATTTCTGTATTTCTAGCCCACTACGGGATCACAAATCGGATAGATCTAGCTGTACTGACAATTCAGAGCCCGTTCCAGCCCGATTTATTGCATTTGATCCCGTGTTCCCATTTTCCCGATTCTTTCCTTGAATAGTCCAAATTAGTAATTCTGCAGAAAGCGTCAGTCGTTCCATATTAAACAAGTGAAAATAATAGGACAAAAACCAACACAGCTGGCCTTCTATTGTCAGCATTTCATCATAGCCACTGATAATTGCATTTTTTGTAAAAAAAAAAGGCTGCATGGGCAATTGAATGATAAAAGGTAAAGCGATGAAAATCGCATAGGCTGAGAGAAACCCGGAAGTTTTAGGTAAAATACGGGAAATTGTGAGTTTTTCGGGCGTTTTTACAGTGTCGAAGATCATTTTCAGACCGGATCTTGAATATTTTCAATCGTGCCTGAATTTTGCCAATTTTTCATAAAAACTTTTCCTCACTTTACTCTTTCCATTTTGTCGTTCTTCCATTTCCCTTTTCGCTAATTCCACCAGTTTCACTCCACTATTACCGTTTTTTCTTGGCCCCGTGTGACTACTCGAATTGGACGGGTTCTCTTCTTTTTGTCTTCGACCTTCGCCTTCTCTTCGAGTCCAAACATCTGATTGCCGTCGCGTAAGACGAGAGAAAATAGTTTTCAAACAAAAAGTTATCATCGTCCTCGAAGACAAGAAAATTGGCAGAGAAGACTAGAGATCGCCAAAGGGGAAATGGAACTAAAAATGAAGTATTTCAAGATTTTGTGATAGGAAACAAAGGAAAAGAGATGATTTTTATACACTTCCGTATTCTTGCAGATCAAAAGTGTCCGATTTCCCGTTGGCAGACAAGGAAATAGAAAATTTATTTGATACGCTCCGATAAATTCTATTAATTTAAAAAATGATACGTGAACGTGATTTTTCTCGTTCTGATTCATTTGAATATAATTTTACGGTAGTGAAAAATATGTCTTCTTGATAGAAAAACTCGTATTCGGTCAAAAAAACATGACGAACCGATGGCTAAGGAGTCAGCGCTCTAGAATACACCAAATGTATACAAATCCTCTGGTTGACCAAAGGATTTTTTATAATTCCTACGAATCTACAACCTATTCTAGTGTGTTCTGTGTCTGATCTCTAGATATTAACAGAGTTTTTGATCCCCGCTTGATGACATATATTCTCAGAAATGTGATAAAATCCAACGAAAATAAGTGATTACCTGAGAAATTATTCATCTATTCAATTATCTCGCTCATTTTTGCTATATAAACATTGACGACGCTTCGGTCATACCGTTTAGCCCATGAATAACACCACGGAAGTTGAAATAGTCGGTTACTCTTTGTGTGGTAATACCACACAAAGATGGCCCTCTTATGCGGCTACCTACGCCAGTTCAGTGCTTTCTGCACCTTTTCATGCTCTTATTATCCTTGGAATTTGTATAAGAGTTCCCAAGAAAAGGAAATATCATTATCTCGTCGTAATCCAGAGTCTAAATGAGATAATTAAAGTTTCTGGCAACGTGACATACACATCCGTGCGTTTCCAGCAAATGTTTTCAACAACAAAAAGATTTAGGCATGCGTATTTTTTCGCTTTCATGTTCCTGATTATACCACCGAGGGGACTGATATCGTGCGTTTGATATTGTGCGTGATTTTAATGATCTATTGGAAGCAGATTGTTCGAACGTAAGTGCCAGAAAATGTTTACACAAAATCCACCTATGACACTGTAAATAAATAATTGCAGACAACCTCAATTAGAAAAACTACTGTACATTGTCGCTTCGATATCAACGATTGCAATTATTACCGAAAATATTTATATTCAACTCTGGACTGCTGAAACAGTGGTTAGGCGAGTTGAAATCTTTTCACAAAATTTAAGGACCCATTAATTCCCATATTAATTAGTGCCTCGATTGGAGTAGAGATTCTACTGTTCCTTATTTGCGTTGTCACATTTGCATTAGTTGTGAGGATGGACGTCTCTTCATTCAGCGAAATGACCATAAAAGGTCAGAAAAAGGTTGCCTTCGTCCTTTTCGTCCAGGTTTGTTTGGCCAATTACCGTAGGGAGAAAATTTTCTTCGGATTGCTAAGACTGACTTTCTGTAATACTCGAGCAGAATTCGGACTTTTTGGATATGGGAAAAATTTCTTTCTTTGATACTTTGTGTATAGGGTTGCGCGCGGCCCGCAAGGCCCGACCTTTCCAGGGACCTCAAACCAAAGTCGACCAGGGGGTTTTCGGGATCGATTTTTTTGCCTGTTTTATCGTTCTTAACGCATTTTATGCCTATTGCAGTGAATCCAAGCTATTTTCAATGTAGAAAAACTACTTCAGAGTAGAAAATCAAAATTTGTCATACTAAGTGTCACTACAGGGAGAGTGCGAGCGGTAGTAGCAGTGTATCATCATAATTATACACATAGCCCAGCAGAATGTTACAAATATTACCCTTCAAAAAATAAAAGATATCAGAAGAAGAATAATGAAAATGAGGAATTCTCATGCTTCCTTATTCATGTCTGTATGAATCAGTTTTTGCCATTAATAGCGTTACTTGGTTATTCCACTAGGAAAAAGAAAGAAAAAGGCGAATATAGTTAGAAGACAATTGAAAAAAAGTGATTTTAGAATCGGGGGATCGAACTCGCAACTTTGAAATATGGTGTTAGGTGATTACCGTAAATGCCCGATTAGTACCCCACCCCGAATAAGACCCCATACTCGATTAATACCCCACCCTTTTGGGGTCTAGGAAGAATAATACTCCACTCCCGAATAAGATCCCATCCCTAATAATACCCCATACCTCCAATAGTACCCCACCTTTTTTTGAGTTCGCGCGGATTGTTGGCCGTTTGCGCGTTACGCGACGTAGCCTTTGCTTTTTCTCTTTTTCTCCATTTCTTCTGCTTGTATTTCGTGACAAGGGCGTAGACGAATTGACTGATCAAATAGATGCACTAGACTTTGAGGAAGAAGAAATTCAACAGGAAAATCCAGAAATTGATCAAGAAGATTCAGACCAATCTATTGACTACGATTATCTCGATCAGATAACATTTTGTCAGGATTGAATTAGCTTTTTTCTTGTTATTCTAGTCAGTTGTTTTGTTTTCGTTATTTTCATAAATGAATACTTTGTAGGCCAATGCAAACATACACCGTACCTCAATACACCGGGTGTATACACCAAGTTCACCAAATTGGGTTGACAGTGCGCGGAAGTAAGTTGACAGTGCCAAATCTTATCACTTATGGCCCTTCTTTGGCCGACAAATCATTTATGCTTCCGAAGGCTCGCTTCGCTCGCGGGGCTAGGGGGGTATCCCTCGGGAGATTTGGATTCTTTAGTTTATAGAATGTCCGGGAGAAGAAAATCCGGGAGGAGATCTTTTAGGTGGGGAAAACAGTAAAATATCGTTACTGATGGCTGTTTTGCTCTACCAAGCGATCTCCTCCCGGTATTTCTTCTCCTGGACATTCTATAAACTAGTATTGGTGTATACACCCGGTGTATACACCGTACACCGGTGTATGGTGTATGTTTGCATTCGTCTACTTTGTAATATTCTATTGAATTTTTTTTTTTAAAAAAAAAGGAAAAAAACAGTAGAGAAGAAGAAA
Source organism: Oscheius sp. DF5033 (assembly GCA_964036215.1). Classification (NCBI taxonomy): domain Eukaryota; kingdom Metazoa; phylum Nematoda; class Chromadorea; order Rhabditida; family Rhabditidae; genus Oscheius; species Oscheius sp. DF5033. The sequence continues at coordinate 633,488 of CAXIWN010000013.1, read as the reverse complement.
AATTTTTGAAATTTGGTTGATAATCGTTGAAAAAATCGCACATTTTCTATTCACGGCAACCAGAAAAATGCTTACGAAAAATAAACCCCCACTCCCGAATAAGACCCCATACTCGAATAGTACCCTCCTCCACGGAGGCTACGAAGAATAGTAGCCCATGGGGTACTAATCGGGCATTTACGGTAACCGACTGCGCTATAATGAACAGATGGGAATTTAGAAAAAATTTGGTTGAAAAAGTGAAAAATTCTGAAAAAAAATCGAAAAATTTCATGAAAAATAGCCAATTTTGCCAAAATTTTCCAAATTTTCGGCCCGATCGAGCCTTGCGGTGTATGGAATACCAAACCCTTACTTCGGCGCCTATTAATACAATTTTCTTGGTTATTTACCATCCAAATCTTTTATTTTTGGTCTCAAAAGATTCAGCACATCGAGAGTGTTCTGCAACTCTACAACTCACGCGATGATCGTAACTCTTGAAAACATCAAAATATATGAGTTCTGGTAATTTCGTCATTTTTAGTACTTCTTAATTAATTTCTGAAAACTGTATAAATGCGGAAGTTAATTTTTTTATATGTCGTTCTCCATCGTTTTTTATAGTCTGTCACAAAAATGACGACATTTCAAAGGTCTAATTTCGGCTGTGACAGGGCAGATTTACTGTCAATTCGGGCAAATTTCCCTTGTTTGAAATCAAAATGAACGGTAAATTTGCTCCACCACAGCAAAAATTAGACCTTCCACAGCTCGCCGATGTGGGCACATGAAATCTCATTAAAGATGACCAAAATTCGTATATCTTTACAACAACGCATTCTCGTTAGCTGAAAAAATTATCGGAAATACAGAAGACCATGCTGAATTGATTGCAAGTATCAGAAAAATGCGAAAATTTGTGGTTTTTTCAGCTTCATCAGCGCAAACTATTACGGGGGTGCCCACGTTTCATCAGCGGCGGCGAGCTGTGCTTCGAAATGTCGTCATTTTTTGTGACAGACTATATATTTTATAAAGAAATAAAAAGTACAAACTTTTATATAGTTTTTGAGAAAATAATTTATAAAGATAATGAAATTTTTGTGCAATTACTGCCGTAAATTGAAAAATGCTGTTTTGCGTACATTTAAGTCCTTTTTTGGAATTGCACAAAAATTTCATCATCTTTATATGTAAAATAACCGAGAAAATGAATTAATAGTCGCCGAAGCGAGGTTTTGGTATTTCGCAATCTTTTCGTGGTGGGACCCAACCGAACCCGAAAAGTGTATCTCATCTCATATATATTCCATACGCAAAAGTATCAAAGAAAAAATATTTCCCATGTCCAGGGTCCGCTCGAACCTTACAGAAATTGGGTCTCGACATATCCTTCACCAATGTATTTTCATTTCCAATTAATTTTTACAGTTATTGTTTGTTTTGATAACAAATTCCATGGTGATTGTATCAACTTTTTTGGATTATTACATATTAGCAGCACCGTTTCTCACAGAAGCTCTGGAAAAAATCGCTTTGGAACCAGACGAAAAAATGCAAAATATAATGGCAGCCGAAATAAAAGCCCGATTTGCAACAATTACCGATACGTCTGCGAGTGTTATGCTGGCGAGTAATGTGCAGCTTTACTTATAAAATCTTCAGGTTATGTTTATCTGGAACAAAATAACTCCATTGATCCGAGGTGTTTTAATGCTTTGGGCCATTAGACCTCTACTGCAGAAAAGTAATAAAATCTTCATTAGGCAATCCACAACTGGAAACAAAGACAACAAGAACTCTGCCAGACGATAATCTTTCAAAACGAAAATTTTCTCAAATTCTGTGTTCGTTTTTTAGTCAAAGTGATCTAATAAATTTTCGGTACTCTCTTTAGGCTCATAATTCATGATTAGCCTGGTTCCAATCTTTTGGTTGCCTTCCCGCGAACTATTTGCCCCGTGAAGGTGGAACCGCCATACTTGAAGATAGAACAGGTTCAACCTTTCAGGCACACAAATACAATATAGTTTCGATCTGGAAAATACGAAAAAGTAAAGGGGTTTAAGGGCGGGGAAAGGTGTATAAAAGGGCAAAGCTAGTGTTCGAAATCATTGGCTGCCTCGTTGGTTGGTTCATTTCTCACAAGTTTATGATTTATTTTAGAAATGAAATTGCAACTTGCTTTGCTCCTTCTCCTCGCTGTCCTTCTCGCATGTGTCATGGCCGAGGAGCCTGCTCCTGCACTGGGGTGCTCGCCGATCCAGTGCACGCTCTATTGCTCCCCGAAAGTAAGTATATTCAGGTCAGATTGTAATAGAAATATTTTACAGCCAGGAACATGCCAGGCTGACGAATGTATCTGTGCAGTGTAGAGTAAGTTTTTAACATTTACTTTATAATTACTACAATATTTCAGGCAGCACACTACCTTCGTTGGCTCTATCCATTCTGATCCTTGGTGCTTCCGCACCCCGGCTTGGTCTTCATCTTCGCTCCCTTCCTTGTACTATTATCCTCCACCCATTTTCTTTTCTAAATTTACATTTGGTCACGGTCAATAAATTGTTTAATATCGAGATTTTTTGCGCTTCAATGGGAACCTGGTAAAAAATCCAGCAACAAGAGAAAAAGCCACACAAGGGTGGGAACATGAATCGTTCTTTAATTCTGGGGAAGGCTGACATGATTTTCTAAGAAAGATCAAATAATAAGTTAGCCTTTTTCCAAAGTCAACCGGAATCTTGTCACCCTGGTAACTGGGAACTGCCCGGAACTTTGGGGTTGTTTCAAAGCTCAGTTTTTTTCATCGGTTACAATTATGAGCTCGGATAAAACTGCTCTACACTCCGTTGCAAAAGTTTAGCAACCAACGTGTTTTTCATAATATCTCCGCGTAGAGGGGGTTTCAGAAAAATCTGAGGACGGCATTAGATTCCCCGGTAAAAATTACCCTAGAAGTCCGATTTTCAGCGTGTCCTGTCGATCTCATGGCACGTCACACGGGATTTTTCCTAAAATTCCATTTTTAGCCGTTCCTAAAGTTTAGCAACCAATCGAAAACACTGTGATAAATGAGGAAAACTCCTGTGGAAGACATGTAAAAAACGAGCAACAGTTTGGGATCACTCGTCCTGTTAATATGCCAGCAGCCAGTCGTCTTTCATCGGATGAGCAAGCTCAGATTCGAGCACTTCATACTGCCGGATTGTCAAATGTTCAAATAGCGGCACAGCTCGGGAGAAACAGGACATGCATCTGGAGATTCTTTAACAATCCAAACTACGGGAAAAAGCCGGTTCCAGGACGACCGAAGAAGATCACACCTCGCGAACAACGGCGAATTTCTCGGCTCGTTTCGAATTCAAGCATATCTGTGAACAAGGTTAAAACTACATTGAACCTCAATTGTCACAAGACGACCGTCTGGAGATGCGTAAAAAACCTGGCACACATTGAAAGACAGACCAAAGGACGTGTACCGTTCATGACGCCCACTCACAAGAAGAATCGAGTTACTTTTGCCCGAAACAATATCGGCACAAATTTTGATAAAGTGAGTGGCGTTTACTTTTGCCATTTCTGTTCAGATAATTTGGTCCGATGAGAAGCGCTGGTCATTGGACGGACCAGACAGTGATAGAGACTACTGGAGAGATCTTAGAAAGCCGAAAATCAACGTTTCAAGGCGAGCATTTGGAGGAGGGTCAGTGATGATTTGGGCCGCTTTTTATTGCAATGGAAAAGTTGGATTGGAATTTGTTGACACTCGTTTGGATAGCGTTAAATATCAAGCCGTCTTGCAGAAACACCTTCTGCCTTTTATGGCAGCCAATGCCGGATTGGGGCTCCATTACCAGCAGGACAATGCGCCTCCGCATGCTAGCAGATCAACCAAAAATTGGCTAGCTGCCAACAACATTCCGAATTTATCTTGGCCAGCCAACTCACCAGATGTGTCACCTATTGAAAATCTATTCGGTATAATGTCGAAGGAAATTTACGCTGGAAACCGTACCTTCAACACCGTGAACGAGCTGAGGAACGAGATTTTGAGATGTTGGAACAACATTCCCGATGCCACTCTTCGAAACCTGGCCCAGTCTGTTCCTAATCGGATTTTCAAACTAATTCAAGGTCGAGGAGCCTCTCTTCCTTATTAGTATCCAATAAATTTGTTTGTTAGATTGGAGTTTTCCTCATTTATCACAGTGTTTTCGATTGGTTGCTAAACTTTAGGAACGGCTAAAAATGGAATTTTAGGAAAAATCCCGTGTGACGTGCCATGAGATCGACAGGACACGCTGAAAATCGGACTTCTAGGGTAATTTTTACCGGGGAATCTAATGCCGTCCTCAGATTTTTCTGAAACCCCCTCTACGCGGAGATATTATGAAAAACACGTTGGTTGCTAAACTTTTGCAACGGAGTGTAGATAGTAAAAAATAAAAGAAAATAGCAGACATAAGCAAAATATAGCATTTGGTGTATTTGGTGAACTTGGTGTATACACCCGGTGTATACACCGTACACCGGTGTATGGTGTATGTTTGCATTGGCCCGCGAGATGAGTATGATCAAGTCTTCTCAACAGAAACTGTTACCCGCTCTTGGTGGGCGTTTGCGGTCCCTAACTATACGCACGTAAACAGAAATATAAAAAAAACAAAGAAATAAATAGTGAACTACAGTCCCTTTATTCCCAACTGGACTGGATCAGATCTTGAGATATATTTTTGTTTTTATTGCCTAACACATCGCCTCCGTGACTGCAAGAGCGTGTAGGCGGCCTGTGGCGGTCAACTTCTGGTCATTCCACTGTCCCGTTTTCTCTCCACTAGGCGTCGTTTTGTCAATCCTTTTGGTCCATACCATATGGAGCAATTCTTGAAGAACAAGATGAGCATTATCCGAGAAATATTTCAGGCCTAAAAATGGCTACATTTTTTCGGTCAAAAAATCGTCAAACCTTCAATATTTGAGATTTTCTTTTCGACGAAATTGGTGCCGGATTCGTGATTGGCAGCCGGCACGACGGCGGCCTTCTTCCCAGCTGGTGGCTTATGTCCCGAAGCAGGTGAAGTTTGCTTACTGGTTTCACCAGTTTGCGATACGGCGCCAGTTTTCGAAGTAGAAGTGTCAGCGCTTTTCACTTTTTCTGCGGATGTTGTCTTTGGATCGGACGAGGTCGCTGTCTTTGATTTTTGTTTTGATTTTTTACGTCCAGCCTTTGAAGCATCTTTCTTAGTTGGATTATCAAGTTCTTTAGCTGCCTTATTACGGTGACGACGAATGAGGCAGCAAACAATGACAACGACTGTCACACAAAATATGAGAACTCCAGCGCCAATGAGTGCAAATACCCACCATCCGACTAAAAATAAATTTAATTAAATGTAAACTCAAAGATTTGTACATCCAGGACTCTGCTTGCGGTCGCCATGTTCAGCATGATAACATTTTCCTTTAGAATCTTTGCTACAACTTGTAAGTAGAGATGATGGCACGAATGAATCCACAAATTTCAGTGCAGGATTGCCAGAGATCTCGATAATTGGCAGTTTACCATCAGCAACGGTGGCATCTTTCAAATCCTTTATTTGTAATTCTTCCAGCTTGGAATTATCTTTGACCAAAATTGCGGGAGCTAAAAGAATTGACACTGATGATAAAAGTTGAACAGAAACCTTTTTTGGCTGTAATCCTAACCAATTTGGGAAAAGTTAACTTGACGTGTTTTGTGCCTTTCATAATAAACTGGCCTTCAATAATTTCCAGATCTTTGACCATTTCATCTGTCACAGCGTCCGTAACCGTCAAATCTCCTTGTAAAGTGATGCATTTTTCTCCCTTCTTTAAAGTTTTGCAAATATAGCCTGAAAAAAAAGTGTCAATGGGTAGGTAGCACAAAATGTCGGTGATCTCACGGTCGAATGGTCAATGAGATCAAAGAAAATACCACGTACCACAGCCAATCGTTTTACCCCCGGTGAAAGTAAGTTTTCCCTTCTCCTTCATAAATGTCGGCTCACAAAGATCGGGGTTATCTTGTACTACATTTTTACCAGGAGCAAGTGTACAAGTAATGGCAACATTTTTCAAAAAATCCAAATTTGTCAGCTTTGTCTTCTCGATTATCAGGCATCCGGCAATTTCCTTCAGCGGCAATTTTCCCGCTGGGATATCCGTTTTAAGTCCGGACAATGTCAGACCGCCAACAAATTTCTGACAATGCCAAAATTGCTCGACTTCGCTGATTGTTGTGGCTTCATTGCCCATAGCACCGGCTTGACATTCAATTGTGGGATTTTCCATATGTTTGACTTTGACCTTCCACTTGTTCAGCCTCTGCAGCGGCAATTTTACATTTCCATTCATTGTCAGGGTTTCCAGGGCTGTCAATTTGGGTAAGAAGATATCCACAAGATCGTCATTGTTTGTAATTATGAGACCTAAAATAATATAAAAATTTAAATGAAAAATTAACCTTTGGCTTCCTCCAAATTGGGCAGAGTGAGGTTGGTCGCATTCGTATTGGCAATGGTCAATATGATGCCATCGGCCGACTTCAGTTTCTCTTGATTCTCCATCAATTTCTTGTCAGTAAACCACGTGGAAATGTCGGCGTCTTCTTTAATACTTGAGCATCGATCGTAGATGCTGCGAACTTGGGTTGCAGTACAGTTGGTGGCTGAAAAAGATACCTTAGAAAAATAGAGGAAAATGCAGCTTACTGCAAGTGCCACTATCCGGTGTGATGATAACACCTGCATCGACAGGAAAGAATTTCTCGAATACCGCCAAGTTTCCACCACAGATATTAGGATTGCCTCTGATTTCGGACTTGACGTTTTCTTGTCCTTTTTTGTGCTTGCATTCAACCGATCCATTATTGAACTTCGGGAAATCGAGATTCTCCTTCAAGCTGCTGACATTGACAAGTCGTAGACAGTGACCGGTTGGATTCAATGTGATTTTCTTCTTCAAGGTGACATCTTCCATGTCCAAGTCGCCATTGATCATCTCACATTTTTCCAGGAAGTCTGTTGCAGGCATAAAATAATTGCCATTAGGCACAGGGTGCTGGAATTGGCATACTGCAATCACAAGTTAGATTCGAATTTTTAAAAAAGCATACCGCCAGGATTTTTTTCTACCAAAATAACACCTTTGGCAACCGTCGCCGATTTAAAAAGAGTTACCATCTGATCTGTCAGGTTCAGCGAGGGATTGTTGTAGATCAAAATGTGGATAGGAAATACCGATGCGATATTCATCTTAGACAGTCCCAATTTAATCTCCTTCAGTTTTGGATTGTTGGCAATTTCAATGTAAATTTTGTTGGCGTCTGAAGTTTGGTTTTTCAATAGACACTACAAGTACCTTCATTTTTAACCATAGCCGACCATTTCTTAACTTTTTCCATATTCAGTGTCTGGAGGGTCTGGTGTCCAACAATCCTTATTCCAGCAACCAATTCTGTCTGTATTTATAACATATTAAAATATGTCGAGTATTATTACCTGGTTGTTAGCTTTGTTGAAAAATGTGGTAATCTCATTTTCTTCAATATTAGAAAAGTCTAATACGGAGAAATAGCCAAGATCACCAATAACATTCAAACGGTGAGTACCACGCTGGCAACCACGCCACTTATCAAAAGGCAAACCGTCTTGAATTTCAGAGCCTGAACCATATGAATTACTACTTTGTATTTTAAAATGACGAACAAGACGACACGGTCTGTTGACCCTGTGATCCAACGGGTGACTGTGCTGGCTGCTGTCCGGTTACTGGCGATCCGGGTGGCGGTTGTCCATTTGGTGGCTGCGCAACTGGTGGTTGTTCGGATGATGATGATTGTTCTGTTGGTTGCTGTTGGGCTGGCTGTTGTTGAGCCGGTAACTGGGCACATTCAGCTAAAATTGCGACGGCAGCCACGATCCAAAGGCAACGAAGCGGCCAGTGGATCATCGAGGCGACTGTTCGCGGGTGGGGCAGTGGCAATGAATGAGACTCGACCCCAAAAGCGCAAATTCTCATTTTGACATCGCTTTTTACACGAAATATCTTTTAATATAGCCGGAGAAATTTTATGGTGCAGTAGCGGTTTGACCAAATTCAAAAATGCCGCGCAACGCTCATGAGTCAGGCCGAAAAAAATAAAATAACCGAGTAACGTTTGGGCCGAATCGTTTTGACCATGTTCATTTAGGCCAAATCATTTTGGCCACGTTCAATCAGGCCGAAATTTCGTCCATTCCGACTTTTTGTTTATAGCAACGATTTTATGCTAATAATACCTGAAAACACACTTTCTTAGGCGAGGAAAAATACTTTCCTGGAATAAAAATCATATTTTCACTACTTTCACTACGGTTGGCAAAATGCGGGCCTAGGCCCGTCAGGCTCGGCAGTCCCGGTCTCCGGGCCTGGCGGGCCTTGGTTTTGCCAAAAATATATCGCAAAAGGGGGGACCCTTTGCTACTTTTTGAAATTTAGCCGACCAAATACAAGACATTAATAGCGCAACCGGTAAAAAATTTTTTTATCGTCCTGACGATCAAAGTTCGATTCCTGCCAAGGTCAAATTTTTTGCTTTTTTCACTACTGGTCTTTTCCACATGGTTTTTAGCTTATTTTATACCATTTTTTTAAACTTTAAATGGTAGTTTTCATGGAAGTATCCGAATTCCGGAGCCAGCCCAAATTTAATGGCGTTTTGCACGTCATTATATGTTTCCATGGCTTAGAGAACGCAAGAACGATACCGTAAAGATGAGAGAAACCGGAGCAATAATAATTTATATGTACAAATCCTTAAAAACGGCTGTACTTCGATACTAAAGCGATGAAGACATCAATTTTGACAAAAAAAATAATACGAGCCGCGTTTATAAGGTTATAGGAGCCCGGGCCTATGGTTCAGGCCCGGGCTTGGAGATGAGGCCCGGGCCTGATCCCAAGGCCCGGGCCCGGCCCGGCCGGCCCGTTGCCAGCCCTACTTTCACAATAAAGCAAGAAATAGAAGAAACACGCGAGTTTTGGATAAATCTTGGTTATCCGGCAGAGTAATCTTGTAGATTTTGTCACCATTCGATTCGTCGTGCTCAGTTACCCCAACGGCCGAAGTATTGAAAAAAATAACGATAATATTTGGAAGAAAAACCATTATTTTTTAAAGGTTTTCAAGCTTTTTCAACACTTTCTCGTGTTTTGTCGATCCCAAATTAGTATAAGACGTGAGAGAAAAACACCAAATAATGATAAATAGAGCAGAATCGAAAATTGGCTTGGTTTTGTTCAGCTGTTGAGCTGTCAGGTAGAAAATATTGTTTTTTGAACCTTTGGGTGTCATTCTTGGTATCAAAATGTTGCTCAGGATGTAACTACCGTATTTACTCTAATAGTACCCCATGGGGTATTATTTTTCGTAGTCTTCGTGGAGCGGGGTACTATTAGGGAGTGGGGTCTTATTAGAGGCTGGGGGTTTATTTTTCGACCTCATATTTCCCGATGGTCGAGACCTGAATATGCGAGATTTTTCATAGATTTTCTCCCAAATTTCAAAAATTTTCTTCTATTTTACTGCTTTTTTTACCTATTTTCTAATTTCAATTGGATATTACAGAGAATTTATTGATGAAAAATATCGAAACCAAACAGCTGATGGGAAGAAAAAGTAAACAGCTGATCTAATCCTCACAAAATGCTATCTGATCCAAATAAGCATTTGAATCATAACCAACAGACTGGTCTTCTTTTCGGAACAATCCGTATTGTCGGCAATCCAGCACATAAGGAAGCTTTTCCTGATGTACTCACTGCTCAACTGCAGGGCTATGCAAGCGCTTGTCTTATCTCGAAAAACTGCATTCTGGGCTTGTCTTGCCCGAAAATTCTGACAGTTTGTCTTGGTTATGCGAGCCGAAGTTTTGAAAATGGCTTGTCTTGACTTGCAAACTGCTGTTCACTTCGATTTTTTCCAAGGTGTATGATGACCGGAAAAAGTGCCAATAAATGCATTGCAGAAAAACGTCATCATGACGTTCGAGCATATAGGAACGTTTAGGGAACAAGCAAAAAAAACCGCGCATTCAAAAAGGGTGGGGTACTATTAGGGGTGGGATCTTATTAGGGGCTGGGGCACTATTTTTCATAGGGTCCAAAAAGCGGGGTATTATTAGGGGCTGGGGTCTTATTTGGGGCGGGGTACCATTAGAGTAAATACGGTAGTCGTTTGCAACTAAAATTGGACATTACCAAAGCCTGATCATAAAGTAAAATATTTTTAATGAATCGATCACTATGCCCGCGAAAGCAAAATTCAAAATTTTATTAAGAATTTCAGCGACTGAGCTGCATCAAAATCTCGAGAAAGTCTCAACATTTTCAAATTCTGTTTTTTGTATTAAATTGCCCACACGGAGTTGTCTTAGAATGAGTTTTTTTAGGAATGCTACAAGTATTTTTGAATAAATGGCAATCATTTCCATCTCAAAAAAATAAATTAAAATTTAAAAAAAAAATTAAAAATGTAAATAACAGTCGGATTCAGGTGCCAAAACTCAATCTAGGACAACTTGATATGGGGAACCTGTTGCAATTGCAAAATATAATGAAACGCGGCCCGACTTTCCCAGGGACCTCCAATCAAAGTCGACCAAAGGGTTTTGGACACCTATTTTTTTGCCTCCTTTATCATTTTTAGCGCATTTTATGCCGATTTTAAAGCATCTAACAAGGGAATCGTTTAACTTTACCACGACTTCCGGTAACGAGACATATACCATTCGAAAGGGCCCCTGGAAAAACCCCTGAAACCGTGTTAAAATTTCTAAGCCATTTCCAAGGCAGAAAAACTGTTTCAGAACAGCAAAGCAACGCTTGGCATACAATGCGTTATTATAAGGGCAGAGCATCCACCGAAAGGAGCAATTCACTGTATTGGATACTCATTGCTTACTTCTTTGTGTTAGCTATTACTGTAGTACTTTGCGTAGTACTGGAAACAAAAATAGAAGCTTAGAAACAGCTATAAAATAGAGAAAAAAAAGATTTGATAACAAGAAGAATCGAACCCACTACACTCAAATATTATGGTAGATCACTAACCGACTCCGCCATTGTAAAGTTTGACGAAAATAAAAAGTTTGGTGAAAAAAAGTGAAATTTTCTGAAAAAAGTTCAAAAATTTAATGAAAAATTGCCTATTTTGCCAAAATTTTCCAATTTTTCGGCCCGATTGGGCCGGCGGGCCGGGCCCAAAACCACAGGGCCCCGGCCCGCGCACAACCCTACTCGCAAGAAGCGAAAAGTTGTCGTGCGCAAACAAATGGGTACTTTTTCCGCTCTGCCCCCCCCCCCCCCCCCCCCCCCCCCCCCCTAACCTAGGAGATGTTCGATTTTCGGCTCTGCCCCCGAGGTATTTTTTCTTGACGTCGCACCCTCTAATAGATGACGGCAAACAGCTGGATCTCGACATTTTTTGGCATTTTTACCCAATTCTAGTCATTTTTCATTTTATATTGTCAGAGGTCCTGGAAGGATTTGTTTAAAATTTCTAGTCACTAATGGACTCTACACGCGGTTGATTACAGTATCTCTGGCTTTAAATTGTATTTTTTCTTCTCGGTGCTTCCGATCTTCTTCCTATCCATGGCTTTATCCTTTAGTGTCTCTCATTTTTTTACCAAAAAAAGCAATCAAAATTGGCATTAATCAAAGAACTTTTTTCTCCAATAATTGAGCATTTTTCTTCCAGCCAGTCATCTCTTTCCATTTTTACTACTTCTTACAGAGTTTTGCATAATTTAATAAAAAGTTTATTTTGATGGGATTTCCTTGCTCTTCCTTGAACTCGACACGAGGATGGAGCTCCAAGTTGAAAACATCGGCTCTCTTATCCAGGAAAAGTACTGATTCTGGTCCAAATTTGAATCTTGAGCAGGTCATCCTCATTTGAAAATTCGCCCCTCGCGTCAAATTGTGGTTTTATCGTTTGCATGTTTAATCTCGGTCAAATTGACATGCAGTTTATCGCCCCAAATTCAATTATATGCACCCATGACGACGTAGCAGCCGGTTGGCTTTGGGATCTTGGCGACTTTTGTCGTCCTGATTGGTGGAGCGGCAACTTCTCCTATCATTTCTACTGCCACTTCTATCGCATCCACCGATTCTGCCGCTTCAACAACGACAACCGTACCGCCGCCTCACCCAGCAGTCGGCATCGTCTGCACCACCACCACTTATCTTCTTCTTGTTCTTCCACGACATGTTCATGTGTGATGAAAGAGCACAAACAAAAAATAAATTTTTTTATTTTTCATTTTGTGTTCTTTTTCTAATTGTTAGTGTTTTTTGGAGGTTTCTTTAGTTGTGTCGTGCCATATCTTCTTGTCGGTCATCTACCGCCACCAGGAAATAGCGGAGAAATTGATTTGAATTCAACGAGAAATCGCCACAATTTGTGGCACGTTTGACCAATTTTTCGTTTTCCATGGATTTTCCAACGGGTTTCTAAAAAATTTCGGTTGCTTTGTAACCAAATTGAAATGTATTGAAAACACCTAAAAATCATGAAAATGAGTGCGCATTCCATCGAAAATTGATCCGGATTCCGGAATACCCTACGCAATCTTTATTGGCCAATAGAGGATTTCTAGACTGAACAATTGTATAGGCTAACGTTTCCTGTGTGCTGGTGTTAGTCATATGACATCCGTTTCAGGAAAAGAGCAGGAGAGCTGGAATGCCCAGTGTAGTGATGAACAAGAGTTTTCAGCTCTTGGGAGGATTCGATTCTCATTAGATGAGCCTAGGGTTATGAGAATTTGTATGGAAATTGAATATTTATAACAAGGGAAAGCTCCTAATTGAATCCTCTAGGCCGATTGCTTTCAGTCAAAACCATATAATGCCAATCTCGATTGGAATGTCTCGGAGACCACCTGTAATGCTCCCTGTATGACGAAAATCCCATTTAAAAAACCAGTACGCCTACAAAATTGTCCCATATTCAGTTTCGATTCAAATAGGCGGCAAAAAGGCGCAAAAAAATAAAGGATTTATTAGGTTAGGTTAAAAGATATTTCGTGTAAAAAGCGATGTCAAAATGAGAATTTGCGCTTTTGGGGTCGACTCTCATTCAGTGCCACTGCCCCACCAGCGAACAGTCGCCTCGATGATCCACTGGCCACTTCGTTGCCTTTGGATCGTGGCTGCCGTCGCAATTTTGGCTGAATGTGCCCAGTTACCGGCTCAACAACAGCCAGCCCAACAGCAACCAACAGAACAATCATCATCATCCGAACAACTACCAGTTGCGCAGCCACCAAATGGACAACCGTCACCCGGATCGCCAGTAACCGGACAGCAACCAGCACAGACATCCGTTGGATCACCACAGGGTCAACAGGCCGGGTCATTTATACCATGTATGCAATTCAAATGAGTAGTATAGTAATTTAAATCCTTCAGGTTATCTCATCGAAGATGGCAAAGATTTCAAAAAGTGGGTAAGTTGCCAATTTGCCAGTAAATACCCACACCTTGGCAATGGCCTCAATTTTGTCGTATTGGACTTTACCCCCGCTACGGAAGAAGATATCAAGACTCTTTTAGGCAGATTTCCACCTAAGGTACCCAAGTTTTTCTTTCTGTATGTACTCATAAATTATTTAGACAGCATTACAGGGTGGAATCAAACTCGTGAACAGTAAAATCGAGACTTTGGATTTGGGAAATATTACAAAACTTATTGGAATTGCGGCTGTTCCAGAGAGTATGTAAAAATTTTGCTCTAAAAATTTTGCAGATGCATTGTTTATCGAGATCAGTCACAATATGAAACTTCAGTCGATCAAATGGAATCTCGAGGATTTCACGGCACAGCGCAAAGTCCAGATCCTCATTTACAACAATCCAAATCTCACATTGGATCCAAAATTGAAAGATCAGCTATTGACACAAGCGACTCCTAATTCCTACATTCAAGAGAATTCTACTGGTAGACTTTTTGGCCTTTTTAAAATTACCATCATGTCTCAGAATGTATGTTCGCTCGTCCAACAGCTGACGGACTCTACCGACCACCCAACGACGAATTGCTAAAGAAGTGTGAAACAGTCAAAGGAGATCTCCAACTGGAGAAGCGGACGCTGTCAAATGATCTGACAATGATTGAAGCTGGTTGCCTGAGACTCGTCGACGTGAACATGGAAAACAGCAAGATTAATATTGGCAGTCTGAGAAACGGCACTCTCGAATGCAAAGATGGCAAAACATCGAACATTACCGACAACAAGGGTCTGTGTGGAGATAAGTTGAAGATACTGATGCAATACTTCCCACCCAGCATTACTGTCCCCGTCAAGCTTGACGATTCCTGCAGTATGTTCTGGTCACTGTCATTTGCTAAATTTGGTACTTTTCAGCTAGTAAAACTTGTGATCAAGCCGGAGCCGCTCACATGTACATTCATTGCGAAGAGATTACAGCTGCAGGTGACGTCGATATTTCCGCCTGGTTTGCTGCTGACGCGGTGGACAAGAAGAGTAAACTGGAATTGGCGACAAACGCCATTCTGAAGATCGAAAAAAGCCAGATGACCACGCTGAGCCTGACAAAATTGACGAAAGCAAAAGGTATTTGAAAAAGATTCGATAATTCTGTGGTGATTTCAGGCCTGGTAATTACTGGCAATCCAAACCTTGTGGATTTAGACTTGGCCAATTTGGAAGTCGAAACGCTGAAGATTGAGAACAATGCAAATCTTCTGTTGGAGAAATTGAAACAGCTCAAAGTTACCGTCGATAAGAGGAACGAGTCACATGTCGAATGTCGCACATCTGCCGGCCTCGGAATCGCCCCGCTGGAGATCAAGGACATCCGCGATCTTCACTACTGTACACATATTATTGGGCCGCTGGTATTGAAAAATTTGATGGTTGATATCGACGAGGGTAAAGTTTTCCTGAAGGACATCAACGGCTGTATCCGCATCGAGGATACCCAGCTCACTAAATTGAACTTTTTGGCCAATACAAAAATTCATGGATGTGATCCAACTGTGAGACATCAAATGACAAATAATCCGAATCTTTGTAACCCGGAGGAAGCTTTTCCACAGATGGGAAATATTATATTTACTGGCGGAAAGGCTGTCGGTTGCGGTGAGTTTTAGTTGCGAATGTGGGGAAGTTGACCCGAAATCTCTTGGTCGGCCAGGGGAGTCAGGCTGGTTACTTTGGCTGCAAGTGCGGCGATCACCATTCGACCATGTACGCGAATCGATCCTGAAATTTGCTGATTTACCATGCACCGAGAATCTTACCAGCAATTGTCCACCGACCATAGGAATAATGGCAACAATATCTGGGTCATCGGAATGGAAATTTGTTCATTGCACGGTGGCGCGTCAACCACTCGATCACGCGCGCACGGGGTTACTGTTCACCAGCCTGCCTTATTACACATTTAATTTCCAGGTACGGTTTGCCGCTCTTTAAAAGCCGGTTGTACTTCCTTTTATGGAGATTTGAAGATTTCCAGCAGCAAGGATATCGCAAACCTTGATATCATTCATGGCAGTCTTGTTATTGACGGAACTGATGTTGAAGTATTGGAATTTCCCAATTTGAAGGAAATTAAAGCTGACAAAGGTTTTCTCTGCTTCCTATTTCCTTATTAATATTTTTTTTCAGTTCCTGCCCTTCAAATTACCAACAACAAAAAGCTGACGTCGTTAAGAATGCCCAATATTAAAAAGATTGAAGTAAAGGGAAATGGCAAGCCAGTTGTCAAAATTACTGGCAATACTCATCTCAAAAACTTGAACAGTTTTCTACCGCCTGGTATGAAGTGTAGTGATTCGCCAACGGCAACTTGTTACCATGAGCCGGTTATTATTGAGCCCGAATCGAGTAAGAAACATCCTTCCACCATGTTTATTCGGATAAAATTTTTAAGATAATGCAAAGGAACTTGGTAAAATTATTGGTATAGCAATAGGTGGTTGTGTCCTTGTTTCGACAGCATGTGGAGTAGTATATGTGTACTGCGTACGGCATAAAATACCAAATGAAATGAAAAAGCGTCGAGAACAAAGAAGAAGGGAACAAAAAAGACTACAACTTGTCGAAGCCAAGGCTAGGGAAGCAGTACAAAAAAGCAAAAAGAAGAAAGATTATGTTGATCCATTGGCATCAGAGAGTGAATCGGACGTTGAGCAATACCTGCGGAATTGGAAGTTTGAGGAAAAAGAAGATTTAAAGAAAACATGGAAATCCACCGCTAAAATAGATGGAGCAATAGCCGGGCCGATGACAAGATGTCCAAATAAAATTGAACTTGCGCGTAACATTTACGGACCTGGAAGAGACCGTGAGCCAGATGCATATGAAAGCTTTAATGTAGATGAGATCGAAGAAAAAAATAATGATCTGGATAAGACACAGTTATCGGAAAAATCTACGACAAAAACGGTTACCACGAATCTTGAGGCCACCCAGGCAGATGATGATATGACAAAAACGGCCACTATTGAACCAGCTGATCGGAATTCAAAGACTGCAATGTTGCCGCCAATGGATATGAAAATTGATCAAGCTGACACATATTTGAAAGATGCACGTATAAAATATGAAAAAAAGATAGGCAGCATATACGAAAGTATCTTTACACCAATTTGGACTGGATTGACTGAAACCAATCCAAAAGACTTCCGTCGTATTCTGTACCAAAGAATGGGTATTTTTTCATGATAATTTTGTATTTATTTCCAAATTTTGTAGATCCTAAATCGTCCTTAGACGTGGCTCCACCCCAGGATATGGCTATTTTTTTGAGTCGATTTGTGGAAGCTGAAAACAATTATATTCATTTGGATCCCGGCTGTTATCAAATGAAGGACGAAGAGCAAAATAATTTTGTATCAGGTCTAATTGGAGAAGTTACTGAGAGATTGGCTAACAGGATCGATGGTGGCGACAGGTAGGCTACTCTACAGTGCGCCAATCTTTTGGCGGAACTGTATGCACTTCCTTGGCAGATATTTCGACAATAAAAAGGCCTGGTCGAATAATTCAAAGACCATCAGAAAGAGGAAATAGCCACCTTTTTATGGATTTTTGTTGACACTGATACTTGTTGAGACTGTGGGCTTCTTTTAATTGCTAATTCCATAAAAATAGATACGAAAAAAAGCCTAGAATTACCTCTTTTTCTTTTAGATGGTCTTTGAATTAGCCGAAATATTCAACGGGGTGAAGTCGTATGATCCGTCGGAAACTTGATATTTCAGATCTAAACGCCCTGTACTCAATGTATTTCATGTCGGAGGTCGAAAACTGCATGTAAATAATAAGAGTCTCAATACACTTGCCGTTAGTTTTACCTATTTTTTAATAATTTTAATTTATAGCCGAAGGAAAATGGTCCATCACTGCCGATTAAAAATTTACATGAAAATGTTTTATACACAAAATATACAAAAGTTCATCTGAATACTGGTAAATCTGAAGCGGATGCTGATCTCAATGTTGTGGATATAATTTTGAAAGACGTGCCGGATTTCAAATTTACGGAAAATGGAAAATTGCCCTGGTTGGCTTTCTTTGATGAAGCTTTAAAGCAGAAAGCCATAATTGTTGTAACCAGTACCAAATATTATTTCTTTGTGCAACTTCTTGCCATCACCCATGAGTATTTGTACAAGGGTGCTCCCAACTTTTCGAAGACACAATGGCAAGACTTATCTAATTTTGGACTTGTCGCCTTCCAAAACTTGGTGAAAAGCTACAATCCTGATTATGTTCCTGTGGATGCCTTCTTCATGTGGTCGTATCATATTCTGTCCATTGCCCACGATTTGTATGTGCAAAGAAGCAATCCGGCTGGAATAGTTGATACTTTCAAGTCAATAGTAAATATAGTAAAGAAAGATGAAGAGAAAGATGTACAGAAAGATGTAAATAAAGCTGAAATGCTCATGAAATGCTTGGTGGACATTACCGTCATGAATGAAACTGTCAATACTGCACTATATCATGAGACAAACAAGATTGGCAAATGGAAACCGAAAGCTACAATTACTTGGAGTATGACGCATGCAATGCGGCCAACGAGAAGAAAACCACGCCGGGGCGACACACCCGAAGAATACGAAAAGAGGAAAGCGGCGACAAAGCGAAGAATTGCTAATGACCTGGCAGAATTGAAAAAAGATCGACCTCCTTATCACCTCAAGGATTTTGTTGGATTTGTTGAAGAGTACAATGTGCACGTGGGTGATCCGAGACATGAAGAAGCGGTCGGCAGTAAGGGACGGCCCTAAGCCTTACAAGAAGCCATCGCCCTAATAAAACAGTCAAAAATTACGACGGAAAAATATGTGACCCCAGTCCTGGGCAAGACAATAAAGCGGGCGCAAAAAAACTTGTTTTTTATTTGTTTTTCGGTTATTTCTTCATTTGATCTTCTTTATTCTAGTTGAATATTCTTTGGTGGACTACGACAATTTCTCCTTATAGAGCTTTTCGAGAGCAGCTCAAAACAGATTTCGGTTTTCAAATGGGGTTTACTACGTTACCAGGGATCAATTTCCAAAAGATAAGATGAACCCATTGAGAACCGTGGCAATTTCAATTTCTGGCTTTTTGCAAGTAATCGGACGCGGAAGACTTTTCACCCTTTGCGGAAAACTTTTCACCTTATTACAGTCCGTCCAGAAATTATAGGGACACTCAAAAATTCTTGTTAAAAGCTGGAAAAAGCGAAAGGATAGTCTGCAACAAGTAAAATTCCGTCATTTTCCGTCATAAATCGAAATTTTAGTTACAATTTCTCTTTCCAGCTTGTTTGAAGGTTGGATTGATCTTATTTCAACATTTTCGTGGTTTTTATTGGCTAAAAATATTTGTTTTAGTGATAAGATGAATCCCTCGGAAAAGGCATACCGGGACATTGAGCAAATCATCGACAAGGCTCTCCTGGGTTCAGACACGAAGACGGATGCCATCTCACCGCATCCGGAGGATACCCGTCTGATGGCCAAGCGACCTGTAAAAATAGTTGCACTGGATGAGCCGCGTCTCCTACCAAATGGACAAGTTTTTGATCCGCTGTTGAGTGACTCCGAAAGCCAGGCACGGCTGACACCTCGCAATCCGGATCTGATTACCATTAATGGCGAATGGACTTCGGCTGACTTTGTCCATCGGCTGGAGATCTGTGCTGAAATTTCGAATAGCACTCGACGCGGGCGACTCTATCTCAATGGACGACAATTTGACATTTAAATTAGCCTAAAATATACCCAGTTAAACATCCAGTCAGCTAATAAAAAATGTTCATAAGCATCGTGTATTTCCTTTAGTTGTTATGGGAATATTGGTAATACTTGTTAGTAAACCTGGGGATTTGATTCGAACCTGCAACATTTGTTCTGAATTCCAGCGTGTTGGCCATGCACACACTTTCTCCAAATTGGTGGCCCATTATATTGCCAGAAAATTACCAGAAACTGTGTGGCAAACTCAGATATACTGGCTGTAATTCCTGGTATTGGATAAATATGGCGTGATATCACAATCACAAGAGGAAATCAGTCTCTACTTTCCATCATATGATACGGGGTAAATTTTATTAATGGTGACTGGCGGCGTGGGGGACAAATTCATTCACAAGTTCACGTTTTACTTCTCCCACTCAAAGGCATTTTTCTTAATTTTTAAAGGAGTGTCAGGGGTCTTTAGCGGGTGCCGAGGCGGCGGTGTAAAATTATTGTTCCAGTTACCGTAATCAAAAATCAGTGACCTAGCTAAAACTGGAAGATTTTTCGCCCTGGGTTCTTTGGATGAAACTTTAGGAAACTGGCCTTCAAATTTTTCTTATAGATGGAAACTTTCAATTTTCCAGAAATGCCATCCGCCCTACCGCCGGCGCATTCGATAGTCCGCTACTTGGGCGCCTCCTCCTTCATTTTCTTATCGCTCTCCGGGATTATTTTAAACCTCCTGCTTATGATCATCCTCTACAAGGTTACTGTATCCTATTAAATTGAAAAAATCATCCGTTTTAGGGTCGAAAATCTTTTAACCGTAATGCTTTCTTTGTGATCAGCTGGCAATTGATCATTTCTGATATGTTGACGCATATTTTAGAATTTGTAGTACCAATTCCTGTCACCTTGATGGGATACGACGTAGGTTTTTATTATTCTTTTTTCTTTAGCTGGATGCAAGTAAACAGAATTTTGTTAAATTAAATTAGCGGCGACAAGGAAATAAGTGGAATATCAGACATCTGCGAGAAAATAGGATTACTGTAATTTGGGGTACTGTAGGCTGGAATGGCTCCTTCTAATTTTATAAATACGGATTTTTTCAGATCTACAACGGCTCAATGGCTCATTTTATCCCCTGTCAAATGGAAACCTTCGCTTATATTGGAGCGCTAATGTTTACTTTCCTGATGACACTCAATAGGATTACTGTATTCTTATTTCCACGGTTGAATACCCTGCTGTTTGAAGATTATCTGATCGTGTAAGTTTGAAGGAAGTTAGGGGTGAACAAGGCGTCTTCTATGCGGTTTGGTTGACTACAGTACGTGGCCCGCTGAAGGTATAATGCTGACGCTTTTCTACACATGGCTTTTGTCTTCCCTAATTGGGAAGACGTTCCAAAATTCAACTCAACCACTATTTTTCATAGGGTCGGATGGTAATTAGTACCTCGAACTTGGGTAATTAAACCAATAACTGGGATCACTGAGCTGATAGGAAGCAGAGAAACTGCCAAGATTGTACGGTGCGTCCATAAATATTGGCAAAAATTCTTGGATTAAACCGGGAGTCGAAAACTTTTGAGTTGCGTGTCCTGGGCGCTAATCACTTTGCCATGTACGCACATTTTCTCGAAGTTGGTGAGCTATTGCACGACCAGGCAATTACCAGGAACTAAACCGACCTTTGGATTGCAAGTCCGAAGTGCTAGTCGCATGACGTGTGCAGATTTTTCTGGCAACCTTGTGTCTCCATACGCCATATTTTCAGACCAATAGCTCTAATCTGGCTGGGAGATGCTGCATTTGTCATTACTTGGAATCTCTTTGGATGTTACAAATCCTTTGGATCCAGCGGTTACTACTACACCCATAATTGTCCAGAATATTTGGTAATAGGACATGCAATCGATGTGGTAAGATTTCTAAAATCCCTGGAAATTCGTTATTCAGGGCCTTACCAATTTTACCACGTATCTGCCCGTAATTATGTTGATCATCTATGTGATAATGATTTGCTTTATTAAATTAAAAACTGGCTATAATTTTGTGGGCGGGCGCTTGACCAGGAGACAATCGACCACAGGACATGCCACTAACAAAAAGGAATTCCAACTATTAGCCCAGGTTTTTGCTTTAAATTTCTACAATAACCCCCAGTTTTCTAGGCATTTATAATATGCGGATTGTTGGAGGCCGAAAATTTGGCGTTCAATTTCCTACCCTGGATTACGGTGTCTGGACAGTGGATTTACTTGGTGGATTTTGCTGGTAGCTCTATTAGTTTGATATTGTGTTGCAGCCATCCGATTGTATTATTTATATTTAATACGGATATAAAAAAGAGACTGAAGGCGATTTTGAGACTGCAATCGAAGACGAATACTGTAACCAGCGCATTTATATCGAAATAAAAATTTATTTATTGGTTACTGTAATTTCTGATCATTTTGTGCAAAAACAAAGCTAAATTTCCGGAATTCCCGATGCAAAAAAAGAGAGCTGAGACGGCCTGGAAAACACTGAAAATCAGAAAAAACTTGTCGAAAATCCGTGAAAATGAACATTTTTACCATTTTTTTCGATCTCCTTCTTATCAAATTTGTGTTAGCCAAGAACAGAAATAGTCCCCATCTTCTACCTATGAGTTATCGCCATTCGACGCAAGTTTTAAATATTTTTATACAAAAATAATAAACTACAAATTGCGCGGTGATTCAATTTGTAGGAAAAGGGGGCGCGAGTAGTAATCGAAGCCATTTTTGCTCTCGTATTTTGCATAAATTACACTTTCCGTGGTTAGACATTTCTTTTCTGGGATCCATTTATTTACTATCAGAACTTCTAGGATTTTCAGATGGGAGAAGAACGCCAAGCCGCCTATCCCGCTGTAAGGATAGCTGGCGGACTTTCTTATGTATTTTTCTCCATTTTAGGACTCATTTTGAATGGATTATTAATAATGACACTGTATAAGGTAATCCACACTCGAGGATCCGCGAAATCTAGTCATCGGACTCGTCTATATGTCTGCGCGCAGGAATTGCACATTTTCTGTACTTTGTGTCTTCCTAATTAGGAAGACTTTCCAAAATTCATCTCAACCACTATATTTCATAGGGTCAAAAGATAATTAATACCTCAAACTTGGGCAATTAAACCAATGATTGGGGACATTGGGCTGAT
The DNA here is from genome assembly GCA_964036215.1 of Oscheius sp. DF5033. Taxonomy (NCBI): domain Eukaryota; kingdom Metazoa; phylum Nematoda; class Chromadorea; order Rhabditida; family Rhabditidae; genus Oscheius; species Oscheius sp. DF5033. The sequence goes on along the minus strand of CAXIWN010000013.1, from coordinate 611,033 downwards.
AGGAAGCGAGGAAGCTGCCGAGATTGTACAGGAAAATATTGACAAGAATCTTTTGAGTAACTCGGGAAAACGCCCCAGCGACTGAGGATTACAAGTCGTAGCAACCACTTGACCATGGACGTTTTGTGCCACCGTCGATTAGAAAAACACAATGTGCTCCCCAATTCTCCTATTTTCAGGGTCGAAAATCCTTTAGCCGAAATGCGTTTTATGTAATAACTTGGCAGTTGGTAATTTGCGATGTTTGGACGCATATGATCGAATTTATCGTGCCAATACCCATTACTTTAATTGGTCACGATGTAAGTGACTCAATTTACTTCAAAATCTTTTAATTTTCAGATATATTCTGCCTCTTGGTTTGAGTTTATCATTTGCCAGACGGAAACAATTTGTTATTTTGGAATGCTGCTCTTTAGCTTTTGTATGACAATCAATCGGATTACTGTATTTACGTTTCCAGAAATAAATCGATTTCTATTTGGGAAATATTTGTATTCGTAAGCTTTTTTGGCTTTTAAAAAACCCAAATTCCAGTGTAATCGCCTTTTTATGGTTCCTGGACGCGTTTTTCGTGGTAACCTGGAATATTTCCGGGTGTTATAAAGTCTATGGACTACATGGATATTACTATGAGCATTATTGCCCAGAAAATGCCACAATTGGTAATATTATGCACATTGTGAGTTCAATTTTTTGGGTAAAATCGGGGATTTTCAGAGTTTGGTGAATTTCAGCACCTATCTTCCTCTGCTCATGCTTATAATTTATATTATTATGATAATTTCTATTAAAATTATGCTTGAATATCATTTTGATAATTGGAAATTTACCCGGAGGCAACAGGCCGTAGTGGCAATTACCCCGGGCGCATCAAATATCAAAATGGAATTTCAACTCCTCGCTCAGGTATCCAAAAAAAATTAAACACAACAAATTTCCAGGGATTTTTAATCTGTGGAGCGATTGAGATCGAGAATCTGTGCTTTAATTTTATCCCCATGGTTAGTTTTTCCGGGCAATGGGTCTATTTATTGGATTTCTTTGGCAGTTGTGTCAGTTTGTTGCTCTGCTGCACTCATCCAATAATTCTATTCATTTTCAATAGCGATATTAAGAAAATATTACGGGAATTATTCACCAGAACGCGAGTGATTCAAGTGCATCATACCCAAAGTTCACATTCGCATTCATAAATATTTGAATTCCTGGAAAAATCTAATAAAACTTCACAAAGATCGAGAGAAATCTAAACAGGGAGTAAAAGAAATACATGATTCAGTAAGAAATAGCAACACTTGTAACAGGACGATTACGGAAAAGATTATCAGCGGTAAAGATTGTCTGCAATCTTTTTTGGATGTCCTGGTTAAAGCAGAATAATATAATTGGATGCATGCAGGGGAGCATGAGACTGAGGCAAGTTCCAATAAAATCGACCAGGTAGATCCATTGGCCATCGACTTGGATCCACGGAATGTAAATGAAGACCAAATTTTCGACCTCCAATAGGCCGCAGATTAGAAAACCCTGAAAATATTTGAATACCGTGATTTTGGGAATATTTTTAACGGAAAAGTCCAAAAAAGCTTCATTTAGATAGCCGACCTGTGCAAGCAGTTGAAATTCCCGTTTCATTTTCAATTTTCCATTATCACCGGCAGTAATCGACTTCTTTCTCAAATTCCAATTGCGCATTTCATAATCCAATTTAAATTTAATAAAAGCGATCAGAATTATATAAGTGGCAAACATAAAAATAGGCGTGTATGAGGAGAATACGCGGAGGCCCTGGAAGAATTATATCTGAGCAAAAAATTGCCCTACAGCCGATGTTTCCTGTTGAAATGTGCTGGGATAAAGGCAAACATGACGATAATGGTAGCCAGAATAACCAAAAAGCTTTATGCAACCGATGGAAGTCCACAATATGAGAAAAGCAGCGTCGAGACTCCACACGATCATTATTGTCCTAGAAAATTGGAATTTTTACCGATTTTTTTAAATGGGAAGACCGTTTTTGTCCTGAATTTGAACAGTGGCAAAATGTGAAACTTCAAAATTTTCAAAAAATCAAAATCTGAAAATTTCTTTGATTCTCAAAATTATCTGGTTTGTTTCTTAAAAAATTCGCCATTTGTTCATAATTTATCGTTAGTTTATACGCTAAGTTTGGTCTTGTATAAAATTTTCTGGGCTATTTTTTAGTATAAAGTGCGTTGGATAAAAGCTTCGAAATATTTTCAAATTATTAAAATGAAGCCGTGCTCCCAATTTCCTTTCCACAGCCTCCTACAACTCACACTGTCAAATATCTTTTAAATAGAATATTATGAGCCGTTGGGAACATAAATACGGTAACTCTATTAATTGTCATCAACGTGCTGAAAAGCAAAGTTCCCAGATAAGCGAAGGTTTCCCCACTACCGGGAATCAAATGCAGCAGAGATTGGTCATAAACCTGAAAGGGGGATCAGTGAGTGTGGGAAAAAAAGAAGGCGACTCACATCGTATCCTGCAAATGTTATGGGAATTGCTAAAGTACATGCAATTATATGGGCCAATACATCACATATTATCAATTGCCATGTGATAATGAAAAAGGCATTTTGACGGAAAGATTTACGGCCCTGAAATTGGGAATTTTTTTGGAAAACTGGGAATTTTTTATGTAAAAAAAGTCGCCGTCTAAAAAAATATCGAAGGTTCTCAGATTGTCCAAAAGATTTTCTGCTTTCTGCGCAAAATCTGAGGAAACATTCGAGCATACGGTACGCTGAATTCTCCAGCGGTTGTCCTCTACTTGCCCTCATCGCACAAAAAAGTTTGCAGAAACAGGGGATGGACGCAGGAAATGTCTTCCAATTTTGTTATGTACACCCGCTAGACGTAGAAACATTTCTCTTACCTTATAAAGTACAAAAGCCAACAACGCATTCAAAATGAGACCACTACCGACGACGAGAACAAATGAAACTCCACCAAATGATCGAACCAAAGGAAGAGCAGCTTCAGTAGGAGCGTTATTCATGTGGAACACGACTGCCAGAATATGCGAAATGCAGATTTTTAGGAATCCATGAACACGCTCAGGGCGTGTGAAACCTCAAGGTACTGGGAAAAGATTTCAATTAGAACGAATAGAAGATACTTCGAGCACACTTATATGCTTGCAAATTTCACGCTAGAATTACAACGTTCTTCAAATAAAAGAGACTCATGGAAAGTACAAGGCGACGGCGAACAGACGAAGAGTCTGCAGCAGACATGACGCGACCAAAGAGAAAGCATATGGACAGCATAGCGAAATTCTCAACAGGGACACTTGAAAAAAGGCAAGAATGTGGATGTCGGAAAAGTCGGAAAAGAAGGAAAAGAAGGAAAAGAAGGAAAAGAAGGAAAAGAAGGAAAAGAAGGAAAAGAAGGAAAAGAAGGAAAAGAAGGAAAAGAAGGAAAAGAAGGAAAAGAAGGAAAAGAAGGAAAAGAAGGAAAAGTAGGAAAAGAAGGAAAAGAAGGAAAAGAAGGAAAAGAAGGAAAAGAAGGAAAAGAAGGAAAAGAAGGAAAAGAAGGAAAAGAAGGAAAAGAAGGAAAAGAAGGAAAAGAAGGAAAAGAAGGAAAAGAAGGAAAAGAAGGAAAAGAAGGAAAAGAAGGAAAAGTCGGAAAAGAAGGAAAAGAAGGAAAAGAAGGAAAAGAAGGAAAAGAAGGAAAAGAAGGAAAAGAAGGAAAAGAAGGAAAAGAAGGAAAAGAAGGAAAAGAAGGAAAAGAAGGAAAAGTAGGAAAAGAAGGAAAAGAAGGAAAAGAAGGAAAAGAAGGAAAAGAAGGAAAAGAAGGAAAAGAAGGAAAAGAAGGAAAAGAAGGAAAAGAAGGAAAAGAAGGAAAAGAAGGAAAAGAAGGAAAAGAAGGAAAAGAAGGAAAAGAAGGAAAAGAAGGAAAAGAAGGAAAAGAAGGAAAAGAAGGAAAAGAAGGAAAAGAAGGAAAAGAAGGAAAAGAAGGAAAAGAAGGAAAAGAAGGAAAAGAAGGAAAAGAAGGAAAAGTAGGAAAAGAAGGAAAAGAAGGAAAAGAAGGAAAAGAAGGAAAAGAAGGAAAAGAAGGAAAAGAAGGAAAAGAAGGAAAAGAAGGAAAAGAAGGAAAAGAAGGAAAAGAAGGAAAAGAAGGAAAAGAAGGAAAAGAAGGAAAAGAAGGAAAAGAAGGAAAAGAAGGAAAAGAAGGAAAAGAAGGAAAAGAAGGAAAAGAAGGAAAAGAAGGAAAAGAAGGAAAAGAAGGAAAAGAAGGAAAAGAAGGAAAAGAAGGAAAAGAAGGAAAAGAAGGAAAAGAAGGAAAAGAAGGAAAAGAAGGAAAAGTAGGAAAAGAAGGAAAAGAAGGAAAAGAAGGAAAAGAAGGAAAAGAAGGAAAAGAAGGAAAAGAAGGAAAAGAAGGAAAAGAAGGAAAAGTAGGAAAAGAAGGAAAAGAAGGAAAAGAAGGAAAAGTCGGAAAAGAAGGAATTTTTGTGGAGGAAAACTCGCAATTGTCGATTTTTGTGGAGGAAAACTCGCAATTGTCGATTTTTGTGGAGGAAAACTCGCAATTGTCGATTTTTGTGGTTCAAAATCTCGCAATTGTCGATTTTTGTGGGGGGAAAGTAGCAAAAGACGGAAAAGTCGGAAAGGTCGGAAAAGAAGGAAATGTCGTAAAAGTGGGAAAAGTTCTACGGCCAAGCCCACAAAAAACCACAATTTTAACAGAACGCCTGAATGTCGAAGTTTTGCGGGCCATGTGACATGGCTAAAAACGCGAATTCTTCTTCTATCCTCTGTGTCCGCCCCCTTCCACGGCTGTTCATATTTTGCTTTGATTTGCAGCGTGGATTTTCTCACCCTGAGGTCTGTTCAAAAGCTAAAATTTTCCTATATTCTAGTTTCCCTCGTACGGCTCTTTTCATCTCTTGTTTCTATATTCCCTATTTCAAACATTCTCTGTGAATGTTTCTGACCTCAAAGTCATCGTTGATCATTTCCCAAGAACTTGTGACCTCCCATAAATATTGGCCCCCTCATTTAATCACTTCTTGGACTCCTGCTACCTCCCCGTTATGAATTCTTCTCTACCTCCTGTTTTGCCTTCTGTAAGGATTCTCGGAGCTTCTTCATTCATTTTTCTATCTGCCATGGGTGTTTTTATGAATTGTTTGCTCATCGTAATATTTTACAAGGTTGGAAGCATCGAAGATCCGTCAGAAAGTATTATTTTAGGGGAGAAAGTCATTTAAATCGAATGCTTTCTTCATAATCACTTATCAATTAATTTTTTGTGATATGGTGGCCCACCTGGTGCAATTTATTGTCCCTATTCCTGTGACAATGGCTGGATATGATGTGGGTTTTGGCGGGATCCTAAATAAAGTTTTTTATTGACGTTCAAAATTGGTACGAAATAAAAAATACAGCTGAACACAAAACTAGTTGGACTCTTTAAAAATTTGGTGCATAGATATTTTTTGACCAGAAAATGCTTTAGTGCGCAAATTTTCAGAACTTTAATTTTTCGGTAATTCCTGCCTCTAACAAGGGAATGTTTTAACTTTAAAGGGACCCTTCCACGCGCTCCAATCGTGTGCCAAGTGTGTGCCAAGTTTTGGGGCGCGCTTACTGCGCATTATATGGGATTCTACTATTCTGCACATTTTTATGGTTTTTAGATGTTTGCATCTTTTTTATCGACCTCGAATTACTATAAAAAGCATGGAATATAAAAAATTACAACAGAATAAGCGAGAAAAATGCCAATTGACAAAAATTGAGTAACAAATTAATCATACAGCTAATAAATTAGCTTATCTTTCGAGTTGTGCTTGGTTTCATATATCAAATTGTTTGTCATAGCCTGCTTTATATTTTGCAATATGTCCTGCACAGTGGAAATGCAAAATAAGCCATCTAGAAAGCAAATTTGTCAATTTCTCATATAATGCGCAGTAAGCGCGCCCCAAAACTTGGCACACACTTGGCACACGATTGGAGCGCGTGGAAGGGTCCCTTTAAGGTGGCTTTTTGGCTCGAAACGTATACCATTCGAAAGAGCACGAAAAGTTAGGAAGGTAGGTGGATTCCGTTTCTGCGGAGCGACCTCCGTTGAGGCATACCGACGCCGAGGAAATTGGAAAAATTTTGAAAAATTCCTGTCGAAAGGGAAACAAGAAAAGCGATTTCCAATGACATGAAGCCATAGCTTAGTGGATAGTGGCTACAACCAAAAATTTTTTCTTTTTTTCAGCCCAAGGTTCGGATCCTCGATAGATCACAAGTATTTTTCTTTTTTTCTCTCACAATACGTGCTACGTTATGTTTCCGTTTGATTAGTTTAGTAAATTATCAAACGATAGGAAACACCAATACTCGAGTTACTCTCTTGAAACTACTAGTATTTCCGACCGGTCACAATTGCGAGCAGATGGTGAGGATTTATTGTGATTTGCACGTTTATAAAAAAAAGAAAAATAGTTGTGATCCATCAAGGATCCGAACCTTGGGCTGAAAAAAAGCAAAAAAAAATTCTGGTTGTAGCCACTATCCACTAAGCTATGGCTTCATGTTTTTGGAAATCGCTTTTCTTGTTTCCCTTTCGACAGGAATTTTTCAAAATTTTTCCAATTACCTCGGCGTCGGTGTGCCTCAACGGAGGTCGCTTCGCAGAAACGGAATACACCTACCTTCCTAACTTTTCGTGCTCTTTCGAATGGTATAGGTTTCGAGTCAAAAGATCACCTTAAAGTTAAAACATTCCCTTGTAAATTTTTTTAGTAGAGGCCTAATTTTGCAGATTTCCATAAAAATTCCCATAATTTCAGATATTCAATGGCTCCTTATTTCATACGGTTCCCTGCAGTATAGAAACTTTTGCCTATTATGGAACACTTTATTTTAGTTTTCTTATGACAGTAAACAGGATTACTGTATTCCTAGTACCTGCATTAAATCAAATTTTATTCAAGCATTACCTCTACATGTAAGTTTATGCCTGAAAATATTTAAAAAAAAATGCTATTTCAGCACTATAACGTTCACTTGGGGTTGGAATTTCTTTTTCAATGGAATTTGGACTTATCAGGGTTGCTATAAAATTTTTATAATTGAGGGTTTCCATTATGAGCATACTTGTTCTCGAGAAAATGAAATAATTGCTATCCTGCGCCAGGTAAAGGGGGTTTTCTTTGAAAAAAATGCAATAATTTCAGTTTTTCATGATAAATGCCACCGGTTTGCCTATTTTTATGCTGGTCACTTACATAATTTTAATAATTTTTATTAAAATAAAGCTGGATTATAATTTTGAGAAAGGAAAATTATCCCGGAAACCGTCAACCACTTTGGAAAATAAACCAAACACTGTGAAACGGGAATTTCAACTATTGGCACAGGCAAGTTTGGCTTCTGATAACCGGAGGATGCCCGAATTTACATGTTCAACTGAAATTTTGAGCTTGAATTCAATTATTTTCGGCCAATACCGCTTAAAATAAACCCAGCTCTAATTTTTCAGGGTTTTCTAATTTGCGGTGTAATTGAGCTGGAGAATCTCGTGTTCAATATTCTTCCTCAGATCGAAGCCTCTGGTCAATGGATCTATTTGATTAATTTCGTTGGGAATTGGACAAGTCTTTTGTTGTGTTGCATCCACCCGATTGTTCTCTTCAATTTCAATCAAGATATCCGAAGTCGACTAAAAAATCTCCTTTTCCCTGCTCGAAAAAGAATTTTCAGTATTGTTACCACAATTTCTCACGATTAAAATTTTCATCTATAGAAAAATTTTAAAAATAAACAGCAACAGTAACAAAGAGTGAGGTAAACAACAACCGCAAGAAAAATACTAATCTTGCATTGGGAAATGTGTTCGGCGGAATTTTTCCTGCCTATTTAGGCGCAACGATCCATAAAGATCTGGATCAACACCGCGTAAAATTTCTCCAGCACCAGCCACGTACATTGTAGGAGCTCCATTCTGAAAGAAATTTCAATTAGAAAATTAAAAAGCCAACTTACAGCAGTTTTACACATAACATGCGGTACAAACATTCGATTTCCTCTTGCAATTATTGTTACTTTTGACATGGATTCTGGTGATAATGGAGAAATTATTGAAAAACATTTCTGATTCATATCAACTGAATTTATAACACCTGAAAGAATTCAAGAAAATTAAATTGGAAATAAAAATTTACCAAAGCCATGACATTTTAAAAGTGGCGTCGTCATATCAATTGGAAACATTTTTGGCAAATAATCACGATTTAATATACGACGTGCACTCTGAAATCTTTTAAAAAAGTCAATAAAATCCGCGTACCACAAGTTCATCAGACGAACACAGCGCAACCAATTGAACATTTAATGAAGCTAAAAAATAATGATCGTCAACGGTTGCTAAATCTTCTGGAATTCCAAAAGTTGCATCTCTGAAAATTTTTTCAATATTTGATTTAATAAAAATCTTACCGAAAATCAATTTTATATTTTCTTCCTTGTTGCAAAGTGGCAAATAACGGGGTTGTAAGCATTTTAGAAAAATAACCAATTGTGGCAAGTTCTCTCAATAATGGAGGTTTTAGCGGTTGCGGGCGACATCTACAAGAAATATTTAAAAATAAAAATGATGACAAACTTTGAAAATGCTTTAACTCTACCGTTCAGAGGGAAATCTCTCTTAATTTGATGAAGCTCTGTCGTTTGAGGTAGCGTTAAATCCGCTACTTTTTCTTTTCCAACAATTTGAAAGCAATAATTCGGACTGGCCCAATCAACAATATATTGCAATGCAGTTAATCCAGAACCTGAAAAAGTTCTATTAAAAAATTGAAAATTTCACCTGCTACCCATCCCATTGAATTTATGAGTAAAACTGAACCAGGCTTACTCTTCTCTTTGTATTGATTTAATAAATGAGTAAAAATGTTCTGGAAAATAAAATAACAAGAAATATAAGGAAAAACAGACCTTGTACTTGGACATATCATTAGCTGGAGAGACATCTCCATAAAAATAAGTCGATTCAAAATTTATCTGCTGATGGCACCAAGGTTCATCCAGAAGAGGCTTTGTCACCTTCCAAAGTGACATACAACCAGCTGGAGTGTATTCAGTCTGTCCAAGATCGACATCAAGAATATAGATAGGTAATTCACTGCAAAAATGAACTTTAGACATTCTTATAAATTCAAAATAACCTGGAAAGTAGTCGATTAGCCAGATATCTGACGAAAGTTGACTTTCCGCTTCCTTTATGACCATAGGCTAGGATTGATAACTTTGCTCCTTCTCCTAGACTAATTCTTTAAAAATTAACGATTATTAAACAACCTCTTTTCCGTTCCATGTCCAATAATGCTTGATCAATAACTTTTTGTGATGGAAGACGATACAATTGCCATCCGCAGTTGTTTACCATATCAAGTCCTGTTGAATTGCATTGATTTAGTCGAAAATACAATTTATGCTGAAAATAGTGCACATTTGACGGTCGTTTTATGATACTACGAGCCTTCAGCCGCAGATGTTTAATTTTTTCAGGCTATAAGTTGATTACATTTATTATTTTTTCTATCGGTAATATCCGTAAGAAAAATATAATAAACATAATAAATATTCCAGAAGGCAGAATCAATCAAAAAGCTGCTAAATATTTTGAGAAAACTAAAGATCCACTTACAAATCTTGAACACACAGAAAGCCCTTGACGGACTAAATAAAAATAGACTTACCTCATGTAACTGTTTAAAAATTTCGACAACAACAGGAGCTCTTCTATGTACAAGTAATACGCAGGCAATTCTGTCCTTCCATTTGTCTACTATTGTATCATATTCATTTGTTACCTAAAAACACAAAAAGTTAAAAATAAAAGAAATTCTACCTCTTTCAAACGTAGACGTAGGCGTTTCTCCTTAGCATACAAAGTTTCGAAACCTCTGGATTCAAAAATAGCCTTGAAATACTGATTTAAAAAGCGAAATAAGAGTAACACACAGGTCTTCCATTACAAACAGGCGCGCAGACTGATAACATGGAATTTGGATCTCCATTAAAACCAGTTGCTTCTACGTCATAGCCATCAATTCGTAAATTACCGTCTAAAAGCAAACTTTAAGAAGATAAAATTCATACCAAAGCAGACAACACCGCACCAACCAAAAAATAATTGTGGATAACCAGCTGGGATGAGAACTATTTGGTAATCTCGATTACGGCAAGTGTATGTCCTAAAAATGGAAATTTAAAAAATAAAAAGAATTTACTGTGTTTTTTCGATGTTTACAAGTGGAATATCAGCAGATGGCGCTTTTTTCGACGGAGTACCGGGTTCCGGTGGCTTGACAGCTCTTTTTCGTTTTGGGGGCATATTCCCTGAAAAATATAACGACTATAAATGAGAAAAAAAAATAACAAGAAAGAGCAAAACGAAGGGAAATATGACGGTTAGGTTCAAAATAGTCCGCCTTTTCATTCAAACGGGCAAGTAACTGAAAACATCCAATTAAATTGCTCTAAAGATGAAAATAAGCCAATTTTTGTCATTTTTAAAATCTGCATTAAAAATTTCCGTAAAACTCATAAAGAATATAGTTTTACCGTATTTTTGCAACTGAATTACCTAAAACAAGGACAAATAAGAGTCAAATCAAAATGAAGAGGGAACAATAGTCCAACTTTGACATCAAGCTAAGTCAAAATTGTTGCTGAACTGATGAAATTTGTTAAAGGGACTCTGACAGCAAGTAAGTTTGCTCCAACTCGTCTCCGATCGGAGACGAGTTAGAGCGCGTTTACTGTTCTTCCAGTTTCTTCCTCTCGGATTTGCTCAAAATATGTAGCTTTCTATCATTTCTTTTATGTCAAAATAATTACTAAAATATTTACAACAAGTTTAGCAGCAAAAATTATTAAAAGAACATCAAAATTAAATTTGGAAAAAGGAGTATTATGGCGCGATGGCTAAATACAGTACCCAATTGCCCGCGAATTCAAACATCTGTCAGAGTCCCTTTAATTTAGTGAATTGCAAGCTTATTTGAGCAAAAAATTTTCATGTGGAAAATATTACGTTACGATTAGTAAGCAAAATAGCAAAACCACTTGCGACAAGCAAAAAGGAAAATACATGAACTCGTACAACAATCAAAAGGCAAAATCTACTTCGCGACAATTTCAATGGCAGCTAATGGTCTTCCTGAACATTTTTCCTTTTTCCCTTTCAATAAATCTCAAAAGCGCTTTGTCAAGCCATCTGTAAACCAATTTACCCCGCACCTGTTGGCTTCATTAGTCTCGCGGTATCTGCAGTGCCAGCTGTTTTCTTCTTTCAATGGTTGCTACCGTTTCTCCCCTTGATAAAAAAGAACCCCTCCCTTCAACACCCCCGAAAATTGATGGGAAAACTATTCTAGTGGCACCAAAACCTCTAGCGCCTATAAATTCTGGCCCTACACAATATTATGCCAATGGTAAAGCAGCTGCTTTCTTTTGGATTGTTCTTTTAGCACAAATAGCCACGGTAATTGCTACTGTCGGGTATAAAAATTAGTATATAAAATATTTAGAGGCTCGCTTGTTGTATCTGGATAGCTGCTGAAGATTCAATACGAAAAGTATCATGGTTTTATTGTATAATTTCTGTTACTCTCTATTTTTTATCATTTTTAAATGTTTGGACATATAAAATGGCTCATTTTAGAAGCTATATGGTATGTTTACACAGCTAAAATAAATGGTTATATGAAAAAAATAAGCAACAGGTGCAAAAAGTGGTAAAAATACCGAAGAAATCATAATGTCCCTTATTTTTTAAAGTTTACAGTAATTTCTAGACTCTTTCTCGATATAAGAAGGCAATTTTACGACGTAGCTATATTCCAGGATTTTTTCTACTGGTAACTTTCCATAAACAAGCAAAAAATACCAATTTACAGGATCAATTGCTCTTTTTCTTCCTTCCAATAGCTTTAGCTTATCTTGGCTTCTTTTTATGGAAATTATTCTTCTTTGGGCTTCTAATTATTCTTCTAAATATCATAATTTTCATAATTATGACAAAATATGAAGTCGTTGAATATTCTGTAAGTTTGAGAACGAAAAATAGAGAAAGAGATGTTTAGCCAATGAAAGGTCAAGAACATTTGATTACAAGTATTCAAAAAGAACAAATTGGAATGGACAATAATCAACTAAAAATTATAGAATCAAGAGCTGTTAAAATTACAATAGCTAATATCAGTGATCGAGTAAGAAATGGCCAGAAAAATAAGAAAATGATTTTCAGCCAATACAAGGAAATCTGCTAATTGTTCGAAAAGTTGCACTAAAAGAAACTGTAATTATTCCAGTTTCTTTAGCAGCTGCTCTTTATCCACGAGTAGAATTAACGGTAAACTGAAATTATAACATTCCTCTAACAAAGAAAATAATATTTCAGCTAATCCCAGAGACGCACATTCTACCAGGAGCTTTTCAAATGAAAAATTATCGTTCTTTCGGAATTGATAAGGGGCTAATTGAAACTAAAATTTTTACAACAAGCAAAGAAAATTATTCTGTAAGAATGGTGGAGAAATTTCAAGAAAATGAGACAGCGTGAAGAAAAAGTACATCTTCTACTGGTTTCACAATATGTGTATTGTTTTATGGGTTCAATAAATCATTCTGGTACTAGAATAGAGAAAATATGACGTAATAAACGTGCAAAAAAATGAAAAATAATATCTGCTTCAATAATTTGTAAAAGAAAATGATGAGAAAAAGCGTTCATGGGCAGCGAAGGAAATGGAATGACAAAATGTTATAGTCAAAAGGAAAAATAGAATGAAAGCTAGCCAATAACCTGGATGTCCTAGACTTCTATTACTATTTTTTTTCTATAAAAAAGCTCAGTACTGTTTTCTTACAGAAGTCAATTGACGGAATAATGAAAAAATTCAATTTAGAAAAAGAAAGAAAGCGTTTTTTTTTTCATTTGATTTGTGCTCATTTCCCGTCTCCTTTTCTGCCCTGATTCTTTGCTCCCTGAGCGCGTAGTTGTCACATTTTGTGCCACTTTCTGTCGGATATAATTTGGTCGCCTTGCCAACCCTTTTATCATCACAGAGCGATGAAGCCGGGTCAACCTGTTGGCAAGCCACCGCCACCTCCAAAAGATTCAGCATGCGCCGTATTTTCAACACTTTTTGTTCTCCTCGTCATGTTGGCCCAATTCCCCGCGGTATTTTTAGAATTTTCCTTAAAATCATCGTATTTTTATCCAGAAAATTGCCTGCGCGGTAATGTCCCTCGTCTCGCCGTCAATCCACGGATCTGCTTCATATTGTGTGGCTACCATCTATGCCGCTTCCATTATGAATGTGTGGCTGTGGAAATTAATGAAACATCGGGAACACATGGTAAATTACCGTATTCCTTGAGGAAGGTTTTATTTTCTAGTCGGGAAATCGCTACGTCTGCAGTAAATTGGTCGTCTCCCCGCCATTTCTACTGTTTTTGCTGGTAAAATTAAATTTTTGAGGCTAAAAATTACTATATCCAGGATCAACTCGTCCTTCTGTTGCCATTTGTTTTGAAACTGAGCTACATTGAACTGACAACTAATCAAATCATCAGTGAGTTTTTTATTATTGCCGGCTATCAGTGAGGCGTCCCAAAAACCAGTCAATTGGTAGGTGCACCGAAAGTTTTTGAACCACAAGCAAACTGAATATTTAAAAATAATAAAACTTCCAGGTGTAATTTTCCTCATTTGTAACGTGGCTTCCTTCTACATCACCGTTTCTATAGATACCTGGAGACATGAGGTAAAGGAAGTGGGAGGGACAGAAATTAGCACAAAATGTGACTTTTGATCAGCGGGACTGAATCGTGTAATGAGGTCGGCCATTTTGTCTCCCCCATAGGGAAGACGTTCCAAAATTCTATTCAACCACTATTTTTCATAGGGTCGGAAGGTAATTAGTACCTCAAACTTGGGTAATTAAACCGATGATTGTGATTGTTGAGCTGATAAGAAGCGAGGAAGCTGGCGAGTTTGTACAGTGCGTCCAGAATTATTGTCAAAAATCTTTTTTTTTGTGGTAAGGCCTCCGTTTTTCAGGCAACAGCCCCCGGTTTGGATGAACAATACACACTGAAAGACACAAAAACGACTGTCAGTCCGGATAACCAGCTAAATATCCTACAATCTGAAGCCTACTGTATTGTCATCTCCAATATCCGCACCGAGGTAGAGCCCTCCCAGGAAAATAGTCATAAATCCAAATAATTCCAGCCAGTAGAAGGAAATATCAAAATTATTCGAAATGTTTCCGATGAAGATTTTGAAGTCCGCTTTACCTTGGCTGTTCCTCTCCAGCCTGGGTTCAACCTCAAGGTATCGTCGTATTCGTTAAAATTAATTCATTTTTAGCTGGTTCCTGAGGGAAAGGCAATTGAAGGAGCAGTGGAACTGAAAGGTTATTCGTCCTTTGGACAAAATCGAGGAGCAAAAATAGAGACGAAGCTATTTATTGATGGAAATAGTACGCCCAGTGTGATCAAGACAGAAATCTACGAACTACCAGCAGGAGCATTGAAAGAATACATGCAGAAAAAGCAAGACGAAATTGTGAAGAAGGCATAATTCACCCAAAAATACTGGTTTTCCCCCCGTTTTTATTAATAAAGAGGCATGGAAACAGAATGAGTTTATTTTATGCAACGGACTCTTTATCCTTGTGAAATTTGACAGCAGAATCCGCAATAATTGGGACAGTTGAACAGAGCCAGCATTTTCTTCTCCTCGCTCCATTGATCTCCTTGACTGGTACTCTAAAAAATGCTACTTTTTTAAACCAAGGTCTTTTACCAGGTAACAATCAGGAGAGCGAAGTATTGCCGGGTCACCCGCTTTTTTAGTCGGCTCATACCCTGACAAGGCTGAATTGAACAGTTGGCGGCATTCTTCGAGGGTGAATTTATCCTTACAGCCGAACGCCGACGGAGCGAAGAGAGGATCCTGGTGTAGATTTCCAGACTTTGGATCCTGGAATTTGTCGAGTTTTTAAATTCTGCGCGAAACTTGCCTTTACGGTGCAGTTGTAATCCTGGATTATTCCACCAGCTGAATAGGAGGCGACGACAGTTAGAAGAGCCAGACGTAGCGCCATTACAAAATGGTTCAATCGACCGGGAAGGCAGGTTTTATACGGGAAGAGGCGTAGTTCGACAGCTGGGAGAACATGGAACATGCCATTTGACACAGTTGGTACAGCCGACAAGGGATGAAACTTCAAATCGATGCACTAGAACACAACCTGGATCCGCAATCCCGAGATTTTGTAAAACCGGTAGATAAAAAATTCGATACAATTGGGAAAAAAGCCAAATAGAGCAAAAATAAGCGGACAATTGGAGTGATCCGCGGACAGGAACACGGTAAGCCAATGGTCGAGTGAATAACGCGCCTGCTTCCAGGAGTCGCCAGTTCGGTTGACCAAATTTTGAATTTTTTGCTAATATTTCAGTGTCTGCCACACAATTTCTGGCATATTTCTGGTTCGTTCATTTGCCCACGGGATTTTTGTGTTTTGAATTTTCAGTAGCCTTGCAGGATTTTTAGGGAAATTTCGAAATTTTTGTTGAAATAAAAGTTGTCCGCCAACAGTTGTGCCTACCGTTCGGGGTGGCCTTTGCTACTTCACTCGACCGTCAGCATGTTCTCCCAGCTGTCATAGGTTGCCATCCGCTCTATAAAAGGCAGCTTCCCGGACGATTAAATCATTTTAAAATGGAGCTGCGTCTTACTATTCTGGCAGTAGTCGCCTCCCTGGCTGCTGCCCAACTTCCAATGGACTATAATTGTACCGAAGGCGTGGTAAGTTCCCTGATATTTAAAAAAAATAATCCAGGTATTTTAGCGTCTGAATGCCCAAAATGGAGAGCTTTCGCGCTACCGACCGGAAGCCTTTTCCTGCAAAGACAAATTGTCCCTAAAAACTTGTCGCGAACTCTTCACACCTCGGCGTATCGCCATGGGACCATTCTTTCCACTTCAATCAGGAGAACCAGCACCAGGACATCCGAGATGTTTCAGCGTAATTTTTATTCCTTTTCCAATAAAAATAATTTTAGATCGAGAGAGATTACCCCAACATGCCCGTCTATAGTCAAAATATCAAGAATTTCGCAGTGGAGAATTGTCCCAATTTCTGTGGATTCTGCTGTCAGACGAAAACTGCTGGAAAATAAACTCAATAAATTTTAATTGTGGCTCAGGTTTCTGTCAGATATTTCTGGCCACATTTAACTTTTCTCGCAATTTGCCCACACTTCCTGGCTGGGAACAGTTGTTTGATTACTCACGTACTCTGAAAATACTCCAAGAATTAATTATTCTTTGCAAAAATGGAGGTCCTTGACAAACTTCAATGCAACAGAAAACTTCTGTGCGGAATTTCTTAGGTTCTTCGAGAAAGACGTTTGAGGGTGGAACATGACAATTAATAGAGAAATACTGCCAAAAAGAAACTTGCCATCAACCGGGGTATCTCGCCATCTTTGGATTGAAAGGGCGGTCAGCTATCAGATTCAGGCTACGAGTCTTGGATATGATCATGAAAACACAAAACTCAATTCTACATGCATCAAAATAATGCTGTGCCCATTTTCTGTCGACTCTTTTGTTGTATTTGCAGTATTTTCGGGTAGTTGCCCAAATTCACATAAATTCACATAAAGGACAAGTTTCCAGGTAAATCGAGACATGAAATTATCGTAAGTACGGATCCGGAGGCATTTTGTACCTACAAATCTTATTTTTCGGGTAGACCGCGGATTTTTGATGTCATTTTCTGTGATATACGGGAATTGTAGCAACTTAGGGAAATATGACAGAAGTTGGACTCACCATGGTCGAGTGATTATCGCACTAAATCAAAACGTCATGGGTTCAAATCTCCGAATTGCACAAAAGATTTTTTGCCAATATTTCGCGGATAATCTGCAGAATTTTTTTTATTCTTTACTTTTCTACCCTGATCAGTGTTTTTCTGCTCATTTCCCTGCAAAATGTACTTTTGTACCCCTCGCCGTCCCATAATAAATTCTACCGCGAAGTAATGAAAACTCGCTAATTTGATCTGATAAATGATTCGCAGGAACTGAGTGCCTGCGCGCAAAAATTCAAATTAATTTCCTCCGATAGTTGCCATTTTTAGTCTCGTATGGATACGAGGTGCATCAATTTCACCTGTCCCAGAGTATTTTCGTCATTTTAAGAATAACCTGATCTAAACCAGAGCATTTCTGATTTGTTGAAGTCTAAAAAATCGCGAATCCCGTGTCCCAGTCGACGTCTGGCGTCCTCCAGGCGACGTTTCGCATGATCATGAGAAGAAAACGCCCGTATGGAATAATAGACGTCAGGGAAGCATGTTGCCAATCTCATGGACCCATTCATCTTTTTCATAATTCTTTCGAGGAGCTGTAAATATCATACAGCACCTCTCAACCTTCTGTGGATCCTAAAACGATTTTTTAGCCGTTTCCCCTTTCTTTTTGGTGAAAATCCTTTTTTTACCAGGAATTTCGCTCACATAATTTTTTTTCGTACACATTTTGCGCACTCAGCATAAATCCCCCGTACGAATAGCTTCCTGATAGCTCTTTTAAAAATTCCAGTTAAATTGAGACTGAAGCATAATTAGGTTGAATTTTTGATCTGATCTCGGGGAAACAACCGTGCACTTTCTCCAATTTTGCCAATAATTACAGCGGTTATTATTTTCCTGGTTTACCACGAAGTTATCGTCTTTCCAGGAAAATTATTACTGCGGCAGGTTGGGTCGCAAAATTTGCTGCGACTATAGCATTCTTTGACCTTTATAGAAGGCCATTTCTTCGCGGAAACGAGGTGTTGAAGCCGGCCATACAAGGCTGCGCAGACGGGGAGCGCACCTGTAGATCAAAATTAGAAGCCTAGGCGCAGAAAATATTGTGTTCAGTTGTTTTTCCTTTTTTTCCTGGGGATTTTTACGGCCTCGCAGTAAATTTCCCTTCTTTTTTTCCTTGCCAAAAACAAGTTTCATATATTTTCCCCCAATTTTAATCCGATGGCGTCTAGTTCAAGATTTCCCCAACCGCGTAAATAATCAGCGCATTGTTCCTTTTCCCATGGTCATATACTTTAAAAGTTCATTATCATCTTTTTTTTCCATTGATGCCTGATGTTCAAAATAAGTTCCCAAGTACAAAAAGATTCTTTGGAAATGGAAGGTGATTATTACAAGAAAAATAAAAGATAAAACCCGGCAACCCGCCCTAATACAATTTTCTGTAGACGGGATGACGGCAAAAGAGCACATTTTATGTTATTCTTATCCATTTCCATGAATAAATATTACCCAGAAGCTACCGTAACCCATTTGTGTCTAATATTTCTGAGATTCGGACGGTAATCAGTAACCATTTGAGTGCGCCCAAAGCAATTCAATATCCAGGGTTCGGTTGCCCGGACTGACAACAGGATTTTTATCAATATTTCTATACGCAACGCCTATTGCTGTAATTTCCTGGATATCTTTTGGTCCCTGATTCACCCATTTCTGCGAAATCCCAGCTAACTAGGCCATATTCATTTCCTCTTTTCTGTCCATCAGCATCTCTATTTTCATCCCATCCACTTCCTCCTCATTCTTGACCATATTCTTTTTTCTTCTGCGGTTGCAATTTCTATCCAATTACATGATATCAATATCCTTGTACAATTATCACCTGTACCTCGCAATTTTTCAGAGCTTGGAAATATGACCGAAGTCAATACAACCGAGCCTTTACCACCAGGGCCAATTATACCTACCCTAGGTATCAGGCTTTTTGGCTCAATTTCTTACAGTGTTCTCTCAATATTTGGATTGGCTCTGAATATTTTACTCATAATTATTTTTATCAAGGTAGGAACATTGCCGAAAATTAGAAATGGATTGGTTTAGAATCGATCAAGTCTCAAAAATAATGCGTTCTATACCATCGCCTGGCAGCTGATCATCTGCGACGTTTTTACCCATTTAATGGAATTTATAGTACCAATTCCCATAACAGCAGCAGCGGAACAGGTAAAATTTACCACGGGTATATCCGAGGATGGCGGGCCGAAATTTTTCTGACGAATTCCCCTCAAAATTAGGAATTGAGAGTTGCATGGAAAAAATTCTGCCATCAAAAGGCAAATAAAACGGACGCTTTTTGGGTCACGATGTAACGCTTGTTCAAATAGAACGAGAGAGATATTGAGCTGTTCCTGTTTGAGCTGAATTTTTTCGAAAACTAATCGGCAGGAAGAATTAATGAAATTCAAACGGTTTCTTGGTTACCGTAATCGGGTAAAGAGTGCGCCACTGGAGTAGTAGGCGACCAAACTGTGGAATTTGGCTATTAACGGGGATTTTTAAAGAGGCTTCCAGATTTTGAACAGTAAACACTGTATCCGCTATTTAAAAATTCCAGTAATCTACCTATTTCAGATCTACGGAGACTCGTTACTCCTGTACATTCCCTGTTTTATTGATACAATTGTCTACAATGGCACACTTTTCTTCAGTTTTCTCATGACAATAAATAGATTTACTGTCTTCATTCTTCCCCGGGTGAATCAAATCATCTTCCAACGCCAAGGAATCTACTAGTAAGCAGCCCAACTAGAATAAAAAATAGTAATTTCCAGTACAATAGCATTTATGTGGATCTTCGTCATCGTCTTCATAGTGGCCATTAATATTTTTGCCTGTAATAAGAAATTCGACGAGAATGGATTCTATTATTATCATGATTGTCCACCCTTGGAGGAGTTGAATCCAATTGGAAGGGGGCTCAAAGTGGTGAGAAACCTAGAAAACTGACTGATCTCCCCCGTTTTCAGTTCTCCGCCGCTGCCAGTACGTATCTCCCCGTGGCTATGTTCGTTGCCTATGTTTTTATGATAATTTACATCAAAACCAAGCTAACGTTCGAATGGAAAGGAGGTAAATTGGTTCGGCGACGAGCTGCTCTAATGGGAAATTCATCCGGGATGAATTGGAAGACGGAGTTCAGCCTCCTGGCCCAGGTAGTCCCCAAAAATCCTCGAAATATCCCTAACGACTATTTCCAGAGTTTTCTAATCTGTGCCTTTATTGAGGTTCAAAACTTGGCATTTGAATTCTTCCCGCGGATCCAAGCCGAAGGACAATGGACGATCGTTTTGAATATCGTTGGCAATTGGGTCAGCCTCCTACTCTGCAGTATTCATCCAATTGTTCTGTTCATTTTCAACCGTGATATTAGACAGAGATTACTGAATTTATTTCGAAACCTGTGTTGCCCAACTAAAGTCCAGCCATTAATTACTACCTCAGCGATTGTGTCAACTGTTTCCAGATTATCCAAATAAACATTTTTTTACTGTGTTGCGGTGTTTTAAAGAAAATATGGTAGGGAAATCCATTTGTCATAAAAATATGACCCAATATTTCCTATTACTCGTTGGCGAACGTGATGTTTCATGACAAATATTCCATCGACACGCAGCTGGACAGTCAAAAAGTTTAGGCCAAATCCATTTTTCAACAAATTTATCCAGCTGAGACCAGACCATGCCCACCCGTATAAAAGAAAGGCTACGCCGGGTAAAAGACGTGTCTAATTGCCTGCATCGCCATGGCTCGAATCGTCCTGGGGCTGCTTCTTCTGGTCTCGACTGCTGCCGGACTCAGTGCTCGATGTCCTCAGGGGCAGATACCAATGGGTCCTTCCCTTGGAGGAATGTGTCCAGCTGGAGCACAAGTTGTTGGAGATACTTGCTGCATGATGGATGGCGGAGCTCCTCCTCCGACTAAGGCTTCTCCACCGCCACCACCTCCTCCAACTGGAGCTCCTCCTCCACCACCACTAGGAGGTGCTGTCGTCTGTCCCGATGGTCAACTCGCCGTTCCTACAATGACTGACGGCAGCTGTGTCGCTGGATTCTTTGCTCTGGCTGGAATGTGCTGTTACCAAGCTCCTCCCCGAATCCGTCGCCAAGTCATGGAGCCAGCCCCGGTTATCCAACCAGCACAACCTTGTCCCAATGGCCAGCCAGCTGTCCCTGCCAATACTGATGGCACATGTGTTGCTGGATTCTTTGCTTTGGCTGGAATGTGTTGTTCTGAGACTGCTCCACCTCCTCCACCAACTGGAGCTCCTCCTCCCCCACCACCGAGTGGAGCTGTCATCTGCCCCAGTGGACAGCCAGCTGTTCCTTCCAATACTGACGGCACTTGTGTCTCTGGATTCTTCGCCCTTGCTGGAATGTGCTGTTCACAAACTCCTCCGCCTCCTCCTCTCCCTAGACCGGCTCCAACTGGAGCTTCTCCTCCTCCCCCACCACCACCCCCAGGGCCTGCCCCTCCTCCCGGAGGTGCTGTCATCTGCCCCAATGGACAACTCGCCGTACCATCGATGACTGGCGCAACCTGCTTGGCTGGATTTTTCCCTCTAGCTGGAATGTGTTGCTCCATGGCTCCTCCATCTCCGGTTATGGGTTAGGATCAATTTTGAGTCAGTGTTGTGATTATGGCAATAAAAGCTTTTGCGCAATTGTTTTCCCGGTTAATTTTGTCAAAATTCCTGTCGTGATTTCCCGCTCGATTGGTAGAATTTCCTGTCAAAAGCGAAAGCGAGAAAAAATCTTGACCAAATCCGAATCCAGCCAGTCATTCTATCACAGTTCTCTACTGCAAGAATGTCGTCTACCGAGGAATCTACTTATTCTGAAGAAGAATCCGGTCTGGAATGGAATCTTGAAGAAATCGAAGACCAGCTGAAATCGTCGACGGATGCTCAAGAACGTGCTCAATTGGCTCATTGGCTGGGTGAACAGGCTTACTACAAAAGCAACGAGGTCGAGGACGACGGCGAGAGGAAGATTCATCTCCAAAAGGCTTACGACTACTTGAAGATGGCCAATCAGGAGTCGCCAGATGATAAGGATACTCTGCGCTGTCTGGCTGCTGCAACGGGTCGACTGGCTGAGGAAAGCGACGTGCGCAACAAGATCCGTCTCGGCTTTGAGTTCAAGGATTATTTGGACACGGCCATCAGCAAGGACGACGGCACCGACGTCGATCACTCTTTCGAACTGTTGCATATGCGGGGTCGACTGGCTTACACTGTTCTGACTCTGCCGCTTCTTGAGCACTTCATGGCCAAGACATTTGGCTGCCTGCCGCCGGTTACTGTCGACGAGGCCATCAATGATCTCAAAAAGGCTGCTGAACTTCATCCCGACGTGGCTGAGAATGATCTCTTCGTGGCCAAATGCCTCATGTTGAAGGGAGACAAGCCGGGAGCCGTCGAGTATCTGCACAAAGCGATCAATTGTGATGTCGACGTGGCCATCGAACAGCAATACGTTGACGAGGCCAAGAAACTCCTCCAGAGCATTGAACCCACCGACAACAGCAATAATTAGATCCTGTTTTTATTGTACCTCCATTGTAAAATAAATTTATTTAGTTTTCTCGTGTTTTTTATAATTCTTGACGATCAGCGTGTCAAACGGGCGCGTCACGTCAAGCAGATATGTTTTTACTGTAATGGCACAAATATTTCTTGATAAACTCTAAAAGAAATAGATAAAAGAAAAGTTTCCGCTTCTAACTTACCTTGAAAAGAGTCCTAGCTCATGTGCGGTTCAAAAAAGACGACAAAGATCCGCTACAAGCACAAATGTGACCGAAATTTCGCTGAAAATCGATGGATCAAATACGCACACCCCCAGACTCGCCAAAAAAACTGTTGTAGTCATGTTTCATCAAATTTAAACAGCCGGGTTCAATAGGGCTTACTCGCATAAAAGGAGATCAGCGAGGATGGTTGTCGTGTCTTGCCAGTCATGGCTCAAACCGCCCTGGGATTGCTTCTTCTGATCTCCACGACATCTGCCAGTATTGGAGCTCAATGTCCCCAAGGACAAGTTCAATTGGGTATTCCGATGAGGGGGCAATGCCCAGCTGGATCACAAGTCGTCGGTGGAATTTGCTGTATGGTAGCGGCTCCGGCACCTGGTGGGATGTGTCCCAATGGTCAGCCACCTTTCCCTGCTAACACTGACGGTACTTGTGTCGCTGGATTCTTCCCGTTGGCTGGAATGTGCTGTTCCGAATCAGCTCCACTCCCTGGACCAGCTCCGGGCCCTGCCCCAGGTCCTGTGCCCGGTGTCATCTGCCCCGGTGGACAGCCAGCTGGTCCAGCAAAAGAGGACGGAACCTGTGTCGCTGGTCTCTTTCCCCTAGCTGGAATGTGTTGCCCAGAAATTGACCCAGTCCAGCCTCCTCAACCGGCTCCAAACCCGGATGCTCTAATTTGCCCCAGTGGAAAGCCAGCTGTCCCTTCGATTTCCGACGGAATCTGCATTGCCGGCTTCTTCCCATTGGCTGGAATGTGCTGTGACGAGGCTGCTCTCCCCGGACTTGGTGAAAATTCCTGTCCTCTTGGTTTTACATCTTCTGGAGGTAAGTGTCCCTAGATTTCCATGAAATTTCCATATTTTCCCAGCTGCCATTTTGGGACTCTGCTCCACGGGCTCTTTCAACATGAACGGATTATGTTGTTCTCCCTTGGGAGCTAGCACCTGTCCCAATGGCGAGCCAGCCACTATTCTGGCACAGGAGGATGGTACTTGTCCACCAGGAACCAGTACTTTTGGCCCGGTGTGTTGCAATAACCCGGCAGCAGCCTGCCCCAATGGCCAGCCACCTGTAACTGCTGTCGAAGGCAATTGTATCGCTGGATTCTTCCCTCTGGCTGGAATGTGTTGTCCTGAAACAGCTCCACCTCCCCCTGGTCCTGTACCCGGCGTCATCTGTTCCAATGGCCAGCAAGCAGGTCCGGCAATGGAGGACGGAAGCTGCGTTGCCGGACTTTTCCCATTGGCTGGAATGTGCTGTCCTGAAACTGATCCAGTTCCTCCAGGAAATGGCAATCAGCCGACTTGTCCCAATGGCCAACCACCAGTCGGCCCATCGTTTGCTGGCACCTGCATGGCTGGATTCATCCCCCACGGAGACTTCTGCTGCGATGACACAGTCCCAGCCCCATGTCCCAACGGAGAACCTCCTGTCCCCGCTATCGAGGGCAACTGTGTCGCTGGATTCTTCCCTCTAGCTGGAATGTGCTGCTCCGATGCTCCGCCAGCTCCCATTCCTAATAATGGATGTCCCCTTGGATCACAGTCAGCCGGAACTGGTAGGAATTTCCGTCTTCCAAAGTATCTTTTCCAGCCACTGGAGATCTCTGCCCAGGAGGAAGCTTCAATTTCAATGGCAATTGCTGCGCTGTCGAAAATAATAAAACTCCTGGCTTCTGCCCAGACGGAGAAGATTATTTTGGACGTAGTTTTAGTCCAAAATTCTTAGAAATAACATTTAGCCGCCGTTTCCGGCTTCTGCGCCATGGGATTCCAAAATTATGAAGGATCCTGTTGCAGTCAATCAGTTCCCACTCAACCTGGACAATGTCCCGATGGCAGTATGCCATATGGAAGTGAGCATTTAATTTTTAAATAGTGAAAAATATTGCCCATTCTCATGGACAAATATGTGTATTTAGCCGTCGCCGGAGCCGGCAGCACGTGCCCCGTCGGCCTAGCCAACTTTAACGGCTTCTGCTGTCCCCTGCCTAAATGCCCACAAGGAGCTCTCTTTGTCGGAGGTTGGGGTTAAATTCTCCTTTAAATTAAAACGTTTTTAGATGCTAATAATGGAATCTGCCCTTCGGGAACAACTGTAAATGGAGATGCTTGCTGCTACGACGAGAGAACCGCTCATAAATGTCCCGATGGTCAATATCCCCTTGCACGTAATAACTTCTCCTCTTTAAAAATCGATCACAAAATTCTAGCGGAGACATCAGAAATCTGTACAGCTGGATTCACCTATTCCGCCCAGATTGGTTGCTGCCCTGACAGTCCGCCCAGCGATTGCGACCAGGGGCAGACTTCACTTGGACCCGCCATTGGCCGCATGTGTCCTTCTGGCTTCTTCATGAATTCCAAGGGATTCTGCTGCTCTATCCAACAATAAAACGGCAAATAAAGTGAAACCCAGTTTTTATTCGCTCTTTGCAAAAATTTATTCTGCAAAGATAACCAAGCTGGATTTTATTAATTAAAATCCTACATAAATTCATGAGATCACTCGACAATGCGGGGAGATTGCCTCCGCCCTTCCTAGCCGTCTAACATTTCGAGGACCTGGCCAATTTGGAATCATGATTAGGGGACAGATACCCAACACCTAAAAATATCACAAAAAATAATCACCATGTTTCTATGGTGATTTGACGGCCAAATCACCATGTAGAATTTCCTGGTGGAGTTCATTCTGTGGGCCTAGAATTTCCTCTCTGGGCCTAGAATTTCCTCTCTGGGCGTAGAATTTCCTCTCTGGGCGTAGAATTTCCTGGTGGAGTTCATTCTGTGGGCGTAGAATTTCCGCTCTGGGCGTAGAATTTCCTCTCTGGGCGTAGAATTTCCTGGTGGAGTTCATTCCGTGGGCGTAGAATTTCCCGGTGGAGTTCATTCTGTGGGCCTAGAATTTCCTGGTGGAGTTCATTCTGTGGGCCTAGAATTTCCTCTCTGGGCGTAGAATTTCCTCTCTGGGCGTAGAATTTCCTCTCTGGGCGTAGAATTTCCTGGTGGAGTTCATTGTGACGTGCCTGTGAATCCTTGACCTTTTCCCGAATTTTCCCCTTCTCTAGCCTGTCCACACAATTTTTTCCATTAAAAATTGGCGCATTGCATTTGTTCAGGCCCGGATCTTCGCTTCTCTCGTCAAATAGGGAACGTCAGCGGAAATGGCCGTCCATTTCAGGGAATGTTCCGCGGGCTTCTTCCCTGCTGTCTTGTGGTAATTGTAGCTGCCAGTATTGGATCACAATGCGGGCAAGGTACTGTATCGTTTTTCTTTAAAGAAATTCTTCAGAAAGTAGCGACGGGACATGTCCCAGCAGTTGTCAGCTGGGTGCAGGAAATGTCTGTGCCCCAGTCGGCTCATCGTCCATTTGTTCTAATGGCGGGGCGCCAAAAGGACGTACGTTTCATTTTTTTTATTAGAAGGACTTAAAAATCCCTACAGTAAACTATTTCAGACCCCACAGTATCCCAAGGCGCCGTTAGCTGTCCGACTGGCTACCAAGTTGAGGGAAATTGGTGCTGCCCTGTAGTTTCCTACGATTCTTCTTGCCTCGACGCCCATCCACAGTAATTTTTCATACTTTCATGGCCAAAAAGGGGATTTAGATGCCCCGATTGGGTACAGAATGGCTTCTGCACAAATTACTGGTACACCCAGGCACATAGAAAAGCAGCCTGTCCCAAGTCTTGCAGCCTCTGCTCCGGATAAAAAACCCACGAGGTTTTTAATCAGATAATAATAAAGATCGAAACTGTTGGAAGGGGAAGCCGTGTGAAAAATTGGAATTTTTGAATGGCCTGTGCAGTTTATTCAGCCTCCGCCGTTCGCTGTCAAATAGGGAGCATTGGCGGGCAATTTCTCCCAAAATGGCTGCTTTAGAAACATTTTCAAGACTCTTAATTTCAAGCACTAGATTCTGTAGCAGTTAATCGATAATATAACGCCTATAAATTGGCAATACAGTCAAAAACGGGGAATTAGAAAGAATTTCCGGTGATTATCAACTGAAAATCTTCGTTTACTGCCCCGAAATTGAAATCTGAAGGCAAATGCCGCGAATAGAAGCCGATAATTTCCCAGCATTTCGGCTCAATAGATCTTGTCATGAATGGCGTGATGTTTTTCCCCGTAGGCGTAGATGATGTGGATTTTTCCATTTCCCCTGTAATGAGGAGCCAAATATTCCCACTGATCATAACAATGCCGGTATAAAGACGCCGCATGAAACGTGGCCGACGACTTGCTCATAATAAAGATCTAGGAGAATTTCTCTCTTATTTACTGATAGATTTCGGCGAATTGTATAGTCCTCTCCATTTCCCAGCTATTGTCTGCGTTCCCACGAGATATTGTGGCGAGAAGTGGCGCCATTTCAATCACCTATGCTCTACTTTCTTTCTCCTCCTTATTTGCAAAGAGAGAGAAGAAGAGCTCGTCCCATTTTCAGGCTGATCATAATTATTGGCTAAGATTTTGCTTTCTTTTATAGACGAAAAAAATGGGATTTTCCCTTCTGATGTAGGTAGTTATTATCGTTTTTTCTTATTTTATTCTTTTACAGAATTCGAACGGCAAAATGGCAGCTGTTTGACTTTTGCAATGTCAAAACTACCATGCTTCTACGAGCATTTTGTAAACGGTCATGTCTACTAAATGGGATATCGGAAAGATCGATTTTTGGGTTATTTTTTATGCCGTGTTTCGTCGGAGTCATCCTGTTGTTGCTGCTAAATAAATAAAAATGTGCGAAAAAATATTTGTAATAGAATAATAAAACTTATTGAAAAAAATTCGTGTCTTTCTATTATTTTTCATGTAATGGTTGGATTAATGGTTTCCATCGGCGTATCAAGTTTGTGACGGGCGCACGTCTGTAAGATCATTTTATCACCGAGAGATGCAGAAGAACAGATTAGCCCCCGCTTAACTTACTCGCCATTTCCGAACGATCCAGCCTTTCTTACACCCGCTCTTAGAGTGTTTTGTAGCCCGTAATCCTTTTAAAATTATCGTATTTCAACTGTTTTTTTTTGTTATTTCTAGCAGTCAATAACAGCAATTACTCTTCATTACACATTGGGTAAACCAGTTCAATATTTTACATCTTGTTGACTTTCCGAAAAGTTCTCTCCAGACGGCCATCATTCTTTCCAATCCTTTTCTCAAGTTATGACCATTAGGTTCCTCAGTTTCGTCGTCTTCTTGAAGCAGGTGGTTCAATTGAAGGAGGCTCCTTGTCAGACCTACGTATTCACTAATTTCTCCTCTCTAAAAACATGAAATAACAAATGGGTTTTATACACTTTGGAATGCAGAAAAATTAGAGAAATCAGACAAAAATCCCCTAGTTTTCCCTAATTTCTAGTCATTTTCCAGAACTCACATAAGGTTCTCTCAAATAAAAAGGCCTAGATGAAATATCTGGCGCTGCCTCAACTGCCACCGTTCTCAATAATTCCAATTGCGCCGTGTTGCAACGGTCGAAAGCCACAGCTCCCCATTTGGAAGTTTTTCGGAGCCGAAGAAGAGCCATTAATTTCATCTAAAATCATATTTCTACCATAAAAATAGCGATAAATTCAACCTTTGCGACGATTTGTTCCTGCAGAAGTTGGGGAAGAGCATATATTGGAATATATGGCTGGTCGTAGAGCATCGGTAGACAAGAATAGAATAATGCCATTTTTTTGGCGTAGAAAAGCGTTGTGGAAAGCCGCTTCTGGGGGAAATAGCTTTAAAAAATGTTATACTTCCATTTAAAAATAGAAATAAATAGGGGAGGCTATCGACGGCCCGCCATCAATCGTTGGCCATTGACCCAACAATACTCCAGGTCGAGCCAATTTCTTGGTCAATATGCGTCACTGGCACGGATCGATTCTCACCTATTGTAATCAGCCATATAATAGTCTCATTGTCACCGAGTCTCTCAGTCTGTTATTTTTAAATGCGTGGAAGGGAGCTAACTTCCCACGTAGCAAGTGGAGAGGACAATTGACAGCAGGTGGACAAATTCAGGCGGCACGGGGATTTGGGAATCGACCTTTCGGGAAAAAGAGATAGATGGAAAGATGCTGCTTGCCACAAAATTTGACTGAAATGCTAGAACGAAATGAAAAGGTCAAAATCCTGTCCTCGGTTCAAGAAGATTGGCGAAAATTCTCTGCCCATGGGGGGGGGGGGGTCTTTTTTGTTTTCTATTCGTGTGCCCTGAAACGGCCCTCCGTCTTCTGTTACATTAAATTTCCCGCTTAGAAATTTTATTACACGTCTTTCGCGACCTTATTGTGGAGGCCAATTGGGATAAACACAGCAATAGCGTCCCTTGACGACAGCTGGAGCTGTGCATGTACCATCCTCAGAAACGTCTAGAGATAAGAAATTTACCCCGGATATCAGCCACAACTTACTTCCAACAGGCTCCCGTCCGCCAGGACATTTAGCAGTTTTAGTGAAGCAACATTCTATCCCGATAGCTACAGCACCAAGTCCCGGCATACAGCGACCGCCGAGAGATGGTCCCATAAATGCTTGACCAGGAGGACAAGCGACAGCCAGGGTAATACAGAAGAAAATAAGAACGACGGAGCGGGACATGATGGTCAGAGGGAGGAATGAAGAGAGGCGAAACACTTTTTGAGCATTTTTAGGGGACAACTGAATAAACCGGAAAAGTCTGAGATACGTGGCAATCTTTGATCGGCTCGGGGGTAAAAACAAAGGAAAAATCAGGGGAGATCAAATGGGGGCTTGTGGTACCAAATTTGCACATAATTATCACATGTTATTAACCATTTGTCACAGAAATATCGGAAGGAATCCCCTGGTCAATTGGGGGAATCGCACTTGGTCTTCTGGCGTGAAATTTCCCTAAATGCGGGCGCGCAACAGTTTCTACCATCTATATCTTCATCTGACAACTGGTACACATTTTTACCCTAAGATTATACCTACATATGGGTAAAAATCCTTTGGCCAACAAGGGGGATTGAATCAGCGACAAATCCGGTGCGCTACCACGGACATGCCACAATTTTTTCCTTCACAATTTCCCTTTCTTGCCTCCTCATCTGATCTCCCCGATCTCTTCCGCCTTTTCCCTTCGATCCATTAAACATCGCAATGTTTCCAAATATTCTCTTTTTCATGAATTTGTTCAGTTGTCACTCTCCATAAAAGCTATCTCTTCCGCCTGGTATTCACTTCACGTCTCGTCCAGCCGGCCATGTTCCGCTCCTTCCTCGCCTTCTTCCTCCTCATCGCCGCTGTCTTCGCCGCCTGCCCTGAAGGACAAACCGAGATGGGACCCGCTATTGGAGGACGTTGTCCCGAAGGCTTTGGAGCTTCCGTAGTCAAGGACAGATGCTGCTTCACCATGCCCGCAGTTCCTAAATGCCCCAGTGGAAGCGAACCTGTTGGACGTAAGTTTTTTAGGTAAATAAATTGCTTTTTTAGCGGCTACCGGTGGAAAATGCCCCTCTGGAACCACAATCAATGGAAATTTCTGTTGTTAGAAGACGTTACTACAATTCTCTTACAGAGAAGATATGAAATAATGTAATAAAAATTCAAGATTTTGAAAGTTTTGATATTTCTATTGGCTAACTCAACAGACAAAAGAGACTATTGGCTGTCAGCAAGTTGAAACATTCCAAGTGCTGTCGTGGATAGGGGTGGCATTGAGACGGGATGCTTTTGACGCCCTGTCCCGGTTTAGAAATGGGCTACAAAACTGTTTTTCCAGCCTATTTGAAGGAGAATCATGTGATTACGGGTTTTCTGAATTATGAAAGAGCATCTAATTTTTTTTCGGATTTATTCTCGTTTTCTTCCTAGTTTTCAAAAACAAATACTGGAAGGGAAAAATCAGTAGCAGTGATACGAGGGAGACAAAACAAGGCCAGTTGGATTTATAAGGGGCACGAAGACTAAAGAAATCTATTTACTCCCGGTTGAATACAAGAATGGACAGTAGAAGATGATTTCTCTCTTGAGGCTAGCTATCGCTGAAGATCAATGAGAGGAAAAGGATGAATATTTTATTACTAGACGCGTTTATGATTTTCAACAGAGGGCGCAAGCCTTGGCACAGGATGATTTCTTCTGTGCAGCCGTATAGAACGCACTGGTACAGAAACCATTCTTCTTCCAGCTTTCACAGCTAGAAAATGCCATTTTTTAAACAGAAAGCTGGAAAATTACTTGGGATTTATGTCCTTGCAAGTACCATCGGAAGTACATTGGGAAGCATTGGCAGCATCAGCACATTCCTGGTTACCATTGTTGGTTACCACAGTGTAACCAGTAGGACAGAGGCCACCGACAGCTGGACCCTGAAGAACATTAGAGTTACTCGATCCTGCAACGACTTACAATAGTCACACAGGCAGAGAAGACGAAGGCTACGAAGCAGGCGGCGAGGACAAGTTGGCGTATCATTTCTGGATGCTGGTAACTGGTTTGCTCTCCCTTTTATACGCAGAGTAAACTGCCATCAGGGATCGCTATCCATTGAAGACAAAAGATATGCCCATTTTTTCGGCTGAACAAACTCATCTCCACCCACAACTTCTGCCAGAAATCGAATAGGGTTTAACTGTGCGATTTCGAAACACTGGAGAAGACGATACTTTTATGGTAAATGACATATTTTATGGTAAACTACACTTTTTCTGGGCAAATGATGCTTTTTACGGTCAATGACACTTTTTAGAGTAACTGGCAAATTATGATGGAAAAAATGGCACATTTTAGGATAAAGTACACTTTTCAGGATGAATTATGCTTTTATGGTAAATTACATTTCCTAGGAAACATTGCAGTTCTTCTATCGATATCCGTTTGCAGCTGGGTTATGCTCAAATTTGTACAGCCGACGATGTTCTTCATGATTCCATTGTTTTACATGTAACTTGTGATCGATATCCTGGTTTTTTCATATAAAATCCCGTGTTCCAACATGGCGCGTGCATTTCGAAATGATCCGCCAGCTTTTCCTATTTTCTTGTCTATTCCCTTTGGTCTATACTGCCTGTAAAACTGTCGTAAGTCTCCAGCGTGCCAGTAAATTACAATCTTCTAGGGACCAGCATTGGGCGGCAGCTGCCCGCCAGATCTCACACTGGTGCACCATGAAGGAAAAGAAGAATGCGCTTATCCAGCAGAAGTGGCTGCTTGTGGAGGTGCTGCCACTCGCCCAGCCGGTGCAGGTTGCGTCGATACCGACAAAAAGTAAGTACAATTCGTAAAAACATCAAGATTTCCTGTCTAGTTGTCCAAATTGGGCAGAGAAGGGCTACTGTACCAGCAGCATGTACACAACGGAACAGAAGAAGACCAACTGCGCCAAAAGCTGTAACCTCTGCCGAGGAGCAGATCTGTAGAAATCTTTTGTACGTAGGAAATAAAGAGCTGCTCAAAATTGTAATAAAGCACCTTTATATTGAAGAAATCCATGTTGACGGGAATTTTGTGTTCAAATCAACAAAAGCCACTTTTTTTTTCTTCGATCGAGGAAATTTTTTGT
Organism: Oscheius sp. DF5033; assembly: GCA_964036215.1. Taxonomy (NCBI): domain Eukaryota; kingdom Metazoa; phylum Nematoda; class Chromadorea; order Rhabditida; family Rhabditidae; genus Oscheius; species Oscheius sp. DF5033. The sequence continues at coordinate 578,811 of CAXIWN010000013.1, read as the reverse complement.
TCGATCGAGGAAATTTTTTGTTCGATCGAGGAAATTTTTTGTTCGATCGAGGAAATTTTTTGTTCGATCGAGGAAATTTTTTGTTCCAGAAGGGAAATTTTTTGTTCGATCGAGGAAATTTTTTGTTCCAGAAGGGAAATTTTTTGTTCGATCGAGGAAATTTTTTGTTCGATCGAGGAAATTTTTTGTTCGATCGAGGAAATTTTTTGTTCGATCGAGGAAATTTTTTGTTCCAGAAGGGAAATTTTTTGTTCGATCGAGGAAATTTTTTTTTTGTTTTGTTCCAGGGGAGAAACGCTTTGTTCCAGAGGAGAAACGCTTTGTTCCAGAGGGACATCCAGGAGAAACGTTTTGTTCCATGGAAGAAACGTTTTGTTCCAGAGGAGAAACGTTTTGTTCCAGGGAAGAAACGTTTTGTTCCAGAGGAGAAACGCTTTGTTCCAGAGGGACATCCAGGAGAAACGTTTTGTTCCAGCGGAGAAACGTTTTGTTCCAGAGCAGAAACGTTTTGTTCCAGGGGAGAAACGTTTTGTTCCAGAGGAGAAACGTTTTGTTCCAGAGGAGAAACGTTTTGTTCCAGGGAAGAAACGTTTTGTTACAGAGCAGAAACGTTTTGTTCCAGGGAAGAAACGTTTTGTTCCAGGGGAGAAACGTTTTGTTCCAGGGAAGAAACGTTTTGTTCCAGAGGAGAAACGTTTTGTTCCAGGGAAGAAACGTTTTGTTCCAGAGCAGAAACGTTTTGTTCCAGAGGAGAAACGTTTTGTTCCAGGGGAGAAACGTTTTGTTCCAGAGGAGAAACGTTTTGTTCCAGAGCAGAAACGTTTTGTTCCAGGGGAGAAACGTTTTGTTCCAGAGCAGAAACGTTTTGTTCCAGGGGAGAAACGTTTTGTTCCAGAGGAGAAACGTTTTGTTCCAGAGGAGAAACGTTTTGTTCCAGGGAAGAAACGTTTTGTTACAGAGCAGAAACGTTTTGTTCCAGGGAAGAAACGTTTTGTTCCAGGGGAGAAACGTTTTGTTCCAGGGAAGAAACGTTTTGTTCCAGGGGAGAAACGTTTTGTTCCAGAGGAGAAACGTTTTGTTCCAGAGGAGAAACGTTTTGTTCCAGGGAAGAAACGTTTTGTTCCAGAGCAGAAACGTTTTGTTCCAGAAGGACATCCATGAGAAACGTTTTGTTCCAGGGGAGAAACGTTTTGTTCCAGAGGAGAAACGTTTTGTTCCAGGGAAGAAACGTTTTGTTCCAGAGGAGAAACGTTTTGTTCCAGAGGAGAAACGTTTTGTTCCAGGGAAGAAACGTTTTGTTCCAGAGGAGAAACGTTTTGTTCCAGGGAAGAAACGTTTTGTTCCAGAGGAGAAACGCTTCGTTCCAGGGGAGAAACGTTTTGTTCCAGCGGAGAAACGTTTTGTTCCAGGGGAGAAACGTTTTGTTCCAGAGGGACATCCAGGGGAAACGTTTTGTTCCAGAGGGACATCCAGGAGAAACGTTTTGTTCCAGAGGGACATCCAGGAGAAACGTTTTGTTCCAGAGGGACATCCAGGGGAAACGTTTTGTTCCAGAGGGACATCCAGGAGAAACGTTTTGTTCCAGAGGGACATCCAGGAGAAACGTTTTGTTCCAGAGGGACATCCAGGAGAAACGTTTTGTTCCAGAGGGACATCCAGGAGAAACGTTTTGTTCCAGGGGAGAAACGTTTTGTTCCAGAGGAGACGTTTTGTTCCAGGGAAGAAACGTTTTGTTCCAGGGAAGAAACGTTTTGTTCCAGGGGAGAAACGTTTTGTTCCAGGGGAGAAACGTTTTGTTCCAGGGGAGAAACGTTTTGTTCCAGGGGAGAAACGTTTTGTTCCAGAGCAGAAACGTTTTGTTCCAGGGAAGAAACGTTTTGTTCCAGGGAAGAAACGTTTTGTTCCAGGGGAGAAACGTTTTGTTCCAGAGCAGAAACGTTTTGTTCCAGAGGAGAAACGTTTTGTTCCAGGGGAGAAACGTTTTGTTCCAGGGGAGAAACGTTTTGTTCCAGAGCAGAAACGTTTTGTTCCAGAGGAGAAACGTTTTGTTCCAGGGGAGAAACGTTTTGTTCCAGAGCAGAAACGTTTTGTTCCAGGGGAGAAACGTTTTGTTCCAGAGCAGAAACGTTTTGTTCCAGAGGAGAAACGTTTTGTTCCAGAGCAGAAACGTTTTGTTCCAGAGGGACATCCATGAGAAACGTTTTGTTCCAGGGGAGAAACGCTTTGTTCCAGGGAAGAAAGGTTTTGTTCCAGAGGGACATCCAGGAGAAACGCTTTGTTCCAGAGGAGAAACGTTTTGTTCCAGAGCAGAAACGTTTTGTTCCAGAAGGACATCCATGAGAAACGTTTTGTTCCAGGGAAGAAACGTTTTGTTCCAGAGCAGAAACGTTTTGTTCCAGGGGAGAAACGTTTTGTTCCAGAGGAGAAACGTTTTGTTCCAGAGGAGAAACGCTTTGTTCCAGGGGAGAAACGTTTTGTTCCAGGGAAGAAACGTTTTGTTCCAGAGGGACATCCAGGAGAAACGCTTTGTTCCAGGGGAGAAACGTTTTGTTCCAGGGAAGAAACGTTTTGTTCCAGAGGGACATCCAGGAGAAACGTTTTGTTCCAGCGGAGAAACGTTTTGTTCCAGAGCAGAAACGTTTTGTTCCAGGGAAGAAACGTTTTGTTCCAGAGGAGAAACGTTTTGTTCCAGGGAAGAAACGTTTTGTTCCAGGGAAGAAACGTTTTGTTCCAGGGGAGAAACGTTTTGTTCCAGAGGAGAAACGTTTTGTTCCAGAGGGACATCCAGGAGAAACGCTTTGTTCCAGGGGAGAAACGTTTTGTTCCAGAGGGACATCCAGGAGAAACGCTTTGTTCCAGAGGAGAAACGTTTTGTTCCAGAGGGACATCCAGGAGAAACGTTTTGTTCCAGGGAAGAAACGTTTTGTTCCAGAGGAGAAACGTTTTGTTCCAGGGAAGAAACGTTTTGTTCCAGCGGAGAAACGTTTTGTTCCAGGGAAGAAACGTTTTGTTCCAGAGCAGAAACGTTTTGTTCCAGGGGAGAAACGTTTTGTTCCAGGGGAGAAACGTTTTGTTCCAGGGAAGAAACGTTTTGTTCCAGGGGAGAAACGTTTTGTTCCAGGGAAGAAACGTTTTGTTCCAGAGGAGAAACGTTTTGTTCCAGGGGAGAAACGTTTTGTTCCAGAGCAGAAACGTTTTGTTCCAGAGCAGAAACGTTTTGTTCCAGAAGGACATCCATGAGAAACGTTTTGTTCCAGAGCAGAAACGTTTTGTTCCAGGGAAGAAACGTTTTGTTCCAGGGAAGAAACGTTTTGTTCCAGAGCAGAAACGTTTTGTTCCAGGGAAGAAACGTTTTGTTCCAGAGCAGAAACGTTTTGTTCCAGGGGAGAAACGTTTTGTTCCAGGGGAGAAACGTTTTGTTCCAGAGGAGAAACGTTTTGTTCCAGGGAAGAAACGTTTTGTTCCAGAGCAGAAACGTTTTGTTCCAGAAGGACATCCATGAGAAACGTTTTGTTCCAGGGGAGAAACGTTTTGTTCCAGAGGAGAAACGTTTTGTTCCAGGGGAGAAACGTTTTGTTCCAGGGAAGAAACGTTTTGTTCCAGGGAAGAAACGTTTTGTTCCAGGGGAGAAACGTTTTGTTCCAGAGCAGAAACGTTTTGTTCCAGGGGAGAAACGTTTTGTTCCAGAGGGACATCCAGGAGAAACGTTTTGTTCCAGAGGGACATCCAGGAGAAACGTTTTGTTCCAGAGGGACATCCAGGAGAAACGTTTTGTTCCAGAGGGACATCCAGGAGAAACGTTTTGTTCCAGAGGGACATCCAGGAGAAACGTTTTGTTCCAGCGGAGAAACGTTTTGTTCCAGAGGAGAAACGTTTTGTTCCAGCGGAGAAACGTCTTGTTCCAGAGGAGAAACGTTTTGTTCCAGAGGAGAAACGTTTTGTTCCAGAGCAGAAACGTTTTGTTCCAGAGGAGAAACGTTTTGCTCCAGAGGAGAACCGCTTTGTTCCAGGGAAGAAAGGTTTTGTTCCAGAGGAGAAACGTTTTGTTCCAGGGAAGAAACGTTTTGTTCCAGAGCAGAAACGTTTTGTTCCAGAAGGACATCCATGAGAAACGTTTTGTTCCAGGGAAGAAACGTTTTGTTCCAGAGCAGAAACGTTTTGTTCCAGGGGAGAAACGTTTTGTTCCAGGGAAGAAACGTTTTGTTCCAGGGGAGAAACGTTTTGTTCCAGAGCAGAAACGTTTTGTTCCAGAAGGACATCCATGAGAAACGTTTTGTTCCAGGGGAGAAACGTTTTGTTCCAGAGGAGAAACGTTTTGTTCCAGGGGAGAAACGTTTTGTTCCAGGGAAGAAACGTTTTGTTCCAGGGAAGAAACGTTTTGTTCCAGGGGAGAAACGTTTTGTTCCAGAGCAGAAACGTTTTGTTCCAGAAGGACATCCATGAGAAACGTTTTGTTCCATGGGAGAAACGTTTTGTTCCAGAGGAGAAACGTTTTGTTCCAGGGGAGAAACGTTTTGCTCCAGGGAAGAAACGTTTTGTTCCAGGGGAGAAACGTTTTGTTCCAGAGGGACATCCAGGAGAAACGTTTTGTTCCAGAGGGACATCCAGGAGAAACGTTTTGTTCCAGAGGGACATCCAGGAGAAACGTTTTGTTCCAGCGGAGAAACGTTTTGTTCCAGAGGAGAAACGTTTTGTTCCAGCGGAGAAACGTCTTGTTCCAGAGGAGAAACGTTTTGCTCCAGGGAAGAAACGTTTTGTTCCAGGGAAGAAACGTTTTGTTCCAGAGGAGAAACGTTTTGCTCCAGAGGAGAACCGCTTTGTTCCAGGGGAGAAACGTTTTGTTCCAGGGGAGAAACGTTTTGTTCCAGGGAAGAAAGGTTTTGTTCCAGAGGGACATCCAGGAGAAACGCTTTGTTCCAGAGGAGAAACGTTTTGTTCCAGAGCAGAAACGTTTTGTTCCAGGGAAGAAACGTTTTGTTCCAGAGGAGAAACGTTTTGTTCCAGGGGAGAAACGTTTTGTTCCAGGGGAGAAACGTTTTGTTCCAGGGGAGAAACGTTTTGTTCCAGGGAAGAAAGGTTTTGTTCCAGAGGGACATCCAGGAGAAACGCTTTGTTCCAGAGGAGAAACGTTTTGTTCCAGAGCAGAAACGTTTTGTTCCAGGGAAGAAACGTTTTGTTCCAGAGGAGAAACGTTTTGTTCCAGGGGAGAAACGTTTTGTTCCAGGGGAGAAACGTTTTGTTCCAGAGGAGAAACGCTTTGTTCCAGGGGAGAAACGTTTTGTTCCAGAGGAGAAACGCTTTGTTCCAGGGGAGAAACGTTTTGTTCCAGGGGAGAAACGTTTTGTTCCAGAGGAGAAACGTTTTGTTCCAGAGGGACATCCAGGAGAAACGCTTTGTTCCAGGGGAGAAACGTTTTGTTCCAGAGGAGAAACGTTTTGTTCCAGAGGGACATCCAGGAGAAACGCTTTGTTCCAGGGGAGAAACGTTTTGTTCCAGAGGGACATCCAGGAGAAACGTTTTGTTCCAGGGGAGAAACGTTTTGTTCCAGGGAAGAAACGTTTTGTTCCAGAGGAGAAACGCTTTGTTCCAGGGGAGAAACGTTTTGTTCCAGGGGAGAAACGTTTTGTTCCAGAGGAGAAACGTTTTGTTCCAGGGGAGAAACGTTTTGTTCCAGAGGAGAAACGTTTTGTTCCAGAGCAGAAACGTTTTGTTCCAGGGGAGAAACGTTTTGTTCCATGGGAGAAACGTTTTGTTCCAGGGAAGAAACGTTTTGTTCCAGGGAAGAAACGTTTTGTTCCAGAGGAGAAACGCTTTGTTCCAGGGGAGAAACGTTTTGTTCCATGGGAGAAACGCTTTGTTCCATGGGAGAAACGTTTTGTTCCATGGGAGAAACGTTTTGTTCCATTGAAGAAACGTTTTGTTCCAGAGGAGAAACGTTTTGTTCCAGAGCAGAAACGTTTTGTTCCAGGGGAGAAACGTTTTGTTCCAGAGCAGAAACGTTTTGTTCCATGGGAGAAACGTTTTGTTCCATGGGAGAAACGTTTTGTTCCATGGGAGAAACGTTTTGTTCCATTGAAGAAACGTTTTGTTCCAGAGCAGAAACGTTTTGTTCCAGGGGAGAAACGTTTTGTTCCAGAGCAGAAACGTTTTGTTCCAGAGCAGAAACGTTTTGTTCCAGCGGAGAAAGGTTTTGTTCCAGAGCAGAAACGTTTTGTTCCAGGGGAGAAACGTTTTGTTCCAGAGCAGAAACGTTTTGTTCCAGAGGAGAAACGTTTTGTTCCAGGGGAGAAACGTTTTGTTCCAGAGCAGAAACGTTTTGTTCCAGGGGAGAAACGTTTTGTTCCAGAGGAGAAACGTTTTGTTCCAGAGGAGAAACTCGTCGGTTTAATTTCCCAAGTTTGAGGTACTAATTGCCTTCTGACCCTATGAAAAATAGTGGTTGAAATGAATTTTGGGAAGTCTTCCTGATGGGAGGCAACTAGACGGGCCTTTGGTAAACAGATTGAGGCCGATTTTGGTCCAGTCGTGTTTTTTGGACGCGTGCCCTTATTTGGTACCCATGATCCGAGAAATTTTATTATTAATACTGACAGTTCAGGATTATCTGTATCAACAGAGACCGCAGCTCTTGAGGCAGGTTCTTTTTTCTTCGGCTGTATAGAAAAGATTGGTACAGAATCCTTTGTATCGTAAAAAGGCATCTAAACAGTTTCGATAATAACCAGTAGTGTCATTGGTCCTGAAAATTCCTATGTGGACGCATCAGCCAGGGTACCAGTGCATTCCAGGACACGTGCTCCCGCTCTTCTGATCAAACTATCAGCTAATCACCAAGTGTCCACGCATCCATGACACTTCCAAGCAGTACAAATCATTGTTGTCTACCCGAATTCCTAATCCTTTTGTGTAGGAAACAATGGCCCGACCTGTCCCGGAAGATGAAAGCCCTCAAGATAAGAAAATCGGCTAAATATGCCCAGCTTATGGGCGATAAGAGGCCGACATTGCCATGTTTCTTCTCTTCTGCGTAGCTTTTCTCTTCGCAGGGAATCAGCTAATTTATGGGGCTGATACCTGCCAGGATACGGCTCCTTGTGGTAGGAATTTCTAATATTTCCCCGAGTAAATAAACTATTTCCAGCGGGATGTTTCAACTGCACGTCGGCAACCGCTGAAATGTGCAATGACACGGGTCTCGGTCCAACTTTACAGCAATTGTGTCCTCTGACTTGTGGTGTCTGCACTTGCGAGGATAATTCGACACTTTGTACCCCGGAAATGTGCACAACTCCTGGATTGGAACAAGTTGTCAAGGATAGTTGCCAGAAAACTTGTAATTTCTGTGGGCCGAATGCTACCGCTGCGGCAGGCACAACCGTGGCGACTGCGACAACTTTACCCGGAGGACAGACGGCAGCTACTACTCCGGCTGGTGGCGCTTGCGCGGATACCAATCCTAAGTAAGTTTCTTGTGGAATTTCAATTGTAGCTGGACGCGAAATACTAGTTTGTGGGTCAATATCAATCATATTTGGTGATTTCTATTACGCAAAAATGTTTTGGCAGGGATGGGATTCAAACCCCGACATTTCGATCATAATCTGTGCGTTTACCGCCATTGGCCTATCGCAATTACCCACAGAATCAGCCAATATTCTCAACCCGCAGTCAAAAATTAGGATATTCTGAATAATATTCCGTTTTCAGCTGCAAAAACTGGGCGGCGAACGGTTTCTGCACCAATCCCTTCTATACAAATACCGGCGACCCGGAAAAATATTGCAAAAAAACGTGTGGCCTCTGTTCTTCTGGCAGTCAACCAGCGGATCCAAACTGCCAAGATAATAGTCCAGAGTACGTTTTATTTAAAAAAGGTGGAAACTTTGTTTTTAGCTGCACAAATTGGAATAAAAATCACTTCTGCGACAATGCGACCACCCAGCAGAAACAGCAATATTGCCCAAAAACTTGTGGTCTCTGCTGAAGGATGGAATATTTTAATAAAATTTAAAAAAAACCTATCCGTGTTTAAGCTTGAAAAATCCGCAATTTTCTACTAATCACGGGGATATTTTTACAGTGTACCTCAGGATCCTCAGAATAATCAATTTACGCGCCGTCCCTGGGTGCAAAAAAAACTTGTCCTAGTGAATCTCGGCAGGATGCGCCCGTTGTAAACGACCAGTGGGCTCAGTCGTCGGTTTAATTACCCAAGTTTGAGGTACTAATTGCCTTCCGACCCTATGAAAAATAGTGGTTGAGATGAATTTTGGAATCGCTTCCCCTTGAGGGAGGCAACAAGTTTTCGGTGAGCAGAGGTGCTCCCGTTGCATCCTGACCTTGATTTTTACGCCGATATTCATGCGTTGTAATTGATAAGATCATGCGGTTAAAAAAATCTGGGTCCGTCGGCCCGCTTTCTCACCGAGCCGTATCTGCCAGGTCAGCGAAATCATCTGCCAATAGAATGATGAAAAGCTCCAAGATTTTGTCCGCAGGCTCTGTATTGATGTTTCCGCCCAGCAGCCAATGAAATTGAAGAAATTTTCCAAGAAAAATCCAGAAAAAATTCATTTATCAAACACAGAGACCACATGTTTTCGCGCACATTTTCTTATCATCTGGTGTGAAGAACGGACTGGTACAGAAGTCATGAGCTGCCCATTCTTGACATCTAAAATCGCATTAGTTTTTCAAGTTATGGAATTTACTTGGGAGATTCATCAGCACAAGGCGCATTAACACAACAATCCTTTCCATTGCAAGTGCTTCCAGTTGGACAGGGATGGCTACCATTGCAGGCTGGAAATATGGCTTCTTTAAAGGGAAATAAAGGGACTTTACAGCTGGAACAACAGATTCCCCCGATACAAGTATCCCCAGTAAGCGGACATTTACCATCGAGACAGGCTAAAAAATTCTCCAATTTATTATAAAAAAAGTAGGGTTTACGGCCAGAATTTTGAGAATCAGGGCAAATTTCAGCTGGGCAACATACTCCGCCAGTGCAAATGTACCCCGTAATTGGACAATTATCAGCAATACAGGCTGAAAGGATACTGGCATCAAGAAGTTGGGCAGCTTACGTCCTCCTTGTTGCTCGATAGGACAAGTTTGGAGAGAACAGCAAGTACCAGTAATTAGATCGCAAGTTGTTCCACTGGGACAATGGCCTTCGATGCAGGCTGGAATTATGGTAATTGGCCAAATTTTGGGGGTTTTAGGCACTTTTTCCCCCGAGTTACCGGATAAAATTTGTTTTTCAGTGATCAGATCTCAGGAATCTCAATCACGAAAAGATTTTATTGTTCCTGCAAGAAAAGTTTCCTACCTCCAATTTGTTGATCAATAGGACAAGCAGAATTTACAGAAAATAGAACAGTCAAAAAGAGAAGAAACATGGCAAGTGGGGGAAAGAAACACGTTATCACGCCAGTTGACCTAATTATCAGCGAAATTTTTACCAGTCTTCGCCCATTTTCCATGAAGAACATCTGTTTTCCTCCTGTCACTAATCGAACATTCGAAAGATTCTTGTTTATTCGTCAATTTTCCCGTAGTATCCAGTTATAGAATTCATATTTTTCATGCTTCACCAGTTTTTATTTATATTCAACATTTTTAATTATTATGTACAGTTGGATTTCAAAGCTGACGTCCCGTATATATTTGGCCATTTGCTAGCAGGCGCAGTGAAATTCATAGAGCGTGCTTTGCCACAGGATGGATAGATGGAGTTGAAACATCGCTGGCCAGAGTGCAGGCAATGTTGAATAACCAAGAACATTCTTTCACCGCTTCTAAAAAATTTAAACAAATTAACTGAGGCTTCAGTAACCTACGAATCAGCACGGGGTTTCGGTCAGCGAACCATAGTTGTGGAGATAAAGACTCGCTTTTGTTGTTTAAGTTACAGCCTTTGACCAAAGTCAAGATGCCAATCCTCTAATCCTTAAAAATACTATAAAATAGAGCTCAATTAATTCTTACCATGTTGTGGAACTCTAGATTTATTACCATTTTATTCCATTTAAAGACGAGGGAAAGGATTAAATTAAAATTTAGCCAATATATATGATTAGCCTGGAAAATAGTATAGATTTCTAGTCACTGGAGGATGCAAAAGGAGGAGAGAAAGAAAAAAGACGAGAAGATATGAAAAGCGTTTGGTTACGAATGGGACAGCGCCCTCCGCCGATTGTCGACTGTAAACCGTGGGAAAAAGAGAGAATCGCTGGGAAATGAAAAGAAGTGCACGTAGTCATAGAATTTATCGATTGGAAAACGCGAATTTGTGAGATTTATGGAAATACTGCCGGTGGCTGATGATATTCGAAGTGGATGGAGGTGCTGATGAGCCCATAAACGAGGGCTCAACGCGTGATTCAAAGGTCACGGGTTCAATTCCCCAGATCGACAAAAAGTATTGAAAATAACTGCAATTTCTTGTGTAAACCAGACTATAGCCGCAATTTGCCCCCATGCAAATCCTTTTATCATTTTATTTTCACTCCTTCGCCACATTGTGGTTGCATGGACCACACCCAACACCTCGATCAACGGATTAATAAAGTCATTTTGTTAGTATGATCAGAATGACAAGTGAATTATCAGAACTTTCTTTATAAAGGGAGGCTCGGGTTCAAGAAATTATTACAGAAATGAAGTTTCTTATCTATTTGGCTGTTTCTCTGCTCTTTGCATTGAGCCAGGCTCGGCATCAATTTGGTCGTCACAAAACGGCTCCCGACTGTTTCAATTCCTCTTATGTATCCTGTCGTGATGGGACCCCATGTCCCAGTGGACAATATTGTGACGGAGATGGTTTCTGTTGTTCAGATCCACCCGGATGTCCCGCGGATCAGCAGAATGGACGTGAGTTTACTCTAAAATAATGGCAAAAATCCTTTGTTATACTTGGGAAATGGAACACGAACATTTGGCGCGTCCATAGTCACAGATAAAAATTTGTAATGGCCAGCTTCTTCGAATAGTTTCCATTTAAATCGCTCCATTTCAGACTGCTACAATGGCGCAGAATGTCCAAAAGGCTTCGATTGCAGTGAAGGTGGCGTTTGCTGTCAAAGTTTCGTTTGCCCATGGCCACAACAAAATGGCAGTAAGTAATTTTCGCATCTATTTGGTAAAAATTCACATTTTTTAGCCTGCGGAGAAGATGCTGGTAAGATATTTACTTGTCCGAATGGATACCAATGCCAGCACGGGAACTGTTGCCCTCAACCAGCTTGCGTTGCCGCTGTTCAAGCTGGAAGTAAGTTTAAATCAAAAAAAAGAATACGGAATTCAGCCTGTTACTATAATGAAACTGCTTGTCCCCGTGGCTATTCTTGTGATCCTTGGAGTAAAGTCTGCTGTCCGACTGTTGCTTCCACAATGGTCCCAATTATCATGACCAGCATGGCTCCTACAATGGCTCCTAGTTGTAACAGCCTGGGGCGTAAGTTTTTACACATTTTTCAAAGCATTTCATGGTACTGAAAGGAAAAATCCAATTATTTCAGCCTGTATCGGCATGAGTGGGTGCCCCTCAGGTAGTAGCTGTAATGGGACTGATTGCTGCGCCACGTGTGTTGATCAAACAACCAAGTAGATCCCTGAATATAGGAAGATTTTAAGAATTTTAGATGTCAGACTTGGGCTGAAAATGGCTTCTGTACTAATCCGTACTACTCGACACAGGATAAGCAACTTTGTGCCAAGACATGTGGCCTCTGTCATTAAATAAATTTGTTCATTTGTTTGTATTTGGGCATTTTTACATGTGCCAGTGCTCTCGTTATAGTAAAAAAATAGGCAAAAATCCGGTTGGTCAAGCCGGGCAATCTAATCAGCGGCCTTTGGATTTGAAGTCCAGGGCGCAGTCCCACGAGGACACCAAAATTTGGCACGCTAATCTGTCCTACGACCACCGTAATGCATAACTCCCGATGAAAATGCTTCCAAGATCAGAAAATGCAATAAAATAGAAGTTTTTATTAGCAAAGACCACAAGTTTTAGCACAAAGTTGTTTATCTTGAGTCGTGTAATATGGATTGGTACAGAAGCCATTTTTAGCCCAAATTTGGCAGCTGAAATTTATTTCTTTCAGAAAAAAATGATAGCTTACGAATCTGATTTATCGACACAATTCTGATTCGGACAGCAGTAATTTCCTTCAAGGGTTTCGCCAGAAGGACACATTCCATTTACCGGAGCTGAAAATTTTCTGTTGTTAGTGCAAAGGGTACTCACGAACAGCTCCAGAACAAATTTGGCAGCAGATATTGCCTGTAATACATGTGTAGCTAGTTGCACATACTCCGTTAACACAGCCTGAACCTTGGCCATTAGGTGTTAAAACGAATGTAAAAACCTCCTGATGATTGTGATGCGGGACAGGTGTATCCATTTATTTGGCTGGTAGCCAGGAGACAAAATACAAGCAGCGGAAGCAGCATGGCGGGTGGACAAAAGGCGCTATCAAAGCGCTCGCCCTGTTTATCAGTCAATTTTATCTAAATCCTAGGCTTTTCCGGCAAATATCGCCTTTTTCAAGGGGGAACATTGAGAAGAACTAAAAAATAGCGGTGACGGGCGCGCCATTTTCTGCGCGCCGATGCGCCATGTGACAAATGACAAATCGAACTCGCCACATCGACAGTCAGACAATTTCTACCGAGGTAATTCGAATATAATAAAAGCAAAAATAAGAAACAATGCTAGACGATCCAAAATATTTATTTTCGGCGTATTTATCCATTTATTTTTCTTGATTTATTTTACCGCTTCATTTTTTAAATTGCTTTCTCATCAGTAGCCAATTTCCATTGTTCCCATCTTCGAGTTGACTTCTTCTTTCCAAAAAAGTAGACGCAGAGAATTGTAGGCAATCTTCTACGGGAAAGTGCAGCCGCTGCCGGTAATAGTCAGCATCGAGAAGGAAGAACATTCCATCGGCGGCGAGTAATGAACAATGAAGAGCTCGGCAGCTTCTGCCAGTTTTCAATTTTTGACATGAAAACACAGCGTCTTTTTTCTGTCCAGATTGCCGGTTTAATCCGGTTGATTTTGGCGGTAAAAGTTGAATTTTCTGGTAATATCTGATTGCTTGACTATTTTGAATTCTGCACAGAAATGTGACTTCCCGTAACCTCAATAATTGTTAAGTAAACGTTTGATCCAATTGTTTATGGACAGTATGATAAAATATGCAAAAGATACAAAAGGTATGAAATTTTTTAACATAAACCACAGGTTTTCCCACAATATTGCATTTTCTGACGATCAGTGTAGAAAACATTTGAACAGAATCCTTTGCCGGCCCAAGAAGTACATCTGCAAAGAAAATATTGATCCATAATTTTTTTGCATATGTTCACTAAAGTGACACAGGGCGTTTTCAACGAATTTCAGGAGCTGATCAAGTAAATTTGTGATACGAAGAATTATCCTTGGTCCAAAAAATGCCTAGCACAGCCCGGTTAGCTCAGTCGGTAGAGCACCAGACTCTTAATCTGGCTGTCGCGGGTTCGAGCCCCGCATCGGGCTTCAACATTTTTGATAAAATAGCGGGTCATAAACTGCGGGCATGTCCAGTGCGTAGGGTTGTGCGCGGGCCGGGCCGGGCCGGGCCCTGAAATCTCGGCCCGAGCCCGGCCCGGCCCTCCGGCCCGACCTTCCCAGGGACCTCCAACCAAAGTCGACCAAAGGGTTTTCGAGACCTATTTTTTTGCCTCCTTTATCATTTTTAACGCATTTATGCCTATTTCAGTGTATCTAACAAGGGAATGTTTTAAGTTTAAGGTGGCCTTTTTGGCTGAAACCTATATCATTCGAAAGAGCATCAAAAATGAGCCAGAAATCTTTATTTTCAGCTGCGGAGCCATCTCCGGTGACGCGCACGGACACCGAGAAAATTTGCAAAAATGCATGCCGAATAGTCAAGCGCAAAAACGGAATTTAAAATATGTCACCGTAGTCAAATGGATAAGACTGCAGACTTCTAACTTTTTCTTTGCCAGTTCGAGTCCCAGAGGAGACAATTTTTTTGCTGTCACATGAAAATATTGGGATAACAAATAATACGCTTTATTAGCTTATTAAAGGGACCCTAGCGGACCAATCCGCGCTCCAGCCTAATGCGCAGATCTGCGCAGTAGGGTTGGGGCGCGCTTACTTCTCATAGTAAAACTGCTATTTTATATAGGTTTTTGAACTGGAATCTTTTTAATTTTTATTGCATAATACTCAGCACATCGAGACGAACATTTTGATATCAAAGACATTGCGTAAATCGCTAGAAAAGCCATTTCTGAATTTTTGGTGCGCATTACATTGGAAATTTCGAAAATTTTATTTCTCAGCGCTGTGACGTTCAATTCCTGCAATTTTTTGTGCATCTACCTTTTCAGCCTCTAGAGATTATTTCTACACAAAAAATTAGCTAAAAATATGCAGATTCCATTTTTCGTGCCGTCTTACTGTAAGATTGAATTGGAGCGCGGATTGGTCCGCTAGGGTCCCTTTAACGATGATTCACAAAGTTGAGAAAACAGTATCGCTTATCACAATAAGAACAAGCAGCAAAAGAATATGAAGAGCATCCTCCTTCAGCGCAGTTGGAACCATCAAACCAAGGGTATTCCAATGAGGGTACGGACAGCGTAAAAGCGAGGAAACAATAGTTACCTTTCACAAAAATTACAAAAATCCTCGTATAAAAAAAGAAAAAAAAGTTGTCTCCTCTGGGACTCGAACTGGCAAAGAAAAAGTTAGAAGTCTGCAGTCTTATCCATTTGACTACGGTGACATATTTTAAATTCCGTTTTTGCGCTTGACTATTCGGCATGCATTTTTGCAAATTTTCTCGGTGTCCGTGCGCGTCACCGGAGATGGCTCCGCAGCTGAAAATAAGGATTTCTGGCTCATTTTTGATGCTCTTTCGAATGATATAGGTTTCAGCCAAAAAGGCCACCTTAAACTTAAAACATTCCCTTGTAAGACATTTCCAAGGCAGTAAAACTGTTTCAGAACAGCAAAGCAATACTTGGCATACAATGCGTTATTATAAGGGTAGAGTGCGTATTGTAGTGGCAGTATACTATGATTATTTCATGATATACGTATCCCAATATACTTTTGTAAGTATTGTTATCCGTGATAATATAGCAGATATCAGCAGTGCATCCACCGAAAAGAGCAATTCACTGTATTGGATACTCATTGCTTACTTCTTTGTGTTAGCCATTACTGTAGTACTTTGCGTAATAGTACTGGAAGCAAAAATGGAAGCTTAGAAACAGTTATAAAATAGAGAAAAAAAGATTTGATAACAAGAAGAATTGAACCCGCTACACTCAAATATGATGGTAGATCACTAACCGACTGCGCCATTGTAAACTCTAGGGAAAATAAAAAATTTGGGGAAAAAAAGTGAAATTTTCTGAAAAAAGTTCGAAAATTTTCATGAAAAATTGCCTATTTTGTCAAAATTTTCCAATTTTTCGGCCCGATCGGGCCGGCGGGCCGGGCCGGGCCCAAAACCACAGGGCCCCGGCCCGGCCCGGCCCGCTGCGGGCAAAATTGCCTATTTTGTCAAAATTTTCCAATTTTTCGGCCCGATCGGGCCGGCGGGCCGGGCCGGGCCCAAAACCACAGGGCCGAGCGGGCCGGCCCGGCCCGCGCACAACCCTACCAGTGCGTTTCCAGTGGATGCACGGCTGTTTCTGAAAAATCCGCATGGTAAAATTGGAATATTTCGAGAAGTCCATTTGTTGAGAAGAAAAATGAGAAAATCTGGGGGATTTTCGCGGTAAACACAAATTCTTGGTAAAATTTTCTTTAAAAACTCCTAAAATTGAAAGTAAACCCACGAAGTGACGCTATCTCCACAGAATCCTGGCACCAGTGTCGATCCTCCTTGACTTTCGCTATCATTTCCTTGGCAAAATCCACAGGTCCGTCTACAATTTGCCTGAGTAAATGAGAATAGCGCTGGATTAGAGCAAATAGTCGGCTGTTTGACACAATCGGCCGCCGTGTCAATGCAACCTCCCAGGAGGCAAAAACCACAAGAACTTGGGCAATCTTGGGATATAAGATCCCGCCATTCCGGATCATCGCACATTTTCTGGGAGATTTCAGAACAATCTATCTTGGTAGCTGAAATTTTGAGTATTTTACAGTGTAAAAAAGTACCGATATTATTTTTACAATTATATTCCGGTGTTTGGCAGCAAAAACCACAATATTTTGGACAAGTGGAAATCGCGGCTTGTTTCATCTCCTCACTGAAGACTACGCCGCTATTCGTCTAAAATTCAAATGCCCAAGACGCGTAATATTCACCGTAAAACAGCCTTTTGCCCGATCTTTAACCAGCATTCCTACTGCAGCTGGGAGATCGGGTATCCTTCCGCCAAAAAGCTGCTCACATGTCTGGAGAGGAACCAAATCTGGACAGGCGACAGCGTAAGAAGTTAGCATAGTTCCTTTCGAGGTCTAAAACTGAGGAAAAATGTGTTAGACAGTCGAAATTACCGAAGCTGTACAATTCAAGTCATCCAAAGAGGCAGCAATTGGCAAAATTAGGAGGAGAAGGAACATTTCTGGATTCAAATGACCAGGAATAGCTGAAAACCCCCTTCCAGCTGGTTAGATAATGAGCGATTTAGTGGACAGACACCTTTGTTATATTCAAATATCAATCAGAATGCGCTCAAAGTAGACAATGTATGCACAGGCGCGTAGATTACCGCCTAATAACGAATTTGTACGTAATCCTGGTAGACAGGAATTCAGATACTCCCATCAAATATAAGATAGAATCCGGGATTTATGGTCAAGTGCACGTCGGACTTTCGAAGATCCCGAGATCGACTTCCCGAGCTGTTCCAAGGATTTTTATCAATATTTCTCTGACACATGACAATCTCGGCAGCTTCTCTGCTTCTTATCAACCCAGTGATCCTAATCATCGGTTTAATTACCCAAATTTGAGGTACAAATTACCTTCTGAACCTATGAAAAATAATGGTTGAGATGAATTTTGGAAAGTCTTCCTGATGGGAGGCAATTAGACCAGATCAGTCAGAATTTTCACTTCCTTCTTTTTCAGTTCTATGGCGTTGATCTGCCATTTCCAGCTGAACTACTCCTCGTTTTATTTGATTTAAATACGTGTCACAACCACGAGGAAACTTTTACGTTCAATGGGGTCGTTTCACTATTTCAGATATTTCCACAGCTGTCAGTTCTTGGCACTTCCTCTCAATAAAAAGAGGTCACGGTATATGTGATCTCCACTGCAATGGCTGCCTGCTGGGTCTTCCTCCTTCTGGGATCTGTCTTCGTGGCGGAGGCCGTGGATGACATGAATTGTACCGAAACGGTAAGTTGTTTAATTGTAGCTCATATTTCCGAATTTTAGACTGCTACTGGGACAGTTTTCACTCCCATGGCTGTCGTCTGTCAGGATTCTGCTTCCCTAGAAGCTTGCCAGCAGCTTTTTGGGGGAACCACTCCTGATCCAGCTGTCCTTGCAGGAGGACTCGTCGCTACAAGACCTGCAGGTTGCTTTACAGTAAGTTTCCGCAACAAAAATTTAAATATCCAACATTTTCTAGGTGAATTCCGGAGCAGCTTTGAGTCCCGAAGTGAAACAAGCTGCCATCAAATCCTGCCCCCAATATTGTGGTTTCTGCTGCGCGACGCCGGAATATAATTGCAAAAATACTCCGAGTAAAGATCTCGGTTTAAAAGTTACAGTAATTTAGATCCCCGAATCGACTGTGGAAAAGTGACCCAAGCCATGTGTAAAGATCAAAATTGGCGAGAAATTATTGCCCAAGATTGTCCTGCTGCTTGTGGTTTCTGTATGCTGGGAGGATGCATCGACGCAGCTGTTGACTGCTACACTCAACCAACAATTTGCTCCAATCCTACCTTGGGAAATTTCACAGCAAATAGTTGTAAGAGAACCTGCGGGCTGTGCACGGGAACTGCGCTCTCTACCGCAATTCCTGGAGGAAGTGGATGCGGAGATTCCGGCACAAAGTAAAGGAAATCTTTTAATTCTAAAATATCTTCTATGTTCAGTTGCGCCACGTGGGTCAGAAATGGATTCTGCACTTCGAATTTCTACACAACTTACCAGAAGGCCAAATATTGTGGCATCAGCTGCGGTTTGTGTTGAAGAACCCGCCACAAGCCGGTAATATTAATGATGATCACAAAAACTCAGGGAATTTTGTGTGCTTGTTAAATAAAATGATTAGCGCAGGTTGTTCGGTTATTTTCCAAAAATTTGGTAGTTTTTCATTGAATGGCGGTTACGAGTTCGATTCTCCGGGTTGTTCAAGAGACTTTTGCCCTTATTCTGTGCTGAATACGACACATTTTAATTGACAGCGGGCTATGTAGTACGGGAAATTAGGGAAATTGATAAAATTGCACGAGAAGTCGCGTCATTAAAAATATTATTATTTACAGATGAGTGTAAACATGTCATTATTTGATTTTAAAGCGCTAATTTGCCTATTATTTCTCCCTGTCCATATTTGCCACGATTTCACACATATTCTCCCGTATTTGATTTGCATATTTGTCACGTTTTGTCTGTTAATTCCAGTGTTTTGGGAACAATGGCCCATATTGTCTGAATAATGTAATCACAGCTGGGTCTGTGCTAGAATTTCTAGTATAAAATAAGTTTTCGGGGATTTTGGGACACTCACAGCCGCCATGACTTCCAGATTCCAGATTCTCGCTCTTCTGGGCCTTGTCTTGAGGACAGAAGCTGTCGATGACATGAACTGTACAGAAGTGGTAAGCTATCTGTCTGTGGCTCTTTTATTTGTCTAATTGTGGTTCAGTTTAAAATTTTAGACCACGGCTGGCACAGTTTTCACCCCAAATTCTGTCGTCTGCCAGAATGTGGCCTCCCTCCAAGCTTGCCAGCAACTTTTCGGAGGAACTACCCCGGATCCCGCCGTTATTGCCGGAGGACTCGTCGCCACAAGACCTAAAGGCTGCTTTACTGTAGGATCCCTCAACGAAAGTAAAAATACCAATCGTTTTAGGTCAATTCCGGGGCAGCCTTGAGTCCTGAAGTGAAACAAGCTGCCATCACCTCTTGCGCCCAATATTGTGGTTTCTGTTGCGTTACACCGGAATATGCCTGTCAAAATACTCCCAGTAAGTTTATTCGACTAAAAAGTTACAGTAATCCAGATCCCCGAATCGACTGCGCACAAGTTACACAAAATATGTGCAAGGATGCGCAATGGAGAGAAGTCATTGCCCAAGATTGTCCAGGAGCTTGTGGATTCTGTGCACTAGGCGGATGCATCGACGCTGCTGTCGATTGTCATTCTCAGCCGACAATTTGTGCCAATCCAGCGCTTTCTAATTTCACGGTGTATAATTGTAAACGAACCTGTGGCACGTGTACTGGCAACGGGGCAACTACTCTCTTCCCAGGCGGTGGACTCGGTGGATGTGGTGACACTGCTCCCAAGTAATTTTACCAGTTTTCCGGTGTAATAACTGCTTTTTTTTAGCTGCGCAGCCTGGGTTCGAAATGGATTCTGCCAATCGGCTTTCTACAGTCCTCAGCAGAAATCTCGATATTGTGGAATCAGCTGTGGACTTTGTGGTGGCATTGGAGGACTTTCGGGAATGATGACCACCCAGTCATTCTTCGGTTAAATTTTTGACAGTTTTTAAAGATTTTTTTTCCGCCTGACCAACGGGGAAAATATAATATTGTACATTGGCGAGGGGGGCTATTTTTATGATTGCTAATAAACTGTCTTTTTGGAATAAAACTGGCCATTTTTTTATATTTCTTCTATCAAATCATCCAAAAAGAAAAATATTGTGCATTTAATCCGCCAATTAAAATTAAGCCAAAAAATTTTGTGCTCCGCATTGTTTTGTACAGAATTAACTGGGCTACATTTTGACTGTAAACATGGCAGGTATTTGTTCAGGAATTTGAAGAAAATAGATAAATCCCTGTCCCGTCGACCAGAAAAGGCATGTCCTCTCGATTTCCCATTTCTCATATTAATGATCGCGGGACAGATGTCTTAAAGAGGAAGTGTTCTCGATTTTGTTATTAGTCCGATGTCATAAAGATACTATTAAAAGTCTTAGGAATTACAAGAAAGGCCATAGTGAAAGTGGTCTCCTGTGCGCGAGGTCATTTGACTCATCTTTTTCTGTTAATGGTCATTAGATGGCCACTATATCAGTCGTCGTTTTGGACTAATCCGGGAGAAATCTTGATGCTATCGCTCTTCTTTTTCCTTCTTATTTTGCCTGGGCCTTCTGCTCCTTGTCGTCCGACATTTAACCCAGATTTTAATGGTAAATTCACCCATTTTTCGAGCCTAAATTAATTCAGATGCAACATGTACCGCTCCACCAGCGGCAGTTCCTGCAGACACAACCGCTTGTCCTGCTGATGCGACGACGACGCCAATGGCTATTGTGACATTTCCCGCGAATTCTCCTCCTACATTCACAGGCTGTACTGAATATGGAATGACAGATGCCACGGGCGCATGTGGTCCAATTGCTGCAGCTGACCTGGCAGCAGCGGCATGCAGCGCTGATGGGAAACTTATGGTTGCTGGACAGGAAGTCGCTAGTATTTATTGCGTCGGTAAGTTAATTTCTGTTGCCCAGTGTGCATTTTTGGGGAAAAAAGAATATTTTGCCCTAAAATGGACGGATTTCCCCCCAATTTCCCGCATTTTCCCACATATTTTAATCTAAAACCTCGCCAAAGCTCCAAAAATATTTCTAAAATTTAAAAAATGCCTAAAAATTATATAATTCCAGCTACCACATGTACCGAATGCGCCACAGCTCCTCCAGCCCCACCAGCAGGCACGTGTACAGATGTCGGAACAGAGACGCCTACAATGATGTCGACAAATTGTGTCCTATCTGTCACTGGATGTACAGGAACCATTGGAGTTTATGCCAACGGTGCCTGTGCCTCTGTTGCCACGGCTGCTGAGCTCACTTGTGTTGGAGGAATGGTTCAATATATGGGGAATAATGTCGAGTACCTCTATTGTTCAAGTAACTCATTTTTCAATTTTGTTATTATACAATTCCAGCAACTCCATGTACTGCGTGCACCCCTCCTGCAATTGTCATGGCTCCAACATGTCCAACAATGGCTGGCGAAACTCCTGTGCCAAGTTCTGATCCCGCAACCTGCGCGCCCATGGTCACTGGATGCACAAATCTGGGAATTCTGCAAGGAGCTACTTGTACTTCTCCCGTTACGAATGCCGACCTGACCTGTACAGGAGGAGCAGTTCAATATATGGGAGCAAATATCGACGGTGTTTATTGCGCTGGTAAGTTGTCCAAAAATATGTTTCCACGGGGTAATTGGGCTAGAAAAAGAGGTAAATCTTCCCCTACTTTGGCTGATTTTTATAGTTTTCCTAGATTTTTTTCTAAGATTTCTGAAACTGAAGATTTACCCGATTTAATTCCATTCAAATTACAAAAAAAATACCGTATCTTTTGAATATAGCGGGCTAGCTCCTAATAATTTGATGCTCACTGTCGCTAATTATCTAGACTACTCATTCGTTTTTAAATTTTCGCTGTAGGACTTGCCGCCTTTTCGCGTGATTTAAAAGGTAACGAAGCTTGGCTACAAGTACAAATTCTAGCTCCTTGCACTGAGTGTCCACCTCCTACAATTGTTACCGCTCCAACCTGTCCGACCATGGCTGGCGAAACTCCTATGCCAAGTTCTGATCCCGCAACCTGTGCTCCTATGGTCACTGGCTGTACGAACCTGGGAATTCTACAGGGAGCAACCTGTACTTTCCCGATTACGAATGCTGATTTGACTTGTACTGGAACAGCAGTTCAGTATATGGGAGCCAATATCGATGGCGTTTTCTGCGCTGGTAAGTTATTTCCTAGAGGAAAAAATTTCCTGAATTTAATGGAAGAAAGAATCAAAGGAGAACCCGGTGCATAATATTTACAAAATTTCCATTATTCCAGGATGTGCCGAATGCACGCAGCCCACGCCCCCAGCTGCAGGAACCTGCAATGTTCACGCCACTGAAACTGTTACAATGACTTCTGATCCGGCTACTTGTGCTGTAACTTTCGCTGGTTGCACAACTTGGGGAGTTTATGACGGGACTACGTGTACATCGCCGGTAACTGTGACTGATTTGACGTGTGTCAATGGAGATATTCAATATATGGGAGCAGCCGTAACAAATGTTTATTGTGCAGGTAGGAAATTATTCACAGTTTGAAATTTCCGCACAATCTCGCCATTAAAAGAAATCAAGCCGTTAGTCAACCAAAAATTTGTTGTAATCCATGTTTTGGATGAGAAAAAAAGTGAAAAAATGGGAAAAATAGCTATATCCACATTTTATAGCGTTCCTGCTTTTTTGGTTTAGATTTTAGAAATATTAAATGACACTAATAAAATCCCCAAAAACTTTTATTATTATCATATTTCAGCTGCCTGTACTGAGTGCACCCTGCCCCCACCACCGGCCGCAGCTACTTGTACTAATATCCACGCGACGGAAATGCCTATGATAATGACAACTGACCCCGCAACCTGTGCTGCAGGAATCACTGGCTGTACAACTTTGGCAATTTATGACGGGACTACCTGTATTTCTCCAGTAACCGCGGCTGATTTGACATGTGTCAATGGAAATATTCAATATATGGGAGCGACTGTACCAAATGTTTATTGTGCAGGTAAGAAATTATTCTTAACCTTGAATTGGCGCGCAATCCCGATTATTCAACTTTTTTTCAGCTGCATGTATGCCGTGCACGCTCCCTCCCACAACTCCAACAAATCCAACGACTTGTACAACTATGCCTGGAACGCCAATGATGACGGCTGGCACTGATTGCGCGGTTACATTCAGCGGCTGTACTACATATGGAATTACTGCTAATAATGCCTGTGTTGATAATGTTGACACGACTGCTGTGATGTGTACCGGCGGAGCTTTACAATATATGGGAAATACGGTCGAAAGTATATTCTGCCAGTCGTAATTTGCAAAGTTTCTCAAGAATTCAACTACAGAAAAATTATTCGTATATTTATCTTTTTTACCTTCGACGATGCCTCTGATCCATGTGCAATTATTTAAATAAATTCTTATTAATATTAATCCGTTCTACTCATAGCGATCAGGAGAAAATTCAAAAAGACAAAAACATGATTGGAAAAGGAGGAAAAAGAAAGACTTGAGCCTGGTCATATCACATCCGTAAATATTCAAATTAGAGTCATTGGAAAAACAACTGCTGCAACTGTATTCGTCGCCTACTTTTATCAAAATTCCACGTAAATCCAATAATGTTCTGGTCAAGCAGGATAAAACTATGTAAATTTGAAATTTTGGGTAGCCACAGAAATAGCATGTGCAAAAATCTAATGAGATTCATCATGAAAATCTTCAAAATTTTGACACAAAGCCTTTGGTCTATTTTAGGAAAACAGACACATTACGTTTTTTGAATAAGGATTCTAACAGACAACATTTGGATTACAAGCTAACCACGTGATCACGGATCTCTCGGAGAAGTTGGTCCATTCGATCAATTATAAATTTATCAGGAATTGTGCCTGACACATGAATACTGGCAAAAATCCATGGGTCAATCTGGGAAGTCGAACCCGCGGCCATTTGGATTAAAAGTTGGGAGTGCTAACCACCCGACACTCGTATTTTGTCAGTATGTGATATGTGATATGACCAGGTAAGATTCTACACATAAAAATCCTTTTTTTCATCTCTCACCAGAGGCCAGTTTTCTTCCAATCTTTCGATTTTCGGCTAATGTCTCTAGCCTGTCTCAGCCTGCGATGATGACCATAAACGGAGAGAAAATGTCTCGGGATCATTTGGGAAAACGGATGGGGTCGCGATCAAAGGAACATTAAACGGAAACCAAATTCTCATAATTCTCATAATAATCAAGTCCGAAAGTGAGTTTCCAATCTTCTGGTTTTGGTCGAGATTCCTTTAAAAGACAGCTGGATCTCGGCGAGAGGACAACTTCCAAATGATCTCTTTGCTTCTTCTTATATCCCTTGTGTCCATCTCCCAGGCGGCTTATTGTGGCTCTTCTGCTATTCCTTACAGTTTTGAGGTAATTTTATTTTCTTTAAAGATATTTCTCACATTTTGAGGTTCTTCCCGACGGTACATTTAGCCTTGGCTGTGCTCGGCCCTCTTGTTTTGGTTACGAGCCGACTACTGGTAATTGGGCCAGCCAGGATTACACTTTTACACAGTCAGACACATATTTATTATAAAAATTGCTGGTTTGAAGGGCTGGAAATCATGCTGATGGCTTCTTGAGAAATACAGATCCTATGCAGAGAGCTCCATTTATGAG
The DNA here is from genome assembly GCA_964036215.1 of Oscheius sp. DF5033. NCBI lineage: Eukaryota > Metazoa > Nematoda > Chromadorea > Rhabditida > Rhabditidae > Oscheius > Oscheius sp. DF5033. Next base: position 554,378 of record CAXIWN010000013.1, on the reverse strand, counting down.
TCCTAATCCTCAAATGGCTGTAAGTTTCGTTAATTTTTCTGTAAAGACGAGCTCCAATGGCTACTTTATCTCCAAATTATGCCCCCAGTTCCTGCTGGATACTCCGAAAAACACTATTTACTTATGTTTTTTTTCTTAATTTTGAAGTTTTGATCATTTTTCTTGGATATACTGTAGAAAGGTTCAATTCAACCCTTTCGGAAACTCCTAAATCAATTTACGATTTTATCAGACCCCTCAAAAAAATTCCGAAATATTTATTAATGGAAGTACTGTAGAATTTTGCGCTTTAGACGTCCCTCAACTTTCCTGATTCTGTCTATTAGTGAAAGAAATTTGTTTCCCATGCTGGACTCGTTTCCAAGAGAGACGCTAAGGCTACCGCGAATAAATTACGCATATTTTATAAGATTTATAGGGGAGAAATGAAATTTCCTATCGTAATTTTGTGGAGAAATGGGCAAAAATAGATTTGGGAAAAAATATCACGAAAATCTTGTGAACGGGAGGAATAGAGTCATTTCGACGACTATCCAAGTAAAAACAAGAATTCCCGGCTATTCACTCCATTTTTCCAATTTTAGTATTTATTTATTGCGAAAAATATTTCCAGACTTGTTTCACCAGCGCCAGTTGTACCCGCGACCAATGGGCCGCTGGTTATTCCCCAAATACTCCCGGGTAAGCACTTTTCCTATTTCCAAGAAAGATTTTTCTTCAGATTTCCATTGATCTGTTGCCATTATCCGACATTAGCCTACGCCCAGGATATTGGAATCGCTAATCTTCATCCAGGAGAAATCACCACCGGCGGGGAAAAGCCCGAATTCCCGGGATATTTCGATTATATTCGAAATATTCAAGCCGTGCGGCAGCCAAATGGTCAAATTGAACGATATGAAGTATCCATTGGGCGGATGCAATGCGTAGAACCGACGCCAATTCAATTAATTCCTCAAACAGTACAACAACCTCTGCAACCTGTGCAGCAACCTCTTCAACCTCTACCACAACCGGTACAACAACCGCCACAAGTCGCTGCTCCTTATTACCCGCCAGCCCCTGCTTATGTTGGCTCCTACCAACCAATTGGAGGATTAAATGGGCTTTTCGCTGGTGGATTCCGTTGTTTTACTGGAGATTCTATGGTAAGTTGTGTGACAAAAGAAGGACCGCTGCACGACAGTTTTTTTAAGTAGTTTGCACGCCAGACCACATGTGGTCGTAGGTTCAATTCCTCTGGCGGACCATAAGATTTTTATCAATATTTCGCCGACCGATATTTGCAAAAAAAATGGTGGCGCCCTCTCGAATATGAGCTATGAGCATATGAAATGCCTGTTGACCCAATGGTACACTCATATTCAATTTTCGACCAGTTTCCAATGCTTTTCATGCAATATTTTAATATTTTGAAACATCCAGTTCTCTTGCCTTGCTCGCTAGATGTTTTTTCCCAAACATATCCAATTAACCCAAATTGCCATCACCATAGAAGCGCGGCTATGAGCCATGGGAACAGCTAAAACTCATTTCGACTTTGAATAATAGAAAATTTTACAACGGATTTTACTATAGAAGCTATTAATTAAATCAGAGATATTCAAAACATTGGGTAAATGGCAGGCCTAATTGCCTTTTAACGGCTCTCTAGCTACCGTAATCCAAATTATTTTAGAGTTTTTATAAAGATCAAACTTTCCAGGTCACATTGGCCAATGGCTCAATCAAGCGAATGGATGAATTGTCTGTTGGCGACTGGGTAAAAAGTCCTCAAGATAATCTCTTTGGGGTTCGTAACACGCCCGTGGACACTTGGCTTCACCGCTTGCCCGATAAGGAAACTGAATTCCTAGTGTATGGAAAAATTTAAAGGAAAAAATAAGGGAATTCTTCAGATTGACCACAACCAGTGGAAAGGAGCTAAAAATGACGGAGGATCATTATCTGTACAGGAGCCAATGCAACGGAACTCGGTACAATAAGGTGACTAATTTAAAAAAAAATCAAGGAATACGGTGTTTTTCAGCCAGAGATGGTTCGAGCAGGTGATATTACTGTAGGAGATTGCCTTCTCGAAGCTCAAAACAATTCTTTTTCTCCAGTAAAAGTTATCAGAATTACTGTAGCGGTTGAAAAAGGCATCTACGCGCCTCTCACAAACGGCGGAAAAGTATTCCCACCTAAAAACTTCGGTTTAAAGAAAATTTCAGATAATAGTCAATGACTTGATGGTTTCATGCTTCTCGGACACTAAAAACGACGTCCTGGTGCAGACAATGAGGAATACTGTAGTCAATTGTGACTCAAAAGAGAGACTGGAATCCCTAGAATGTAGTATAAAAGACACTGGAATAAGTTTACTACTGGATATGGTTAAATTTTCCATTCCTGATGTATTGTATTAAAGAGATTATTAAATTATAATGTATTTAAATCATTACTTTAGAATATTTATTGCCTATTATTGCATAAAAATAAATATCGGAAAAATGTCTTCCTTTTTATTATAAAAAGAACCTACAATTTATAATCAGATACCATTTCTGGTGGCATTGAGCACAGAATTTCTGTAGCAACGGATATTGTCTTACCAGATGTTGTAGCATTTAAATAGGCATATTGAGAAAAATATCCTGCATCCAGCGGATAAGCTTTGATGTAATTTGTCAACGATGAAAACTAATATCTATTGTTATTATTAGTAGAGTACCCGCCCCACCGTTGCTCATTTCTAAATTTCAATATTTTTATTTTCTTGAACATTATTTGTAATTCTTTTCTCTTTCTTTCAGTTAACCTCACAAAGGCGGATATATTTATTTTCAAAATGCAAATAGTGTAATATTCAAGGCAGTTTTTCATATCATTCTAGGAATCTCACTCGATAAGTCGTAGCCGAACGGAACAGTCGTGTAATCATTCAACAGAAAAGTCTTGTCCATAACAGGACGAGCTTCTTTCCGCAGTAGGGTCGTAGCAATATAGCCGAGCTTCTTCTTGATAGCTTTCCTAGTGCTCACAATCGGCTTGACAGGTTTTCCATGCAGAAAATTATAAACTTGTTTGTACATTGCTAAAAATCATTTTAAAGAAAAAAACAGAAAACGAACCATCGAAGTTTATATTCAAGGTAGCAGCTGCGTCCACAGTAATCCCCTTACACTTGACAATATAATCCTTTTTTCCATCCACGCTTGTCAGTTCAATGGCATAAGATTTAGGGGCTGAAGAGACGAATTGTGTTACTTTCCATCCTGGGGGCGTCTCATCTACCAATTTACCAAGGACGTTGCCTCGCCATTCAACTAAGAGGTTCTGATCCTTCTTACAGACATAATGAATACAATCTGTATCCGCGTAAGTTACAGCCGCCCGACCAAGATTCTTTCGAATGATATCCAAGAACTGCCAGTGATAATTACGGGCGTAAGCCGTGGTAAATATCGAGATTACAATGTTGGTGAATTTAGGTTGGACACTAAGCTCATCTATAGGCTTATAACTAACACAGAAAACGCCATCAGCAACTCTTTTAAAAGAATCTAATACAATACTCTTATCTTCAATAATTTTACGAAGGCCAAGGGAACCGTCCCGGAAAAATTGAGTTATAGGTCTGTTAATCTTTACCCCAAACTTACCCCAGCTGCTGTTCAACATAAGTTTGGCGCAGGTCTTGAGAGCACTGTTCGGCACGATCTTGGCAGGATCCAGCTCAACTCCAACGCTATCCTGAATATCGTTCAAATAATCCATCTTTTCTTCATCAGTCATATCAGGGGATGGCCAACCGCTTGCTTCTTGTTTAATCTTGTAGAAAGTTCGCACAAAATCGGCAAAAATACCGCCACGATCCCACTTCTCCCAATGCCAAACTTCGTAAATTTTGTAAATTTTATAGCCATTTTCCAGGGCGAGGTTCAATTCCACATGAGTTGTGGTCAGGAACAATTTTCTTTCCTCTTCCGAATGATTGCAAACTTCGTAGCGCAATTTCAGAATGGAACACTTGTAACAGAGTGGGAATATTAACTTATTTCCAGTTTTAGTCCCCAATATAGGGAACGGTAAATCTTTAGGTGGTACAACTTCCAGCATTACTAGTCCCTTGTAAGGAAAAGGACCGGCTGAGGGACAGGTGACAAAATTTCGCACAATAATTTCCGGTGATCCTTTAGGAAATTCGGCAAGAAAACCCGTAATATATGGATATAGGGAATTGACGTCCAAACGTTCATACTTCTCATCTTCGGCTATCTTATGGTACATTTTGTACGTCTGGGTCCTTCCTCCCAAAAAGGCATCCCTAGGTCGTAATCTATGCATCCTAACACAATTCTTGAAAAACAGACGCATCTCGCGGTTCTTGCGCAGCATTTGTTGAATTTCATGCTCCCAAATAACATGGACAGTCAAACCACAATGCCTCAAAATGTCGACACGAGTCATAGTCATGTTAAAAATTTCCTTATTCTTTCTTTTCTTGTTAATATGGTCAGCATTAGGATCAAAACACACTGGACATCCATGGACAGCACAGCCCATAATTTCCACTGCTTCATTCGTTTCAGCTCTGTAGGCATCCAGCCGAAATTTTCCAAATGTTGTGACGTATTCAAATTCACCATCATTCAAAAAATATTGGTATTCAACGTTCTGTTCCTTTTCCAACCATTGAATATATCTCAGAGCTAATTTAGACTGGGTTTGGTTGTTAAAAAGTCCGTTTTCATGGATTACTCCCAAAGTGTTCGGCTCAAGATAATTGTGAGAAATTATATGGAGTGTAAACCCGGCAAAAGTGTTGGAGACAACCAGAGGATTCCACCCTGTTAAGGTCAGATTTGATTTGATGTACTCAACCACAGCGAGACGTAAGATTCTCACGTCATCTTGACAATAGGTCAAAAGTTCACGGTCAAAATTGAATTCTTGATTAAAATTTTGATTGTAATATACGAGGAAAGATTCCTTCTTTTTTAAAGGCTTAGAATCAGGATCATAGTATTCGAGAGACGGAAGAGTTGGGAAAACCATGCCGTAATTGGAGGGGGTATTAAATAGGTATGGAAAATCGCCTTTGGAAATATTTGGAATATTAAAAGCTTTAGGTAATTCGGCAAGAGGGACAGGGATCAAGGCGTAAGAGTCTTTGAATTCTAATTCATTGTACCTTTTCTTCCAAGGTGATCTCAAGATCATCTTAATAATACGGTTGCCATTTTTGATTACAATGGGATAAATATTCTTAGCTACCAATCGGTTCAAAATAAAATGACAATCAAAACGGCCACCATTGTGAGCAACGACTATGGAATTATCATTGGATCTGTCATAAAGAAGGAAATTTATAAAAGCATCGGTCACTGCCCACCTCTCTAATCCGCATTTTTTATAAGAAAAATGGCCTCGTTTGCAACAGGCTAGATCCCTATTGTCAAAACATCTATTGCAGATCCCTTCATAACAAACAAGATTAGGATACTGTTCCGTTTCAACGGTTAACTCGCTAAGATCATTGTACAAAACAGTTTCAAAATCATAAAAAAGAATTTTGAATGCTCGCTGTTTAGCTTGTAAATTTTCCTTTTCCCCTTCACTTGGAACTGGCCAGCAGCAATTATGATAAGAACTGGTAACCCTCCTCCTACAATATTTACAGTAATTTTTTTCTAAACACACGTGTGGTCGGCCATGGAGATTATGAAGTCTAATGTAAGCCCCACAGATCAAACAAGCCTTAAATCTTTCACAAACGGATTTCCCATATCTAGATACCAAATGACTATCATAACATTCTTCTGAATTGAACGAAACATTGCAGGCCTCACATTGTATTGGATTTGAAAGATTAGTGGGACAATTGAAAGCATGACATTTTTTGCATTTGAAAGGGCAGCTATGTTCTACCATTCTGGTATATTCTTTTTTGCAATAAGTACAGATTAATTTACCCACTTTTCGTCTAGTTGGATTAAAGACTTCAAAACGATCATTGTGGTAACCTATAGATATTACCAAAGAACTACTGTCATTGAAAGAGCACTGAAGACTGTAATTTTTCATATCAAAATCTCGCTGATAGAGACGAAAACAGTACTCAGGATAGGCTTCAGCTATCAATGGGATTGTGTTTACACCTATTTCCCCTTCGGAAACGTTCAATTTTGTCAAAATTGAATTAACATCATGATCTAAATGGAGAATTTGCTTATCAGCTCTAGCTTTTTGGTAGGCGATCACTCGTATTAAATCAAGAGAATCTCCACGACTGACAACTGTCTCAAGATCAAAATCGTCATCAAATTTTTCTTTGTAAAGATCAAAATGATTGTCAAAATGGTATAAGGTGACAGTTTTAGTACAAGATGAGTTAACTGAAAAGACTAATTTATAGTCTGTTTCGCTTTTCGAAAACACTCTGATGTGGTAATGAGGATTATAAGAGGCAATTTTTTGCAAATCCGCAAGATTGTAAGACCCCTTGTCAAGAGGGAGTTTCGAATTTTTCAAAAGTTTTAAAGCAGCTGACTTGCAATAATTCTCATTTTTCCAAATACGAGTCTTACGGGCGGGCACGACTATCTGCAGAATTTGTCGTATTAAGGAATTTTAAATCTGCTTCAGCCATGCCTTTGACTAGAGCACGGGGAAGACATAAATTGTCATATTCACTCAAGCTGCCATGAATCTTAGCGGTGGGTTCATAAAGATGAATCTGCATGGAAAAGTTTTTATCAATTGCAATAGCCTGATTGCTCTGCTGAGCTCTGCGAAACTCATTAAAAATAGTAATTCCATTTAATTCGCGCTTGGTTCTATAGCCAAGGAAGAAGCCACGAGTCTCCATAAAACCCGGATGAAAAATATCCACGGCAAAAACGGTTTTGTTCACATCCTTGCCCAATTTTCGCAGCGTGGAATCAATCAAAAAGTCAAAAAGTTTCGGGATCACGAAATCAAGAGATCGCCTGATAAGATGCAAATTTTTAAATTTTAGTTCCTGGTAGTCCACTGTAATAACATCTTTTCCTTTCTTAATTTGTTTTGTGTCCCATTTAAGCATACGGTATTTCCTCATGTCAAATGTTTTCTTAAATGACCTACCGTAACCTCGGAGCCGTCGGAGTCGCCGCATTAGATAGAAATAAGAACGGTTTAATCTTCCAGTCGGACCAATAGGTCTACGGTAGACCAATGGTCGCCAATGACCTTTACGTCGAGAGGATTTGATACGCATCGCGCAACCCGAGAGAGCACTCCCCTGTCTTTTATAGACCTAATCGCATCAGGTTGTACCAGTTTGTGGATAGGTAAAGTTCAAATCCCACGCACTTTCAAGACAAAGATCTCATTTTTTTCGCGACAAGTCTTGGTTCCCACGCACTTTTATGACGAACATCAGACGGATACTGTAGGTCCATGGCTCTTAGCTCAGAGATCACCGACCCCTGTACCATATCCAACCAGGCCGTACCAGGCAAAGGTCAATTAACGTGGGAACAAAATCCCTTATAAAAGAAGATGGCGCGCAGTGATTTCTAAAGAGATGCCTTGGACTACCCAGAGCAAACATAAGGTAATTAATTAATTATTTATATCAAGTAATTAGGACATTAGTCTAATGCATAAAATAGGCTAACAGTTTAATTAGGCTCAATTACAAGCTATTTTTATTTTAGCGCCGCGCGAGAGGCATACGAGAGAGTGCGAGATAGTGAGAGGCGCAGACACGATTCATGTAGATGTTACCGAAATTCAACAAAATTTTACAGGTGGCATCAGATGGCCCCCAGGATGCTACCATCAAGAAGCAATGCCCAAATCGCTATTACCAAATGATTAAACCTCCATAATATCTGAGGCATCAATCCAGGAATTGTGCGCCGAACTGTATCCACGCCACTTTACCAGAACTTGCTTTTTCCCACGGTAAGTTCTCTCTCCCAAAATATCCTGAATAAAGTAGATATTTCCAGGATTGGAACACGGAACAAGCTCCTCTCTATAAAAGCAGCCCTCGATTATTTCTCCATCTTGAGCAGTCAAATGATAAACTGGTGGATCACCTGGTAGGTGCTTTGAAATTAGAAATATCTCATCAGTTACATGCTGCTGGTATCCCTTTTGAAATGTCCCCCGCTGAGAAGCAATCCTTACCATATCTCCTGGTTTTAAATCTCCCAGTCGCCTTTCTGGCTCCTTGTTTACTTGATTATCCTTCTGCATAGCCTCTTTAGGACTCATTCCTATTCCTCGGGTCACGGTATTGTTTATTCCGTCCACAATTTTCGGTAAAACATCAATGTATTTGCGGGTTCCTTTTGAATGCATATACTTTTCGAGTCTAGTTTTTAAAGTCCGATTGTATCTCTCTAATAGAGCACAATGCATAGGCCCCGGCGGCACAATATGTCTGATATGATGCTTTTTAAGCAGCTGGTTGACTTGTTTGTTCTTGAACTCGGTTCCTCCGTCACTGTACACCTTTAGCGGGATAAACTTTTCGAATAACTGTTCAAAACACATGGCAACAGAACCACCGTGCTTGCTTTTAAGAGGAAAAGTGTAGAGATATCTTGTATAGATGTCTATAATTGTTAAAATCCACTTGGTGTCATTGTTATCTTTTGAAAATTTAGAATAATCAATCAAATCAGCCTGAATACTAAAATATTTTCCTGAACTTGTAGTTTTTCTCCTCTTGAATTTGTTCACAAGTCGTCTATGAAGGGTATAGGTGGGAACGCTTTTCAAAAATTCTTTAATCTCACTCAATTTGGCTCCTTTAACTTGCTTTTTCAACTCTCTAGCACTTGTAAAGCTACTGGGAGAGTTGGGGTCGAGATAGGCATCTCGGAGTAATTTTTCCATTATAATGAATTGGGAATTAGTTGACAGTCTTTATTTATACACGCTTGTTATCTTGACAAAACGATAGCGTAACAGAAAAGGGTACGCTCAAATCAATATTGTGACCAACTTGTTTTCGTAGAGCTGTGGTGAGATAAGTCATAGGCGCCTGTGGGATGTAAGGGATGAAAACTGGATCTGTTAGGGAAGAGTGACTAATTATTACGGAAACGCGACAGTCCTTGTACGTGGGAATATACAGTCGCAGTAACTGATACACTAGATTTGTAATAAGAAGGTCATTTTGCAGAGGGAATGACTCGCTGTTTTGAATAAGAATGTCGTTGTAAGTGAAAGTTGTAATATATTCGGATTTGCACTTTTTGACAGAAAGCTGAGAAATATTAGAAAAGTAATCGATAAAAAATTTAGCAAAGGACATTTTTTGAATGAGACATTTTAGAGCCTTTTTATACTTTTTTGCTGGGTCGTAGTCATCTTCCAAAGCCTAACCTTGAAAGATCCTAATCCTTTTTGTTTATTGACAAACAAGACTGCTGGTCCTGCTCCTTTCTTTCTCTTATCAAAATAATTTTGAATTCTCTTTGAAACTTGATAACCTTTTGGCTTTCGAACTTTTCTCTTTCCGGTTAATGGAGTAGCTACCGTAAGCCTTTTCTGATCCCTTCTCCGTTCCTTTTTCTGCTCCCTTTCTTCTGCTCCTTTTTCTGCTCCCTCTTCTGCTACCTCTCTTTTACTCCTTTCAGTCGTGGGTCGTACTCTTTTACTCCTTTCAGTCGTGGGTCGTCCAGGTCGTGGGTCGTACTCTTCTGCTCCTTTTTTGCTCCCTCTTTTTTGCTCCCTCTGGTCGTGGGTCGTCCAGGTCACGGGTCGTGGATCTTTTTCTGCTTTTTCCTGGGTAGCATCTTTATCAACTGGTACATCACTTTTCTTATTTTTGGATTTTTCTTCTTCTATTGGCTTTTCATCTTCTTTCGGCACCATTTGTACAGCCAGAGGCTGATTCATATCTTCTTGCAAATGTCTTAACTTTGACAGGAGATCTCTATAATGGGCCATTTTAGTTTCAGGATCTCTATCTGATTCTAATATCCGGTGCAGCTGGTCCTTTGCCTCATTTACCGTTGACTGTTCCTCAGTGTCAGGAACTAGGCGATACTTGTAGAAATTCTTCATATTGAATGACTACACGCACACCTTTAGTGGCTTTTATACCCCTTCTTCTTACATTAGCGATTTGGCGATACTTTTAATAACCATCCATACATCCCTTGAAATTTTTCCCAGCAATATCCTAGCCTCTTTGACCAGCCTATTTTTGGTGATCATAATTAATAGCTGTTCTTGCTTTTTGAGTATATTCCTATCCGTTTCAGTCATCAGAATACTCTTGTTCCTCAGTATGTTGTAAATTAGCTCTACTAGGAATTTTACCTCTTTTGCTGAACTTTTTAAAACTTTATTTTTTGAAATTTTCCGAAGAAAATCAGAGTGCTGATACATGTCACCACTGACCATAATGTAATAATGAACAAATTGGTAAAACTATGCCTTTATAAACAACACCGTCGCCCCTTCCCCTCCCTTTCCCCTCTCCGAGGTTTCGGTCGGGTCGTGAGGAAGGGGTCGCCCAGAATGGGCGACCAAGAAGGGGCTGCCTTTTTCGCTCTAAGCGAGGCAGCAGGTGGGGCTCTCTCAATGAGAGAGCGTCGCCGAAGGTGGCGACAAGGGAGGGGCCTACGGCAAGCCTCTAATACCGTATACAATAGGATGACAATTGGTAATCTGACTCATTAGACGTAACTTTGGGTCGCATCCGATATAATTACTGACGAGCAAATGTTGATAGGGAATGCTCGTCGCATCCTCGTAGCATTGAACAACGGAATTTAGTTGGTTTGACGGGAAGAGCTGTCCCAGCAAATTTTTAATTTGTACGCGCTCATTGTTTGTATTTAGTAGAAGGTAATGGGTTGCACTTAGTCTAGCACTCCGAGGAACTTCGAAAATATTGTGAAATAGACTGAAGAGCGCTAGGTTGTAATGGTGAGCGTAGAGACAGAAAAGATTCATAAGCAATCGCTTATTTTTCGAACTAGCATTGATGAAAAACTGTAAATCGTCCAAAACAACAATATTTCTTTTTCCTCTCATCTCTTTGAGCATGCTCATATCCGGTAAACCCTCGTAAGCGAAGATATTTGGGCCTTTTGGTATCCCGTCGTTCTCGACCCCGTAGAACCAGTATACGTTATCTATTGGCTCGTCAAAGTAGCGATGCTGGTTTTCGATAATCTCTCTCATTAGAGTAGTCTTGCCTGACCCAGAACTACCCACACAAATCACCTGACAAGGAACTGAAAAGTACATTATTGATAAAATATGGCTATCGTGACGTATATAAAGACTTTGGCTGCGTGAAATCTTCAATTATGAATCAGTACGTGACGTTAATCGGTTCTGTTAAGGGTGCTGGTAACACTCTCTCAAAATTTACTACTAGACTGCCGGAAACGCTGTCCCTGAAGAAGGATAAGCATGAGATTGGATTGGCTGAAATTATTTTCCCCATTTCAGTCCAAAATTTTGCAAAGGGGGGAAATTATACAATTTTTCTACCGGACGGAACCAATAAAAAAATTTATCTCCGAGAGGGTCATTATTCCAACGGCATTGCCTTAGCTGAGGGCCTCACCAGAAACGAGACTAAAAAATATGCCTATTTTGATTTTGTACAAGAAAACCAGCACATGAGGATTGTGGTCAAGGATGGAGTAAATCGGGTAGAGGTTAGCCCCGATTTGGCTTATGCGCTAGGCTTTACCGAAACCGTTTTCACGAAAAAGACTGAAGCGCAACATGTGGTGGATAAATTGAATCAGCAGAGCATTGTTTATATTTATTGTGACGCGGTAGCTCCTACTATAGTTGGGGATACGCATGCCGCTCTGCTGCAGTGTGTCTCTATTGAAGGAGAAATGGGAGAAATTAGACGCGTGTCGTTTAATCCTATCCGTTACCTTGAACCAATGTATGAGAATATTGACCAGATTACAATAGAACTTGCAAATGAGCGAGGGAAGCCCATTGACTTTAGCTTTGGATCAGTTATACTAGTTCTCCATATAAGGGACAAGCATTAATCAAATTGTCATTCATATCAAATTAAAGACAGTGTGCGGTCATGTACTCTGTACCTATTGCAGTTGAAGAATTACCGTGGGACAATATACTCGCAGGTCAGCATGGAAATGGAAAATTTATTGGCGAGCCACGAATGAGAGGCGGGATGCGAGGTGCCGGAATTGGTGGTATTTTGGCTTCTATAGTTCGTATGATCCCCACATTCCTCGCGTCACCAATCGGTCAACAGTTGACAAGCACTGCCGGCAATATAGTCAGGGATGCTGTGAAAGGAGAAAACGTAATCGATAGTGCAAAAAGACATGGTAGACAAGTTATCAGAGAAACCACCGGATTGGGTAATAAAAGGAAAAGAGAGATTCCTGGAACTCATTTAAAGCGTAGCAAGCGTCCTAGACGGTTGGTTACTTTTTCTAGTTAAAGAACATGCGTCTTATCAATGAAGAGAGCAAGACTACTCTCCTGCCGGAGATGGATATCCTTTCGATGCCCAACTCTCAGGTAGGGGCATTGCGTGATAAGTGGAATAAGATCAATTTGAAAAATGGACTAAATATGACACAAGGCCCTTTCATTTTCGACTTGGCTGCGGGTTCAAAGAATTTTATCAATTTGAAGCGGTCATGGATTGTATTCACATTCCAAGTGACAGATGCTGATGGAAAGATCGTGCCCGATACTATTGTAGAAATAGCAGAGGATACATCCAGACAGGTTCCTGCAAAAGATGAAAATGGGAATCTTTTGAAAAATGCTGATGGGTCACAAAAGATGATAGAAGAGATTGTTGAAGGACAAACAAAAGCAATGCCTAATTTTTCGTATGCCGCAGCTGATGGTATTGCTGGGGCTTTGATCAGGAATATGGACTTGTTCATCAATGGAACTCTTGTAGAGAGCGGTGATTTGACCGCTTATAGATGGCATTTAGAGAATGCCCTCTCGCTGAGTGATGAAGTACGCGAGACGAGCTTGTCGCTGGACTGCGTTTCTTAGTTTAGCACCGGGGATAAATTTATCACCGGGGATACGTAGAACCGGGGATATGAAGAACCGGGGGATAAATTTAGCACCACGCGCGTTTCTTAGAACCAAGTTTGGGTGGGGATAAATTCCGGTCCGGGGATAAATTTAGCACCAACAGTTATATTTTCTGTTTGTTTATATTTTATAATTTTTATGAATTTTTAGTGTGTCCTGAGTTGTGAATATGTTGTACAATTAATTCCTTTATATTTATCCGTTTTATTTTTAGTTTCAGTCATCAGTTTCAGGCATAATAGTCAAGAAACGATGGAAAATATTCTTAAAACGAAAAGAAATAAGTCAATAAACTACAGCCCAACGGAAATTACCAAACTCTATGAATTGTATAAAGAAAATTATGCTGTTTATCACAGAAAATTTGAAACAGGTCAGTTAATTCCAATATATTAATGTTTTTAGGGTCGAAAGGAGCTGAAATAAACCAGAAAAAAGTTCTCTTGGAACAATGGGCTTCCGAATTATCAGCAATAGGAATTGCGAAAAGAGAGCCCGAGAAAATTGCTGAAAAACTGAAGAAAGACATGTATACAGCACGCGGTCTTCTCAGTAAATTTGTAAGTTGATATTGGTCTCGGTTTTTATTTTAGATAGAAATCAGCATCTCGTGGGACCGGAGGAGGACCGCCTCCTATTCATCCAAGAAGTTCACATCCACAATATTCCGATCTCTATGATATACTGGAGGATACGGTTGCAGTCAAAGGAATATCCCAAGAATTAGAAGAAGGTGAAACACGTTAGTTTTCTTACAAATTTTAAAATTCCCAAGGTTTAGAAATTATCAGTAATAAGCAAGAAGAAGAATACATCGAAGATATTCCGGGCAACTGGGGGAACGACAATTATGATGAAAGCTTGGCTGATTTATCCTGTCTTCCTGAGAAATGTTCTGAAGAAATAAAACTTGTCAAGCCCACTCAAAAGTCGAAGAAATTATTGCAAAGCTTTACAAGAAGCCAGTAAGTTTTTTTAATAGATAAACACTATTTTCCTTTAGATTTTCTCAAAATGTACACAAGGAATTATCGGACATTCGTTTGCGATTATGTGAAGAAGAACTGTTGAAAGCAAAAGCCGAAAAGAACAAAATTGAGCTGGAGATGATACTAATACAGAAGAAAATAGAGCGCGAAGATTTGGAATTAATAGTAAGCGAGTTTTATGGAAAAAATATGCCTTTCATTTGCAGCTTCTTAAAGCAAAAGCCGAGAAAGAAGGAATTATCGATATTAGAAATGAGCAATACATTGAAACGGAGGACTTTGAAAATGAATAAATTTAGAAATAAATTTACTTTTATTAGAAGAAGTTATCAACGATATGTTGTTGCAGAGTTCCGCGACCATCAAAGATTATGTCTGGCTGGGTATCGAGTTCGTCTTCTTTGAGATCTTCATTGAAAAGTGGATCTCCGTTTCGATTTGCCATGTTCCTTAGAAGGCAGCATACTACTATAATTTTTCCCGAAGTTGCCGGATCGAATCTGAATGTAAAAAGCTCAAGGGGTGAAACCTTACCGAAGGCCATGATGTAATATCATGAACTGTTTTTTGAGGTGCCCGATTGCCTGTTCTACTACGACCCTTCCTCTGCATAGCGACTTTGTATAGTTTTCTTCACTTCTTGAAGCTGGATTTAATATTGGCGTAAGTAGCCATGGGCTGGGACGAAATCCCGAATCGCCTAACAATACTCCGTTGTATTTCTAAAAAAAAAGATCAAAAATGGTAACAACTCACTTTTTGCAAGAAATTATGACTCAGTTGCGATTCTTGGTAAATTCTACAATCCGCTGCGCTTCCGGGGTAATTTGCTAAGACCCATCGAAATAAGAATCGGTCATCAACAACGAACATTGCATTTATAGAATGTCTTCCTTTCCTAAAAAGCAATATAACTTTGTAAAAACCTTACCTCCCGATATATTCGTGCTCATTAACGGACGGGGCCCTAATTGGAATTAAGCTTCCGTCTATCACTCCTATTATGTTTGGTATACCAGTCAAAGCATAAAATCGTCGCCCAATTTCTTTAGATTCATCAATTTCGGGCATAAACACGAATTCATCTCGCAAACTGTACAAAAGATCCAATATGTAATGGAAACTCTTAGAAATAGTGCTAATAGATAGGCCATAAACATCAGCTACTGTTTTATATGTAGCATTCGACGAGACTACTCGCAAGAATATTTTTAGTTTCATTTCGTGCGTAATGGGAAGACCTTGATCGGAATTTCTTGGCGTTTTTTGGTCTATTATTTTTAGAAGAGTTTTAAACGTTTCCATTGATAATCTAAAGGTTCTTTGGAAGCTTCCTTCGGTCATTTGAACATCATCGCGTCGGCCAGAGTAACTGCGAGGCTTTCTTAGAGATAGAATACTGTCGAAAATATCGCGGTTAAAATCGTCCATTTTGATGGTTCTAAACTATAGTATACTAACCACTACTGGTCGAAGAAATATAAGAAAAAAATTACAAGTGTTTTCTCGCAACAAAAATTTGCGCAGAGTGTCCCCTATATTGGGCATCTTTCTACACATAAAATATCACAAATTGATAATAAAAACAATAGCTAAAAGTAAAGATTATCAAAGAAGACAAACTTACCTGCTTGCTCGTTAAAAATCAATTTTGCTAATTTTCCTTCTTTATTTGTTGTTTTAAAATTTTTTAACAGTGTCTCTCATCTGTTTAAGTGATTACACATGGCAAATAGTATTCATAAATAATAAATGTATACCTAAAAGGAGTAATCAATAAAACTAGGCTTACTTGATTGGTGAAAAACATTTTATCCATCACTACATGCAATATTCAGCTTGTATTGCCCATTTTTGTAGTTATAGATTGACAAATACCTATAATAAATTGAAAATAGTGAAAACTAAGAACGTACTATGATGTAGCGTCGACTAAAAGTGCACTTGGGTGACTGATATTAGCATTAGTATCTATTTGGACACAAATTAGTGCGAAAAAATGAAGAAAATGCATAAAAACAGAAGAAAATACTAACGGTGCTAAATTTATCCCGACCAAAAATTCAGGGATAAAATAGCACCAAAATTTAGGTTTTTATCCCCGCGTGCTAAATCTAAGAAACGCAATTCGGTGATAAATTAGTACCGGTTCCAAGTTTATCCCCGCGGTGCTAAATTTTATCCCCGGTGCTAAATTCTAAGAAACGAAATTTATCCCCGGGGGATAAGATAGCACCATTTTTCCAATTTATCCCCGGGGATAAATATCTAAGAAACGCAGTCCTGGGGGGCTATGGTACAGGAGAAGAACTTTGGACGAGATCAGATTCACCCAATTTCATTTCGAGATATCAGATGGTTAGAAATGGTAAAAAATGTCAAGTAGCGTGTAGGATTCCTCTTGATATTGCAAATGTCAATCGACTTATTCCGGCTTTCACAGATATCAGACTGAGTCTGTACCTGAACAATGATAAATTCCTATTGGAAATCCCTGAGAATGAAATGCCTGACCCTCTAAAGGTGAAAATTACGGATATGTATTGTCTCGTAAATGAGTGGTCAGTATCTGAAGGATATGCTGCGGCTGTGGAAAAGAGACTGTTAACCGAAGGGCTTCATTATCCTCTCAATCAGGTGCAGATGCGATCATATTATATTGAAAAGGATCGAACACATTCTCAGCATACTGTAGTGTTTAGTGGAAATCAGCCAAAACGCTTGACAATGTGTCTAGTATCCCAAGCAGCTTTTGATGGAGATTATAGCCATTCTCCATTCAAATTTGACCACTACACGTTGAAGAATATAACTGTTGATGCTGGAGGAGAATTATATCCTGGTCGTCCTTGGAATTTGGACTGGAAAGAAGATTTAATCGCTCCTGGGTTTGTCGAAATGTTGGAGGCGTCAGGTCTTGCCCGACAAAATAAGACCAATTCCCTGAGCCTTGATAAGTTTAAGAAGGGTTATGCAATCTTCTCGGTTGAGCTCTCTCCCACTTGTCATGATCCGGAAACTATGGACCTGTTGAGCCAAAATATGAATATCTCGGTTCACTTGGAGTTTCAGGAGAAGCTTCCTCATGGGGTTTATCTAATCGTTATGGGTGAGGCTGATGGAATGCTATATATAGACCAGAATAGGGTTCCTCGTGTAAATAGTTTGTAAATGGACTCTGCAGAGATTGTAGCCATTTTAAAACGAGATCCAGTCTCGCTCAAATATTTTAGAGGGGTTTATGCATGTGATGTGTTGCCTGAACCCTTTTCTGAGGATCATTTCATTATTGTAAATACGGACAAGTCTAATAAAAGCGGTGAACATTGGCAACTTGTATTCAAAAAGGGTCAAACTTGCTACTTTTTCTGTAGTTTGGGTAGGAAACCAAGAGGAGATGTCTTGCGCTATCTCAGTGCCTATCGTAAATTTGCCATAAATACCGGCCGGCCTCAATTTGGTGGCATTTCCTGTGGTGGCTTTTGCATATTCTGGGCTGCTATGATGGCTAGAGGTCATCGATTCACCACTTTGAACAACTTTTTCAAAATTTTAAAGAATGATAACCATTTTATCCGTTACTTTATGAAAAACGCTTTTGGATTTGTTTTTAAACTTTGATATTGTCAATAAAAAACTTTCAGATGTGCTGCCTAAATTTGCAAGAAGAGGATCTCGCCCCGTGGAAAAGATATTGGCCTTTATGTTCTAACGAAACTACTGCGAAAATGAATCAAGAACTTTGGGGAATTTGGATAGAGATTGTAGTTTTGCTCTTTGTTTCAATTATACTTGCCATAATTTATGCAAATAAAAAATCTGAGGGAGAAAAACTTACCTCTTCCGAAGATGAATAAAAAATTACAAATAATATTCAAGAAAATAAATATATCCGCCTTTGTGAGGTTAACTGAAAGAAAGAGAAAAGAATTACAAATAATGTTCAAGAAAATAAAAATATTGAAATTAGAAATGAGCAACGGTGGGGCGGGTACTCTACTATTATTTGTGGAATATCATAAATACCAAGATATGAGTCGTATTCCACAATACTGCGAGATAAATTTTGTCATCTATTACAACATCTGGAAGATCTCGAGTGAATTCAGGGAGAGGCCAATCCTAAATCAATATAAATAATAATTTTCAATGAATTCCACGTGATATGTAAAACCAAGAGCTGCAGATCCGTTCTTTTCTTGAAAATTATATATGTACATAAATTGTTTGTTGCTTTCGTTATAAAATCTTACATATAAACCAGCTCGATTACCTTGTTCTCTTAATATTTTATGTTGTGAAGGAAAAAAAACTTCTTACTGATCGACGATTCCACTTGCCAAGTACCATTGATTCTTTTGCAATGGAGGCATCTTTTCAAGAAATAAGCAGGCAATTACAAGGGTGAGAAGTAGGCACACATCGCGAATACACACCGGCATTGAATCAAAAGTCTGCAAGAGTTTCGCGTAAAATTCTGGTAACCTAGCTACACTTTTGCATAGTTGTAGGCTGAACAGCAACTGGAAAATTAGTTTCAGACGATAACCTATACCATTCGAAAGAGCGTAAAAAGTTAGGAAGGTATAGTCTGTTTCAAATGGAAATGTCTCGCTGCGCAACGGCGGGATTTCAATTTTTTGAAATTTGCAACAAAATTTATTTTTATAAAAATAGCACTTTTTTGGATTCGCCATGATTTATGCTAGTTCTTGTATTTTTTCGGTAGATCAGAATTTTTGCAGATAAATGCAACTAAAATTAACATGAAAATAAGAGAGAAATTCACAGAAAATTGCATAAGCAAGAAAGCAAAATCGAGCATGACCCATCTAGACGGGCCGAACGCTCTATCTAGATCGATTTAACTTTTAACCACCTACATATCCGTTTGAAACAGGCTATAGCTGTTTTCAAAAACCCCAAAATGGCTCACGGTGAGGAACCGGACGACATTTACATGTTAAAATGTGTAAAATTGCTCAGCCGGACTGTCTACAACAAAAAAGTAAGAAACAAAATGTGGCAAAACGGCCGAGTGGTAACGCACTCGCTTATAACTTTTTTGATTTTTTCTCTTTTCGAGTTCGAAACTCGGATGGATCCACATCATTTTTCTAATTTTTTTTGCTGTGTAGCATTTCATTTACAATGCAACAATACATTTTGCGTTTACGAGTCAATGAAGCCGTCTCCAAAGTGTGTTAGATTCCCACTATCCGCTCCCCTGTTCAGAAAATTCAGAAATATTCTATTAGAAAAAGTGGACCCACAAAAAGTGAAGGCGGTCAGGTTTCCAGCGACTGTGTAAAAAGGGAACAATACAGTAGTAAACCCGGCAAAAGAGAATAATATCCATATTGAAAACCCGAAAAAAGAAGAACAATATAAACTGACTGAGCCCAATCAGTTTAACCTAACCACCGCCTCTTATAAAAGAAAGTATACCCCCACAATTTTGGCGTAAAATTTGATGTCGGGTTGGCCACATAAACGGTATTTTTCTCTCCTGAAATATCCGATGTTAAAGGAACACCCTCGCCGGGGGAAAACTGCTGACGGGTTGTGCGCAAGGTTTCCAGCGACCGTGTAAAAAGTTCAGGTGCTCGTTCGAATTTCACTGTATAAAATAAGATACAAGATAGGCCCCCTGTTGCGACGTTTCATGACTGGGAAATTGTGGATCAGATGATGCCTTTAACTTTCTACCTATACCCAAAAGAAAAATATGGCTCGGGCAAACTTATGAAACCAATCGTGCATAAATGCCTAGCTCAACTCTTATAAGAGGCGGTGGTTAGGTTAAACTGATTGGGCTCAGTCAGTTTATATTGTTCTTCTTTTTTCGGGTTTTCAATATGGATATTGTTCTCTTTTGCCGGGCTTACCACTGTATTGTTCACTTTTTGCACGGTCGCTGGAAACCTGACCACCTTCACTTTTTGTGGGTCCACTCTTTCTAATTGAATTGTCCTCTTTTTGTCTGTATTTGCTTGCAAATACAAGCACTTTCCCCTCTGAAAATAACACAATCCAAAATATCAAATAAGAATTTTATTCACCAACAGTGGACAATCGGCGAGCTTCTTTATTAGGGGGCTCAAATTCTTTTATAGCGTTGGCTGAGTTTTGTTTTTCGTTCATGTTTTTAATCATCTTTTTGACGTTCCCATAGAAGTAGAGGCCGGCGTAGACCATTATAAGTATGGTAAAGAATGCTACAATTGCGGATCCGCAAAGAGACAAGGTCTGGAAGAGGCCGATGCTCTTGAACTTCTCTTCATAAGAGCTATGGAGATTGCTGTACTCTTCCAATTTCTTATCCGTATCGCTGGTTTTCAATTCAAATAACTGTAGCTTCGGCGGCAACAGCGGCGATATCTCCAACGATGATGTTGATATTGACGTCCATTGTCGACAGGAATATAGTCGGTTTCCAACTCTGGGGGAAACGGGCGCTGCGGGACCCCAAGACGCGCGCATTTGAATCCAAAGGAAATTCGGAAAGCTTGCCTGATTTTCAAGTGATCCTGCAACGCCCGTTTCCCCCAGAGTTGGAAACCGACTATAACATATTCCGTACAAACAGAAGCTCAATAGAAGCCGCTTTTACCTTGTAGAAGCGCAGCTTTCTTCATCCACTTTCTTGCTTTTTCATCCTTTATGCTAATTTGAAAAATTCAGTGTTCACGGCGCCATAACTCGACAAAGACCATAACAACCTATTTTTTTCTCAACGGATTCGTAATCAGCGTTTAAAACTGCATCTAATGCACTAT
Organism: Oscheius sp. DF5033; assembly: GCA_964036215.1. Lineage (NCBI taxonomy): Eukaryota > Metazoa > Nematoda > Chromadorea > Rhabditida > Rhabditidae > Oscheius > Oscheius sp. DF5033. The sequence continues at coordinate 533,548 of CAXIWN010000013.1, read as the reverse complement.
TTTAAATATGAAAACCAGCAGTTTGAAAAAATCCGATTTTGCAGGGGGCCGCCGCCATGGCGTGCGCACTATGTTTCGCTGTAGCGCCGGAGTGTGTGGATGGATTTGGTCCGAATGTGGACGCGCACCGAACTGGCAAAATTTCCTACATAATAAAAAAAGAATTAGGGAAATCCGACGTCGGGGAGCCGAGAACCGAGTGGGTGTACGAGAAACGGGAGACATCGGCCACCTGTAAAAACCACTCCGATTTTTCATTTTTTCGAATTACGTCGTATTCAGCTATAATGGGTACCATCCGATAGAGAATGACGAGTAGAATACGATACAAAAAAGAAAAATTCAGAAAGTCAGCGCGGAGGCGCGCTAAGCGCGCAAGAAAGTTTTTGAAACGCGCCCAAGCCTGTAGAGAAACCTAACCACCGCGCAGCGCTGCGCGCTGCGCGCGATTAATCAAAAGGTCTTCGATGAACATGCAAACAACCGAGGTGGAAAAAGAAACGTGGTTCAAAAAATTAGAAAAATGATGTGGATCCATCCGAGTTTCGAACTCGAAATGAAAAAAAAATCAAAAATGTTATAAGTGAGTGGGTTACCACTCGGCCATTTTGCCACATTTTTCTTCTTATTTTTTGTATATTATTCCCGCTTTTGCCCACCTGGCTGCTGGATGCATGTCCAGTTACAATCCCAGACAGACTGGTATAGTCTGTCACAAAAAATGACGACATTTCAATGGTCTAATTTTTGCTGTGGTGGAGCAAATTTACCGTTCATTTTGATTTTAAACAAGGGAAATTTGCCCGAATTGACAGTAAATCTGCCCTGTCACAGCCGAAATTAGACCTTTGAAATGTCGTCATTTTTTGTGACAGACTATACATGAATCAAATATTTTGTTATGAATTTTAGTTGATAACTTCTCTGATTTGCAAAGATCTCTTTCCGCCGCAACTGCGACAAGTTCTTCAACAACTGCTGCCAGCCCTTCACGAGCTACCTCAACTCCATCATCTTCAATCCAAAGCTTTTCTTCCACGGTTTCTACGACTCCTGCCACACAACCAACAACAACAGCCACCTCCTCCACCACCATAGGTAGGTTATTTTGGATCTGAAGGGATTGAGAATCAATTTTTTGGAGATGAAATATTACAAAGAAATTCCAATTATAATTCCAATACTGATCTTGCCACGACTGGCGTGACTTTCTTTAGTATTCCCCTCTAGGCGTAGGCTGACGTGTACATTATTAGCGTTCCCACAGATCGCAGATATTATAAAAGCCCCGACCGACGAATTGTCGGAGACTCGCACCAATAAAGATCTAAGAGATTTTCTCTCTTATTTCTCGTTATCCTGCCGTGGTCGCTATAACGAGAAATAAGAGAGAAAATCTCTTAAAATCTCTTGTTAGATCTTTATTGGTGCGAGTCCCCGACATATCATCGGTCGGGGTTGTCTGTCTGCGATCCGATCTTTATTTTTAGCCCCCTGCGTGTGCTCCGCCCCAGCTCGAGTGGAACCCGGCGACGCAGCTTGTATGTACGACCCCGCGGCTACGGGCTCTCTAACTATCACAATAGCTAGGGAAACCTGCCAGCCGACACTTTACGGGTGTATGGAATACGGAGTAACTGTGGCGGATGGGAGCTGTATGGCAGTAAATCAGGCAGATGTGACCTGTAACGCGGGCACCCAGCAATTGGACGTAGCAGGAAAAATGATCACGGGTTTTTATTGTCTTAGTTAAAAAAATTTTTTTTTACTTCTCTCTTAAATTTACTTTAAAGGGACAGTTAGGGCTAAAATGCAACTTGGCCTTATTATTTAGAGAAAAATTCGCTGATCACGATGCACTAATTCGTTTTTCATGAAAACGTCTGGTTGAGGAGAAAAAAGCATTTTAAGTGATCCAACGCGGGCGGCCAAATGACGTTCGCCCGCACGAGCGTCGGCGCGAAATGAATAATTTCAAATTTCGCCCAGAAGCAATTCCTCGAATTTCAGTAGTTTTTACCTTTTTTATTTATATTTTTATGTATTATTTCTTTGCTAAATTATCAGAATTCAATGACGAATTTTTTGCATCCAAACATGACACATAAGGTGCTGTATTTCTTCTTAAAAATGACGATTAACAAAAAAGCGCATTTAAGAATAAAAATGTTATGAAATTTCGTAGTTTTCACTTCAAATCAGCATTGTGTATGAACTAAACATGTTTAAAATGTTTTACATCAACTGTATGAGATAAACTGAAAAAAGTATTGGGCGAGTACGGTAGTTGAACTCAGCCCTAACTGTCCCTTTAAATACAAACATTTTACACCGTTATTAATATGTATACAAGGGTTAATTTAGACCGCATAGTAAAGACGTATATTCACGATAAAAATGACGAGTCATAGAACAAAATAAAGACTCTTCATACCAAAATACCCAGCACTAAATTTCCTTTTGGCCTCTGTGCAGGTTGAGGAAAGGGAAATTGTTTGAGGCCAAACAGGACTTGGAGGTCAGCTGACAGCATCTAAAAACTGATCATCTTCCGATTTTCATTTCGCGGTCACAACAGAATTGGCTTTTCAATGTTAACGGCAAGCACCTGCGGACATCCTGTGCGTCTGCCCCATTCCTTTGTTACCAGCCAAGCCAACCCAAAATAGTTGTATGAATTATTGAAACCATAAGAGGCAATGTTTATTATCATTAGATGATGAAATTATGCGTAAAACAGCATTTTCTACTCTTCCCCTCAACATTGCATACAAATTCCCGCATTGAATGGGTCGGCTGCCTGTCCAAGGCCATGTTGAATTTTCATTGTGGGCAAGGGACATTTACCACCGATAGCTGGCCCCTGAAATTACACAGAATTTAAAAAATATGCCGTATAAATTGGAAAATACACACATGTTCTAATTACATGGATATTTTTAAGCTAAACCATTTCGGGCATCGCAGTAAAACTCACAACAGGAGTGCAACCTTGTGGCACAGAAGAATCACTGGGCGCACTGGAACAATCCACACAAATTCCTACATTAAAAGGATCTACAGCCTTTCCTAGTCCATATTGAATTGTCATCTTGGTTGATGGGCATTTCCCACCGATTGCTGGTCCCTAAAAGATTTGAAATATACAAAGAACAGTCCTTTAAATAATTTAAATAACTTACATAAGGAATGCAAGAAGAAAAGATGAGAACAACCGAACAGAAGAAGACGATTATTTGAAGATTTTTTGTCATTTTCTGGACATAATTTATGTCGCCAAATTTCTGGCTTTTATAGCAAAAATCGAGTGTTATTGTCCAGTGAAAAAGGGCTGAATAAATGATGGCAAAATTTCATTTTCTCTTTGTTTTTTCTTCAACAACTGGGCAAACTGAATGGTGCGATGCGCAGCACTTTCAATTGGAACAAGGCCCGCTGCCATTCTCTCTCTATTATCTTTGGATTTTTGGGGAAAAGTGGAACAAAATGGGCACCTGGGAAACAATTGTGCGTTTTTTATCCATTTTTATTAATAATTATAGGGTTGGACAAAATGGCTACGGTAAGAGCTGCTAGACCGAAGGAATCCAGCGCATCGAGTGGCTGGGACGCTGCATTTATTATCCAAAGCATCCTGTACTAGTTTCTCTGTGAACCCTTCGGCAGTTCAGTTCCCCCAAAATAGGACATATTTCCCAAAATATTGACTTTTTTCTCTACCCAATTCTCACATTTCGGCTCACAGATTTATTTGTATCTATTAAATTTGACTGTCCCTCATCCAGAAGCAGGACACTTGGCACACATCCCGGTATTGAAGGGATCGGCAGTTTTTCCGAGGCCATACTGGATAATCATGTCATATTCGGGACAGGGGCTACCAATTATTGGACCCTGAAAGTATTCCGAATATTAAAAATTATTCCAAACTTACCGCTTGTTGACAAGTTGACGGCAAATTTCCTTCCGAACATTTGTAACAGATACTTCCATACAATTTGTAGTCAGTCGAGGGACAGGCACCATCAATTGCTGGTCCCTAATAGAAATACCGTAAAACTTCCTTTAAAAACTTACGGAAGGATAGCAATTCAACGAAGAAAAGACAACAGCGAGCAGACAAGAGAAGAGGATGAGTTGACGAGCCATGCAAAAGTGATTTCTTCTTCTAACGGCCAGTTTTATAGGGATACGACCATGTCAAAAGCCACAGCAAATAAGAATTGAACCTGAACAAATTGTAAAATGTCCCGGAACAAAATTTGAATAGCTGCCTTGTTCCATTTTGCAATTGACATCCAAGCAAACTTGGATAGGATGTCGAAATATTCCTGGAAAAATGTGCCAAAAAGTGCCAGATGTATCCACGACTCGATTCCACGCTTCTATGGATACGGCAATTTCACTAATTGTAAAATTTTGGGGAAGACTCCAACTTGGCGGATAAATCCTCCAAAACGGAGCGGGTCAAGCTTTCCATAAAAGAGACGACGCGATTTGGTTCTAGTGAAAAAGTCCGACTATAGTAATCACTATCGAATATCGACATCTTTTCCCAAGTTTGCCTGGATGCCAATTGCAAAATGAAACAAGGCAGCTATTCAAATTTTGTCCCAGAGGCAACCGGAACATTTTACAATTTGTTCAGGTTCAGTTCTTATTTGCTGTGGCCTTTGACATGGTCGACAGTCCCTATAAAACTGTCCTTCGAACAGAGCAGTCATTTTGATATGGCTCGCCAACTCATCCTCTTCTCTTGCCTGGTCGTTGTCGCCCTTTCTTCATTAAATTGCTACCCAGCTGTAAGTTTTTAAAGGGCTTTTCTTACTTTCGCTAATTTAGGGACCAGCAATTGGTGGAAGCTGCCCGCCAGGAAATTATAAATTGATCGGATTCACCTGTTACAAATGTTCGGAAGGAGATCTGCCCAATTGCAAAGTTGCGGTAAGTTTAAGATTTTTCGGGAATCCCACAACGAAATTGGGAAACATGCGAAATTTTCCAGGGCCCAGCAAGCGTCAACCCGTGTCCTTCAGATGATATGATTCTGCAATTTGGTCTGGGCAAATCGGCTGATCCCTTTGGTACCGGGATCTGTACCAAGTGTCCAGCTTCTGGATAAATGGCCAGTTAGGCAATATAGATAACAATAAATTTTTGTATATTATCTGTCTCTTGTGAGCACTTTGCTGCACGCTAAAAACTGCGACAGCGTATAGACCGATGGTTAGCCCGATTTACAATCAACAAGTAGCGGGTTCGAGCCCCCAACCTGACCAAAGAATTTTTGCCCATATTTCTGTCATAAACCGGCCGTTTTTCAAACAAATTGATGATTTTATTCAATGACAAAGGCCACATGTCTTGGCGCACAGTTCCTTATCCTGATCCGTGTAGAATGGACTCTGACAAAAGCCGCTTTGAGCCCAGGTTTGACATCTAAAAACTACCTTTTTTTCTGTAAAAATAGAGGAATTTACTTGGTTGTTTGGTCAGAACAACCAGCTGGAGTTTTTAGTGGGCAGCAGACTTGCGCCTTGGTATCACAAGTGTAGCCAGATGGGCAATTTCCATCCTTACAATCTGGGCAAAAAAAATAAATTGCTATAGAAAAATTCTTACATCCAGATTGGAGAGAAGCTGGGCAGGTGAGGGGACAGCAATATCCATTTTGACATTCATAACCAGGAGTAGTGCATGTTCCCGGACCGGTACAGGCTGAAAACCAGCGGGTAATTAACGTCAAATAATTTCGGGTAGCGCGAAACATACAAATAAGCGCTTACGTCCATTTCTCACAGAATAGGGGCAAACTTCTTGGCAGCAGACGTGGCCAGAACTGCAAACAAATCCAGTTGGACAGGAACCCCCATCGCCACATTCTATAAATCTTCTTTAAAGAAAAAACTACAACATACGGCCATTTTGCTGCTCTGATGGGCAGCCGGGACTATCCGGGCAGCATTGCTGCTGCCTATCGCAGTAAGAACCAACTGGACAGCTGCCATCCGTTCCACAGGCTAAAAAAATTCTACTTTTTTTAAATATGAGCCTTACCACCAATTGTCCAGGATAAACAATCAGGAGCCGATTTAGGCCGGAATTTGGCTCCCAACTGGGAAATATCCCATGGACCAGCTTGGACCAAGACGAGGACAGAAACTAAATTCAAGAGAAGCATAGCAGGCGTGGAAAATGACTGCCAAAATCCCTATTTATTTGCCCTTATCATAGCTATTTTCATTCAGGATAGGATTATAGTCCTGATCAGACTAACAAAAAGATGATGTGACTTGGGGTGTGGCCCACAGTGTACTTCGTAAGAGATGATAAGCGGGTGACTATAGTCTATTTTTTAAAGAAAAGGAGGAACACGCAGTTACAGAAGTGACACATTTTTGGTGAGAAAACTGGGATGCAGATCCTTGGATTTATAGTTGCGGACTGGTCAACTTCTGTTAGAATTTCTGTAGAGGATCCGAATTTCGAACCAACAGCAGACGGCAATGCGGTTATTATTTGCGCTTTTTTCTTGAGTCAATGCGCCTGCGGTTATTCCCTTTGATTTTCCCATATCTCTTTGCATACCAAAAAATCCAACCAATACATCAAGCGTTACTTCGATGATACTTTATCCAAGTCATGGCTCTTGACCCTGTTCCCCCATGTTGAAACACCTGCGCGCCCGCAGACCTTTTTGCCAGCTTCTATATCATCCTGGCCATCGATTTAAATTTATAGTATGTACAAAGCAAAATACGTCAAAAGTATTAAGAAAAGTAATCAAATCCGTGAGAATGCAGACATACTGGGATTAAAATTAGGAAGGCCAGCTGGAAGAGAAGTTGTACTGGGTCCTGGCCGTGGATGACTGTAAGATTCGGCATAGGAGGCAAGATACGATGACCAAACACCTTTGCAAAATCTAAAAAAGGCGATTTATGATTATTTTAATCGTAGAAATACTGCTAAAAGTCGAAATTATGCGCAAAACAGGCTGAAAATTCCGTAAAATGACTATAAATTAACCATAAAGTAGGAGAAAACTCACGCTTCAGCTGCCTGACAAGCAAGGATTCCACATCCTCTTTTAGTGCAATTTTTGGCGTGTTCCAGTCCCTCCTTGGTCTGGTTGCAACCCCAATAAGGGCAGTTATCTTTCATGAAACAGTGCTGCACATGGAACCACAGCCCGTACATATCGACCGTAATCAGGGGCTGTTCCTTCCGTTTCTTGTATGGATAAACCATGAATGAGGAAGAATTAGAGGAACAGTGAGAATTAGTGGGGAGACAGCCCACGCAACATAGCAGGGCGCAAACGGGGCTACAGTTGTACAAATAAATGACAATATTGGAAATGGAGAAAGATACGGATCGCTGCTGGTAATATTTATGACGTGATTCTGAAAATCTCGGAAAACTCGTCACCATTCTTGAAAAAGCAAAATGTCACGTCTTCCTGAAGAAGGTCTTCGATTTCCCCTTTTGTTCCGTACAACAATGAAAATGTCGCTGTATAAATGGCTGGCTCATCTTCTTCAATTGCAGTCTTCGTTTTGCTTTCCAGAATTCTAAAATTATTAATTTTCCAACATGAAATTCTTCTTTCTGCTCCTTGCTTTCCTGATCGTCTCCTCGGAATCCACCAATGCTTGCGATCGCTACCATAAAGGAGGCGTCTATGCTACTCGCGCCGATCGCATGTGCCAAGATTACTGTCGATCAAATGTAAGTTATCTTGATATTCGTGTAATTGCGTAACCATGTGTAATTTTTCAAAATCGCATAATTTTGCAGAGACAATATGGCGGTGTCTGTTTTAGAAAGAAGAGTCGCCGCTACACTTGCCAATGTCGTCGAATCATTGGAAAGTAGTGGAGTCCGGGGTTTACCGTCGATGTATAAATTGTATGATTAGTTTTTGATATGGTATAGCATTGTTATTTAAAAATAACTGAACACTGGAAGATACGAAGATTAACTCCCCCTCTCTCTCTCTCTGAAGCTCAAGCCATCAGCGATTTTTGTCAAAATTTCTGCAGTATCCGTCAATCTGAACAGAATAACAAACAGGAAAAATCTTCTAATTTATTCAATATTTCAGAAGAGTTGAAAAATATTATAAAAAGGGTAGGCGGCCGCGTTTATTGTCCTTGGCTTTTCTTCTTTCTTAGAGTAATAAACGACATAATGCTCTTTTTCTTCCGTGGTCCAGTTGGATCAGCTGTTGATTGTCCTTCAGTGTATGCCGTCGTATCCGTGTCCAGATCACCTTCTTCAATATTTTCAATCGGTTTACCAAGTTGTGGATTGCCAGTTCTTCTGGCATTTTCTTCATATAAATAGTAGCCAGTCTCGTGGATTTTTCGGGCGAGATCTTCCGTTTCCTTTTCAAATGCATGCTGGGCGGGATTCTTCGGCAGCGGTTTCTGTCTTCCAGGTGTCCAATAAAGGCAATACATGAGACCGGCCAGACCACCCATTAATCCAAGCATTACAGCACCGATTATTACCATATGAGCCGTCGAGAAACTGAAAAAAAAACTAAAAAATATTGCTGTGATAGAGAAATTTCAAAAAAAAAATACAGCAAAAGTTGGACCCATTGTCATAAAATAAAATATAGTAAATAGATCAGTTTGTAAGGAATTTTCTGGTCTGCATTTTAATATAAAATACGCTTGGCGGATTGGGAATATAACTGAAATAACATGCCTTGGATTCGTATCATCGTCAATTTTGCGACTTTTAGGCTCACTAGATGGTTTGACCTTCTGTTGGCTGTCTTTCCCTTCTGTTTGGACTATTACATCATCCACACGTGGTAATACAGTAACCAAATCCACATCTTTATCGATATTGCCCTTTTGATCCGGTTCCAGTGTGGTTGTCTCACAGGATGACGAGATCTCGACGGGATTTCCAAAAATCTTTTCCAAATTGCAGATATCTCTTCCTAAAATTATTTCCTTTCCAAAAAAAATTCTGCTCACTAATTATTCCAGTGACCAATGTTCCATTTAAGAAATTCAACTGGAGATCTTTCAATTCAGCCAAGTTGACGTTGCCGTCAATCAACGACAGGCGAATGTCATCTGGTGCCGGTTCGGTAATCCCAGAACTAAAGGACAGATCACCAGTCACAACATGGCAATTTCTTAATTCCTCGTATTGTTTCACTTTGTGGGAAAATGTACATTCTGAAAAATAGCGATTTGTACGAGAAAATTACTTTTTGACTCAGAAATATCAGCAAAATCCAGTGGTTAACCCGGAGAATCAGACCCGAATCTATTTTTTTCGAAAAAAAGCAGATACTATGTTCATTATAGCGGAAAATACGAGGTTCCGCGCACTACAAGTAATTGTAATGTTTTGTGGAAATCACAATTCGAGTCCCGAATGGAATTTGTGTACTTTCGTTTCTGAATCAAAAGATTACTGTAAAAGGGCGCGTCGCTCAGAAAAAGACAAGCACATTTTGAAATTTCGCGGGATTTCCCATGATAAACCTTTAATTCCTCCAATATTTTGACCGTTTCTTACCTCCAAATGGCTGAATATCGTTGCCAGTTTTATTTTTCCGACCCAGTTTTAAATTAGTGATGAAAAATGACGGCAGACGTGAATTGGCTCGGATGATTATTTCAGTTACAGAAGACAACATATCCGGTGTGTCTAACTCTGTCCAATTTTTATTTTCTCGAATTTCCAGCCTTTTTACTGCACAATCTTTCATGAATTTAATTGTTGTCAGCTTTGGATTATTCACAATTTTTGCCCCTAAACGTGGTAAAGATAAAAATACAGACGGGCACGTACTTTTACTCTTAAATATAACCCGGGAAAAATCCAATTTATCGAGTAAAGTGTTGGTAATATCGATATCCACATCGATTTCAACCAAATTTGAAATAAAATCATCCCATTTGGTTTGGTTGATAGTTTGATCCAGTCGAAGGGTGTAGTCCGTATAGGTAGCCAGCTTCTGGCAGCCGCTATCCAGTACCACTTCAACTGGTTCATTTGTCAGATTGGAACCTAGAAATAGATACTGTAACATTTTAAAACACTAGAAAGCAAGATCGCTGTTGAACTTTGCGGCTATGGTGGGAAAATGGCGCACATGAGCGAATTCAAAGGTTCAATTTTTTGGATGACCAAAAGATTATAATCTTTTCTGAATTCCGAAAGGGAATAAATTCCCAATATTCACCGTAGCAAGTACACAACATTGATCTTCCGCAACTTACATTCGATGGAAAATACCACAGGGAGAAGAAAAAAGGCGAAAAACAACCGCATCCGATCGACGAAAATGCAAAAAACACCGAGAATTTGGAAAAAAATTTTGTGGACAAGTAAGATTTACATGGATTTCTACGAATTTCGAAGGTTTTTGGCTCTTTCCGGGCTGGATAATCACACCAATTTTTTTACTCATAATTTTATTGAGGAAACATTTCCACTTCGCAGCCTACATTAGGCTTTTAGTTCTCTTCGGGTGCCAGAGAGCTTAGGAGAGTAGGAGTTGGATTTGGAACAGGAGTGCTTCCTGGAGCAGGGGAGCTACCTCTTGGTGGTACTTTTCTGGCCCTTTTGCTGCAGATATACGGTCCAACTTCAGAATTCTTGACGTATCTAAAATATTCACGGTATCGTTTTTAACTTTTGGTGTTATTCTTTAAATCGACTCACCCCCAAGTTTTTTCGAACGTCAATACAGCGTGATCAGCATCCTCTGCGGTTAGATTCGATCCTTAAACCATGATATTTTTCATGTGTTTCTTTTACCTGGTGTAAAGTGTCGATAGATTGATGGATCGCCATTGATCCAGATCCATTTATTGATCAATTTAATATGGATTAGTCCAATGTGGTACCAATATCGATTGTCGGTCCTGTCAGCCAGGAATTTATCCTCATCGACTGTGGTAATCGAGGCCAGGGTGCTTCCTCGAATGAGACAGGCCAATTGAGCTTTGGGAAATGTTACCCAGTCGGATCTATTGGCCGAAGAAATGTAGAAACATTTTTTATCAAATTGCTCGAATCCTTTGGGGCAAGGATCTCCAAATGGAGAGATGAAGCCAGCAACAAGAGGAAGGAGGACGGGGAGAAGAGCTAACATCATCTTCGAATGGCAGAGAATGGGAAGCAGGGGATTTTTATACCGAAAAAAAGCGTTATACGGGCGTGGATTGAGCTGTTTGATAAGGGTAACGGGGGAATTGTCAAGCAGACGTGGATGATCAGGATGATTCAGGGCTATTTTCCCGTCTATGACCCCTGTTATGACATAAAATGACATTGAATCATCGGCTTTAAAATGCAAAAAGATTTTGGTGACTCTTAACAATCCGATAGTATTAATATTTTAGATCAAGTTACCTTTTTTTGGCCAGAAAACGATCATTTTTTGGATTTCCTCACATACTATAAAATTTCTCGGTTAGTCATTTGCATAGTTTGCAGTCTCACAAGGTCAAAACTTCCCCATAAGATCAAAATTGCACCTATTTCTAAGTAAAATATTGCCATGAATAGTAGAAGAAAACAGGTGGAAAAGGTTGTGTCAATTCTCTGCTTTGATCAGCCATGGGGAAGGTTGAAGCCATCCTCGCTGGCTATGCTACAATTGCCCTGATCTCATCACTTCTTCTCATTTTTATACTCTACATTATTTTATGGAAAACACCAAAAGAAATGAAAGTTTATAAATGGTTATTGGTTAATATTCAGGTATGAGGTAAGGGGACATTTATGAGGGAAAGTATAGATTTCTGTCTTTGTGGAAGTATTCTTCTGGACAGTGTTAATGGCCCCGATTCCGCATGTCTATCCAATTACACACTTTTATTCTGTTGGCTTGCTTTATTGGATATTTGGCACACCTGTCAAAATCACCTTCGTGAGTTTTTCAACCTGGTTCTGCCCAATTTGAGGCCAATACAACGGGTTTTTTTTGCAAGAATTCTTGGACAACTTGGACTTTTGAACTTTCGTAGGCGGCTACTGCGCCAAGAGCGCCGTCGAGTTGCGAACCTCCGATCCGCTTCTCTAAATCTTAGATCTGAAAATTATTTTCATTTGCAGGCAATAGAAGCCAGCCTACACTCTTTTGTACTTTCAAGTTTTGCAACATGTATCCAGTATCGTTATCGACAATTATGCGCATTTGGCGACCATTGGTTTTATCGTCTGCAAATCAAATTCGGCCCTTCATTTGATTTCAGCAATTATATAACAGGCCCTCTTGGTATTCTAATAATCGCTTACATTGCTATATTACCCGATGAAGAATCAAGGAAACTCATTTTAAAGGTAGGCTTAGGCTATTACAGTATACTGATCAATTTTAGTTGGACCATAAACATTCGCTTTTCGCTACAGTTGGAGCCTTCAGTGACTTGGCTTATTTTTGGGCTATTAGCTTATTATTATTCTCCCCAATTTATATTTCTCTGGCAATGGCTGTTGTCTATGATTCTGGAAGAATTTTGAGAAAAAATGCGGCTGGCAGTCGATCAGCTGCCCTCCACAAGGAGGCGATAAATGCCTTGATTATTCAGGTACGCGGAATTCCAATGACAGTCCGGTATTTTTGTGCCAGACTATACATACCAACTTTTGATGCTAACTCAGATATCTCTGATGACAGCAGTCAGCCATTTTGGACACGTAATACTCGGTACAATCCTGGCTACATATCGGGAGAATACAACAAACTTCTGGACTGATACTTTTGATATTCTTCTATCCATTGCCTGTTGTTTCTACGCTTCAAAGTCAATTGCCTGCAGTCTGGCCATTGTTGCTCATAAACCGTATAGGTCAGTTGCTTCCAGGACGCACAACAGATCTTCAGAATTGCTATAAAGCAGCTCTTCTGGCAAAGGAGGACAACAGTGGCAGTATCACCAGCTACTTAGAAGAACGTGGCTTCTGAAATTTGTGAAATCCTGGAATAAATAGTGTGAAAACATAAAACACATTTTTCCCATTTTGCGTGCCACCAGCGCAAAAAATGATCAAATTTTTCCCACCCCGGCAGTTTTGAACATTTTAGCGGGCATCCACGGCAGTTTTGAACATTTTAGCGGGCATCCACGGCAGTTTTGAACATTTTAGCGGGCATCCACGGCAGTTTTGGACATTTTAGCGGGCATCCACGGCAGTTTTGAACATTTTAGCGGGCATCCACGGCAGTTTTGGACATTTTAGCGGGCATCCACGGCAGTTTTGGACATTTTAGCGGGCATCCACGGCAGTTTTGGACATTTTAGCGGGCATCCACGGCAGTTTTGAACATTTTAGCGGGCATCCACGGCAGTTTTGAACATTTTAGCGGGCATCCACGGCAGTTTTGAACATTTTAGCGGGCATCCACGGCAGTTTTGAACATTTTAGCGGGCATCCACGGCAGTTTTGAACATTTTAGCGGGCATCCACGGCAGTTTTGAACATTTTAGCGGGCATCCACGGCAGTTTTGAACATTTTAGCGGGCATCCACGGCAGTTTTGAACATTTTAGCGGGCATCCACGGCAGTTTTGAACATTTTAGCGGGCATCCACGGCAGTTTTGGACATTTTAGCGGGCATCCACGGCAGTTTTGGACATTTTAGCGGGCATCCACGGCAGTTTTGAACATTTTAGCGGGCATCCACGGCAGTTTTGGACATTTTAGCGGGCATCCACGGCAGTTTTGAACATTTTAGCGGGCATCCACGGCAGTTTTGGACATTTTAGCGGGCATCCACGGCAGTTTTGGACATTTTAGCGGGCATCCACGGCAGTTTTGAACATTTTAGCGGGCATCCACGGCAGTTTTGAACATTTTAGCGGGCATCCACGGCAGTTTTGAACATTTTAGCGGGCATCCACGGCAGTTTTGAACATTTTAGCGGGCATCCACGGCAGTTTTGAACATTTTAGCGGGCATCCACGGCAGTTTTGAACATTTTAGCGGGCATCCACGGCAGTTTTGAACATTTTAGCGGTTAACCACGGCAGTTTTGGACATTTTAGCGGGCATCCACGGCAGTTTTGAACATTTTAGCGGGCATCCACGGCAGTTTTGAACATTTTAGCGGGCATCCACGGCAGTTTTGGACATTTTAGCGGGCATCCACGGCAGTTTTGGACATTTTAGCGGGCATCCACGGCAGTTTTGAACATTTTAGCGGGCATCCACGGCAGTTTTGGACATTTTAGCGGGCATCCACGGCAGTTTTGGACATTTTAGCGGGCATCCACGGCAGTTTTGAACATTTTAGCGGGCATCCACGGCAGTTTTGAACATTTTAGCGGGCATCCACGGCAGTTTTGAACATTTTAGCGGGCATCCACGGCAGTTTTGAACATTTTAGCGGGCATCCACGGCAGTTTTGAACATTTTAGCGGGCATCCACGGCAGTTTTGAACATTTTAGCGGGCATCCACGGCAGTTTTGAACATTTTAGCGGTTAACCACGGCAGTTTTGAACATTTTAGCGGGCATCCACGGCAGTTTTGAACATTTTAGCGGTTAACCACGGCAGTTTTGAACATTTTAGCGGGCATCCACGGCAGTTTTGAACATTTTAGCGGTTAACCACGGCAGTTTTGAACATTTTAGCGGGCATCCACGGCAGTTTTGAACATTTTAGCGGGCATCCACGGCAGTTTTGAACATTTTAGCGGTTAACCACGGCAGTTTTGAACATTTTAGCGGTTAACCACGGCAGTTTTGAACATTTTAGCGGTTAACCACGGCAGTTTTGAACATTTTAGCGGGCATCCACGGCAGTTTTGAACATTTTAGCGGGCATCCACGGCAGTTTTGAACATTTTAGCGGGCATCCACGGCAGTTTTGAACATTTTAGCGGTTAACCACGGCAGTTTTGAACATTTTAGCGGGCATCCACGGCAGTTTTGAACATTTTAGCGGTTAACCACGGCTGTTTTGAACATTTTAGCGGGCATCCACGGCAGTTTTGAACATTTTAGCGGGCATCCACGGCAGTTTTGAACATTTTAGCGGGCATCCACGGCAGTTTTGGACATTTTAGCGGGCATCCACGGCAGTTTTGAACATTTTAGCGGGCATCCACGGCAGTTTTGGACATTTTAGCGGGCATCCACGGCAGTTTTGAACATTTTAGCGGGCATCCACGGCAGTTTTGAACATTTTAGCGGGCATCCACGGCAGTTTTGAACATTTTAGCGGGCATCCACGGCAGTTTTGAACATTTTAGCGGGCATCCACGGCAGTTTTGAACATTTTAGCGGGCATCCACGGCAGTTTTGAACATTTTAGCGGGCATCCACGGCAGTTTTGAACATTTTAGCGGGCATCCACGGCAGTTTTGAACATTTTAGCGGGCATCCACGGCAGTTTTGAACATTTTAGCGGGCATCCACGGCAGTTTTGAACATTTTAGCGGGCATCCACGGCAGTTTTGAACATTTTAGCGGGCATCCACGGCAGTTTTGAACATTTTAGCGGGCATCCACGGCAGTTTTGAACATTTTAGCGGGCATCCACGGCAGTTTTGAACATTTTAGCGGGCATCCACGGCAGTTTTGAACATTTTAGCGGTTAACCACGGCAGTTTTGAACATTTTAGCGGTTAACCACGGCAGTTTTGAACATTTTAGCGGTTAACCACGGCAGTTTTGAACATTTTAGCGGGCATCCACGGCAGTTTTGAACATTTTAGCGGGCATCCACGGCAGTTTTGAACATTTTAGCGGGCATCCACGGCAGTTTTGAACATTTTAGCGGTTAACCACGGCAGTTTTGAACATTTTAGCGGGCATCCACGGCAGTTTTGAACATTTTAGCGGTTAACCACGGCAGTTTTGAACATTTTAGCGGGCATCCACGGCAGTTTTGAACATTTTAGCGGGCATCCACGGCAGTTTTGGACATTTTAGCGGGCATCCACGGCAGTTTTGAACATTTTAGCGGGCATCCACGGCAGTTTTGAACATTTTAGCGGGCATCCACGGCAGTTTTGAACATTTTAGCGGGCATCCACGGCAGTTTTGAACATTTTAGCGGGCATCCACGGCAGTTTTGAACATTTTAGCGGGCATCCACGGCAGTTTTGAACATTTTAGCGGGCATCCACGGCAGTTTTGAACATTTTAGCGGGCATCCACGGCAGTTTTGAACATTTTAGCGGGCATCCACGGCAGTTTTGAACATTTTAGCGGGCATCCACGGCAGTTTTGAACATTTTAGCGGGCATCCACGGCAGTTTTGAACATTTTAGCGGGCATCCACGGCAGTTTTGAACATTTTAGCGGTTAACCACGGCAGTTTTGAACATTTTAGCGGGCATCCACGGCAGTTTTGAACATTTTAGCGGTTAACCACGGCAGTTTTGAACATTTTAGCGGTTAACCACGGCAGTTTTGAACATTTTAGCGGGCATCCACGGCAGTTTTGAACATTTTAGCGGGCATCCACGGCAGTTTTGAACATTTTAGCGGGCATCCACGGCAGTTTTGAACATTTTAGCGGGCATCCACGGCAGTTTTGAACATTTTAGCGGGCATCCACGGCAGTTTTGAACATTTTAGCGGTTAACCACGGCAGTTTTGAACATTTTAGCGGGCATCCACGGCAGTTTTGAACATTTTAGCGGGCATCCTCGGCAGTTTTGAACATTTTAGCGGTTAACCACGGCAGTTTTGAACATTTTAGCGGGCATCCACGGCAGTTTTGAACATTTTAGCGGGCATCCACGGCAGTTTTGAACATTTTAGCGGTTAACCACGGCAGTTTTGAACATTTTAGCGGGCATCCACGGCAGTTTTGAACATTTTAGCGGTTAACCACGGCAGTTTTGAACATTTTAGCGGGCATCCACGGCAGTTTTGAACATTTTAGCGGGCATCCACGGCAGTTTTGAACATTTTAGCGGGCATCCACGGCAGTTTTGAACATTTTAGCGGTTAACCACGGCAGTTTTGAACATTTTAGCGGGCATCCACGGCAGTTTTGAACATTTTAGCGGTTAACCACGGCAGTTTTGAACATTTTAGCGGGCATCCACGGCAGTTTTGAACATTTTAGCGGGCATCCACGGCAGTTTTGAACATTTTAGCGGTTAACCACGGCAGTTTTGAACATTTTAGCGGTTAACCACGGCAGTTTTGAACATTTTAGCGGGCATCCACGGCAGTTTTGAACATTTTAGCGGTTAACCACGGCAGTTTTGAACATTTTAGCGGGCATCCACGGCAGTTTTGAACATTTTAGCGGTTAACCACGGCAGTTTTGAACATTTTAGCGGTTAACCACGGCAGTTTTGAACATTTTAGCGGGCATCCACGGCAGTTTTGAACATTTTAGCGGGCATCCACGGCAGTTTTGAACATTTTAGCGGGCATCCACGGCAGTTTTGAACATTTTAGCGGGCATCCACGGCAGTTTTGAACATTTTAGCGGGCATCCACGGCAGTTTTGAACATTTTAGCGGGCATCCACGGCAGTTTTGAACATTTTAGCGGTTAACCACGGCAGTTTTGAACATTTTAGCGGTTAACCACGGCAGTTTTGAACATTTTAGCGGGCATCCACGGCAGTTTTGAACATTTTAGCGGGCATCCACGGCAGTTTTGAACATTTTAGCGGGCATCCACGGCAGTTTTGAACATTTTAGCGGGCATCCACGGCAGTTTTGAACATTTTAGCGGTTAACCACGGCAGTTTTGAACATTTTAGCGGGCATCCACGGCAGTTTTGAACATTTTAGCGGGCATCCACGGCAGTTTTGAACATTTTAGCGGGCATCCACGGCAGTTTTGAACATTTTAGCGGGCATCCACGGCAGTTTTGAACATTTTAGCGGGCATCCACGGCAGTTTTGAACATTTTAGCGGGCATCCACGGCAGTTTTGAACATTTTAGCGGGCATCCACGGCAGTTTTGAACATTTTAGCGGGCATCCACGGCAGTTTTGAACATTTTAGCGGGCATCCACGGCAGTTTTGAACATTTTAGCGGGCATCCACGGCAGTTTTGAACATTTTAGCGGTTAACCACGGCAGTTTTGAACATTTTAGCGGTTAACCACGGCAGTTTTGAACATTTTAGCGGGCATCCACGGCAGTTTTGAACATTTTAGCGGGCATCCACGGCAGTTTTGAACATTTTAGCGGTTAACCACGGCAGTTTTGAACATTTTAGCGGTTAACCACGGCAGTTTTGAACATTTTAGCGGTTAACCACGGCAGTTTTGAACATTTTAGCGGGCATCCACGGCAGTTTTGAACATTTTAGCGGTTAACCACGGCAGTTTTGAACATTTTAGCGGGCATCCACGGCAGTTTTGAACATTTTAGCGGGCATCCACGGCAGTTTTGAACATTTTAGCGGGCATCCACGGCAGTTTTGAACATTTTAGCGGGCATCCACGGCAGTTTTGAACATTTTAGCGGGCATCCACGGCAGTTTTGGACATTTTAGCGGGCATCCACGGCAGTTTTGAACATTTTAGCGGGCATCCACGGCAGTTTTGGAACATTTTAGCGGGCATCCACGGCAGTTTTGAACATTTTAGCGGGCATCCACGGCAGTTTTGAACATTTTAGCGGGCATCCACGGCAGTTTTGAACATTTTAGCGGGCATCCACGGCAGTTTTGAACATTTTAGCGGGCATCCACGGCAGTTTTGAACATTTTAGCGGTTAACCACGGCAGTTTTGAACATTTTAGCGGGCATCCACGGCAGTTTTGAACATTTTAGCGGGCATCCACGGCAGTTTTGAACATTTTAGCGGTTAACCACGGCAGTTTTGAACATTTTAGCGGGCATCCACGGCAGTTTTGAACATTTTAGCGGGCATCCACGGCAGTTTTGAACATTTTAGCGGGCATCCACGGCAGTTTTGAACATTTTAGCGGGCTAACCACGGCAGTTTTGAACATTTTAGCGGGCATCCACGGCAGTTTTGAACATTTTAGCGGGCTAACCACGGCAGTTTTGAACATTTTAGCGGGCATCCACGGCAGTTTTGAACATTTTAGCGGTCATCCACGGCAGTTTTGAACATTTTAGCGGTAACCACGGCAGTTTTGAACATTTTAGCGGGCATCCACGGCAGTTTTGAACATTTTAGCGGGCATCCACGGCAGTTTTGAACATTTTAGCGGGCATCCACGGCAGTTTTGAACATTTTAGCGGGCATCCACGGCAGTTTTGAACATTTTAGCGGGCATCCACGGCAGTTTTGAACATTTTAGCGGGCATCCACGGCAGTTTTGAACATTTTAGCGGTAACCACGGCAGTTTTGAACATTTTAGCGGTCAACCACGGCAGTTTTGAACATTTTAGCGGGCATCCACGGCAGTTTTGAACATTTTAGCGGGCATCCACGGCAGTTTTGAACATTTTAGCGGGCATCCACGGCAGTTTTGAACATTTTAGCGGGCATCCACGGCAGTTTTGAACATTTTAGCGGTTAACCACGGCAGTTTTGAACATTTTAGCGGGCATCCACGGCAGTTTTGAACATTTTAGCGGGCATCCACGGCAGTTTTGAACATTTTAGCGGGCATCCACGGCAGTTTTGAACATTTTAGCGGGCATCCACGGCAGTTTTGAACATTTTAGCGGGCATCCACGGCAGTTTTGAACATTTTAGCGGGCATCCACGGCAGTTTTGAACATTTTAGCGGGCATCCACGGCAGTTTTGAACATTTTAGCGGGCATCCACGGCAGTTTTGAACATTTTAGCGGGCATCCACGGCAGTTTTGAACATTTTAGCGGGCATCCACGGCAGTTTTGAACATTTTAGCGGTAACCACGGCAGTTTTGAACATTTTAGCGGTTAACCACGGCAGTTTTGAACATTTTAGCGGGCATCCACGGCAGTTTTGAACATTTTAGCGGGCATCCACGGCAGTTTTGAACATTTTAGCGGGCATCCACGGCAGTTTTGAACATTTTAGCGGGCATCCACGGCAGTTTTGAACATTTTAGCGGGCATCCACGGCAGTTTTGAACATTTTAGCGGGCATCCACGGCAGTTTTGAACATTTTAGCGGTGCATCCACGGCAGTTTTGAACATTTTAGCGGGCATCCACGGCAGTTTTGAACATTTTAGCGGGCATCCACGGCAGTTTTGAACATTTTAGCGGGCATCCACGGCAGTTTTGAACATTTTAGCGGCATCCACGGCAGTTTTGAACATTTTAGCGGCATCCACGGCAGTTTTGAACATTTTAGCGGGCATCCACGGCAGTTTTGAACATTTTAGCGGGCATCCACGGCAGTTTTGAACATTTTAGCGGGCATCCACGGCAGTTTTGAACATTTTAGCGGGCATCCACGGCAGTTTTGAACATTTTAGCGGGCATCCACGGCAGTTTGAACATTTTAGCGGGCATCCACGGCAGTTTTGAACATTTTAGCGGGCATCCACGGCAGTTTTGAACATTTTAGCGGTTAACCACGGCAGTTTTGAACATTTTTAGCGGGCATCCACGGCAGTT